>CM035836.1:368135630-369335630 GCA_020510985.1 Pholidichthys leucotaenia | reverse complement strand
TCCTTCTATCGCTGCTATAATCCCATCAAATTTAGAGGAAAAGTCTGCTCTCATTGAGCTAATGGCAGCGAGCACTGCACCTGTGCCCTCGCCAGCAGTCACCGCTCCGCCGCTAGCTTGCTCTGCCATAGTCTCTGGCGATTTTCCTGCTTCGTCACGAGCGTGGAAGTCTGTTAACTTGGACTGTTTCGACGATTCAGTTTTTCCTCCACCTAATTTCCCAGCCTTAGGCTTTACCGGCATATCCGCGCCCAAACGCTGGGATAGGTTTTGTTCCAATTGGGAGAGTTATTTGCCAACTTTTTATTTTTAGGAGCAGAGCAGAGTGAACCACGTCTTCCCACGTGGCCGCCATAACCGGAAGTCCGGTTTTAAATTTTTGATCAACTGATGAACAGCCTGTTTGAGTTTAAATGCAGTTTTCAATAAAATGCCTACTCTCTATTTTTTGTCTCTTGCTCTTGTTTCTTCTTTTTACATTTTGAAGCTCTACTTACAACGTGGTTATTGTAGGAAAAAGTCAATTTTGGACAACCTCTAGAAAAAACCCCAGAAAACAGTGTTGATTAGATGCTAATGGCTAATATAAATATTCCTAATAAATGTATCTAAAAGACTGTGATTTAATGGTTAATGGTAAATAGGAGCATTTATAGGAAATGTAACTAAAGGACTGAATCTGAACTGTGTGAATGTAAACTGTCAGTGAAAGCAGTAGCGCTTTTGCGCCATAGGTGGCGCTCAGTAGTGATAAGACGCTGTACAGTGTTAGAGAACAAGAGAAGAAGAGTAGCGAATGTTCCAGAGTGTGAAGAAGATGGTGTCAAGTGATATATGGCCGTTGCTGGCTGATGTGCTGTGTAAGTGTGCCGTGCCGGGTGTGGTGAAAAGTCAATAAACCGCTGAAAAGTCTGACAGCTTGGCCCTCATCCTACCCCTTCGCCCTCCGGGGTGCAACATTATGATCCACCAGCGTGAAATGCGAAAACTTTTAATTTTTCCCCTTTCTCAAGATTTTGATTAGGAGTGTAGTTTTGTAGTGTCATGATTGTAGCAGTTCTACTTACAGGGGTCTGCAACCCCTGGCTTCAGAATCCCTTTCAGTTTTTCTGCCCATAACCAGTTTCTCTCTAAAAATTAATATGTAGATTAAAGGGCTGATGACACAATTTTGACATTTTTTTTTAGCATGTTGTGTAAACCCAAAAGTCATTGTTGATGATCACTATAATATTTACAACCGCGCCTGCATAAACTAGTTATCATCAAAAAACAGCAGCCGCTGACTGGACTGTGGTGCCGCCCACCGAATTAAGGGCGGCACCCCCATGATGTAAGCGGGAGAACGGACACTGGTGTTGTTGACTGGAATGACAGCAGCTTTGTAGCTCACAGTTTCTCTGGTTTCTTGTTTTAATTTTAAGGCTGTGTGTTGTGTTGCAGGCTTAGATAAACAGCAGGCATTAAAGACCACATCACATGCTTCAGCTCCGACTGTCATAAGCCTCCTCATGCGCTCCTCGTGCGCTTTTATGCAGGAGGAGTGCACAAGGAGGGGAAGGATTAATGGATTTACACGCAGCTTTGATCTACTTTCTCTGATCGCATGCTGACTCTTGCCGGTCCGGCCACGTCCCCTCTCTCATTATCATTAGCTGATTCCCCTCCCACTGATCATGTTTTCCGGTCCTCGCCCAGGTGCTTCTCATCACACCATCACCAGCAGTGCGTGTACTTCGCGACCGTTTGCCAGTCATCTGGGCTGTTTGTCTGCCAGTATTTTCAGCACTCTCACGATGTGTTAGTCACTCCGTGTTCGCTGTGGTTCTCATGCGTCCTTGAAGCGATGTTGGCTCTGGGGCGCACCTGTGGCTAACCCCTGCCGAGTGTTTGTTGCTGCTGCTGCGGTGGGCATGTGTGCCTCTCCACTGTCACTCTCTTGAGTGTGACTCGCTTGGCACGATGCCCGCTTGGCACGGCTCAAACCTATATGGTCTGATGCTCCCAGATTCTTCATTGTCATCCAATTCTTTGGGACTGTGACTAGGATTCTTCTTTGACTTGGCACTGAGGCGTCGTCTCTAGTCACAGTCCCAAAGCCGAAAGCAAACAGCCCTGAGAGCACCTTGTGGTAGGACCTGCCCTTCGCATACTACAACTAAACGTTGAAGGCCTATCTGCAGCCAAGCGAAGCCTTATCGAAGTCCTCTCCTTCCAACACTCGATTGATGTAATCTGCCTCCAAGAGATTCATATTGGCACAGAGGAAGCTGGCCGCTACACCATCGATGGCTTTGACCTCCTGTGCTATGTTCCACATGCCAAACATGGACGTGCCACCTATGTGCGTTCTGACATAGTTGAAGTAAACCACCTGACAACAACACATTTCTCAGACACCATAACCATTGGTGGCTTCCATATTGTCAATGTGTACAAGCCCCCTAGTGCCAACTGGGATCTGCAGGTCTTACCCACCCTACCCCACCCTGCCATCTATGTGGGGGACTTTAACAGCCATCACCCTGACTGGGGGTACCCAGCAGTGGATAGTGACAGGGAGGTACTTTCAGACTGGGCATCCAGAAATGATCTTGCTCTGATATATGACCCCAAACAAAGAGGAACCTTCCACTCTGCTAGGTGGAAGAAGGACTATTCTCCTGACCTGTGCTGGGTCAGCTCTTTGAATGGGACGCCATATCCTACACAGATCCTCATTCTTGACGATTTTCCACACAGCCAACACCGGCCCCTGCTTGTACACATTGGCCTACAACTTCCGGTCATAAACAGCCCACGGAAGATGCGCTGGAACTTCCGCAAAGCCAACTGGAAGAAATTCAGTGAAACCCTGAATCGGAGTGCTGTTACCATCCCACTCCACACCATCACTGTAGATGAAGCATACAACCGCTTCTGCAGCGCAATCTTCAAGGCTGCTCACACTGCAATCCCACGAGGCTACCGACCCCTCTATGTCCCATGCCTGGACGGAGAAAGCGCTGCCCTCCTACAATCCTATCAAACATCAGGGGACCCAGAGATAGCAGACCATCTCATTGAATCGCTAAGTACAGCCCGGCGAAAGAAATGGGAGGAGACAGTTGCTGACCGGAGCTTTAGCTACTCTAGCAGGAAATGTTGGAGCCTCATCCGTCGCCTAGGAGCTGGACAGAAGCCCCCTAGCCAAAGCCGAGCATCTGTCACACCTAACCAGGTTGCATCCCACCTACTGACTATCGCCAAAGCACCCCAAGACAAAGACACCAGAAGAGCAGTTACAACTGAGCTAAAAAAATCACCAAAAAATGCCCGTAGAGGAAACGAACCCTGAACCCTTCGAGGCTGCTGAACTGGAAAAAGTCCTACAGGTCCTGAAATGTGGAAAGGCAGCAGGATACGACAACATCTTCCCAGAATTCATGAAAAATCTTGGCCCCCGAGCCCTAACCCGGTTGACACAACTCTACACAAGGATCATACAAACAAACTTGATCCCAAAGAAATGGCGGACAGCAAAGGTCATTGCCATACCAAAATCTGGCAAAGACCACAAACTACCAGCAAGCTACCGCCCAATCTCCCTACTCGGCGTTCCTTATAAAATCATGGGGCGCCTAATACTGCAACGTAGTTCCCCAGGAATAGAGGAAATTCTAAGTGTGGATCAAGCAGGTTTCTGCAAGGACCGCAGCACAGGAGAACAAGTACTGGCCCTAACCACCTTCATCGAAAATGGCTTTGAGAGCAGACTGAAGACAGGGGCTGTGTTTCTTGATCTTACAGCCGCCTATGATACGGTCTGGCACAAAGGCCTCCTCCTGAAACTTACAAAGGCGATCCCTGCTTGGGCAACAGCAATTATAAAAACCCTGCTGACCAACTGAAGGTTCAGAGTCCACCTCGGTCAGAACACAAGTGCATGGAGAACGCAGAAAAACGGACTCCCACAAGGCTCAGTTCTAGCTCCAACCCTGTTCAACCTTTACATAAACGACCTGCCCACTAC
Organism: Pholidichthys leucotaenia; assembly: GCA_020510985.1. Classification (NCBI taxonomy): domain Eukaryota; kingdom Metazoa; phylum Chordata; class Actinopteri; order Cichliformes; family Pholidichthyidae; genus Pholidichthys; species Pholidichthys leucotaenia. Next base: position 369,331,618 of record CM035836.1, on the reverse strand, counting down.
AAAATCTCGCAAATTCATCTATGCAGACGACATCTGTTTGGCACTCCAAGCACCAGACTTTGAGCCACTGGAACGGGTGCTCACGGAAGATCTTGCCAAACTGGACCAGTTCTGCAAAACCTGGCACCTAAAACCAAGCCCAGCAAAAACCGTCTCCAGTGTATTCCATCTCCACAATGTAAAAGCTGCCAGAGAACTAAACATCCACCTGAGTGGACTCAAGCTTAAGCATGCCTCGAATCCAACCTACCTTGGAGTGACCCTTGACAGGACCCTATCCTTCAAGGAACATTTAAAGGGGACGGCTGCTAAGGTGAAGGCACGAAACAACCTGCTTTGCAAGCTCGCTGGTGCAAAATGGGGGGCGGCAGCCTCCACCCTGCGCACCTCGGCACTGGCCCTTTCATACTCTCTTGCAGAATATTGTGCCCCCGTCTGCTCCAGGTCATCCTACACACACCACATAGACACCCAGCTTAACACAACCATGAGAACCATAACTGGGACAATCTGCTCAACACCACTCCCCTGGCTCCCTGTACTGTCAAACATAGCCCCCCCACACATCCGGCGAGCAGCACTAACTCAAAGGATGCTTCAAAAAGCCAAAGACTCTCCTCACTTACCAATCCATGCAGATATCTACACCCCACCCACTGCCCGACTTCCATCCAGACGGCCGATTTGGAAAAACCCTCCCCCAGCTGACTTCACTATCCAGACAGCTTGGCAAGAGGAATGGGAGACCAAGGAGGTCCCAAACAAACACCTGGTGACAAACCCCAACCAACAGGTCCCGGGCACCAACCTCCCAAGGAGACAGTGGTCTACACTCAATCGCTTCAGGACTGGACATGGCCCCTGCTTGGCTAGCCTTCACAGATGGGGCAGTAGCCCTAGCCCACTGTGCGCATGTGGAGAGGAGCAAACAATGGAACACATCATAGAGGCTTGCCCGCTCCAAAGACTGGAAGGAGGATTACACACCCTCCATACAGCAAACCAGGAGGCAACTGCTTGGCTTGAGGACTTTGCATTCGCTAAATAAATAAAATCCAATTCTTCGGAACTATAATCATCAGAAGATTAGACAACACAAACCAATTCCAGACTACATGTGCTGGAACCATCGTCGATATTTTCAACTGCTTCCATCCTGTGTGTACAATGAGCAGCCAAGCGCTGTGTTTTGTCGATGACGTGACTACATGGCAGAGGGGTTTTCCAGCCACTGACGTAATTGGTGAAATGGCGCTCATGAAAACGTCGGATATTCGTGTGAAAAAAAGCCTGTTTGACTTAGAATAGTACAGCCCAACCTATTTTGTCATATTGTATTATGTGTTGAAAAATTAGAGGAAGTCAAAAACGTGTCATCAGCACTTTAAAGCAAATATGAGAAGAAAAGTCTTAAATTTAAAACAAAGGCAAATTTACAAATAAACCTATCAAGGTATCATGAAAAACATAGCAAATGTTAAAAAAAGGTAGTGAATTTTAGAGAAAAGAATGTCACCTTTGGGGGAAAAGTCTTAAGTTTACAACAACAGAGCCACAACTTCATGAGACAAAAACATACAGATTTATGACAAGGTAGATGCAAAATTATGGCATAATTTCAAGGCTCAAATATCATTTGTGGCTTTGTGCAAAATTCTGGTGGGGCCAAAAATTGGTCAGATTCTGAATCTCTCAGTTTCTTTTTTCTTTATGTCTAGTTTAATTGGTTAATTTCTTTCAACACAACTGATTGTGATCCGAGTACTTCAACATTATTTGAAGCTGAACATTTCCCGTCTTGCTCCTGTTGGTGGTTCAGCTGTAAGGTGAAATAAGCATCAGAGATGCTTTGCTACAAGCAGAAACTGCAGAAACAAAATAGATGAAACGTCGGTTTCTCCTCTTAATAGTCCTGGTGGCTGGGTGGTCAGAGCTTTGTTAAAGGATCCCTCCTGCATCATCAGCAGGTCTCAGGGTCATAGGCGTTTCGCCCCTGAACCTGTACGCCTCGCCTGAGTGGGGAAGCAAAGATTAATCTTCACTTGCATAAGGGTTCCAACCATGGTCTCTTGTGAGCCACAGCCACCTTGGACTAGCTTCGGCCACTGAGGCTATGTCCCTAATGGCTTTCTGTAGATGTTTAGGTTCCAGACCTATCTTGTGCAAAAAAACAGTACAACGTTGCAACTGGAAACCCACGACAACCAACCTCGATGGGGAATAAAGTAGTGTGCCACTCTTTGATACAAGCCTCATCAACTAGGTCCCGGTATTTTTCTTTCTTGAGCTTTCTCAAGAAAGCACGCCGTGGGTGCCGGGCTGGAGTAAGGTGGAAGGCAAGAAATATAAGGTACAGACCCACCCTTCCATCCGTTGTTATGGGGAATGTACGATCGTTACTGGGAAAAGTAGATGAGCTAGCGGCTATCTCCCGCTACGATAGCATATACCGGGAGTGTAGTCTGTTTCTATACACAGAGACTTGGCTAACCGAATTAGCAGCAGATGCTAACATTGAACTGGAGGGTTTCCACGCAATACGGGCAGACCGAACATCGGACAGTGGCAAAGCAAGGGGCGGTGGAGTGATAATGTATGTTAACAACTGGTGCAGACCGGGACATATCACTGTTAAACAATGACACTGCAGCAAAGACATTGAGTTACTAGCTGTTAGCATGCAGCCTACATATCTTCCGAGGGAATACTCACATGTGATCTGCATTGTTGTTTATGCAAATCCGACGGCGAACGTTGGGACAGCGCGTGACATCATCCATTCAGTAACTGGCAGGCTGCAGACAGAACACCCAGATGCTCTTCTCCTCATCTCAGGCGATTTCAACCATGTTTCACTGTCTCCCATTCTACCCACGTTTACCCAGTATGTCACATGCCACACTAGAGACAATAAAACACTGGACTTATTCTACGCAAACACTAAGGAGGCGTACACCTCATCACAACTCCCCCCACTCGGGAGATCGGATCACAACTTGGTTCATCTCCAGCCGGTGTACAAATCCCGAGTGCACAGACAACCTCCGGCCATGCGCACAGTGAAGTTATGGTCTGAGGAGGCAATGGACACTCTAAAGGGCTGTTTTGAAACCACCGCCTAGGAGCAGCTCTGCAATCCACATGGTGAGGACATCGATGGCCTCACTCACACCATCACGGACTACATCAGTTTCTGTGTGGACAACACCGTTCCCACCAAGACCATACGGTGTTGCTCAAACAACAAACCCTGGATCAACCCTGAGATAAAAACACTTCTGAGAGAGAAGAAGAGGATCTTCAGGTCGGGGAACAGGGAGATGCTGAAGTCCGTACAGAGGGAGCTGAGGAGAAAGATCAGAGAAGGTAAGGACAGCTTCAGGAAGAAGATGGAGGACAAACTGCAACAGAGCGACATCAGCGGGGTCTGGAGAAATCGTAAAACCATCTCTGGGCTCCAGAATACCTCCCCCCAGGCCACGGGGGGCAGGGAGTGGGCGAACAATCTGAATCTGTTTTTCAATAGGTTGGACCGACCAACCGCCCTCCCCCCTGACTGCACAACAACCACTGCTGCCTCTAAAGACATCGAGTCCTGCTGCCCACTCCCCACTCCACCAACACCCCCCCCCACTCCCAACACACAGCCCCCCAACCTGACCCTCACTAAGACCCAGGGGAGGACGGAGCTGAGGAAGATCAAGGCGAGGAAGGCGTCGGGACCGGACGGCATCAGCGCAAAGCTCCTCAAGTCCTGTGCAGACCAGCTGTGTGGGATTGTGGAGTACATCTTCAATCTGAGCCTGAAGCTGGGGAGGGTACCACAGCTGTGGAAAACATCTTGTGTGGTACCTGTACCAAAGACTTCCCACCCCAAAGATCTGAACAGCTACAGACCAGTGGCCTTGACGTCCCACATGATGAAGACCCTGGAGAGACTGCTCCTTGCTCACCTCCGCCCCCTGGTGGGACCAGCGATGGATCCACTCCAGTTCGCCTACCAGCATGGTATTGGGGTGGAGGATGCGGTGATCTTCCTCCTTCACCGTTCTCTGTCCCACCTGGAGAAGCCCGGGAATGCGGTGAGGATCATGTTCTTTGACTTCTCCAGTGCTTTCAACACCATCCAACCGATGATCCTGAAGGACAAGCTGCTGTGCGCAGGGGTGGACCAGCACCTGTCATCATGGATCCTGGACTACCTCACAAACCGGCCTCAGTTTGTGAGAACCCAGGACTGTGTGTCCGACACGATCATCGGTAGCACGGGGGCCCCCCCAGGGAACAGTTTTGGCTCCCTTCCTGTTCACCCTTTATACTGCGGACTTCTCACACAACACAACACACTGCCATCTACAGAAGTTCTCTGATGACTCTGCGATCGTTGGCCTCATCTCCAACGGAGATGAAGCTGAGTACAGAGGGCTTATCCAGGACTTCGTGGACTGGTGCCATCGGAACTGCCTCCAGATCAACGCGAGGAAAACTAAGGAGCTGGTGGTGGCTGCCGCAGGCAAGGACAACCCCTCACAGCACCAGTAAATATACAGGGAACAGACATCGAGATGGTGACATCCTATAAGTACCTGGGTGTTCATCTGAACAATAAACTAGACTGGTCACACAATACTGACGCACTCTACAAGAAGGGACAGCGCAGGCTGTTCCTACTGAGGAGACTCAGGTCTTTTGGTGTACAAGGGGCGCTGCTGAAGACATTCTATGACACGGTGGTGGCATCAGCCATCACTTTTGGAGTGGTCTGCTGGGGCAGTGGCATTACAGCAGCCGATAGGAAGAGACTGAACAAACTGATCAAGAAAGCTAGCTCTGTCCTGGGGCAGCGCCTTGACCCAGTGGAGGAGATAGGAGAGAGAAGGATGGTGGCTAAACTGTCATCTCTGCTGGAGTCCGAGTTCCACCCTATGCAGGACATACTGAATGCACTGACGAGCTCATTTAGCAGCAGACTACATCATCCTAGGTGCACAACCGAGAGGTTTCGCAGGTCCTTCCTACCTACGGCTGTCAGACTGTACAACCTAAGCAGGGCTGCTCGCAGAGATAGCAAAAAGACGTGACAACCTTATAGTTTTGAATGCAAAAGACGCAATAGACTTACACAATGGTCCCCTCTGGTATACAACTAGGAAAATGCCGGTCGCTATGGAGGGTGAGAATATGTATGGGTACATAATCATACCATGTAGGATAACTAAGTAGACGGTTGTGCTGTTTCATTCCATCTAGCTACAATGCTCCGCACTGTGTGTTTATATATTTACATATTTATTCCATCTAGCTACAATGCTCCGCACTGTGTGTGTTTATATATATATATTTATATATTTACTCTATCTAGCAACAATGCTCCACACTCCGTGTGTTTATCTATTTACATATTTATTCCATCTAGCTACAATGCTCCGCACTGTGTGTGTTTATATATCTACATATTTATTCCATCTAACTACAATGCTCCGCACTGTGTTTATATATTCATATATCTATTCCATCTAGCTACAATGCTCCGCACTGTGTTTATATATCTACATATTATTCCATCTAGCTACAATGCTCCGCACTGTGTGCTTATATATTTACATATTTATTCCATCTATCTACAATGCTCTGCACTGTGTTTATATATTCACATATTCATTCCATCTAGCTACAATACTCCGCACTGTGTGTTTATATACTCATATTTATTCCATCCAGCTACAATGCTCCGCACTGTGTTTATATATTTATATATCTAATCCCATCTAGCTACAATGCTCCGCACTGTGTGTCTGTATTATATATATATACAGTATATGTACATATGTATACTTGCTGCTCTTGTTTTTTCTCTTGCCTTCTGATTGTTGCTCTGAGTGTTGTTATCCCTGTGCTGTTGCAATCCTGGAATTTCCCCATTGTGGGACTAATTTAATTTTATGGGACTTATCTTATTCTTACTTTACAACTGCTACTGCCCTGGACTAATTTGTTATCAACAGTTTTTACAGTCCTCAAAGTTATTCAAGCTATTGAACTAACTAACTAACTAACCTGCACTTATATAGCGCTTTTCTAGTCACAAAGACCACTCAAAGCGCTTTCACTAGCACTAACCCTCTATTCTAAGGGCCCATAGGAAACAGATATCTAGGGACAATTTAGAACAGCCAATTAACCTAACATGCATGTCTTTGGATTGAAGCCAACATTAAAGAAATATAAACTTGTGCGGACCTGACCAGCCTACTCCACTCAGATCAGGTTTTTCTGTTTTCCCTTTTACAGTATTTCTTTTGTGTCTTGGGCCAATGCAATGACAAAAGAACACTGAATAAATACAGTTGCTCTCATAAGTTTACATGCCCTGGTGGAATTTATGATTTTTTGGCCATTTTCAGAGAATATAAATGACAATGCAAAAACTTTTCTTTCGCTCATAGTTAGTGGTTGGGTGCAGCCATTTATTAGCAAACAATTGTGTTTGCTGGTTAAATCATAATCACAACAGAAACTACCCAAATGACCCTGAACAAAAGTTTACATACCCTAGTTCTCAATACTGTGTATTGCCATCTTTAACGCCAATGACAGCTTGAAGTCTTTTGTGCTAGTTGTGGATGAGGCACTTTATTTTCTCAGATGGTAAAGCTGCCCATTCCTCTTGGCAAAAAGCCTCCAGTTCCTGAAAATTCTTGGGCTGTCTTTCATGAACTGCATGTTTGAGATCTCCCCAAAGTGGCTCAATGATATTGAGGTCACGAGACCGAGATGGCCACTCCAGAACCTTCACTTTTTTCTGCTGTAGCCAACGACAGGTTGACTTGGCCTTGTGTTTTGGATCACTGTCATGTTGGAATGTCCAAGTGCGTCCCATGCGCAGCTTCCGGGCTGATGAGTGCAAATTTTCTTCCAGTACTTTCTGACAACATGCTGCATTCATCTTGCCATCAATTTTGACCATGTTCCCTGTGCATTTGTAACCCACACACTCCCAAAGCATCAGAGATCCACCTCCCTGTTTCACAGTAGGGATGGTGTACTTTTCATCATAGGCCTTGTTGACTCCTCTCCAAATGTAGCATTTATGGTTGCGGCCAAAAAGTTCAATTTTAGTCTCATCACTCCAAATAACTTTGTTCCAGAAGTTTTGAGGCTTGTCTCTGTGCTGTTTGGTGTATTGTAAGTGGGCTGCTTTGTGGCATTGGCATAGTAATGGCTTTCTTCTGGCAACTCGACCATGCAGTCCATTCTTCTCAAAGTGCCTCCTTATTGTGCATCTTGAAACAGCCACACCACTTTTTTCAGAGAGTTCGGTATATCAGCTGATGTTATTTGAGGGTTTTTCTTTGCATCCTGAACAATTTTCTTGGCAGTTGTGGCTGAAATTTTTGTTGGTCTACCTGACCGTGGCTTGGTTTCAGCAGAATCCCTCATTTTCTACTTCTTAATCAGAGTTTGAACACTGCTGATTGGCATTCTCAATTCCTTGGATATCTTTTTATATCCTTTTCCTGTTTTATAAAGTTCAACTATCTTCTCCCACTGGTCCGTTGATAATTCTTTTGCTTTCCCCATGGCTCGGAATCCAGCAACATCAGTGCAGCACTGGATGAAACATTCAGGGGTCTGTCAGGAGCCCAGAAACTCACCGACTTTTTATACACACACACACTAATTATAAGTAAACAGAGCACAGGTGAGGATGGTTACCTTTAATAGCCATTTAAACCATGTGTGTCAAGTTGTAAGTATGTTATCAGGCCAAAACTTTCAGGGTATGTAAACTTTTTATCAGGGTTGTTTGGGTAGTTTCTGTTGTCATTATGATTTAAAAAGAGCAAACAATTGTTTGATAATAAATAGCTTCACCCAACCACTATGAGTGAAAGTTTTTGTATTATCATTCATATTCTCTGAAAAATGGCCCAAAAAATATAAATTCCACCAGGCCAGACCAAACTTCTAACAGAATCACACGTCAACTGTCTCACATTTAAAGATTGTCCAAATGAGTGACAAACTGCAAGTCAGGCTCCAAAAATTGGGTATTATTACAATTTTGTTAATCTAACTATTTCTATCCACCTTATTCCTAGGCCCCATGATGCCTTGCGTGAATTATGGTAGCAACTTCTGGTACTAGTTTAGAACGTATGGTTGTCACTGAAACGGGACACTTTTCCTTGTTAAAAAACAATGACTTTGGCATCAGAAAGATAGGAACACGGCCTTTTACACCTCAGAAACAGTAATATAATCATACCACTTCCCATGACTATCGAGAGATGAGAAGATGACCTTAAAAAGTGGCCTGGCAGACTGTAGCTCTGTTAGTGCCGCTGCTAAGATACCAACACTGTAAACAAATGACCCGTGCTGGCAAAATGAGTCACTCTGAGGACATTTTCAAAACTGATGTAATGTTATTTCCATATTCTGTATTGAAAGACCTTCAAAATGATATTTAATTTGTAGGAACTGTGCAAAAACGGATGGAAAAAGACGATTTGTTTATATTTTGGATAAGCTGGAAATTCACGTTCGATCGGTCAGGAGTTACGTCTTCCGCAAAAACATATATATATATTTAGAAAGTACGATTTCTAAGCTTTCCAATGATACCACACACTCATGGGGGTTTTCCCGGTACTTGCCGCTAGCAAACAAAGAAAGAGTCATGATTTATGACTTCTCTGCCTGTAGTTCGTAATGACGCGGTGCACATTCAGACTCCTTTTGCAAGCACGGGTCACATATATCAATGTCTCCACCGCAATAAAGTTGGCTGCATTTTGTTAAAATATGTTGGACATAATCAGATTTACCTCAGAGCAGACGTAGAATCTAGTCAGAGCCACAAAGAAGCCTCCATTTATACAGTCTATGGCACAACCACGAACACCAGCAACAAGATAAGATAAGATAAGATAAGCCTTTATTAGTCCCACAATGGGGAAATTCCAGGATTGCAACAGCACAGGGATAGCAACACTCAGAGCAACAATCAGAAGGCAAGAAAAAACAACATCTAGTAAACATATGTCCATATTACTATAAATGTATATATATAGACACACAGTGCAGAGCATTATGGCTGGTGAATGTGCAGCAGAAAGTCTAAGTTCTCTCTCCGCGGATGCAGCGGGCCAGCTGGAAGTCTTTGGGCATGATGGTGACCCCCTTAGCGAAGAAGAGACCACCAGGTGGGTCTCGCTGGTCTCCTGCAGAGCCATGACGGCGAAACTCAGGAAACGCAGGACGGTCTTGAAGTCCTGAGCGATCTCCCTCACCAGGCGCTGGACGGGCAGCTTACGGATGAGCAGCTCCGTGGATTTCTGGTAGCGACGGATCTCTCTCAGAGCCACGGACCTGTGACGGCGAGGCCTCTTCACTCTGCCGGTGGCCAGAGCGCCTCTCCGAGCAGCCCTGGTGGCTAGCTGTCTCATGGGGGGCTTCTTCCTCCAGTAGATTTTACGGGCGGTCTGCTTGGTTCTTGCCATCGCTCTTTATTATTCTGTCTTATATTTCTTTCACGCCGCCTAAACTCCAGCCCGGCACCCGCTTCGTTTTCGCTACAGCTCCCGGTATGTCGAGTTTCCCATTAGCACCGGGCGGCGGCCAAGTGCTAGCTAGCACTAGCTCCTCCCCGCAGTAACGTCTCCCGCTGCAAACCGTGGCTCCGTCCGCCGACCCGGGAGACCCCCGGGGCGATCCGTGCGTCCGTGATATATATACAGAGTGAAAGGTGTAGAAAGAAGAAGGAAGATAAAAAAAAAGGCTGTTGCAACAGGCAGCCCACTCGTGTGGCGCCGCCGGTCCGGCAGAGCCGGAACCGGAAATATAACAAGTACCAGAAATATAACAAGTACCAGAATATGCCAAAATGTTAAAAAAAAAAAAAAAAATACAAAAACTACAAGTGCTGAAATTAGCTGCCACTTGAGTGCAAAACATGTATGTGGACTATACATTAAAATGAATTTGAAAAACTTCTAAAAACGCTATTTTAAATGCCCCTGCTGCTACTCCACTCTTACCGATTTAACGCGACTGCAGCCAAAACCGGAAGCTCCGCCCATAATCATCCCTCCAGCGGCACCCCCAGGAATAAGGTGGATAAATGTAAAAATCTATATTTCTGAGAAGACTGTTGATTTCTGACAAGATGGCGCCCACCGTTGGCAAACGTCTTTGCTCGTTCCGCTCCTGAATGCCGACTTTTCTCCTTTTTGCATAGTTGCTGTTCTTTCTACAGTGCATGGAAGTTATGCACTACTAACATACGACCGACAGACACTACGGGATATCGCCAAGTCAAGCAGCCACATGGAGTTTACTGGCTTTATACCACCCGACCTGCAATGAATCGTCTGCCCCCACGGTGACCATCAGCACCCCCAAGAAGGCCCCGAAGCACCGAGCCTGTGTGAGCATGCTAACCCCAAGAGAGTGTGTCGGAGGTGGGGCCGAAGGCAAGGCAAGAGAGGAGGGCTACATGCTAGGCTAAAGGCTCACCCTAGCCGGCCGCTGCTAACCAATCTCTTAATGGCAAACATTCAGTCTTTGGAAAATAAGCTAGACGAAGTAAGATTCAAGGATTGAAGACCAGTGGGAGACAAGAGAGTGCTGTGCCCTAATTTTCTGCGAGACCTGGCTTTCAGACAGAGTCCCAGAGAGCGCTATTCAGCTACAGACACACTCAACACACCGGGCAGACAGAAGAGGAGACTCTGGTAAGACGAGGGGTGGGGTGTGTGTGTGTGTGTGTGTATCTGTAAACCACTCGTGGTGCGGAGATGTACAAACCGTCTACAAGCACTGCTCGCCCGACGTGGAGTTTTTACTGCTGAAATGCCATCCCTATTACCTACCGAGGGAATCTACCGCTGTGTTTTTGGCTGCTGTATACATTTGTCCACAGAGCAACTACACAGTAGCGCGAAACAAACTCCATGATGTCATCAGCGCAGTAGAGACGAAACATCCTGATGCCGTTTTTAATGCTGCTGGCGACTTTAACCGGTGCAATTTGTGGACTGTACTCCCCAAATATTACCAGCATGTGGACATTCCCACCCGCGATGAAAGCACATTGGCTCATGTTTATTCCAACATACGTGGCACCTACAGAGTGGCACCCCGCCCCCACTTCGGACAGTCAGATCACATCTCAGTGTTCATGTACCCAGCCTACAGACAAAAGCTGAAACAAACAAACCCTGTTATTAAGCAAATTAAGCGCTGGAACCCAGAGACTGAGAGCACCCTACAAGACTGTTTTGCCTGCATGGAATGGGATGTGTTTAAAGCTGCAGCCACCCAAAAGGACTCTTCTGTAAACATACAGGATTATGCTGAATACGTGACTGGGTACATCAGCACGTGCGTTGATACCACCGTACCCACCATACAGGTCATGAAGTTCCCCAACCAGAAGCCTTAGATCAACAGTCAGGTATGTCAGATGCTGTGTGCTCGCTCTCGTACATTTCAAATCAGGCTGTGAGGCTGAGTACAAAGCTACAAAGTATAGACTGAGAAAGGCTGTAACAACAGCTAAGAGGCAGTACAGAGAAAAGCTGGACAGCCTCTACTCCACTCCTGGTCTGGGGCATATGTGGCAAGGCTTGCAACACATCACAGACTACAAGAGGACAAACAGCAGCACCACTAGCTCTACAGACAGCCTGCCGGACGATCTCAACATCTTTTACACCCGCTTCCAGACCACCAGTTACAGCACAGAGAAGAGACACACACTCACGCACCCCCCCCCCCCCCACCACTGAGTCTCACCAGGCAAGGTAAACAAAGCACTGAGGAATATCAACTCCTGCAAGGCAGCAGGACCAGACAACATACCTGGGCGGGCCCTCAGAGCATGTGCCACCAAGCTGACCAACGTTCTCACAGCAATCTTCAACCTCTCTCTCAACCAAAACATAGTCCCCTCCTGCTTCAAAATGACAACCATCATCCCCCTCCCCAAAAGGAGCCCGCTGACCTGTCTGAATGATTAGACCGGTAGCACTCACTCCAATCATCATGAAGTGCTTCAAGAGAGTGGTGTTTCCCCTCATTCAGGACGGCATATCGGGCACTCTGGACACCCTGCAGTATGGCGACCGGCCCAACAGGTCCACCTCAGATGCCATCGCTGCAGCACTCCATTATTCTCTCTCCCACCTGGAAGATAAAGACTCCTACATTAGGATGCTCTTTGTCGACTACAGCTCCGCCTTCAACACGGTCATCCCCCACAAACTCACCGACAAACTGTCTTCACTTGGCCTGCACCCCACCCTCTGCGACTGGCTACTGGACTTTCTAACTGGCAGTCAGTCAGGATGGGTAACAGGACCTCAGCCAGCATCATCACAAACACAGGTGTCCCACAGGGTTGTGTTCTCAGCCCCATCCTCTATAGCCTCTTCACCCATGACTGTGTTGCCTCCCACAAGGACAATATCATCCTAAAGTTTGCGGATCACACAGCAGTGACAGGATGCATCACTGGTGATGACGAAGCATCCTACAGGAGGGAGGTGGCCAACCTGGTGTCATGGTGTGAGGACAACAACCTCACCCTCAACACGGACAAGACAAAGGAGATGATAGTGGACATGAGGAAAGGGAGGAGGAGACCCCATTGGCCACTGTTCATCCTGAAGCTTGAGGTGGAGAGGGTGAGCAGCTTTAAATACCTGGGCATCCACATCAGCGAGGACCTTAAGTGGACACACAACACCACAGAGCTGGTTAAGAGAGCTCAACAGCAACTGTACTTTCTGAGGAGGATGAAGATGTTTGGCATGTCCTCCAGGACCCTCAACAATTTCTACAGGTGCATCATCGAGAGCATCCTGACCAACTGCATCACTGCGTGGTATGGCAGCACCACTGCCCTGGACTGCAAACGCCTGCAGAGAGTGGTGAAGACAGCGGAGAAGATCATCAGGACTCCATTCCCCTCTCTGCAGAGCATCTACCACCGCAGAGTCCAAAGGAGACCTGCCTCCATCCTCCAAAACCCCACCCACCCCCAACAAAGACTGTTCATACTTCTACCGTCAGGCTGGAGGTACAGAAGTGTGAAATGCAGGACAACCAGACTGAAGAACTCCTTCTTTCCCACTGCCATCAGACTCCTGAACAGACAACAACTCCCAAAACTCCATAACACAGCTTAGCATACAGGAACTCACACACCGGCTGCTAAATTTGCACACAGTGCTCACCTGTACAGTAGATATAATCTCACCCGTCTGATGTCCATATCATCTCTGCTGCTAATTATCATGCACAATCTACTGGTACTACCGGTACACAAATTAGCACCGGGTGCTAATTTGTAATTATACACTGCTCGTTGCACAATGCTCATTTGCACACTGTACATGGGTTCATGTCATCTCAGGTTCACATCATCTCTGATATCAATATATGACTATCACTTTAGTCATCTAGTAAATTTTCAATTTCATTTCTCTTGTCTGACTGCTTTAACTATCCAAACTACCTAGTGTGTGTTATTAGTACTCATTAGTTTTAGTATTTAGTTTCAAGGTGTGCTTAAGGAGTCCTAACTGCCTAACTGTGTGCTGGTGTATGTGTTATTAGCATCCATTAGTATTAGGGTTGAGTTACTGTGTTAATGTGTCATGACCTTGTTAGAATTGTTGTTTCTGTACCTATTACCTTGGCATTCGTTTGGAGAGCAAAGTAAGAATTTCATTGCTCAGGAAATATAGCATTTCTTAACTGTGCACATGATAATAAAGCCTTTGAATCTTGAAGATTATCAAAAATATAAAGCAGACATTACAGAGCCCATTTTCCATATGTTCCCAGGGGCCTTAATGAAGTGCTTGGAACACGCTTTGGTCAAAATGCCTCAGGTTTAAGTACTGGAGCAATATTTTCCACCCAGCTAATCGGCTTTATTCGCAGTGACCTGTTTCAGTGCATGTTGCTTTAAATGTTAATGAGGTCCCGTTTAAACCTACCCTCCCTTGTCCATCACTGTTGCATTCCATGGTTGATACAATGCTAATGTTGCGCCAACTAGCTTAAAATGGGCTGAACGTGAGAAAGTCAAAGCCCAAATTGGGGCTGGGCAATAAATTGGTTTCCAATCGAAATTTGAATTAATTTGTTTGGACAATGTCAAACAATGAAAATTGATTTTTCCTTTCACTAAAGTAAAGCTGGATTCATGCTACATTTCCACTCTGGTCCGCTGAGATGCTTGTCGGCTTTGGACAAGGCCAGCACGCACATGGTTGTGTATATACATCATTTTTTTCGTCTACCAGGCCAAGTCTTTTACACATGTGCATGACTGTCATTTATAGTTTGAACCCAGTCCTACATGCCAGTTTGTTCACCGGCTATATAAAAGTGAAGAAACGCAAGATCGACGTACATTTTTTTTTATAGCAACAGCAATGGCATTGTTTCAAGGAAAAGGAGGAATTACTGTTTTTCAGTGCTCTTCGCCACTCAAGCTGCTGCTGTTGCAAAACAAGTCATGTATGCTAATTGTCGTCTTCCTCTGTCTTCTTCATCTACTATGACTTTGTACGCTGTGTCTGTAGTGCCACCTTGTGAATGGGAAGTTCAATCTTGTGCATGCATAGGCAACGCGGTCACAAAATTTGGGCTGCATGCGGACGGCTACGGAAGGAGTCTGTGAAGGTTAGCAGACTGGAGATGATGACGTAATTTTCATCACAAGCCTCGCGGTCAAGCGGACATGGACAGCTGAGGTGCAGCATGAATCCAGCTTAAGTATGGTAGCCTCCAGCTCTTCTCCCCTTCTCCACCCCATCTCTCGCCAAACCCTTTATTTTTTTTTTTATAATTTAATAAAAATTATGTTGGCACTTAATTGAATTACTTGCTAACATAATTAAATTAGTCTTTATTTGAGCAAACATTTATGAAAAAAAGGTTTGTTTGATAAAAGTTAAGTTTCTGGGCAACATGGTGGTACAGCGGTTAGCACTGCTGTCTCACAGCTAGAAGGTTCCAAGTTCAAATCCCCAGGCTGCCACAGAGCCTTTCTGTATGGGAATTGCGTGTTCTCCCTGTGCTGTGTAGGTTTACTCTGGGGGCTCTGGTTTCCTTCCACAATCCAGAGACATGGATGCTAGGTTAATTGGTAACTCTAAATTGTCCCTAGGAATCTGTCTCTGATAGGTCCTTAGAATTGAGGGTTAGGGTTGTTACTAGTGAAGCGCTTTGAGTGGTCTTTGAGACTAGAAAAAGCACTTCACTAGTAACTACCCTAGCCTTTTAGGGTAGCTTTTTCTAGTCATTGAGACTAGAAAAAGCGCTGTAGTTTTTCCCCAATAGGGGATTATGTTTGAAATAAAGAGAAAATATGCGGCCAGTCATGGAAAAACCAGAACAAGTCTCCCCAGGGGTATTTTGAATTATTTACAGATTCTAAAAGTGTAGAATCTAAGCTTTCCAATGATGTCTAACACATGGAAACCCAAAAAGATTTGAAGATGTGGCCATTTGAATGTTAGCACTTCTCAAACTACTACTCTGAGAAAATCAGGTTCAAAATTTCCAAGGATTGTCTATTGGCCATTGACTACTCTATTTCAAATACAAAGTTTACGGTTTAAAATCTCCCAAACTGTTATTTGAAGCATGGAGTAGCTTCTTCATGATTTCAATTAGCACATTTTGCAAAAAAAACAAAAATCACAATTTAAAAAAAAAAAAAAAAAACCAACAAAAAAAAGTATTTCTGTATCTTTTAGGAATCACGTCCGGCCAACCAACTTGTTGCTGGTTTATTCGTTGGGGGGAAGGGGGGGGTCACATATTTGAAATTATTTGTTTCATTTTTTATTGAGGTTGCATGTGTTCATTTTTAGTGTGCATGTCCTCACCTGCAGCTTGCTACTAAAGCCTTAGCTTCATCCAAGCGTGAGTCTGATAAAAGTGCCGTTCGACAATCCGTGATATTGAAGAAGTGTCTTAGTCGCCCCATGAATGTAGTTTGGTCCCATCGTGGTGCGTCGATGTCAAATGTGTTCAAAGCCATCATGTGTTTTAAAGGCAGCTTCAGCTTAATGCACGAAAAACATCAGGAGGAGGTTTCTCTTCATGAGCTGAAGTCCAAGTCTGGAGACAGCTAGGAAGGAAAAAAAAAAACATTTGCTTAAAGTGGATTGAAGTTTTAAGACACTGCAAACAAAAAACAGAAGAGACAACTAAATATGACTGGCATTATGATATCAAATTACTTTATTAAAAAGTCACAAATTTGTTGATAGAAAAATATGTATGTACAAGTACATATACAAAAAATATTAGTTTTTTTTTTAATTTGATGGCTGCAACACATTTTAAAAGAGTGGGGGAAAGAGGATCAAAAACCTAGAAATGCAAGTGGAACTAAAAAGAATTGGCTAGGGGAAAATGAAACAACTAATGAAGTTAACAAGAGACTGGCCAGTAACATGATTAGCTATAAAAAGAGCACCTTAGACAGGCAGAGTCTCTCAGAAGTAAAGATATGCAAATGTTCAGCAATTTACAAAAAACTGCATCGACAAATTGTAGAGTAATTTCAGAATAATGTTCCTCAATGTAATATTACAAAGACTGAATATTCCATCATGTACAGTACACAATATCAAGATTTTCAGGAACTCTTAAGGGACAAAATAAGTTCCCGCCTTGTGGTAGGTACTTCAATGTGGCTCCAAACAGCAGCTGGGTGGCGACCAACTTGATGTTGATTGGCTACAACTTTGCATCATGATTTAAATAAATGAAAGAAGCATCAAAAAACCCACCAGAAGTCAAAAATCTAAAATCTAATGCAGGCGAAATTGCAAACAAGAATGGTCAGATTGACTGCAAACGGCATATGCTGCATGTGAGCAAAGGGAGGATACAGGCATTTGAGTAGACAGGAGGGCATGACACTAGTGATGTTACGCTTGATACTGCCTACTCGACACCGATTCGAGCAGCGTGAAGCGGAAGTGTCATAAAGCTGTGTATCGAGCGCTGCTTCAGCATGCACACAGTCACGTGACCATAGCAAGTAGTGGTGGGCGGATCGATCCAAATATCAATAATACTGATACCATCATTGGTATTGACATTGATCAACACCGGTGTAATGAGAGCAATACTCCATGTCTGTGTGACGGCTCCCGTCACAGCACGGAGCAGACAGGCACACTATGCTCCTTTTCTTCTTCTTGTGGTTTTACAGCGGCTGGCAACCAGCATTTAGGTGCATTACCGTCTCCTCCTCCTTACTTCCTCCTTCTCCCTCTTGTACCATCACATGACTCAGCAGTGCCAGGTAAACAAGCTAGTCGGCAACGCACACACACAGCACAAAGACGGGGCAGAAGAATGGCAGAGGAAGAGGAGCGCCATGTCGCTGTATTTCCAGGCCAAAAATGAGACAACAGCAAGCTGCACAATTTAAGGCTGTGAAATACATTGGTAACACAACTAATTTATACAAGCATATGAAAAAAATCTCCCAAAAGACAACGCCGAGCTACAGAAACTGAAAGAGAAGGAGAGAAATCCCCCACCCCTGGCCCCGACAGACCTAAACCCACGAGCCAGAGGTAGAGATCATTGGCAGAGGTCTTTCAGTACGGCAGAGAATATCCAGGTAGATATTAGTGGTGAAAGTAATATTTGTCATCTTTGGCATTAGTTAATATTAATTTTCAAAGTGCAACTGGTCATTTGTTACTTTATAGTAAATGGCGTTCACTTATGTAGCGCTTTTTTCTCATCTCTGGATGACCAAAGCACTTTACAGATCCTGCTATCCACCCATTCACGCACACATTCACACACTGATGGCTGCAGAGCTGCCATACACACACAGGCGCTAGCCTGGCCACCAGGAGCAACTGGGGGTTCAGTGTCTTGCTCAAGGACACTTCGACATGCAGACTGCAGACAGAGCGGGAATCAAACCCATGACCCTCCGATCAGTAGTCGGTCACACTACACCTGCGCCACAGTCGCCCCTTTAGCCAACACAAAAAATATAAATTATGCTGAGACCCTGGTATAATACATTTATCCCATTGAAACATATTATTGAAATTAATACATTTACTGGAACTGAAACAAATATACTGACTCAGATTTGATTGAATATAATTACCCTTTTGTGTCAACTGTGAAAGTGATACTGTATGTATATAAACTTATCTAAACTTTGCCCAAATTCTGTCCTGGGCTTTAACTAATTAATAATCGAAAGGAAAAATCAGAAAACACTTAAAGGTCATGAAAATTCATTCATATTTAGTAATTTGATGTTGCATCCACCTTAATTATTAAAAAGTATTGTATCGTATCGGCGATACTGGCCCTGCATTTACTTGGTATCAGATCGATACCAAATCTTGCAGTATCGCACACCACTAGTAGCGAGCAAAGCCTCATGTCACATCACATGACTCGAGGCCTCACGGGAAGTTTGAGAGGGTTGGGCGTTTCAATATGTCACGGATTTCAAAGGGGTCTGATTCACCACTCACACTGTAGGTTTTTTGAGAGGAGATTTGTTGTCATTATTGCATTCACAATTTGAATACAAGTCAGGTAGAGTATTACACAAGTTAGAATTAGGTTTAGGGTCCGTAACAAACAAAAACATATTACATTTACTAAATATCACACAGATACATACTAGGGATGAAAGTCATCAATTCATCGATTGATGATTGATTCACCTTATTGATCGATTAACGATTCACAATCCACAATCCAGGCAAACCCAGTACGATCTGGGCTCCCACTGTTGTTCATTACCTCAGTGGTGATTTATGTCTGGTCTGCTTTCCTGTCTAGCGGCAGGATGAAGGGAGGAGAAAGAGCAAGCTCTATTTGTGGCTGTTGGCTGCAGCTACAGCTGCCATGAGTTATGACTGCAGGTAGGGAGGCAGCGGGGATGGGTTTTTGCACTTGTGTAGCCTGCTGCAGTCCGTTTCTTCACCCTGTTAATGTGACGGGTGGACATTGGAACGTGCCATTGGAACTTGTTGTGGCTCTTCGACGTAACCTGGAAGGGTGAGTTTTTTCGCTCTGCACAGCACGCATGCGCTCTGGGGACTTAGCATCTTCTGCTTTTTCGGTTGAATTGTGGCAGTGGGTGACTGCGTGCGCCCCAGCCTGGACGGCAAAGCCACTTCATTTCATAGAATAAGTTCCCATTGAAAAGGACTACCGAGTTACCAATTAATTGACAACTAATTTAATTTAGTCGACTAAATTCTTAGACAATTAATCGAAAGTCAATCATTAACATCCCTAATACATACAGTATCTCACAAAAGTGAGTACACCCCTCACATTTTTGTAAATATTTTATTATATCTTTTCATGAGACAACACTGAAGATATGACACTTTGATACAATGTAAAGTAGTCAGTGTACAGCTTGTATAACGGTGTAAATTTGCTGTCCCCTCAAAATAACTCAACACACAGTCATTAATGTCTAAACTGCTGGCAACAAAAGTGAGTACACCCCTAGAGAAAATGTCCAAATTGTGCCCAAAGTGTCAATATTTTGTGTGGCCACCATTATTTTCCAGCACTACCTTAATTCTCTTAGGCATGGAGTTCACTGGAGCTTCACAGGTTGCCACTAGAATCCTCTTCCACTCCTCCATGATGACATCATGGTGTTAGAGACCTTGTGCTCCTCCACCTTTCGTTTGAGGATGCCCCACAGATGCTCAATAGGGTTTAGGTCTGGAGACATGCTTGGCCAGTCCATCACCTTTACCCGCAGTTTCTTTAGCACGACAGTGGTCATCTTGGAGGTGTGTTTGGGATCGTTATGTTGGAATACTGCCCTGCGGCCCAGTTTCCAAAGGGAGGTGATCATGCTCTGCTTCAGTATGTCACAGTACATGTTGCCATTCATGGTTCTCTCAATGAACTGTAGCTCCCCAGTGCCGGCAGCACTTGTGCAGCCCCAAAACATGACATCCCCACCACCATAATTGACTGTAGGCAAGATACACTTGTCTTTGTACCCCTCACCTGGTTGCCGCCACACATGCTTGACACCATCTGAATCAAATAGGTTTATCTTGGTCTCATCAGAACACAGAACATGATTCCAGTAATCCATGTCCTTAGTCTGCTTGTCTTCAGCAAACTGTTTGTGGGCTTTCTTGCGCATCACCTTTAAAAGAGGCTTCCTTCTGGGACGACAGCCATGCAGACCAATTTGATGCAGTGTGTGGCATATGGTTGAGCACTGACAGCCTGACCCCCCACTCCTTCAACCTCTGCAGCAATGCTGACAGCACTCATACATCTATTTTCAAAAGACAACCTCTGGAAATGACGCTGAGCACGTGCACTCAACTTCTTTGGTCAACCATGGCAAGGCCTGTTCTGAGTGGAACCTGTCCTGTTAAACCGCTGTATGGTTTTGGTCACCGTGCTGCAACTCAGTTTCAGGGTGTTGCAATCTTCTTATAGCCTAGGGCATCTTTATGTAGAGCAACTATTTTTTTTTTCAGATCCTCAGCGAGTTCTTTGCCATGAGGTGCCATGTTGAACTTCCAGTGATCAGTATGAGAGAATGTGAGAGCGATAACACCAAATTTAACACACCTGCTCCCCATTCACACCTGAGACCTTGTAACACTAATGAGTCTCATGACACCGGGGAGGGAAAATGGCTAATTGGGCACAATTTGGACATTTTCACTTAGGGGTGTACTCACTTTTGTTGCCAGCAGTTTAGACATTGATGGCTGTGTGTTGAGTTATTTTGAGGGGACAGCAAATTTACACTGTTATACAAGCTGTACACTGACTACTTTACATTGTATCAAAGTGTCTTATCTTCAGTGTTGTCCCATGAAAAGATATAATAAAATATTTACAAAAATGTGAGGGTTGTACTCACTTTTGTGAGATACTGAACACACAGAACGATACATAACACAACACACACTTATTCATACAAACACACTAGACATATAGGATAGGTTTAAAGACAGACAGATAAGAGAGTTGTTTGTGTGGTCGAGAGACATTTTTTTTGAAAGTGCAAGGTGTGTGTTTTTGTCAGTGAGTGTGTGTGTAAGTGTAGTAAGCAGTGTTGGGAGTAACACGTTACAAAGTAATGCGTTACTGTAACACCACTATTTTTGCAGTAATGTGCTGTGTAAAAGAATTACCTTTTAAAAATGTAGTAATGCATTACAGTTACTGAAATTTGATCAGATGCGTTACTCGTTTTATTAATATGGATATACATTTTTAGCACAAACAAATGAATATACAAACTGACCCTACGTAGCTGACGCAGCCGTCAGTTGATGTGACCTGTTGCAGACAGCCTGAATCTTAATTACTGAGCTTAGAAAAAGATGAAGCTACTTTGTTTTTGTGGACAGATTATTTTTCCTTTGTTGCGGTTAAAGACAAAAGCATACCGGTGGGTTACAAACTAAAGTGCCGGTTGAGACCTACGGCAATCTTCAGCCCTGACAAAGCTAATGCTATGCTAACAACACTGTTAAGTGGATCTACTGTATTCTGAACAGCCATGGCTAGATGTAAAAGTGGAAAAATACTCAACACTCATGGCTGGATTTCAAGCACAGGTATGCATCTGGACAGTTTGTGACCCAGCAAGAATTAAACCGACTGATTGCCAGGTATGTTGTTCCAGACTGAAGACACGATAACACTTTCCATCAGAGAGCTGGACTGTGATCCACTTAAATTAAAATGCATTTACTTGCTACCTGGATAAAGATTATTCAAAAATGGACTTTGATCTCCAAAAGGAATTTGAGGGACTGGATCATTTCTCCGTCACAGCAGACATTTGGACTGTGGATAATGGCCATTTTCTTTGGTTCACTGCAAATTGGATTAAATCCATATCATAAAGGTAAGCTAAATATGGACAGCTTTATGCAGTGCAGGCAACTCTCACTATTTTGGAGTGATTCTCACTCTTTTTCCCTCTCCCGCAGTCCACAAACCACATTTCTCACTCCAAAATGAGGAAATTACTGGCAATATTGTGTTGATTTTCTTCAGATTTTTCCCACAATAAGAGCTCTCAAGGCTGGATAAAGCAGACTGAACATGTTCTAAAAGCTCTGTCTGAAACAGTCTGTTTTCAGCCTGACATTAATAAGCCCGTAATGTAATCCATTAATTAAATTATCTTGCTATGTGTGCAAGATGTCTCACCCGTGGAACGTTTTACATTGGCTGGACACTGGCTAAAATGTTAAGGGATTTAAATCTAGAGCTGTAAATCAGGTATGTGTCTGTTAGTATATTACCAATTTTCTCTAATGTTTTAGAAAAGCAACTGTTGCTACACAATTATTGGGGTATATGGAGTCTAATAATTACTTACATCCTCTCTATGGCTTCTGACCAAATTATTCAGCTGAGAGCACTAACTCCTACTTGACTGAAAAAATTAATAACAAAAAAAGTCAATAGATCAAGGTCAGGTTGTGGGAGCTGCTTTACTGGGCCTAAAAAAAACATAACAAAACAAAAAACTTTTGATGCAGTGAATCATTACATTTTAGTTACAAAAATATTTAGATCAATTTTTCTAATCTGGCCATGCAATGTTTTCATCTCGTCTGTGACAGACAATAATGTGTAATGATGAATAATGAAAGATCTTCTTTGTTAGCCTCTTTTGGCAGGAATGCTAAGGAGTTACAGTATGTATGCATTTAAAAGTAACGTGAAAGTTACTTTTCCAAGTAACTAGTTACTTTAATCATGCAGTAATTGGTAAAATAACTCAGTTACTTTTGAAAAGAAGTAACTACTAGTTTCTTCTTTTCAAAGTACTAGTAAAAGTAAGTTCTAGTTACTAACTAGTAACTGTAATTAGTTACTATTTTTTAGTAACTTGCCCAACACTGGTAGTAAGGAAGGGACATGGAGGAGCAACATCATTTTTGGACCCAGGATTTAAAACATTAGGTTTTGGCAATGAAACATGTGCACAAGAGGCCATGCCAAAATTGACTGCTGAATGCGCTGCAACCATGAGGATGAAGAGGTCGATGCCATCAGCGTAACAGGAAACCATTTATTATTCCATATTATTATTGTGTTTTCCAAACCTCTCTAGCAACATGTATTAAAACATTATCAACTCCATCAGTCAGCAGCAGAAGAAGAACCTGGGCCTTCAGCAGAAGACAACTTGTGGGAGCTTTTGAATAGCAGAGTTGGTTTGTATTAGGTTATTACTTTCAGCGTCATTTTCTTATTATAAGAGATTCGTAATTACATCTGTTTTTCTTTTTTTGTTTTGGTGAAACACAGCACTCTCAAAGCGCAACAGTAGATGCTACAGTGGAAGTTCAACGTTATTTGTCTGAGCCCTACCTCTTCAGAGGAGAAGACCCACTCCGTTACTGAGCAACACACAAAACCGTACACCCAAACCTTTACAATATGGCAAAAAAGTATCTCCACATGCCAACAACGTCAGTGCCATGTGAGCAGGTCTTCTCCAAGGCTGGAGAGGAAGTAAGCTAACAGGAGCAGACTGAAACCACACACTGTTGAAATGCTTCTTTTTTGAATAAAAATCTTTAAAACCCTCCCCATTTAATAACATTCAGTTGCAGAAGCACCAGCAAGTTCCCTGATGTTTCACAACATAGATTTCACCATCTCCCTCTACATACTTACAATATATGTATATATATATATATTTTTTTTTAGGGGTGTAGGAGGGAGAGGGGAAAAGATTCACATAAAAAAAATCGAGATTCTCATTTTACACGATCCAGAATCGATTCACAACAGTTAATCGATTTATTATTATTTATTTTTTTGTGGTGATACCGAGATCCCATCATGTGACACGTATTGCCGCTTCGGGATACGCAGTTACACATTGACGCTGCCAACGAAGGAGAACCATGCAGAGTAGCTGACTAGCTAGCAGCCGGATGAAACAGTCGGAATAAAGAAAAAATGGAGCAGCAAGAAATTCAGTCAGTCCCATCTTCAATGAAGGCAAGTGTGTGGGCACATTTTTGTTTCTACAACATTCCGGGAAAGAAAGCGCTAGACGTGACACATGTAATATGTAAAGTTTGCAAAACGAGTCAAATACTTTGGTAACACCACAAATGCTGGGGCTCATATTAACCGCCATCACCTAGAGTTGAAAGAAGTGGAAAAAGTTCTAAGTCCTCCTGCTGAACACCACACACTGCACCACTTTAGCAAACTCCCAGCAAATTCTGAATGGGGGAAAAAAAAAAAAATCATGAAAACTTGTAATAGCACTTTATTTTGTTTTATAACTTTAATTTGTTTTTCAAGTCGCCGAAGAATTTAGATTCTTAAGTTTATATTTGTGCTGGATTAGAATTAATGTTACTTATCTTATGCATCAATTGCATTCAGTTCTAATTTAATTTGTTCATTGCATTAAGTTACTATATACACTACCGTTCAAAAGTTTGGGGTCACTTAGAAATTTCCTTATTTTTGAAAGAAAAGCACTGTTTTTTTTCAACGAAGATAACTTTAAACTAATCAGAAATACACTCTAATATCTGATATACATTGCTAATGTGGTAAATGACTATTCTAGCTGCAAATGTCTGGTTTTTGGTGCAATATCTACATAGGTGTATAGAGGCCCATTTCCAGCAACTATCACTCCAGTGTTCTAATAGTACAATGTGTTTGCTCATTGCATCAGAAGGCTAATGGATGATTAGAAAACCCTTGTGCAATCATGTTAGCTGAAAACAGCTGAAAACAGTTTAGCTGGTTAGAGAAGCTATAAAACTGACCTTCCTTTGAGCAGGTTGAGTATCTGGAAAAAAAATTATTATTTCAAATACAAATCATTATTTCTAACCTTGTCAATGTCTTGACTATATTTTCTATTCATTTTACAACTCATGGTGGTAAATAAGTGTGACTTTTCATGGAAAACACAAAATAATTGTCTGGGTGACCCCAAACTTTTGAACGATAGTGTAGGTAATTGTACATTGACTGCATAGAGTCAGGTAGCATTACTATTTAAATGGATGTTCAAAGTATTTGTGATAGAATTTAATTTTGTTTTTTTTTTCCACAATATTTTTTATTGAACCTTTTTATAACAAACATGACACAAACAATCAAACACTAACACTAAAGTAATTAAAAAAAAATGTACTAAAAACACCAACAACCACTAACAAAAGCAAGTCATCAACAGTGCTCCTCTGTTTAGCCTAGGTAATCCATTACATAAGTATTCTTATTATACATTCACCAATTTGGAATTTACAAGGTCCACACACACATCATTCACCTTCTTCTTCAGAAGTTATGTTTAATTTCTTTACATAATCAATGAAAGGTCTCCATATATTCTCAAACACATTTTCCTTTGATTTCAGTATGTATGTTATTCTTTCTAGTGGAAGGTTTGTTAACATCTGTCTTAACCACTGAGTCACATCTGGTCTAAGTCTTTTTCCACAGTAGTGCAATACATTTTTTGGCATTAAGCAAACTGAGGTCTATGAATGCTCTTTCACTCTTATTAAAGTTATGCTTTTCTGGATACAGACCCAACAAAAACAGCTTAGAGTTCAATATGAATTGTTTTGAAATTATTTTTTCAATTGTTACCCTTACCTCTTCCCAAAACATTCTAATTTTTCTACATTCCCATAAACAATGAAATAGGGTTCCTTTACTTTCCATACATTTTGTGCATGTATCTGGTATGTTTTTGTTACATCTATTTAACTCCACCAGTGTGACATACATTTTAAATGGTTAATGCGGATGTATCAATTTAAGACGTACATTTATTGATTTGGTTTGAGCTTCTGTACAAGCCAATTCCCATTGTTCCTCTGAAATTTCAGTTTGCAGGTCTTCTTTCCAATAATTCAGTCTTTTCTGTGAGTTTTCACTTGAGGATAGTGTCAATGAGTTATAAAACTCTGAAATAATACCCTTTCTCTTACTATCTTTCGTCAAAATTTTTTCCAAGGATGAATAAGTAGGTCGGGTGAGAGCATTATTTTGATTTGATCGAATAAAATTCCTAAGCTGAAGATATTTAAAAAAATGTGTTCTATTAAGATTAAATTTGATCCTCAGTTCTTCAAAAGACATTATGTTATCTGAACGTGACAAATATAAGTCTTGGATCTTTTGAATCCCTTTTAAATTCCATACTTTAAATACAGCATCTGCTCTCCCTGGTTTAAAATATTGATTACCACATATTGGGCTAAATTGTGACAATAAGTGTGGTTCTTTTAAATATTTTTTGGTTTCACACCATATTTTGACCATATGCTTTACAATTGGATTTTTAACTTGTTTCTGTAATTTTTTAGCTGAGCCTGAGTATGTGAATAAGGGAAGAGGTAAAGGTAAATTGTATGATTCCATTTCAGTCCAGTGAGGGAGATCATTTGATGAAAAATAATATGTCATAGACCTCAGTTGTGCCGACCAGTAATACAACATAAAGTTTGGACATTTCAGACCTCCACGATCAAATGGTAAATATAGTAAGGACAGACGTAATCTAGCCTTCCTATTGTTCCATATAAATTCCACTAACTTTTTTTTAATTCTTGAGAATAGATGGAGTGGAGTGGGGTGGAGGATGCGGTGATCTTCCTCCTTCACCGTTCTCTGTCCCACCTGGAGAAGCCCGGGAATATGGTGAGGATCATGTTCTTTGACTTCTCCAGTGCTTTCAACACCATCCAACCGATGATCCTGAAGGACAAGCTGCTGCGCGCAGGGGTGGACCAGCACCTGTCATCATGGATCCTGGACTACCTCACGAACCGGCCTCAGTTTGTGAGAACCCGGGACTGTGTTTCCGACACGATCATCAGTAGCACGGGGGCCCCCCAGGGAACGGTGCTGGCTCCCTTCTTGTTCACTCTTTATACTGCGGACTTCTCACACAACACAACACATTGCCATCTACAGAAGTTCTCTGATGACTCTGCGATCGTTGGTCTCATCTCCAGCGGAGATGAAGCTGAGTACAGAGGGCTTATCCAGGACTTTGTGGACTGGTGCCATCGGAACTGCCTCCAGATCAACGCGAGGAAAACTAAGGAGCTGGTGGTGGACTGCTGCAGGCATGGGCAGCCCCTCACAGCACCAGTAAATATACAGGGAACAGACATCGAGATGGTGACATCCTACAAGTACCTGGGTATTCATCTGAACAATAAACTAGACTGGTCACACAATACTGACGCACTCTACAAGAAGGGACAGCGCAGGCTGTTCCTGCTGAGGAGACTCAGGTCTTTTGGTGTACAAGGGGCGCTGCTGAAGTCATTCTATGACACGGTGGTGGCATCAGCCATCACTTTTGGAGTGGTCTGCTGGGGCAGTGGCATTACTGCAGCCGATAGGAAGAGACTGAACAAACTGATTAAGAAAGCTAGCTCTGTCCTGGGGCAACGCCTTGATCCGATGGAGGAGATAGGAGAGAGAAGGACGGTGGCTAAACTGTCATCTCTGCTGGAGTCCGAGTTCCACCCTATGCAGGACATACTGGATGCACTGAGGAGCTCATTTAGCAGCAGACTACATCATCCCAGGTGCACAACCGAGAGGTTTCGTAGGTCCTTCCTACCAACGGCTGTCAGACTGTACAACCTAAGCAGGGCTGCTCGCAGAGATAGCAAAAAGACGTAACAAACTAATAGTTTTTTTTTTGTTTTGTTTTTTTTTTTGAATGCAAAAGATGCAATAGACTTACACAATGGTCCTCTCCGGCATACAACTAGGAACATACCGGTCGCTATGGAGGGTGAGAATATGTATGGGCACATAATCATACCATGTAGGATAACTAAATAGACGGTTATGCTGTTTCATCCCACCTAGCAACAATGCTCTGCACTGTGTGTGTTTATATATTTACATATTTATTCCATCTAGCTACAATGCTCTGCACTGGGTGTGTTTATATTTATATATCTATATATTTATTCCATCTAGCTACAATGCTCCGCACTGTGTTTTTATATATCTACATATTATTCCATCTAGCTACATTGCTCCGCACTGTGTGTGTTTATATACTTGCATATTTATTCCACCTAGCTGCAATGCTCCATACTGTGGGTGTTTATATATTTACATATTTATTCCATCTAGCTACAATGCTCTGCACTGTGTGTTCATATATTCATATATTTATTCCATCCAGCTACAATGCTCTGCACTGTGTGTCTGTGTGTGTGTGTGTGTATATATATATTTTATAGTAATATGTACATATGTATATTAGCTGCTCTTGCTTGCTTGTTTTTTCTTGCCTTCTGATTGTTGCTCTGAGTGTTGCTATCCCTGTGCTGTTGCAATCCTGGAATTTCCCCGTTGTGGGACTAATAAAGGCTTATCTTATCTTATCTTATCTTAGATCTGAAGGTGGTGGTAAAGGAATGTATTGAAATAAATAAAGTATTTTGGGTAAGATATTACTTTTAAGAACATTAATTCTCCCGATCATCGACATTGGTAGTGACATCCATCTCTGAAGCAACTCATTAATATCTGTCATTAAGGCTTCATAGTTGGCACTGGCGACTGATTCTAGCTTAGGCACAATTTGAATTCCTAAATATTTAAACTGATTTACAACTTTGAATTGATTTACCTCAGGAGCTGGGTGATTTCTCTGGGTCTCATTTAGCATTAATATTGAAGATTTAGTTTTATTTATTTTATATCCTGATATTTCCCCAAAGTTCTTTATTAAATTTAACAAGGTCGGAATTGATTTTTTAAGATTCGACATAAACAAAATTATGTCATCGGCATACAGGGAGATTTTATGTTCTGTTGGTCCTACTTTAATTCCATATATTTGTGGATGTAAACGTACTGCCATCGCTAAAGGTTCAATTGCCATGGTAAACAGTAAAGGTGAAAGTGGACAGCCTTGTCGACATCCTCTATTGATTTTTATTGATTTTGAGATATTGCTGTTTGTTAGGATTTCTGCTGTAGCATTATTGTATATTATCTGGACCCATTTTATGAAATTATTTCCAAGTCCAAACCTTTGTAGGATTTCAAAAAGAAAGGGCCATTCAACCCTATCAAAGGCCTTTTCAGCGTCCAATGATAGGAGAGCTGTATCCGGTGCTTCTTTATTAGAATAAATAATATTAAATAGTCTTCTTACATTATGGAAGCCTTGTCTCCCTTTATAAAGCCATTCTGATCTCGGTTAATAATATTTGGTAATATTTCTTGTAGTCGTCTTGCTAAAATTTTACAGATTATTTTAAGGTCAGCATTTAATAGGCTTATTGGTCTCATGTTTTCACATTTATTAGAGGGTTTGCCTGGTTTTGGCAACAGTATAATTAAGGCATTATTCATGTATGGTGGTAAATTACTATTTTGAAATGCTTCTAAAACCATTTCCAAAAATGGTTTTATTAATTTATGCTTAAATTTTTTTATAGAGGTCAACTGGAAGACCATCTGGTCCCGCACTTTTTCCTGGTTTCATATTATCAATGGCTAGCCCAACTTCTTGACTAATTTTTGACTCCAGTATCTCCCTATTTTCATATGGAATACACGGTATAGATAATCCGTCCAAAAATCCATTTAGTTTTGTTAAGTCAGTTTCATTTTTTGTATCATATAGTTTTTCATAGTAATCTCTAAAGGCACCATTAATTTCTAAAGGATCTACAACTGCCTGTCCGTTACTTATAATACTGGTAATTGGTGTTTTAAATTCTAATTGTTGAATCTGCCATGCCAATAATTTCCCTGATTTTTCACCTTGTTCATAAAAAGTTTCCTTCAATCTTAGAAGACTCGAGGCAGCTCTATTCGCTGATTTTTTGTCATATTCAGCTCTCAGAATCAGTAATTCGTTCTCTAACTTTGGATTACTTCCTGCATACACTTTTTCTTGAAGAATTTTTATTTTACGTTCCAATTGGACTCTCTCCTCTCGAGTCTTCTTAGATTTTGAACCTGTATAACTAATAATATGCCCCCTAATAAAAGCTTTGAAAGCCTCCCACTTTATACATGCTGATGTTTGTGTAGTATTGATATCAAAGAACTCATCTGTTTTTCTATGTACTTAAATTCCTCATCCTGAAGCCATTTATGCTGAAATTGCCACCTACCTGGAACCTTTGTCAATTTCTTATCTACATATATTAGACAGCAGGGTGCATGATCAGATATCACGATGTTATCATAGAAACAGTTTTGAATCTTGGACCTTAATTCTGTGGAGATCAAAAAATAGTCAATACGTGAGAATGTCTTGTAGGTATTAGAATAACAAGAATAGACTTTGACTTGTGGTTTCATTTCTCGCCATATATCTAGCAATCGCAATTCTTTCATAAAATGATTAATGGCCATCCTGCATCCATTGTGCGTACAGTCCAGTCCTGTTGATCTATCTATACCGGGATTCAATGTACAATTAAAATCCCCTGCTATTATATGTTGCCCTGTGAGTGATGCTAAAGTAAGACATAAATTAACGAAGAAGTTTTGATCATCTATATTGGGACCATATAAGTTCACCAGATTTATATTTTCTAATAACAAAGATCCATGGATAATTAGATATCTTCCTAATTTATCTCCATTTACTTTTTTCACTTGAAATGGGACTGTTTTATGTATGAGAGTCATAACTCCCCTGGCTCGGGATGAAAATGATGAGGTGAACACATTTCCCTGCCAACTTCTCCTAATTCTTTTTACATCCTCCTCTATTAGATGAGTTTCTTGTAAAAACACAATTTTTGAACCTATGTCTTTTATTTTATTCATAACTTGTTTAAGTTTTTTTTAGATTTTGTAGACCTCTGCAATTCCATGAAGTTAAATTAAGATTAACGCTTTGGTCTATGATCAATAAAGAGTTTGAGATTACCTTGCAAAATAAACATGCTCATACAGAGAAGCAAAAACATGGATGGTTGAACATTCATCCCACAAACTACACAAAACCAAATTCCCCCTCCCCACATTCGTGGTAATCCCCCCAAAATCAAAAAAAAAATTTTGTCTCCCGCTATAGCCAGTGACTGCTCCACACCCGCGAGGATCAGTCAAACCACTCACTCTTTTCTCCTCTGAATCACCCTGACTCTACTACTTTTAATGACATGACATTAACTCTCATCTGTAGTTTTTCCAACTTAACTCCAAAATTTTATAGCAACTTTGTACATCATAGCTTTTTTTTTTATATATACATATAATACAATCTATATTTTGTAGACATGCTATATGTTTCAGATCAGTCAGATACTTGTACAAATGCTTAAATATTCTACCTTTATATCTTGTTCTTGCTTCATGCTTAGCTCCCACCAGTCTCTCCTTGGATCCGCTTGATAAGCTCCTGCGCCTCCTAAGGGGTCTTGAAGAAGCAGTCTTGCCGGATGAATTTAATTTTGTTTTTTAATAAATAGCCTATATTTCTAAAATGCTGGAGGGCGACCAAACCTACACTGTAAAAGCTGTTAGGAATTGTAATATGCTGAAAAAGACAATGTTCAAAATATATTTCACTTGTGTACAATTTTTGAAACTCACAGGTTTTCAAGAAATAAAAAAGCAGTTACCAACCTAAACCTACTTTTTTCATTTAACAGTATTTTATTGCAAATCAGTTGATGTAATTTTTAAAAAAAAAAATATAACCCCCGAAAACATCAACACACTGTACTCTGCTTTCAAGCTTACCTCAGCATTTTTTGCAGTGTAGTGGACTTTTTTTTTTCCCTGAGATTAGTGGTTTTTGTACTGAACTGAGAGCCAATACCAAGCGAAAATCCTTTAGAATCAAAAATCGATCTGAATTGAACTGTGAGCCTAAACACACACACAGGATATAAAAAGTCTGCACACCCCTGTTCAAATGACAGGTTTTTGTGATGTAAAAAAAATGAGACCAAGATAAATAATTTCAAAACTTCTTCCACCATTAATGTGACCTATAACCTGTACAACCCAACTGAAAAACAAACTGAAACCTTTTAAGGGGAAAAATAAAAAACTTACAATAACCCGTTTGCATAAATATAAACACACACTCTTCAACTAATAACTTTGTTGTAGCACCTTTGGCCTTTACTACAGCACTCAGTCTTTTGGGTAGGAGTCTATCAGGGTGGCACATCTTGATGTGGCAATATTTGCCCACTCTTCTTTGCAAAATACTCCAAATCTGTTAGATTGCGAGGGCATCTCCTGTGCACAGCCCTCTTCAGATCATCCACAGATGTTCAATCAGATTTAGGCCTGGCCTCCGGCTGGGCCATTCCAAAAACCTAATCTTCTTCTGGTGAAGCCATTCCTTTTGATTTGGGATGTGTGCTTTGGGTCACTGTCATGCTGAAAGATGAAGTTCCTCTTCATCTTCAGCTTTCCTATAAGGAGCCAGATGTTTTGTGCCAACACTGACTTGTATTGGAACTGTTCATAATTCCATCCACCTTGACTAAGGCCCCAGTTCTAGCTGAAGAAAAACAGCCCCAAAGCATGATGGTGCCACCACCATCCTTCACTATAGGTATGGTGTTCTTTTGGTGATTAGCAGTGTTGTGTATTCGCCAAATATTCCTTTTGGAATCATCAGGGATGGCAAAAAGGAAATTCTTGATTTCCAGCTGAAATCTAATTTGGTCGATTGACTTATGGGGGGGGAGGGGCGCAGCCCCCCCTAAAGCTGGGAAGGTTTTCAGTAAAAACAGAAGTAATTTAGACTGAAAAAAATGATTAAAAAAATGAAATACTAGAACTTGGATAAATCATTAAATTTAATGAAAAAGTTAACTTACTTTTTCGTCAATGTTGTCTCACACTGTCTTCTTAGTCCAAACATATTAACAGTTCTATAAGAGTTTATGACACTATTTACACTGGTCATCAAGTCACTTCGAATGTGAAACTTTCTTCCTTTGGCAGGCAAGGTGTGACAGCTCTGAACTCTTGAACTTCATCTCCTTTCCTTGTTTCTTCAGAAATTGTCCGAGTGTTTCTGTTACCGTCGTCGAACTTTAGCCAAGTTTCACTTTAACCGTCACTTTTCTCTCAAGCCAATTCCATCGGAACTTATTTTTGACACTTTTGTCTATTTCTAGCACTGATGACTCCTGATCCTTTGATAAAAATCTCATAATTCCGCTGAAAACAATACCGAAAGCTCAGAATTCCAACACGAACCAGGGATGTGATTTGGGGTTGGGGAAATTATCTGAAAATTCAGCAGGGGGTCTGGGGGACACAGTCCCCCAGCGGTGTCTGGGGCAGAGCCCCGGTGGGGGGTGGGGGGGCAAGGGGGGCAAAGCCCCCCAAAGCTCCTGGGTTTTTATGATTTTTAAGTACCAGAACTGTGCTTAAATGACATAAAACAAACAGCTGAATGCCACTTATTACTGTATAATATTGACTTATGTTCCAAGAAGATAGCATTCCTAAAATATTCCAACAAGCATTATCCATCACATGCTTTAACACTTGATCAAATCAAAATCAGTTAATTTTATCTATTCCATAATAGAAATAAAATTCCAACATACCATTACTTTTTATAATTTCAGCATTCATTTCAGATCACCAGTTTCAATCTCCATTGAGACTTGAGCAGTTCATTTTGCACAATCACTGATGTAGCCAAGTCTTAGAATATATTCAAAAGTTATGAGTCAATGTCCACTGTGCACTGTCAATTTCAAACTGTTTGGAATCATAAAGGGGGTGGTTAACTTTTATTAACCGTTTCCTCCCCCGCGCAGCCAGCTCATACAGCCGTTTGTACTGGTGCCAGTAACAGAGAGTTAATGGCTCTCCACCTGGCATACACCACTTCCAGTCCTGCCTGAAAGGGCGCAGCTTCACTGCGTTCGGTGGACCACAAGACGCTAACGTACTTAACGTACTTTATCTTCCTGAAGATAAAATAAAGCGGAATTCGGCGAATTAGCAGAAAATCTCATCCCTGAGAACACGCCGCCATGAATTTTTGAAAAAGCATACAACGAGCCATTTGATTGGTCCAATCGTTTGCAACTATCCAATCGCAGGGCTGTCCAAGGCTACTGCAATACAGCAGTTAGCTTGAACAAAACAAATCCGGGTTTATCACGGGAGCCGACTTCCGGGGGAAGCCGCCGAGCGCTTATGTAATGCTGTTGTATTTCACTAAAATCGGTAACAATAAGGTACCTTACCCCCCCTAAAATTTCTCCTAAACGGATTTAGCGATTCACAGAAATGATCAATTTGAAAATAAATCGGCTGAAATCCGCGGATCCGCGGAGAAATTGCCATCCCTGAATCCATGGCCCAAAAAGTTCACCTTGGTTCCTCACTGGCCCACAACACATTTTCCCGACATGCTTTTGGGGAGATTTCAAATATGTTTTTGCAAAATGTAGCTGGGCTTGGATGGTTTTTCTTTGTACGATCAAGGCTTCCGTCCTTGCCAGCCTAGAAGGGAAATTGTTGTCACATGTACTAAACAACCAGTATTTCCCAGAAATTCCTGCAGCTCTTTCAATGTTGCCGTCGGCCTCTTGGCAGCGTCCCCGACTAGTTTTCTTCTTGTCTTTTCATCAGTTTTGGAGGGACATCCAGTTCTTGGTAATGTCACTGTTGTGCCATATTTTCTCCACTTGATGATGACTGTCTTCACTGTGTTCCATAGTATATTTAATGCCTTGAAAATTCTTTTGTACCCTTCTACTGACTGATACCTTTGAACAATGAGATCCCTCTGATGCTTTGGAAGCTCTCTATGGACCATGGCTTGTGCTGTAAGATGTGACTACAAAAATGTCAGGAAAAGCTTACAGGAAAAGCCTACTAGAACAGCTGAACTTTACTTGGGGTTAATCAGAAACACTTTAAATGGTGGCAGGTGTGTGCCGACTCCCATTTAACATGAGTTATATATATTGATTGATGGATCCATATCTACAATATATTGATTATGAATATGGAAATGAATTCTCATGCCGGCTTGAATGTCGCCTGGGTTAACAAGGTTTGCGGTGGGCAGCTCTTGCTCAGGCGACCAGCGAAAAGTAAGCTTCGAAGCAAAGAGAGAGATAGATGGCTAGAGAAATAGATATAGATATATAGAATTACTTAGATCATGATATGAAATTTTGGTCATATCGCACAGCCCTAGTCAATTCTCTTCTCCACAATCGGTAAACAACGCTGGCGGGAAGTTGGTTCGATGCACTCACTCAACTCACTTGCATTATGACTAATTTTTGTACGCTTTCATCCATTTTAAACAGTACAGCTCGTCTGTTTTGAATGCTGTGACGAATCGAAATGTCAACCTGTTACTTCAGGGACAAAACCTCTGGAGACCAATGGATCCTACCTCCACACAGAGCACTGAGAGGACAGCTACAGGAACAGCCCTACCAAATTTTGTGTCCACTAAGTTTTACCCATAGGTAATTCAGTGGAAACACGGCTTTGCACATTTGGAAAAGCACGATCAATACTGGAAGGTATATATAGGTTTTAGAGCAAAAAATGAGCTCATCCAGGCCACGCATCTTTTCAGAAAGGACAACATTCCTCTCACAAAGGTCCGGCACCTGGGGCCTCATGTACAAAGACTTGTGTGGATTTCCTACTGAAAGATGATGTACATTTAAATCATGAAAATGCTGTATGCAAAAAAACCAAAAACAAATCCAGATGTATGAAACGGTGCGTAAGCAGGAATCCAAGCACATTTCCTTTGTATATTCCAGTCTACTTGAAATTGAATGCATGTGAGGAAATACCGGACTCCTCCCTTGACACGCCTTCATTTAAATATGCAATTACATGCAAATAGACATATACAAGCCCTGCACGTTTGATTCTCCTGTATCCACGATCAAAAATAATGGATTTAATGGAATTTCATGGGCTGTGAGTTGCAGGCGCTCCTGAATGAGGTAGAGGCACGTAAAGACATTTTGTTTGGTACGCTATCCTCCAGCATTAGTGCCAGATACAGGTAATTCAATAGCCTGCTCACAGCCTTATAAGATTAGTTTACTGTTATCCTTTATTCAGACAGAGATGAGGAGATGTTTATTTAACCTTGACATGTTCCGACTGACGTCTGCAGTCATCCTCAGAAGCGGCAGCTGATCGCTGCGATTTGTGAAAAGCCGGGTGGATCAGCTCGTTGAATAAAGGAAAACAGTAATGAAAAAGAAGACAATATGAACCTATTTAGTGGGTAGCCACGATCACCTGTAAGCTGAAAGCAGATCATGACTCGACAAGTACATATTTTATGTCCAAAATGCAAATCTCATCCTTTATAGTTATATACAACTTGCATGGATTACACACACTACTACTGTAAATGAATGAAGTGCGCCGGGGAAAAAGCGACACTGTTGCATTTCAAATTTTAGCATGTGTTTATTGACATAACTAATGTACACTCAGAGGCAATTGGGGGCTTGGTAGAATGCTGTGAAATTGTAGTTACATCAGCAAAAAAAGGAAGTCACTTACTTGAACCACTGACTTGTAATGAAGCCTTGAAGACAGGGTGGTATTTGGGGGCACACAGGCACGTTGCACATGAGAAGGACCATTTAGGATAATTACATGAATTTACTCACCAAGAAGCCACCCATCCACACAATGCCAGCTTGTAGTTTGTTCCCAACAATGCTATTCATTAAAATGAATGAACTGTGCGTTGAACCAGGCCACCTTGCAACAATGTTGGTCAGTCGCATTTGCACATCACATATAATTTGTATGTAGATAGAATGGAAGTGTTTCCCGTTAACATAAAAATATTCATCTTGTGACGGTGATTTTATAGCAATGTGTGTGCAGTCCATAGCTCTGATTACATTATGAAAACTGGCTCTCACTGCAAACTGCGCTTTGATGTTGGCCTGTTCAACTGCATTGTATGGGAATACGATGTACCTGGGGGACAGCCGGATAATGCCATCCCACACAGCTGGCATAGCTTGGCTTAATTCCCGATTGGTCTGTCAGCTCTCTCTGGAATACCCCTGTTGCCAGGAACCCCAGTGTTGTCAGCATCTACACTGGAATGGGCAGTGCACGGCTTCTTACCGTGTTGTGCTCCAAGAGCAGCTGTAGCTCTGAGCACAGTTCCACAAGGACTGCCCGTGGAAACCTAAACCGGCTGACAAGCCAGTCATCATCCTGAGCCAGAAAATCTTCTGTCTCTAAATACCCTCTCTTCTCACTGTGCGATTTGCAATATCCTCCAATAATGCTAACGCCATTGTTATTAGAGGCATTTTCTGCACTTCTTTGCACTTGCTTTTATATCCACTCATGTAATTGGGCACACTTGAATGTTTGTTCATCATGTGTCTCTGGTGTGTACAATAATTTTCACGTCATTATCAGTCTCCCAACATCACCTCTAAGTGTCGCCAATGGACCATTAACAGTAGAAACGTATGTACGCCAGCCATGAAGTTCCCATGGGGCTGCGTATATTTCCATGGTCATTTCATTCTCGATACATCTGAAATTTTTCGTGGAAAAGGACGTACGCCATGTTTTTGTGTGCAAGTACCCTTTGTACATGAGGCCACTGGTCTCCTCAGTTCCCACACGTTTATGGACTGTTGTTAACAGAAGATTGGCAGCTCCACAATGGTAAACATGGCCCTGTTCTAACTCGTGAGATGTTTTGTTCCCAAGTTGAGCTTATATATATTTATTGAAATAGTAAAGTGTCTCACTTTCAGCATCAGTTAGGTGTTCCATCTTCTCTTGTGAATAAAATGATGGATGGATAGACAGAGACAGACAGACAAACAGATGTACTTTATTGATCCCAAACTGAGAAATTACAGTGAGATTTGCAAATTGTTATTTTAGTTTATATAGTATCCCAACCTTTTTGGGATTGGGGTTGTATTTTCATTTAAAATACTGTAGAAGAAAACTAAATAGAAATACTCCACTTTCCCTTAATAAGACTGCAGTTTTTATATAACATGCAAAAATATGCTAAATTTCTCAGAATCCTGTGAGATACATTCACCCTAAACATCTTTGCACAGAGCTCTCACTGTAATAAAACTGCAATTTGAAAAAAAAAAGTGTTCATGGGCTTAAACCAAACAAACTCTTGTTCCTCATTGCCAAATCTTCTCTAGAATTCACTGACCACCTCCTGCTAATCATTCCACAGATGGTCATTTTGGATTTTCACAGCTGCGTTTTAAACTGATTGCAGGAATGAAAACTTGCTGACAGCAGCTCAGTCTGTCCAATCACCCCCGTGTTTCCTTCATTTATTGACTGTAAGTTTTAGTTGAATCAAAGGAAATGTAAATATAAGCCACATGAGGTGAGGATGATATCAGCTCTCTGAAGATTCAGCCTAGTTGAAACTGGATTGTTTCGGATGCAGTTTGCTCAGAAAGTAGGTTAAAGGTCTGCAAGAGGAGGACACAGAACAAAAGTCAATACCTCCAAGCCTGCTAGTTAAAAATTTATAAATGAGATTGAATCAGATCTACAGTTGAAACCAGAAATTTATACACTGTATACAAAGATATAACTTTTTTTTCCCTTTCACCATCTGAAATTAAATTAGACTAAACTTTTCCTGTTTTAGGTCAGTTAGGATTACTAAAATAATTTCTATTTCCTAAATATTTTTTAGATAGTTTTTATGCCTCGGTGAAACTGAGAGGCATACAGTAATCAGTGTGTCCGTTTGTGTAAATGTATACAGTGGGGGAAAAAAAAGTATTTAGTCAGCCACCAATTGTGCAAGTTCTCCCACTTAAAAGATGAGAGGTCTCCAATTTTCATTATAGGTATACCTCAACTATGAGAGACAAAATGAGAAAAAAATTATCCAGAAAATCACATTGAAGGATTTTTAATGATTTAATTGGTAAATTCCTTGGTAAAATAAGTATTTGGTCAATAACAAAAGTTCATCTCAGTACTCTGTTATATACCCTTTGTTGGCAATGACAGAGGTCAAACGGTTTCTGTAAGTCTTCACAAGGTTTTCACACACAGTTGCTGGTATTTTGGCCCATTCCTCCATGCAGATCTCCTCTAGAGCAGTGATGTTTTGGGGCTGTCGCTGGGCAACACGGACTTTCAACTCCCTCCAAAGATTTTCTATGGGGTTGAGATCTGGAGACTGGCTAGGCCACTCCAGGACCTTCAAATGCTTCTTACAAAGCCACTCCTTCATTGCCCGGGCAGTGTGTTTGGGATCATTGTCATGCTGAAAGACCCAGCCATGTTTCATCTTCAATGCCCTTGCTGGTGGAAGGAGGTTTTCACTCAAAATCTCACGATACATGGCCCCATTTATTCTTTCCTTTACACGGATCAGTCGTCCTGGTCCCTTTGCAGAAAAACAGCCCCAAAGTATAATATTTTCACCCCCATGCTTCACAGTAGGTATGGTGTTCTTTCTCCTCCAAACACGACAAGTTGAGTTTTTACCAAAAAATTCTATTTTGGTTTCATCTGACCATATGACATTCTCCCAATCCTCTTCTGGATCATCCAAATGCTCTCTAGCAAACTGCAGATGGGCCTGGATATGTACTGGCTTAAGCAGGGGGACACGTCTGGCACTGCAGGATTTGAGTCCCTGGTGGCGTAGTGTGTTACTGATGCAGCCTTTGTTACTTTGGTCCCAGCTCTCTGCAGGTCATTCACTAGGTCCCCCCGTGTGGTTCTGGGATTTTTGCTCACCGTTCTCTTGATCATTTTGACCTCACAGGGTGAGATCTTGCGTGGAGCCCCAGATCGAGGGAGATTATCAGTGGTCTTGTATGTCTTCCATTTTCTAATAATTGCTCCCACAGTTGATTTCTTCACACCAAGCTGCTTACCTATTGCAGATTCAGTCTTCCCAGCCTGGTGCAGGTCTACAATTTTGTTTCTGGTGTCCTTTGACAGCTCTTTGGTCTTGGCCATAGTGGAGATTGGAGTCTGACTGTTTGAGGTTGTGGACAGGTGTCTTTTATACTGATAATGAGTTCGAACAGGTGCCATTAATACAGGTAACAAGTGGAGGACAGAGGAGACTCTTAAAGAATAAGTTACAGGTCTGTGAGAGCCAGAAATCTTGCTTGTTTGTAGGTGACCAAATACTTATTTTACTGAGGAATTTACCAATTAATTCATTAAAAATCCTTCAATGTGCTTCTTCCGGTTATGGCGGCCATGTACGAAGACGTGGTTCACTCTGCTCTGCTCCTAAAAATAAAAAGTTGGCAAATAACTCTCCCAATTGGAACAAAACCTATCCCAGCGTTTGGGCGCGGATATGCCGGTAAAGCCTAAGGCAGGGAAATTAGGTGGAGGAAAAACTGAATCGTCGAAACAGTCCAAGTTAACAGACTTCCACGCTCGTGACGAAGCAGGAAAATCGCCAGAGACTATGGCGGAGCAAGCTAGCGGCGGAGCGGTGACTGCTGGCGAGGGCACAGGTGCGGTGCTCGCTGCCATTAGCTCAATGAGAGCAGACTTCTCCTCTAAATTTGATGGGATTATAGCAGCGATAGAAGGAATGAGAAAGGAAATAAGCGACTGTATGGAACGAGTATCGCAGGTGGAGCTCCGAATTTCCAGCGCTGAGGATGACGTCACCAGCCTACAATTAAAGGTGCGCACATTGGAATTAAAAAATAAACATCTGGAAGATGGTGCCCTGGACTTAGAATCCCGGTCGAGACGGAACAATCTGAGGCTGGTGGGCCTCCTGGAGGGAACGGAGGGACGGGACCCATGTTCCTTTTTGGAAAAGTGGATTCCAGAAGCGCTGAACAACGTGGAGCTGCAGTCATCGGTCGTCTTAGAGAGCGCTCACCGAATCGGCCCACTGAGACCACCGAGGACGCTGATTATGAAGTTCCTCAGCTACAGAGACAAGATGACGATCTCCAACGCGGCGCGAGCTAAAGGAGAAATTAAATATCAGGATCAACAGGTGCGGTTTTACCCAGATTTGGCCACAGGAATCCAACAATTAAGGAAACAGTTTGACCCCGCCCGTAGAGAGCTGCGCAACCTCGGGATCCGTCATGGAGTGATTTATCCAGCAAGACTGCTGGTCACATATAAAGGGAGAACCCACACCTTCAAGACCCCTGAGGAGGCGCAGGTGCTTATCAAGCAGATCCAAGGAGAGACTGGTGGGAGCTAAGCATGAACAAAATATAAAGGTAGAATATTTAAGCATTTGCACAGGCATCTGACTGATATGAAGCATATAGCAAGTTTACAAAATATAGATTGTATTATATATATAAAAAAAAACCTATGATGTACAAAGTTGCTATAAAATTTTGGAGTTAAGTTGGAAAACTACAGAAGAGAGTTAATGTTATGTCATTAAAAGCAGTAGAGTCAGGGTGATTGAGAGGAGAAAGAGTGGTTTTGACTGATCCTCGCGGGTGTGGAGCAGTCAATGGCTATAGCGGGAGACGGAATTTTTTTTTTTGATTTTGGGGGGATTACCACGAATGTGGGAAGGGGGAATTTGTTTGTGTGTAGTTTGTAGGATGAATGTTCAACCACTCATGTTTTTGCTTCTCTGTATGAGCATGTTTATATCGCAAGGTAATCTCAAACTCCTTATTGATCATAGACCAAAGCGTTAATCTTAATTTAACTTCATGGAATTGCAGAGGTCTACAAAATTTAAAAAAACTTAAACAAGTTATGAATAAAATAAAAGACATAGGTTCAAAATTTTGTTTTTACAAGACACTCATCTAATAGAGGAGGATGTAAAAAGAATTAGGAGAAGATGGCAGGGAAGTGTGTTCACCTCATCATTTTCATCTCGAGCCAGGGGAGTTATGACTCTCATACATAAATCAGTCCCATTTCAAGTGAAAAATGTAATTGGAGACAAATTAGGAAGACATCTAATCATCCAAGGATCTTTGTTATTAGAAAATATAAATTTGGTGAACTTATATGGTCCAAATATAGATGATCAAAACTTCTTTGCTAATTTATTTCTTATTTTATCATCACTTACAGGGCAACATATAATAGCAGGGGATTTTAATTGTACACTGAATCCCGGTATAGATAGATCAACAGGACTGGACTGTACGCACAATGGATGCAGGATGATCATTAATCATTTTATGAAAGAACTGAGATTGCTAGATATATGGAGAGAAATGAAACCACAAGTTAAAGCCTACTCTTGTTATTCTAATACCTACAAGACATTCTCATGTATTGACTATTTTTTGATCTCCACAGAATTAAGGTCCAAGATTCAAAACTGTTTCTATGATAACATTGTGATCTCTGATCATGCAACCTGCTGTTTAATATATGTAGATAAGAAATTGACAAAGGAACCAGGTAGGTGGCAATTTCAGCATAAATGGCTTCAGGATGAGGAATTTGTTAAGTACATAGAAAAACAGATAGATGAGTTCTTTGATATCAATACTACACAAACATCAGCATGTATAAAGTGGGAGGCTTTCAAAGCTTTTATTAGGGGGCATATTATTAGTTATACAGGTTCAAAATCTAAGAAGACTCGAGAGGAGAGAGCCCAATTGGAACATAAAATAAAAATTCTCCAAGAAAAAGTGTATGCAGGAAGTGACCCAACGTTAGAGAACGAATTACTGATTCTGAGAGCTGAATATGACAAAAAAAAAAAAATCAGCGAATAGAGCTGCCTCGAGTCTTCTAAGATTGAAGCAATCTTTTTATGAACAAGGTGAAAAATCAGGGAAATTATTGGCATGGCAGATTAAACAATTAGAATTTAAAACACCAATTACCAGTATTATAAGTAACGGACAGGCAGTTGTAGATCCTTTAGAAATTAACAGTGCCTTTAGAGATTATTATGAAAAACTATATGATACAAAAAATGAAACTGACTTAACAAAACTAAATGGGTTTTTGGACGGATTATCTATACCGTGTATTCCAAATGAAAACAGGGAGATACTGGAGTCTAAAATTAGTCAAGAAGAAGCTGGGCTAGCCATTGATAATATGAAATCAGGAAAAAGTGCGGGACCAGATGGTCTTCCAGTTGACCTCTATAAAAAATTTAAGAATAAATTAATAAAACCATTTTTGGAAATGATTTTAGAAGCATTTCAAAATAGTAATTTACCACTATACATGAATAATGCCTTAATTATACTGTTGCCAAAACCAGGCAAACCCTCTAATAAATGTGAAAATATGAGACCAATAAGCCTATTAAATGCTGACCTTAAAATAATCTGTAAAATTTTAGCAAGACGACTACAAGAAATATTACCAAATATTATTAACCGAGATCAGAATGGCTTTATAAAGGGAAGACAAGGCTTCCATAATGTAAGAAGACTATTTAATATTATCTATTCTAATAAAGAAGCACCGGATACAGCTCTCCTATCATTGGATGCCGAAAAGGCCTTTGATAGGGTCGAATGGCCCTTTCTTTTTGAAGTCCTACAAAGGTTTGGACTTGGAAATAATTTCATAAAATGGGTCCAGATAATATACAATAATGCTACAGCAGAAATCCTAACAAACAGCAATATCTCAAAATCAATAAATATCAATAGAGGATGTCGACAAGGCTGTCCACTTTCACCTTTACTGTTTACTATGGCAATTGAACCTTTAGTGATGGCAGTACGTTTACATCCACAAATAAATGGAATTAAAGTAGGACCAACAGAACATAAAATCTCCCTGTATGCCGATGACATAATTTTGTTTATGTCGAATCTTAAAAAATCAATTCCGACCTTGTTGAATTTAATAAAAGAATTTTGGGGAAATATCAGGATATAAAATAAATAAAACTAAATCTTCAATATTAATGCTAAATGAGACCCAGAGAAATCACCCAGCTCCTGAGGTAAATCAATTCAAAGTTGTAAATCAGTTTAAATATTTAGGAATTCAAATTGTGCCTAAGCTAGAATCAGTCACCCGTGCCAACTATGAAGCCTTAATGACAGACATTAATGAGTTACTTCAGAGATGGATGTCACTACCAATGTCGATGATTGGGAGAATTAATATACTTTTTTAATTTTTTTATTTCATTTGTTTATTTGTCAGGGACAGTGCAATAAACATAGACAAAAAAGAAAATCTGATGTGTTGCACATAGAGTGTATAGCATTAAGCTAGTTTGCAACTCTTGTCCCTGGATGGGCTTTAGAGAAAAGAAACAGATAAAAAGAGAAAAAGGTGAAGAAAAAACAAAATGAAAAC
Organism: Pholidichthys leucotaenia; assembly: GCA_020510985.1. NCBI lineage: Eukaryota > Metazoa > Chordata > Actinopteri > Cichliformes > Pholidichthyidae > Pholidichthys > Pholidichthys leucotaenia. The sequence continues at coordinate 369,287,281 of CM035836.1, read as the reverse complement.
AGTATAAACATTATCCACATACATCAATGCAAACAAAATTATAAATACAAAATATAAAAACCTGATTCACATTTGCCTGTTACAGTAAAATGCCTGTTAAACATTTGCCTTCCCTTCTTCACTCACACCCTGCAGACAATCATTTCATACATGGGTACATTCTTGTTTATTTTTCAGCCAGTTTTTAACCTTTGTAATAAGTGTTTTAAAATCCGTTATTATTTTGATTTCATTTGGCATTGTGTTCCAGATATGACTGTCCTTTATAGAAAAAGCTGTTTGTCCAAATGTGGTTCTGCGGCGGAATATTTTACAGTTATTGTTAACAGAACTCCTGGTGGCTCTGCTGCTGTCCTGTCTTTGGATGAATCCAACAAGTGGCTCTGGCGCTGATTTATGGAAACATTTAAAAATTAATTTCAGAAAACAAAGGTCAATGAAACTCTCAAAACTCAGTAGATTATATATTTTTTAGAATATAACAATGATGCCACCTAATGGGCTTTTTATCCAGAATTTTTAGAGTTTGATTATATAATGAACCTTTATGTTTTATTGTAGAAGGAGCTGCTTGAGCCCAAACTGTCAGACAGTATGATATATGCGAAAAAACAATAGAATGCATATACAGTACAGCTGCTTGGTGTGGTATGTAATGTCTAATTAATTTAAAGCAGTTCAGATTTTTTTTTTACCGTTTTAGAAATCTTCTTTATGTGAAGATTAAATTTGAGTTGAGGATCTAGTACAATGCCAAGGTATTTGAATTCTGTAACTGAACCAATATCTTGATCATGTATATTAACTTTAAAATGTTGCAAATTACATTTTTTGATTGAAAAGCACATTGAAACTGTTTTCTGAAGGTTCAGCAATAGATGGTTCTGAATGAGCCACTCTTGGACATCAACCATGCTTGAAGACAGGACGTCTGCAGCCTGAGCTGGAGTCTTAGCAGCTGTGTAAATAACTGCATCATCTGCATAAAGTTGACATGTTGCAGCTGAGCAGTGTAATGGCAGGTCATTAATAAAAATGCTGAAAAGTAAAGGACCAAGAATGGACCCTTGTGGGATACCCATACAATTATTTAAAAGGAAGGATTTATCCTGGTGAACTTTTACACACTGTTCTCTGTTCTGAAGATAAGATGCAAACCATTTTATTGTATTGGGAGAAAAGTTAAAAGATACCATTTTGGATAAAAGCAAACTGTGGTTTACAGTGTCAAAAGCCTTTTTGAGATCCAGAAAAACAGCTCCCACCACATTACCCCTGTCCAAGGACTGTTTGACATTTTCAATAAGGCAGCAGTTTGCTGTTTCCGTTGAGTATCCTGGTCTAAAACCAAATTGGTGTAGATGAAGAAGTTGACCGTCTTGTAGATAGTCTATCAGCTGTGTAGCTACAACTTTTTCAAGAACCTTAGACAAGACTGGTAAAATAGAGATTGGGCGGTAATTACATATATCATCTTTACTACCCGATTTAAAAACTGGTATGACGACAGCTTTTTTCCAGCCAGATGGAAATGTACAGGACCTAATGGAGAGATTAATGAGATGAGTCAGTGGTTTGATTAATATTTTGTTGTGCGTTTTGAGAAAGGAAGTGCTCATATTGTAGATATCATTAGTTTTTGAGTTTGACAGTGTTTTAACAATGCTAGCAATTAAATCTTCATTTACCTCATTAATGTGAAAAGAAACTGTTGAGAGTATTGGTTTAGTATTGTTGAGCACATTTGGCAGCACAAAGTTTTTTGTTAATTCTTCCACTGACTCCACAAAATATGAATTAAATTTATTTGCCAATGTAGCATTATCACTGATGGTCTTGCCATTGATTCTAAGTTCCTTTATCCCCTTCTGATCATTTTTTTTGTTGGTTAAGTTATTTAAATGCCTCCATAGGGAACTGTTGTTACCCTTTGCATGTTCTATCAATTTATTATAAGATGCTTTTGATTTACGCAGCTCTTGTACCACTTTATTTCTTAAACTTTTGTAAACGAGGTGATCATTTTGTAGTTTAGAGGTTAATGATGTTTTCAATGCAGAGTCTCGCCTCTTCATAAGTTTTCTTATTTCATTATTTAACCATGGTAGGTTAATCTTCTGTTGTCTACTTTTAATTTGCTTTGTAAATTTATCTATAGACTTTGTGATTGTTGCAGTTATAAAATTACAACAATCATCTACTTCATATATTGACATGAGCTGCTCCCAATTTTGATTCTCTAAGTGATGTTCAAACTCCGCAGTTTTTGATTTGGGAATAATAAAATTTACTTTGTCAATATCAACTCCCCCAAAATACTGTAGTCGCTTTTTAGTAAGTTTTCTGACAGCAAGAACCATGTTATGATCCGAGAGACCAGTTACAAGATTATAGTTTCTGGTTATTCGTTCTGGTTTATTAGCAAATACCATGTCAATAAGTGTTCTAGATTGTTTGGTTATCCTGGTGGGTCCTTTGATCATTTGTTGGTAATTAAATTTAGTCATGAGGCTTTTCAGTTTCTGTTTGTCCTTTTTATCAGACCAGTTAATATTAAAGTCACCATAAAATATTGTTTCTCTGCACCTCTCAAGTTGTTTAACCAGATCACTTAATTCATTATAAAAAGAAGAATTGTACGACGGTGGGTTGTACAATACTGCAATGTTGAAATTCATTACCGGTGAGAGACATATATTAACAGCTAAACATTCAAGTTAAGTATTCAAATCAACCAGTTGACATTTAAATTTCTCCTTGATGTAAATTAAAACACCTCCTCCCCTCCCTACCTGCCTGTCTTTTCTAAAACACTGATAACCCACAATATCGATCATGTTAGTGTATGTTCCTGTGTAGCCAGCTTTCTGAAAGACAAAGATAGTCCAGATTTGAGTCCAACAACAACACCGAAATCTCATCTCTTTTGGGGATTATGCTCCGTATGTTTAAATGTCCGCCGAGGATCCCCTTTGGTTTAGCCTTTGTATCCCAAAGAACTCGTGCATGATTAACAGTTTGGAAGAATAGCTGTTTTTGCTTTTGTACAGCTCGGTTTTCGGGTCTCACCTCATTTGCATTTTGTTTGACTGCTCCTGCTTCCACAAGTTTGGACATAGCACAGCTGTTTACAGCAGGATCAGATATGTGAGTCTGTCCAGTGCAATTCGACTCACCCGACTCGCTATGTCCAGCTGTACTGAGGCGAAGACCAGCATTATGCTGCTCCACCAGTTCAGATGTTAGCGGGGCCGTTGACAGCAGCAACCGATCAGCCGGTTCAGATGTTAGCAAGGCCGTTAACAGCAGCAGGCGATCAGCTGGTTCAGGTGGTTCAGGTGTAAGCGGGGCCGTTGACAGCTGCAGCCGATCAGCCGGTTCAGGTGTTAGCGGGGCCGTTGACAGCAGCAACCGATCAGCCGGTTCAGATGTTAGCGGGGCCGTTGACAGCTGCAGCTGATCAGCCGGTTCAGGTGTTAGCGGGGCCGTTGACAGCAGCGGGCGATCAGCTGGTTCAGGTGGTTCAGCTGTTAGCGGGGCTGTTGACAGCTGCAGCCGATCAGCCGGTTCAGATGTTAGCGGGGCCGTTGACAGCAGCAGCCGATCAGCCGGCTCAGGTGTTAGCGGGGCCGTTGACAGCAGCGGGCGATCAGCCGGCTCAGGTGTTAGTGGGGCCATTGGCAGCAGCAGCCGATCAGCCGGCTCAGGTGTTAGCGGGGCCGTTGACAGCTGCAGCCGATCAGCTGGTTCAGGTATTAGCCGGGCCACTGACAGCAACAACCAATCCGCCGGCTCAGATGTTTGTGCTAACCCAGTGGCCTGCTGTTTGATAGTGGCAGGTCCAGGGTTAAGGTGAATATCCCCTGCCAGAAGTAGCAGTACTAACAGTACTTTAACTGTATAGCCTCTGCCATATTGTGTTATTTGCTTAGCAGCCATGTTTGCCTTATTTTTGATGCTTTTCCTCAGGCCTTTTGAGGACCAGATAGAGTACAGGGTGAAATAACCATGTCCATATCCATATAAATAAAGCTTTGTAGATTCACCTTTAGTTGAATTGACCGGAAAACCCTTCTTGTTGCAAGTCCAGACACACGATAACAGTAAGAAGTAGATAAGCAAGAAAATATAGAGGCTAAAAGTGGAGCCCATCCAACCACTCCTCATTCCAGTGTCAGCCATCTTGCCTCTTCTCTCCTCCTGCCTCCTGCCTTAAAAGTAATATCTTACCCAAAATACTTTATTTATTTCAATACATTCCTTTACCACCACCTTCAGATCTATTCTCAAGAATAAAAAAAAGTTAGTGGAATTTATATGGAACAATAGGAAGGCTAGATTACGTCTGTCCTTACTATATTTACCATTTGATCGTGGAGGTCTGAAATGTCCAAACTTTATGTTGTATTACTGGTCAGCACAACTGAGGTCTATGACATTATTTTTCATCAAATGATCTCCCTCACTGGACTAAAATGGAATCATACAATTTACCTTTACCTCTTCCCATATTCATATACTCAGACTTGGCAAAAAAATTACAGAAACAAGTTAAAAATCCATTTGTAAAGCATATGATCAAAATATGGTGTGAAACCAAAAAATATTTAAAAGAACCACACTTATTGTCACAATTTAGCCCAATATGGGGTAATCAATATTTTAAACCAGGGAAAGCAGATGCTGTATTTAAAGTATGGAATTTAAAAGGGATTCAAAAGATTCAAGACTTATATTTGTCATGTTCAGATAACATAATGTCTTTTGAAGAACTGAGGATCAAATGTAATCTTAATAGAACACATTTTTTTAAATATCTTCAGCTTAGGAACTTTATTCGATCAAATCAAAATAATGCTCTCATCCGACCTACTTATTCATCCTTGGAAAAAATCTTGACGAAAGATAGTAAGAGAAAGGGTATTAGTTCAGAGTTTTATAACTCATTGACATTATCCTCAAGTGAAAACTCACAGAAAAGACTGAATTATTAGAAAGAAGACCTGCAAACTGAAATTTCAGAGGAACAATGGGAATTGGCTTGTACAGAAGCTCAAACCAAATCAATAAATGTACATCTTAAATTGATACATTTTAAATGGTTAATGCAGATGTATGTTACACCAGTGGAGTTAAATAGATATAACAAAAACATACCAGATACGTGCACAAAATGTATGGAAAGTAAAGGAACCCTATTTCATTGTTTATGGGAATGTAGAAAAATTAGAATGTTTTGGGAAGAGGTGAGGGTAACAATTGAAAAAATAATTTCAAAACAAATCATATTGAATCCTAAATTGTTTTTGTTGGGTCCGTATCCAGAAAAGCATAACTTTAATAAGAGTGAAAGCGCATTCATAGACCTCAGTTTGCTTAACGCCAAAAAATGTATTGCACTATTGTGGAAAAAGACTCATAGACCAGATGTGACTCAGTGGTTAAGACAGATGTTAACAAACCTTCCACTAGAAAGAATAACATACATACTGAAATCAAAGGAAATTGTGTTTGAGAATATATGGAGACCTTTCATTGATTATGTAAAGAATTTAAACATAACTTTTGAAGAAGAAGGTGAATGATGTGTGTGGACCTTGTAAATTCCAAACTGGTGAATGTATAATATGTATACTTATGTAATGGATTACCTAGACTAAACAGAGGAGCATTGTTGAAGACCTGCCTTTGTTAGTGGTTGTTGGTGTTTCTAGTACTTTTTTTTTTTTAAATTACTTTAGTGTTAGTGTTTGATTGTTTGTGTTATGTTTGTAAAAAAAAAAAAGGTTCAGTAAAAAATATTGTGGAAAAAAAAATCCTTCAATGTGATTTTCTGGATTTTTTTCCCCTCATTTTGTCTCTCATAGTTGAGGTATACCTATGATGAAAATTGGAGACCTCTCTCATCTTTTAAATGGTAGAACTTGCACAATTGGTGGCTGACTAAATACTTTTTTGCCCCACTGTATCTGTCCGTCCGCCTCTCTGTTTCAGCTCACCCTGTCAAAATTATGTGGAACTAAAGGCTTGTATCATTGTATTGTCATATTTTCTCAACTTTTAATTTGCCAGAATTTCGAAATAATGCTTTGTTTTTGAAATAAACACAAAAAAGCTCACCTTTACCATCAATGGAACGGTACTGCGCATGCGTCCGGAAATTTTTGCCCGACGAAAGTACTCAGCAATCCGCCAATACTGGGTGAACAAATGTCCGTCTTTTTGCCCGTTTTCGTCTTCTGCCACTAAACAGCAAAAGCTCTTGTTCGTCTTGATTGTCACTGTATTCACGTACCTCCATCGCTTCCGCCATTTAAAACGTCTGCCACCGTGCTCTTATTCTGTGTTTGGGAGGCAGCTGTTCAAATCAGTTTGGTGGCTCTTGGCTGCCACCGACAGTATGGGCATGGGAACTGCAGCTCATTTTCACTGCGCATGCGTGTACTCCAAAACTACTCGATGGATTTGGATGAAATTTTAACCAGAGGTGGTCCTTGAGCTAGAGAGGAACCCATAACATTTTGGTGATGATCCCAGAATGCATACCTTTACCAAGGCTCTTATCTCCTCACAGTGTAACGCCAAGGCTCAGCACCGAGGCATCAGCACCTTGGTGCTTTCATTTTTTTATGTTATTCAAAGTCAGAAGTTTACATACACTAATATCAGGAAGAGAACTGTGGCCCTCCACAAGTCTGGCTCATCCATGGGTACAATTTACAGATGCCTGAAGGTACCACGTTCATCTGTTCAAGCTCGGGATGTTAATGATTAATTGAGTTTTGATTAATTACCGATAAGAATTTAGTCGACAAAATTAAATTAGCTGTCAATTAATTGATAACTCAGCAGTCCTTTTCAATGGGAAATTATGCTATGAAATGCAGTGGCGTCACTGTCCAGGCAGGGGTGCACGCGGTCACCCATTGCCGCCTTTCAACCGAAACTAAAGAAAAAAAAAAAAAAAACAAAAACAGAAGATGCCAAGCCCCCAGAGCACATGTGCTGTGCACAACGAAAAACCTCTTCTTTCTGGGTTACGTCGGAGAGCCAAAACCAAAGCACATTCCACTAGCACGCGAGCTTGAAGATCCACCCACCTGCTTCAAATGAGCAGGGTGGAGGAACAGACCGGTGTACCAGAGCATGGAAAAAGATTACACAAGTGTAAAACCCATCCCCGCTGCCTTCAATTCGCTGCTAGACGGGAAAGCAGACCGGATCCAAGTTATCACTGAGGTAACATTTCAACACACATCAGCAGAGGAACCCAGCGTGAACTAAAGCTAGGTTCATGCTGCACCTCCGCTGTCCGTGTCTGCTCGACCGCGAGGCTTGTGTGCCAAAAATTACGTCGTCTCCAGTCCGTTCTCCAGACTAGATCATTGACAACGTCAATGTTTTAGAGTGGACATCACTATGCCCTGATCTTAATCCCATAGAAAATTTGTGGGCAGAGCTGAAAAGATGTGTGCGAGCAAGGTGGCCTACAAACGTGACTCAGTTACAGCAGTTCTGTCAGGAGGAATTGGCCAAAATTCCAGTAAACTATTGTGAGAAGCTTGTGGAAGGATACCCAAAATGCTTGACCTAAGTCAAACAGTTTTAAGGCAATGCTACAAAATACTGAGGAAATGCATGTAAATTCCTGACTTTGAACAAAATAATAAAAAAAATTAAAAATTATTTAACAAATGTAAAAATTATTTAGCAAATAAAAATATTTTTGATAATCCTAAATGACCTAACAGGAAAAGTCTGGTCTGATTTAATGTCGGACAGTGAAAAAAAAAGGTTATGCCTTTTGCTGGGTGTCCTTCCTGACGCAAACCTCTCCATTTTACCTGGGCTTGGGATCGGCACTAGGAGTACACTGGTTTTGTGCTTCCCCCTGTGGTTGTGTACTTTCATTAAGGGTGCTTTCACACCTAAATTCCTTTACTTTGGTATGAATCAGTTGATAAGTTTGTTACTTTGTATCATTTTCTTCTTGGTTTGGTTCCCTTTCACACAGGCAAAAATTCAAGCGGACCAAATTCCATCACGTTTAAATCCTGCGAGACTTACGTCAGAATGTTCTTTGTTCTTATTGGTCCGATTTTTTTTCCATGAGAACAGGAAAGGTAAATACAGGAAATAAGATGACTACTGTGCACTTATGCATTTCTGGGGATAAAATAATACAAATCATAGTGTAATCTACGGAGGGTTTTCATTGCTCTGGTTATCGTTTATTACATTTCATGCATATACCATTTTTGGCCAATTGTACAGTTTGAAAATGAAGCGCAGCTACAGAAGGAAAATAACATGTTAACATTCATTAATCCTTCAGAACCATGACATGCTCAGCCACAGATACTTCTTAAGATCCATCAGATATGTATGTATAGTGGCATAAAATGTTTTACCGTTTGCCGCTGGTCCTGTTTTAGTACAGTCCCTTTCTTACCTGCAGGACTGCACCAGAGTTCCTTATTTGATTTGAATCGAGACCACCTCTTTCAGGCCATCTCGGTACGGTTCTTTTGGTGTGCACCTGAGTAGAATTACTGTTCTCACCAGACAAAGCAAACCGCACTAACAGAGAAAACGAACTCAAGTTCGAGTGAAACGACCTGAAGCCTGAAGGTGTGAAAGCACCCGAAAAAAGAACAACCTGTCAATCTAGAACATTATTCTTGATTAATAGTTTGTGGTAGATAATTATGGTACGCTAATGTTCTAAGGTGTGAAATACTTCTACTCAAAAATAAGACATAATCCATTCACGGTTTCATACACAGAACATCAACATAAAGTCACGTTTTGGTGTTCTCAATAAGATATTGTGTACAGGATATGCATTCATCATTATCATGGCAAGGTTTCCAAAATCTACTGAATGAACAGCTGCAGGACTGTTTCCAAGAAGAAAATACAAACATCATCTTGGAAAAAAAAAAAAAAAACTGTGGAGAAGACCACAAATTTGTTTTGTTTCAATACAATGTCATGGTGGATATTTAGAACAATCATCAATAAATAATGAAAACATTTTTTCCAAGAAGCTAGAATTGGCTTAATTTCATCGACTTACATTTTGATCTACTGTACACACACCTACGAACACCATGAGTAAAATGTGGTGTCACTATTTTGAACCCCAGGATGCAGTACAACACTAAGTCATGCCACCTGCAGAAATTCTGACAACTCAGCTGTTGTTGGGTGCATGTATAAGAGGGGGAGAGGAGGGGAGTACAGGGCACTGGTAGACAGATTTGTGGAGTGGACAGAGCAGAATCACCTGAGGCTGAATGTCAACAAGACCAGAGAGATGGTGATTGACTTCAGGAAGAAGAGGACACCTTGTCAGCCACTGCAGATTAGGGGGGAGGATGTGGAGATGGTTGAGGACTAAAAATATCTGGGTGTCAGGATAAGCAATGCGCTGGACTGGAGATCCAACACCGATCCTGTGCACAAGAAGGGGATGAGCAGACTCTACTTCCTGAAGAAGCTGAGATCCTACAACGTGTGCAGCAGGATGCTGGAGCTTTTCTACCAGACCACTGTCACCAGTGCCATTTTCTTTGCTGCCACCTGTTGGCGGTAGCAGTATCAGAGCCAGCGACACCAATAGACTTGACAAGATTATCAAGAGGGCTGGCTCTGTAATTGGTCTCAGGCCGTAGATCTTTGAGACAGTGGTGGAGAGGAGAACACTAAATAAACTGCGATCCATTATTGACAATCCTGGTCACTCCCTCCACCACACACTGGACAGACAGCGGAGCACTTTCTCCAGAAGACTGCTACAGCTTCGCTGTCAAACGGTTAGGTACAGGAAATCTTTCCTGCCGCATGCCATTTCACTGTACAATAACACTCTAATGTTGAATTCTGGTCATAACCATGCTGCCATACTGCATCCTACAGTCTAATTGGTACCTCACATCTCACTCTGCTCCTGATACGTAGTCCTGCATTGCACAGCGGGTATGATTCATGTGTCCATACAGATCTTTTCATCTATGATGTAGATAGGCTTTTTTATAGTAGTTTTACTTTCCATGGGTAATCCCTTTGTCTGTTATGCTGTGTGTGTTTCTGTTGTTTGGTTGTCTACTGTCATGCTGCTGTCACACTGCAATTTCCCAGTTTGGGATCAATAAAGTACATCTATCTATTATTCAAGTATTTACAAAAGTGAAAGTACAAATAGGGGTGTTGGAAAAAAAATTGATTCACATAAGAATCTAGATTCTCATTTTACAGAGCCAGAACTTATTCACAAAAATTAAGAATCAATTTATCATTTTTATTTTTTGCGGTGGTGCTAGGGTCCCGTCACGTGACACGTATTGCCGATTCATGATATGCAATTACACATTCACGCTGCCGACGCAGAAGAACCACACAGAATAGTTTACTAAGCTAGCAGCCAGATGAAACAGTTCGAATAAAGTAAAAATGGAACAGCAAGAAATTCAAGACATGTCCGTCTGCAGCTCGCAGACTCCGTCAAGTTACACCCCTTCAACTAGTTACGCTCCCTCAACAAGTTACACCCCCACGTTATGTCACTCTACAAAATGGCTGGCCGTAGCTTACCGCACAAATATGGCTGAGCCAGTACTGGGCTGATCATACACAAATTCTGTAGCCTTGCAGACGGGTCAACGGTGGCCACACATTTCAAAGGACGAATGTAAAAGAGTCTAAAAATGAAACAGTTTAGTCCATAGACGGTAAAAAAAAAAAGAAGAAGTTTATGGTCTAGTCTTTAGATGACGTTTGTTTGCGTGACCACGCGTTACCCCGTTGCCCAGCAACCCTGACAGCACAGTTGAGGGTTTTTTTCCTAACATTTTTTGACAGCGATGGAAGCAGTGTTCTTTTCACTGAATAAAAACAAATCCTGTGGTACTTCCGGTTATGGCTGCCACGTAGGACGGACGTGTCTCGCTCTGCTCTGCTCCTGGAGAAAAAAAATCGGCAAATAACTCTCTCATTTGGGACAGAACGTATCCCAGCATTTGGGCGAGGATATGTCGGCGAAGCCTAAGGCTGGAAAACCAGGAAAAGGAAAAAGCGACCCGCCGAAACAGTCCAAATTAACGGACTTTCAGGTCTGTGACGCAGCAAACAAAACTCCATATATGGCGGAGGAGGCTGGCGGCGGTGCGATGTCTGCGGGGAATGGCGCAGATGCGCTGATGGCTGCCATGAGTTCAATGAGAGCGGACTTTTCCTCTAGATTTGATGGGATTATGACAGCGTTGGAAGGAATAAGAAAGGAATTGGGTGACTGTGTAGAACGAACGGCGCAGATGGAGCTCCGTCTCGCTAGTGCTGAAGATGACGTCACCCGTCTTCAATTAAAGGTGCGCACTTTGGAAAAAAAAAATAAATCTCTGGAAGATAATATTTTGGATTTGGAATCTCGGTCGAGACAGAATAATTTGAGGCTGGTGGGTCTTCCAGAGGAATCAGAAGGTCGGGACGTATGTTCCTTTCTGGAAAAGTGGATTCCGGAGGTGCTGGGCAGCGAGGAGTTGCAATCAGCAGTGGTTCTGGAAAAAGCACATCGTATTGGCCCACGGAGAGATAAGGGACCGCCGAGGACCTTAATTATGAAGTTTCTTAGCAACAGAGACAGGATGAAGATCTTCAACGCTGCACGTGCTAAAGGAGAGATTAAACACCAGGACCAGCAGGTGCGGTTCTACCCAGATTTGGCCACAGGAATCCAGCAATTGAGGAAGCAGTTTGATCCCGTACGTAAGGAGCTGCACAACCTTGGGATTCGTCATGGTGTAATCTATCCTGCGAGACTGCTGACCACGTATGAGGGCAGAACCCACATCTTCAAGACCCCAGAGGAGGCGCAGGAGTTCATCAAGAAGATCAAAGAAGAAGAAGAGACTGGTGGGAGCTAAGCATGAACAAAATATAAGGTAGAATAATTAAGCATTTGCACAGGCATCTGACTGACTTGAAGTAAATAGTAAGTTTACAAAATATAGATTGTATTATATATTAAAAAAACAAAACAAAAACAAAACAAACAAAAAAAAAAAACTATGATGTACAAAGTTGTTAAAAATTTTGGAGTTAAGTTGGAAAACTACAGAGGAGAGTTAATTTACGTCATTAAAAGCAGTAGAGTTAGGGTGATTGGGAGGATGAAGAAGGAGTGGCTTAGGCTGTTCCCCGTGGGTGTGGAACGGTCGATGGCTATATCGGGAGACAGAATTTTTCTTTTGATTTTGGGGGGTTTGCCACAAGTGTGGGAAGGGGAAATTTGTTTGTGTGTAGTTTGTAGGATGAATGTTCAACCACTCATGTTTTTGCTTCTCTGTATGAGCATGTTTACACTGCAAGGTAATCCTAAACTCTCTATTGATCATGGACCAAAGTGTTAATCTTAATTTAACTTCATGGAATTGCAGAGGTCTACAAAATTTAAAAAAACTTGAACAAGTTATGAATAAAATAAAGGACATGGGTTCAAGAATTGTGTTTTTACAAGAAACTCATCTGATAGAGGAGGATGTTAAAAGAATTAGGAGTAGATGGCAGGGAAGTGTATTCACCTCTTCATTTTCATCCCGAGCCAGGGGAGTTATGACTCTCATACATAAATCAGTTCCTTTTCAAGTGAAAAATGTAATTGGAGACAAATTTGGAAGATATGTAATCATTCAAGGTTCTTTGCTATTAGAAAATATAAATCTTGTGAACTTATATGGTCCCAATATAGATGATCAGAAGTTCTTTGCTAATTTATTTCTCATCTTATCATCACTTACAGGGCAACATATAATAGCAGGGGATTTTAATTGTACATTGAATCCAGGTGTGGATAGATCAACAGGACTGGATTGTACGCACATTGGATGTAGGATGACTATTAATCATTTTATGAAAGAATTGAGATTGTTAGATATATGGAGAGAAATGAAACCACAAGTTAAAGCCTATTCTTGTTATTCCAGTACCTACAAGACATTCTCACGTATTGATTATTTTTTGATTTCCACAGAATTAAGGTCCAAGATTCAAAACTGCTTTTATGATAACATCGTGATTTCTGATCATGCACCCTGTTGTCTAATATATGTAGATAAAAAATTGACAAAGGAATCAGGTAGATGGCAATTTCAGCATAAATGGCTTCAGGATGAGGAATTTGTCAAGTATATAGAAAAACAGATAGACGAGTTCTTTGACATCAATACTACACAAACATCAGCATGTGTAAAATGGGAGGCTTTCAAAGCTTTTATTAGGGGACATATTATTAGTTATACAGGATCAAAATCTAAGAAGACTCGAGAGGAGAGAGCTAAATTGGAACATAAAATAAAAAGTCTTCAGGAAAAAGTGTATGCAGGAAGTGACCCAAGGTTGGAGAATGAATTACTGATTTTGAGAGCTGAATACGACAAAAAATCAGCGAATAGAGCTGCCTCGAGTCTTCTAAGATTGAAACAATCTTTTTATGAACAAGGTGAAAAATCAGGAAAATTATTAGCATGGCAGATTAAACAATTGGAAATTAAAACACCAATTACCAGTATTATAAGTAATGGACAGGTAGTTATAGATCCTTTAGAAATTAATAGAGCCTTTAGAGATTACTATGAAAAATTATATGATACCAAAAATGAACCTGATTTAACAAAACTAAATGGGTTTTTGAACGAACTATCTATACCGTGTATTCCAAATGAAAACAGGGAGATATTGGAGTCTAAAATTAGTCAAGAAGAAGTTGGGCTAGCCATTGATAATATGAAATCAGGAAAAAGTGCAGGACCAGATGGTCTTCCAGTTGACCTTTATAAAAAATGTAAGAATAAATTAATAAAACCTTTTTTGGAAATGGTTTTAGAAGCATTTCAAAATAATAATTTACCATCATACATAAATAATGCCTTAATTATACTGCTGCCAAAACCAGGTAAGCCCTCTAATAAATGTGAAAATATGAGACCAATAAGCCTATTAAACGCCGACCTTAAGATAATCTGTAAAATTTTAGCAAGACGAATACAAGAAATTTTACCAAATATTATTAATCGAGATCAGAATGGCTTTATAAAGGGAAGACAAGGCTTCCATAATGTAAGAAGACTATTTAATATTATTTATTTTAATAAAGAAGCACCGGATACAGCTCTCCTATCATTGGACGCCGAAAAGGCCTTTGATAGAGTTGAATGGCCCTTTCTTTTTGAAGTACTACAAAGGTTTGGACTTGGAAATAATTTCATAAAATGGGTTCAAATAATATACAATAATGCTACAGCAGAAATCCTAACAAATAACAATATTTCAAAACCAATAAAAATCAATAGAGGATGTCGACAAGGCTGTCCACTTTCACCTTTACTGTTTACTATGGCAATTGAACCTTTAGCGATAGCGATACGTTTACATTCACAAATATATGGAATTAAAGTTGGACCAACAGAACATAAAATCTCCCTGTACGCCGATGATATAATTTTGTTTATGTCGAATCTAAAAAAATCAATTCCAACCTTGTTGAATTTAATAAAGAATTTTGGGGAAATATCAGGATATAAAATAAATAAAACTAAATCTTCAATATTAATGCTAAATGAGACCCAGAGAAATTACCCAGCCCCTGAGGTAAATCAATTCAATGTTGTAAATCAGTTTAAATATTTAGGAATCCAAATTATGCCTAAGCTAGAATCAGTCGCCAGTGTCAACTATGAAGCCTTAATGTCAGATATCAATGAGTTAACTCAGAGATGGATGTCACTACCAATGTCGATGATCGGGAGAATCAATATACTTAAAAGTAATATTTTACCTAAAATACTTTATTTATTTCAATACATTCCCTTATCACCACCTTTAGATCTATTCTCAAGAATAAAAAAAAAGTTAGTGGAATTTATATGGAACAACAGGAGGGCTAGATTACGTTTGTCTTTATTATATTTACCATTTGATCGTGGAGGTCTGAAATGTCCAAATTTTATGTTGTATTATTGGTCGGCACAACTGAGGTCTATGACATATTATTTTTCATCAAATGATCTCCCTCACTGGACTGAAATGGAATCATACAATTTACCTTTACCTCTTCCCATATTCATATACTCAGATTCGGCAAAAAAATTACAAAAACAAGTTAAAAATCCATTTGTAAAGCATATGATCAAAATATGGTGTGAAGCTAAAAACTATTTAAAAGAACCACAGTTATTGTCACAATTTAGTCCAATATGGGGTAATCAATATTTTAAACCAGGGAGAGCGGACGCTGTATTTAAAGTATGGAATTTAAAAGGGATACAAAAGATTCAGGATTTATATTTGCCATGTGCAGACAACATAATGTCTTTTGAAGAGCTGAGGATCAAATTTAATCTCAATAGAACACATTTTTTTAAATATCTTCAACTTAGAAACTTTATTCGATCAAATCAAAATAAAGCTCTCACTCGACCTATTTATTCATCCTTGGAAAAAATGATGATGAAAGATAGTAAAAGAAAGGGTATTATTTCAGAGTTTTATAACTCATCGACACTATCTTCAAGTGAAAATTCACTGAAAAGATTAAACTACTGGAAAGAAGATCTGCAAATTGAAATTTCAGAGGAACAATGGGAATTGGCTTGTACAGAAGCTCAAACCAAATCAATAAATGCACGCCTTAAATTGATACATTTCAAATGGTTAATGCGGATGTATGTTACACCGGAGGAGTTAAATAGATATAACAAAAATATACCAGATACATGCACAAAATGCATGGAAAGTAAAGGAACCCTATTTCATTGTTTATGGGAATGTAGATTAATAAGAATGTTTTGGGAAGAGGTGAGGGTAACAATTGAAAAAATAATATCAAAACAAATCATATTGAATCCTAAACTGTTTTTGTTGGGTCTGTACCCAGAAAAGCATAATTTTAATAAAAGTGAAAGAACATTCATAGACCTCAGTTTGCTTAATGCCAAAAAATGTATTGCACTATTATGGAAAAAGACTCATAGACCAGATGTGACTCAGTGGTTAAGACAGATGTTAACAAACCTTCCATTAGAAAGAATAACATATATACTGAAATCAAAGGAAATTGTGTTTGAGAATATATGGAGACCTTTTATTGATTATGTAAAAAATTTAAACATAACTCTTGAAGAAGAAGGTGAATGATGTGTGTGGACCTTGTAAGTTCCAAACTGGTGAACATAATATGTATACTTATGTATTGGATTGTCTAGACTAAACAGAGGAGCATTGTTGAAGACTTGATTTTGTTGGTGGTTGTTGGTGTTTTTAGTACATTTTTTTTTTTGTAGTACTTTAGTGTTAGTGTTTGATTGTTTGTATCATGTTTGTTAAAAAAAAAAAGGTTCAATAAAGATATTGTGGAAAAAAAAAAAAAACAAATCCTGTTATTGACTAAAAGTAGACAAAAACTATTGATAACACAACATAATTAAGAATAAGATGGAAAATCTTTCACTTTATATGATGGAAAATAAGAATTTTCCATCATATAAAGCGAAAATACGCGTACATGTAAACAAAAATGTAAGAAAATATGTGGCCATAGTTCAAAAAGTTGACCTGATTGAGCAAAACCAATGTGATTTTTGGATTCAGCACATCAAAATTGTCCTAAATCAGCTAAAAAACTTAGACAATAAATTTGGTGTTGACCAGTGTAATGAACAGACTAAAATAAAAATATAAAAATAAAATTATCACAATAAATCTGCATTCAAATTACATGTCAAAAGTAAAATGCATAAATGGTAGTTTTAGTTTAATTTCTAGCTTTAATGGATGGAAAAAAAAAAGATATAGGTTTAGTTGACAAAATTAACGCTGGATGGAAGTTTATTTTTGTTTGCTTTAAATCATTGCATTTACTTTACCTTTTACTGGAGAAGCTTCACCAGGCAAAGAACCATGACCAGATAATCACCTTGAGTTGAAAGAAGTGGAAAAAGTTCTAAGTCTTCCTGCTGAACAACGCACACTGCAGCACTTCATCAAACTCCTAGCAAATTCTGAATGGGAAAAAAAAAAAAAAATATCACGAAAACTTGTAACAGCAGTTTATTTTGTTTTATAACTTTAATGCTACTTATCTTATGCATCAATTGCATTCAGTTCTGATTGCATTTCTTCATTGCATTAAGTTACTGTATAGGTAACTTCACATTGACTGCATACCGTCAGGTAGCACTACTATATGGATGTTCAAAGTATTTATGATAGAATTTACTTTTGTTTTTAAGTGAATAGCCTATATTTGTAGAATGCTGGAGGGCCACCAAACCTACACACTGTATAAAAGCTGTTAGGAATTGTGATATGCTGAAAAAGAAAATTTTTAAAATGTATTTCACTTGTGTACAATTTCATTTTTGAAAGTCACAAGTTTTCAAGGAATAAAAAAGCAGTTACTAACCTAAGCCTACTTTTTTCATTTAACAGTATTTTATTGCAATTCAGTTGATGTAATTTTTTTTTTTTTTAAATATAACCCCCAAAACATGAACACATTGTACTCTGCTTTCAAGCTTATCTCAGCATTTATTGCAGTGGACTTTTTTTCTGAGATTAGTGGGTTTTTGTACTGAACTGAGAGCCAAAGGTGAACCGAAAATCATTCAGAATCGAAAAATCGATTCTGAATCGAATTGTGACGCCAAAATTCTGAATCAAATCAAATCGTGTGACTTCTAAAGATTCACAGCCTTAAGTACAAATATCACAGTATAACTGCAAGTAAAAGTCCTTGTTAGGCAAATGCACTGTATGAATATAAAATTAGTAATTTCATATCAAAAATAATTTATTACAAGAGCATCAAGTGTAAGCAAAATTTCACTTCTGTCATAAGTCGAGGTGAAGACAATAGCCTCGTTTACATGTGCAAAATTTCTTCAATTTGATTACAGTTCAGATCAGAACTTTACCGTTTACATGGACCATGAAAAAGCTGATCCAATTATGACATGCATTTACATGCGTCACACGTTTGAACGGACTAAATCATTTCGTCATGCGCAGAATTGTCTGACATTCTGGAAATATTAGAAAAAAGCAACTTCCGATGTAAATAAACCCTGCTTCGTGTCTCTCTTTTTTTTTGTACTTATTTTGTACCCGTAGGTAGATTTGTTTTGCAGTCTGGTGACAAGCCACCAGCTGCCGGTCGCTGCGTGCGCAAGCGCCCCGTATCCCTAACCTGCATGTTTTTAGCATGTGGGAGGAAACCGGAGAAATCCCGGCGTAAACCCATGCAACACGGGGAGAACATGCAAACTCCACACAGATCACGGTTGGCCGGGGGCAGGGATCGAACCCACGATCTCATGATCCCCGCGATCCCCCGGCCGAGGGTAAAACTGTGCTGCCGCAGTGCTAACCACTGCGCCACCGTGCAGCCCATCTTTTTGAAATGGACCTACCTGTATTGTGTTATTCAGACTGTACTTTTGCTTCTGCCGGTTTCCGTAATGAAGCTACAAGCCCAACAGTACATACTTCTGCATATGACGAACAGAGGAGACAGCAGGACGATACAGACCAGTTCTGCTTTACTCCCGCCATGTCTTCCACTAGCTGCTGTAAAGGTGGAAATGCGTCACGTCAACGTGTGGCTGATGTACAGCCATGTGCAGTAAACATATTTTCTACTCAGACTTCTGAATGAATGTTTATATGCACACCAATTGGATTAACAATTGGCATAACCCATCCGCCTCAATCAGAAGAAAATTTTGATCGGAAGGAGTGTGATCGGGTCAGAATATTCAGATTGGCGTGTTTATATGAAGCATTTTTATTCTGATCAGGCTTTTAATCAGGTTACTTGCGTCCATGTAAACATGGCTAATGTTCAACTATTTTGTACAATAATAGTCTGTTAATGCAGGGTTTCCTCTGGAAATATTTCGGCGTGGCGGCATAACTTGGCTAATGTTCAACTATTTTGTACAATAATAGTCTGTTAATGCAGGGTTTCCTCTGGAAATATTTCCGCGTGGCGGGACGCCACCTTTTAAGTTATGCCGCCACGCCAAGGAAATATAAGTTTAAGAATATAACGGAATGATGCTCCGTAAGTGCACACACGAACAACGTGCGTGACTGTCATCTGAGCAGTTAAGAAGCGCTCCGCCCACGTGTTCCAATCAGCACTCAGCAGGCAGAGTGTTGCGCTACTAGCATTACTGTCCGAGAGAAGCATGAGCTTATTAAAGTACTTTAAACGTGGAAAAAAGCAGAAGAGGTATGTAAGCAGTGGAGGCATTGAAGCTGGACTCATGCTGCACCTCCGCTGTCCACGTACGTGCAACCAGAAACCTCATGTGACGAAATTTATGTCATTGTCTCCACTCCACTAGTGTACGCAGGGCTCTACTGTGGACGACCGCGTGCAGCCCAGATTTTATGACCGCGTGGCCTACCCACGATCTGAACGTGCTGACAGAGCATGCGCAAGACTAAACGTCCCATTCACGAGGTGGCACTACCAACAGAGCATACAAAGACAAAGTAGACGAGGAAGTCAAAGAGGACACGGAAGATGAGTAGAAACATACATGAATCCTTTTGCAGCAGCAGCAGCTTGAGCGGAGAGCACTGGAAAATGGTAATTCCTACTTTCCTTGAAACGACGCCATTGTTGTTGCTACAAAACAATGTGTGTCACTCTCATGTTTATAGCCAGTGAACAAACCGGTGTGTTAGTGCATTTGCGCTACCCATAGGGCTGAGGCCAAACTATAAATAACAGCTGTGCACATGCGTCAACTGCTTGACCTAGTAGATAAAAGTGAGCATGTACAGCGCTGTGTGTGCGCCGGGCTCGTCCAAAGCACACGCTGACCAAAGCGGACCAGAGCAGAACTGCAGGATGAATAAGGCTTTATGGTGGTTTTAACCTGCTGGTAACGGGAACAATAATGAAGAGTTGCTTAGCAAACAGGTGTAGTTAGGCTTCATATGCAGGGGAAGGCAAGAGTGACTGATGAATTGCTGAGGATTTACTTCACCAGCCATTACAATATTAATTAACTAATTTATGTTCATTATTATGTACCTAGCAAGTTAACCTCTTGCGCTCCGTTGTCCCACGGGTGGGCAAGTCTCTGCGTCCTAGAGCGCACGAGTGCGCTCTCGTGCGCTCTAGGACGCATCATGGAGATTTTGATGAAGGTGGTGTATGGCGTCCAAGCGCGCACTGAAAATAAAAGCTGCAGACACAGCCGCGAACAGATTAGTTCATCTGATTGACCTCTCATTTGACTAATAAGAGCCTTGAATTGGGTTTCCGAAACCTTGAAGAACCAATGAATGAAAATCTAGCCAGAAGGACCCGCCTCCCAACGGCTGCGAGCCAACTGAAGCACAGAAGTTCGCTGAGCTGTTTTGTCTAAAGCTGGGTGAAGAGAAACTGCTTCAGCAGCCACAGACAGTGGTTTATTTATTTATTTATTTTTTTAATTCCAGCAGAGTGTTTAGGATTCTCTTATATGGTCACCATAGACCGACGAAGGTCGTAAATCATTCGCCAAAACCGCAATCATGGAATTATGTTTTGACCTGGTCGCAAGACCAGAACGAGCGGACCAGCGTTGGTTCGTCTTTGAGGATGAGCATTGAGGAAGAGAAGTTGGCCAGGACAATGTGGCTGTGAAGAGGTAAGGTGTTATAAGCCAAATTATTTTTTATCCCTGAAAATTGTAATCAAAAATGACTTTTGACCGATCGGTAAATTACAACTGTGCGGCGCACGATGTCCAAAGTGCGTGCGCCGCGTTACACGGTTCGTTCGCCGCCTCCGGACCGTGAACGCCCCCCCCGCCGCTACGATTCTGTAGCGGGGGGGGGGTGGGGGGAGCCGCAGTGACAGCGGTGCTGTGGAAACATGCCTTATCCGAGTGTAATCCGTCCTCTGTAGCGGGGGGCGGGGGTGGACAACCCCCCCCACACACACACACCCCCACAGACACAGCCCTGAATGTGACCTTTCATTTGAGCCCTAAATGAAACTTCTACATTGAATCATTCAAAAATTACAGACATTTTTCCAAACTGTGCCATTTGGCACAATTTGGCACAGTTCCAAAACGCCTGGGAACAACCTGAGAACAAAGCTGTGTAATATATTCATTTTTTGTGGTATTGTTACAAAATTTGGACCTCAGCTGGATAACACTTGGTTCTACATTTCTGTTGCATTTTCCAGCTCTGAAGCTGTGTGTTATTTGCAAGCATTTGTATCCAAAAAAAACACCCAGGCCAAATTTATTTTCTTCAAGTTCACTATGTTTAGATGACTGTAACTCAGTGGCCGGAGCACTTAGAGAGATCATGTTTTTTTTGCCAAAAAATTCAGTGTTTTCTTTTAAATGAGACCAACCCCATGAAGATGCTGCAAAGGGTTGAAGAAGAACAGCTTTCGATTTACTTTGGGCACATTTTTTGGGGGCGTTTTTAGGAAAATTGACCGGACTGCAAGGGGTTAAGATGACCGGAATTCACAAAAGTCCATCCATCCATCCATCTTCTACCGCTTAATCCTTTCGGGTCGCGGGGGGGCTGGAGCCTATCCCAGCATCTTTGGGCGAGAGGCAGGGTACACCCTGGACAGATCGCCAGTCCATCACAGGGCCAACACAGAGAGACAGACAACCATTCACTTCCACATCCATACCTAAGGACAATTTAGAATCCCCAGTTTTGATGCCAATTAACCTAACTTGCATGTTTTTGGCATGTGGGAGGAAACCGGAGTGCCCGGAGTAAACCCACGCAGACACGGGGAGAACATGCAAACGCCACACAGAAGGGTCACCGATGGTCTGGGGGTGGGATCGAACCCATGACCTTCTTGCTGTGCTGCCACTGTGCTAACCACTGCGCCACCGTGCTGCCCTTCACAAAAGTCAATGACTTTAATCCGTTAACAGCCTTATTTTGGATTTCAAAATATGGGAGGTTTTTCCTGCTGTCTGGTTGGTGAGGACATTTCTAAAAACTATAAATATATAAAAATATAATAGAAATAACTGCATGTTTGGTAATTTAAGTTAATCTATTTCATTAAATATGATTTCAAAATTTTTTTTCTTTGAAATCAGAGATAAATTACTGTTCTGCCCTGGCTCTGCAAAGTTATGGTCAAATGTGTAAATTGTATAAGGAAAAAAAGTCAAACTTTTACCACAATCTGTTTCAAATTTATAATGGAAAACAGTTATTTTCCATCCATCCATCCATTTTCTACCGCTTTTCAGGAGGTCTGGGTCATGGAGGCAGCAGCTCAAGCAGAGAAGCCCGGACTTCCCTCTCCCTGGCCACCTGCTTCAGCTCTTCAGAGAGGATACCAAGACGTTCCCAGGCCAGCTGGGAGATGTAGTCTCTCCATCGTGTCCTGGGTCTGCCTCCGTGGTCTCCTCCCAGTGGGAGGTGTCTGAAACACCTCAAGTGGGAGGCATCCAGATCAGACTATTATTTTTTTATTATTTTATTTTTAAAAAATAGGCAAAAAATTAGTCATAAATAACCCACACATTAATAATAAAGTCTGAAATGTACAAGAAAAGTCATAATTTTACAAGAGGAAATTACAAATTTGAGGAAAATGGTTCAAATTTAGACAAATTTACAGAGAAAAGTAGAAAACTATAAGAAAATTGTTATAAATTTTGGAGAAAAACCTCAAACCTTCAAGACTGAAGGCATTACTCAAGTTAAGTGGGTGCTTTTTGTATCCTTAACTAGAAATTTTTGGTTGTCTACTTTTAATTATTAATTTCATAGCACTGCTTTTACATCAGTAGAATTTCTGGCTACTATACCCACCTCTGATCATATAATTTAAGTATGCATGTGTAAATTACTATTATAAATGTTTTTTCCCCCTTTCCTTTCCTACTCTCTCAATGGAAAAAAAGAAACACTAAAATAAAAGTACAAAAATACACATATTTGTCATTTATGTAAACCATGACAAAAAAAATCCTGCAGGACAAAATGTGACACTTGGTATTTTCTGACCTGTTTGTATACAACCATAGACGGAGAGAGAACCTGAATTAGATGGGGCTCAGAGAGGGAAAGATGAGACAGACAAGATGAGCCAAGGAGAGGAAAGTGTTTAGGCAGAGGGTCCAGGAGAGGCGAGAACAGAGGAAGGAGTGAAGGACGACATCAGTAAAAAGTCCAAACACAGGACATCTGGGTGGGACCCCAACTGGCCCAATATTGTACAATACTTCAAATAATAAGTTCCATATGCAGTTACTCTGCAAAACTTTAATAACAGAAATAAACAGTATAAAATTAATATATTTCGGTTACAGCAGTGTCATGTGCTCCCCCCGAAAAATATGCTGCCACAGCACCAAGGTCTTTAAGCCAGAGAAAATACTGTATGCACAAATAAGAAAATTTAAACCCATTAACAATATATTTAAAACTATCCAACATAAACTACAGAATATTGAGATCCATGTTAAAGAAGTTTAATTGGTGGATTTTTGCATGAAAAACTGAATATTTATTTATCACAGATAAATTCGTGTAAGTGGTATCGTAAAACCCCAATTAATTTTAAAGAGCAGCATTACTTTAGTAGATAGCATAGTAGTATTTAGTAGTAGCATAGACACTAATATGATGGATATTGTGGGTTATCAGTGTTTTAGAAAAGACAGGCAGGTAGGGAGGGGAGGAGGTGTTTTAATTTACATCAAAGAGAAATTTAAATGTCAATTGGTTGATTTGAATACTTCACTTGAATGTTTAGCTGTTAATGTATGTCTCTCACAGGTAATGAATTTCAACATTGCAGTATTGTACAACCCACCGTCACACAATTCTTCTTTTTATAATGAATTAAGTGATCTGGTTAAACAACTTGAGAGGAGCAGAGAAACAATATTTTATGGTGACTTTAATATTAACTGGTCTGATAAAAAGGACAAACAGAAACTGAAAAGCCTCATGACTAAATTTAATTACCAACAAATCATCAAAGGACCCACCAGGATAACCAAACAATCTAGAACACTTATTGACATGGTATTTGCTAATAAACCAGAACGAATAACCAGAACCTATAATCTTGTAACTGGTCTCTCAGATCATAACATGGTTCTTGCTGTCAGAAAACTTACTAAAAAGCGACTACAGTATTTTGGGGGAGTTGATATTGACAAATTAAATTTTATTATTCCCAAATCAAAAACTGCGGAGTTTGAACATTACTTAAAGAATCAAAATTGGGAGCAGCTCATGTCAATATATGAAGTAGATGATTGTTGTAATTTTATAACTGCAACAATTACAAAGTCTATAGAAAAATTTACAAAGCAAATTAAAAGTAAACAACAGAAGATTAACCTACCATGGTTAAATAATGAAATAAGAAAACTTATGAAGAGGTGAGACTCTGCATTGAAAACATCATTAACCTCTAAACTACAAAATGATCACCTTGTGTACAAAAGTTTAAGAAATAAAGTGGTACAAGAGCTGCAAAAATCAAAAGTATCTTATTACAATAAACTGATAGATCATGCAAAGAGTAACAACAGTTCCCTATGGAGGCATTTAAATAACTTAACTAATAAAAAAAAAATGTTCAGAAGGGGGTAAAGGAACTTAGAATCGATGGCAAGACCATCAGTGACAAGGCTACATTGGCAAATGAATTTAATTCATATTTTGTGGGCTCTGTGGAAGACTTAACAAAAAACTGTGCTGCCAGGAAAAAGTGCAGGACCAGATGGTCTTCCAGTTGACCTTTATAAAAAATTTAAGAATAAATTAATAAAACCTTTTTTGGAAATGGTTTTAGAAGCATTTCAAAATAATAATTTACCATCATACATAAATAATGCCTTAATTATACTGCTGCCAAAACCAGGTAAGCCCTCTAATAAATGTGAAAATATGAGACCAATAAGCCTATTAAACGCCGACCTTAAGATAATCTGTAAAATTTTAGCAAGACGAATACAAGAAATTTTACCAAATATTATTAATCGAGATCAGAATGGCTTTATAAAGGGTAGACAAGGCTTCCATAATGTAAGAAGACTATTTAATATTATCTATTTTAATAAAGAAGCACCGGATACAGCTCTCCTATCATTGGACGCCGAAAAGGCCTTTGATAGAGTTGAATGGCCCTTTCTTTTTGAAGTACTA
The DNA here is from genome assembly GCA_020510985.1 of Pholidichthys leucotaenia. NCBI lineage: Eukaryota > Metazoa > Chordata > Actinopteri > Cichliformes > Pholidichthyidae > Pholidichthys > Pholidichthys leucotaenia. The sequence goes on along the minus strand of CM035836.1, from coordinate 369,262,060 downwards.
CAAAGGTTTGGACTTGGAAATAATTTCATAAAATGGGTTCAAATAATATACAATAATGCTACAGCAGAAATCCTAACAAATAACAATATTTCAAAACCAATAAAAATCAATAGAGGATGTCGACAAGGCTGTCCACTTTCACCTTTACTGTTTACTATGGCAATTGAACCTTTAGCGATAGCGATACGTTTACATTCACAAATATATGGAATTAAAGTTGGACCAACAGAACATAAAATCTCCCTGTACGCCGATGATATAATTTTGTTTATGTCGAATCTAAAAAAATCAATTCCAACCTTGTTGAATTTAATAAAGAATTTTGGGGAAATATCAGGATATAAAATAAATAAAACTAAATCTTCAATATTAATGCTAAATGAGACCCAGAGAAATTACCCAGCCCCTGAGGTAAATCAATTCAATGTTGTAAATCAGTTTAAATATTTAGGAATCCAAATTATGCCTAAGCTAGAATCAGTCGCCAGTGTCAACTATGAAGCCTTAATGTCAGATATCAGTGAGTTAACTCAGAGATGGATGTCACTACCAATGTCGATGATCGGGAGAATCAATATACTTAAAAGTAATATTTTACCTAAAATACTTTATTTATTTCAATACATTCCCTTATCACCACCTTTAGATCTATTCTCAAGAATAAAAAAAAAGTTAGTGGAATTTATATGGAACAACAGGAGGGCTAGATTACGTCTGTCTTTATTATATTTACCATTTGATCGTGGAGGTCTGAAATGTCCAAATTTTATGTTGTATTATTGGTCGGCACAACTGAGGTCTATGACATATTATTTTTCATCAAATGATCTCCCTCACTGGACTGAAATGGAATCATACAATTTACCTTTACCTCTTCCCATATTCATATACTCAGATTCGGCAAAAAAATTACAAAAACAAGTTAAAAATCCATTTGTAAAGCATATGATCAAAATATGGTGTGAAGCTAAAAACTATTTAAAAGAACCACAGTTATTGTCACAATTTAGTCCAATATGGGGTAATCAATATTTTAAACCAGGGAGAGCGGACGCTGTATTTAAAGTATGGAATTTAAAAGGGATACAAAAGATTCAGGATTTATATTTGCCATGTGCAGACAACATAATGTCTTTTGAAGAGCTGAGGATCAAATTTAATCTCAATAGAACACATTTTTTAAATATCTTCAACTTAGAAACTTTATTCGATCAAATCAAAATAAAGCTCTCACTCGACCTATTTATTCATCCTTGGAAAAAATGATGATGAAAGATAGTAAAAGAAAGGGTATTATTTCAGAGTTTTATAACTCATTGACACTATCTTCAAGTGAAAATTCACTGAAAAGATTAAACTACTGGAAAGAAGATCTGCAAATTGAAATTTCAGAGGAACAATGGGAATTGGCTTGTACAGAAGCTCAAACCAAATCAATAAATGCACGCCTTAAATTGATACATTTCAAATGGTTAATGCGGATGTATGTTACACCGGAGGAGTTAAATAGATATAACAAAAATATACCAGATACATGCACAAAATGCATGGAAAGTAAAGGAACCCTATTTCATTGTTTATGGGAATGTAGATTAATAAGAATGTTTTGGGAAGAGGTGAGGGTAACAATTGAAAAAATAATATCAAAACAAATCATATTGAATCCTAAACTGGTTTTGTTGGGTCTGTACCCAGAAAAGCATAATTTCAATAAAAGTGAAAGAACATTCATAGACCTCAGTTTGCTTAATGCCAAAAAATGTATTGCACTATTATGGAAAAAGACTCATAGACCAGATGTGACTCAGTGGTTAAGACAGATGTTAACAAACCTTCCATTAGAAAGAATAACATATATACTGAAATCAAAGGAAATTGTGTTTGAGAATATATGGAGACCTTTTATTGATTATGTAAAAAATTTAAACATAACTCTTGAAGAAGAAGGTGAATGATGTGTGTGGACCTTGTAAATTCCAAACTGGTGAACATAATATGTATACTTATGTATTGGATTGTCTAGACTAAACAGAGGAGCATTGTTGAAGACTTGATTTTGTTGGTGGTTGTTGGTGTTTTTAGTGCATTTTTTTTTTTTTTTTGTAGTACTTTAGTGTTAGTGTTTGATTGTTTGTATCATGTTTGTTAAAAAAAAAAAAAAAGGTTCAATAAAGATATTGTGGAAAAAAAAAAACTGTGCTGCCAAATGTGCTCAACAACACAAAATCAATACTTTCAACAGTTTCTTTTCACATCGATGAGGTAAATGAGGAGTTAATTGCTGGTATTGTTAAAACACTGTCAAACTCAAAAACTAATGATATCTACAATATGAGCACTTCCTTTCTCAAAACGCACAACAAAATATTAATCAAACCACTGACTCATCTCATTAATCTCTCCATTAGGTCTAGTACATTTCCATCTGGTTGGAAAAAAGCTGTCGTCATACCAGTTTATAAATCAGGCAGTAAAGACGATATATGCAATTACCGCCCAATCTCTATTTTACCAGTCCTGTCTAAGGTTCTTGAAAAAGTTGTAGCTACACAGCTGATAGACTATTTACAAGACAGTCAACTTCTTCATCCACATCAATTTGGTTTTAGACCAGGATACTCAACAGAAACAGCAAATTTTGCCTTATTGAAAATGTCAAACAGTCCTTGGACAGGGGTAATGTTTGTAGGGGCTGTTTTTCTAGATCTCAAAAAGGCTTTCGATACTGTAAACCACAGTTTGCTTTTATCCAAAATGGTATCTTTTAACTTCTCTCCAGATACATTAGAATGGTTTGCATCTTATCTCCAGAATAGAGAACAGTGTGTAAAAGTTCACCAGGATAAATCCTTATTTTTAAACAACCGTATGGGTATCCCACAAGGGTCCATTCTTGGTCCTTTACTTTTCAGCATTTTTATTAATGACTTGCCGCTACACTGCTCAGATGCAACATGTCAACTTTATGCAGATGATGCAGTTATTTACACAGCTGCCAAGACTCCAGCACAGGCTGCAGATGTACTGTCTACAAGTATGGCTGATGTCCAAGAGTGGCTCTTCCAGAACCAGCTATTGCTGAACCTTCAGAAAACAGTTTCAATGTGCTTTTCAATCAAAAAATGTAACCTGCAACGTTTTAAAGTTAATATACATGATCAAGACATCAGTTTAGTTACAGAATTCAAATACCTTGGCATTGTACTAGATCCTCAATTCAAATTTAATCTTCATATAAAGAAAATTTCTAAAACAGTAAAAAAAAATCTGAACTGCTTTAAATTAATTAGATATTACATACCATACCAAGCAGCTGTACTGTATATGCATTCTATGGTTTTTTTCTCATATATCATACTGTTTGACAGTCTGGGCTCAAGCAGCCCCTTCCACAATAAAACATACTGTATAGGTTCATTATATAATCAAACTCTAAAAATCTTGGATAAAAAGCCCATTAGGTGGCATCACTGTTATATTTTTAAAAAAATACAATCTATTGAGTTTTGAGAGTTTCATTGACCTCTGTTTTCTGAAATTAATTTTCAAATGTTTCCATAAATCAGTGCCTGAGCCACTTGCTGGTTTCATCCAAAGACAGGACAGCAGCAGAGCCACCAGGAGCTCTGTTAACAGTAACTGTAAAATATTCCACCGCAGAACCACATTTGGACAAACAGCTTTCTCTATAAATGGCAGTCATATCTGGAACACAATGCCAAATGAAATTAAAATAATAACTGACTTTAAAACATTCACTACAAAGGTTAAAAACTGGCTGAAAAATAAACAAGAATGTACCCATGTATGAAATGATTGTCTGCAGGGTGAGAGTGAAGGTAAGGAATGAATGTGTTTGTTTATAGTGAGTGAGGAAGGGAGGGAGGCCTGAAATAGGCAAATGTGAATCAGGTTTTTATATTGTGTATTTACAGTATAATCTTTTTTGCATTGATGTATGTGGTTATTGTTTATTCTGTTTTCATTTTTTCTTTTCCTTATCCTTCTTTCTTTTTACTTGTTTCTTCTTTCTAAAGCCCATCCAGGGACAAGAGTTGCAAATTAGCTAATAGCTATACACTCTTTGTGCAACACATTAGATTGTCATTTGATTGTCTATGTTTATTGCACTGTCCCCGTCAAATAAACAAATAAAATAAATAAATAAAATCAGAATTATGCGCATGTGTACATGTGTAATGACAATAAAGTTGAATCTCATCTCATCTCATGTGCTTGACCGAGTATTTAAGTCGAACAACTTAGAACCTGGGAAACTTCACCAGTTTCCTTGGTTGCAGAAGCTTGACAAACTGGAACTACAGGCCAGAGGTGGCGGAAACACAGCAGTTAACACGGGGTTCCGCACGCGTGGTGTGATCAATCATCTATGCAGTTATTAAAATAAACATGTGGTCCACGTGTGGACGTCCATTGGGAAATCTGCAGATCAAAGAGTCGAGAAAAGAGTTAAAACACGTCAGCCTGAGCTGATGCAACTCAGCCGTGGATTTACCCGCCGTGACAAACCGGGAGAAACGCTGCAAAACACAGAGAAAAGCACCGACACACACAAAATGAAACGCGTAACCCCCAAACACCAAAAAACACTCACACCTCAGCAGCCTCCAGAGAGCCTCCAGTCAGGTGGTCATCGGAGCTCACGCTGTGTGGGATAGCAAAGTAATGTGCACGTGGCAGACTACGGGCCAATCAGAAGGTGGGGCGGCTCTCAACGCCAGGAACTGGCGGAAACCGAACTCGGTGGTTTGTGCTTGCGGGGGCTGAAGTCAAACCGGATGGGCATCGAATCTGGAGCTGGGTTCAAAGCTGTGGTGAAAACCATTCTAATTTAGCCGGTTGGTTATGTTAATGGGTTAGCTCTCGTGTTGTAATATAACTAGTGGACACGTGGATATGTCCTCCATATTAAACATTTAGCAGGTAAATAAACCCGTCCTCCATGCTCGTGGTGGTGCTGCGTTCAGGTGAATAAAATAGAATAGAACAGAAGAGGTGTCATAGGTGGGAGAGTAGTCACGCATTGTACTCGAGTGTTACCTTATGGTATAACTACAGGTACATCTCAAAAATTTAGAATATCATGAAAAAGTTCAATTTTTTGTCACTCATTTCAGAAAGTGAAACCCATGTATTATATAGATTCATTACACAGAGAGTGATATATTTCAAGTGTTTATTTATTTTAATTTTGATGATTATGGCTTACAGCCCATGAAAACCCCAAATTCAGTTTCTCAAAAAATTAGAATATTACATAAAATTAATTAAAAAAAATAGGTTTTCAATACAAATGTGGATCGACTGAAAAGTATGTCCATGTACACACTCAATACTTGGTCGGGGCTCCTTTTGGATTAATTACTGTATCAGTGTGGCGTGGCATGGAGGTGATCAGCCTGTGGCACTGCTGAGGTGTTATGAAGGTCCAGGTTGCTGTGATAGTGACCTTCAGCTCGTCTGCATTGTTGGGTCTGGTGTCTCTCATCTTCCTCTTGACAATACTCCATAGATTCTCTATGGGGTTTTAGGTCAGGAAAGTTTGCTGGCCAATCAAACATAGTGATGCCATGGTCATTAAACCAGGTTTTGATACTTTTGGCAGTGTGTGTGTGGGGGGTGCCAAGTCCCGCTGGAAAATGAAATCAGCTTCTCCATAAAGCTTGTCAGCAGAGGGAAGCTTGAAGTGCTCTAAAATTTCCTGGTAGACGACTGAGCTGACTTTGGTCTTGATAAAACACAGTGGACCAACACCAGCAGATGACATCGTTCTTCAAATCATCACTGACTGTGGAAACTTCACACTAAACCTCAAGCAACTTAGATTCTGTGCCTCTCCACTCTTTCTGGAGAAAGAGTGGAGAGGCATAATGTACTTTTATCTGAACAGAGGTCATCTGATGGTGTTGGTCCACTGTGTTTTATCAAGACCAGTCAGCGCAGTCGTCTACCAGGAAATTTAAGAACACTTCATGCTTCCCTCTGCTGACAAGCTTTATGGAGAAGCTGATTTCATTTTCTAGCAGGACTTGGCACACACCCCCACACACACACACTGCCAAAAGTATCAAAACCTGGTTTAATGGCCATGGCGTCACTGTGTTTGATTGGCCAGCAAACTCTCCTGACCTAAACCCCATAGAGAATCTATGGAGTATTGTCAAGAGGAAGATGAGAGACACCAGACCCAACAATGCAGACGAGCTGAAGGTCACTATCAAAGCAACCTGGACCTTCATAACACCTCAGCAATGCCACAGGCTGATCACCTCCATGACACGCCACATTGATACAGTAATTAATCCAAAAGGAGCCCCGACCAAGTATTGAGTGTGTACATGGACATACTTTTCAGTCAGCCAACATTTGTATTAAAAAACTATTTTTTAAAATTAATTTTATGTAATCTAATTTTTTGAGAAACTGAATTTGGGGTTTTCATGGGCTGTAAGCCATAAACATCAAAATTAAAATAAATAAACACTTGAAATATATCACTCTCTCAACAGAATTATAAATCAGAGTTGGAAAGCAAGATGGCAGCAAATAAACTTGGTTCAGCCTGGGCCAGTATGAAAACTATTGCAGGCCTTCAGAGCACAGAGCGCAGTAATCGTGTGTTTTTAGATGGTTTTAGTTCAGACACAGAGCTGGCTAATGCTCTTAACTGTTTTTATGGTCGTTTTGACTCCTTTGATTTTAGCACAGAAATCCAAGATTTGAAACAGAAACTCAAAGACAATCAGCACTTTAATATTGAGATGCAGGATGTTAAAAGGGAGTTCCGCGCTGTAAAAGTGAACAAAAGTCAGGGCCCTGATAATATATGTGGACGCCTGATAAAGTCCTGTGCACATGAACTGAGTCCTATATTTCATTATATTTTCAATAAGTCCTTACAGACACAACATGTGCCTAAGATCTGGAAAGATGCCGTGGTTGTTCCCGTTCCAAAATCCAGCTGTCCTAAAACGGTAAATGACTTTAGACCAGTTGCTTTGACTTCAATTTTAATGAAAATTTTTGAAAAACTGGTCAGATGTGAGGTCCTAAGGCAGACTGAACATGCATTGGATCCTCTGCAGTTTGCCTATAGGCCTCACAGAGGAGTGGAGGATGCCACTGTCACTCTGTTTGACATGCTTTTTAAACATCTGGATTTTAATGGGACACACGCCAGGCTTTTATTTGTGGACTTTTCTTCTGCCTTTAATACAATCCAACCTCATATTTTAGTTGAAAGGCTCCTGCAACAATTTGATTTAAGCAATAATCTGGTGGGTTGGATTCTGGATTTCTTAACCAACAGGACACAGAGAGTAAGGGTCAATGGCACATTGTCTGACCTAAAGTCAGAATCAGAATCAGCTTTATTGGCCAAGTATGCACAACACATACAAGGAATTTGACTTTGGCTAAAAACTTGCTCTCGTTGTTCAGGTGAAGGATTTAAATAAGGATTCAATGACAACCACAGTATGTACAGTAAATTACAGTCTGTCCACGTTTCTATAAAAGGATGCAAATATATACAGGAATATATGCAGTTATTTACTCGGACTAACCACACTTTGCAGAAATATATGAAAAAAATATACAATCACACAGTATTTCAATGTGGACTCAGATTCAGTGATATAATGTGAATGAAGTAAAAAGCAGTGTGAGAGTTATGTGCAATGTAATAATGGATGAAAAGTCATGAGTACAGCAACAGGTAGGACTAGGTGAATGTTAGGAGTTCATCAGAGTGATGGCTTGAGGAAAGAAACTGTTCCTGTGACGGGTGGTTTTGACCTTCAGTGATCTGTAACGACGACCAGAAGATAGAAGTTCAAACAGTTTGTGGCCGGGGTGTGATGGGTCAGCACAGATGCTCTTCTACTGGCTCTCCTCAGGGGTGTGTGTTGTCACCACTACTCTTCATCCTGTACACAAACATGTGTCGGAGCAGACATGACAACAGACGCATTATAAAGTATGCTGATGACTCAGTCATTGTCAGTCTCCTCCAGGATGGTGAGAGTGGCCACGGCCCAGTAGTTGATGACTTTGTTCACTGGTGTGAGGATTCCTGCAGCTGAATACAACAAAAACGAAAGATAAGATTATTGACTTTAGGAGGAAAACTCCCAGGCACAAAGTCACCATACTAAAAGGCCAGACCACCGAATGTGTACAATCGTACAAATATCTTGGGACGATTATTGATAGTGGATTGAACTTTGAGGTGAACTGTGAAAGGGTGTGCAAAAAGGGTCAGCAAAATTTGCATTGTTTGAGGAAACTTGCACGCTTCCAAATTGACCGAACCATAATGACTCTGTTCTATCAGGCTTTTATTGAATCTGTTTTATCCTTTTCTTTAATGTCATGGTTTGGTCAGATAAAACTGAAACAGAGGAAATCCTTGGATCAGGTAGTCAGATGGTCCAGTCGTTTGCTTGGTGAGTCACAGCTGAGCCTGACATCCCTGTACACCAGACAAGTACAGAGGATGGCCGACTCGATTTTAAATGATGACTCCCACCCTTTGCACTGCAACTTTCAGCTTCTTCCCTCCAGACGGAGGTTTGCTGTCCCAAAAAGTAGAACCCAGCGCTACAAAAACAGCTTTGTCCCTGCTGCTGTCAAAGAGTTGAACAAGCTATAAAAATTATATTGTACATATTTTATATTTACCTATTTTGTAAGATGTGTGCCTGTGTTTGTGTCTATGTTGAATGTAATTAGTGGCTTGTAAATATGGATGTCACCAACTGCAAAACAAATCTACCTACGGGTACAAATAAAGTAACCTGAACCTGAACCTGAACTCTCTGTGTACTAAATCTATAAAATATATGGGTTTCACTTTCTAAAACGAGTGACAAAAAATATTGAACTTTTTCGTGATATTCTAATTTTTTGAGATGTACCTGTAAAGTAAGAGTAGTCACCCAAAAACTTATTTGACTAAGAGTAAGAAAGTATCTGCCGACTTCCGGTTATGGCTGCCACGTAGGATGGACGTGTCTCGCTCTGCTCTGCTCCTGGAAAAAAAAAAAATCGGCAAATAACTCTCTCATTTGGGACAGAACGTATCCCAGCATTTGGGCGAGGATATGTCGGCGAAGCCTAAGGCTGGAAAACCAGGAAAAGGAAAAAGCGAGCCGCCGAAACAGTCCAAATTAACGGACTTTCAGGTCTGTGACGCAGCAAACAAAACTCCATATATGGCGGAGGAGGCTGGCAACGGTGCGATATTTGCGGGGAATGGCGCAGATGCGCTGATGGCTGCCATGAGTTCAATGAGAGCGGACTTTTCCTCTAGATTTGATGGGATTATGACAGCGTTGGAAGGAATAAGAAAGGAATTGGGTGACTGTGTAGAACGAACGGCGCAGATGGAGCTCCGTCTCGCTAGTGCTGAAGATGACGTCACCCGTCTTCAATTAAAGGTGCGCACTTTGGAAAAAAAAAATAAATCTCTGGAAGATAATATTTTGGATTTGGAATCTCGGTCGAGACAGAATAATTTGAGGCTGGTGGGTCTTCCAGAGGAATCAGAAGGTCGGGACGTATGTTCCTTTCTGGAAAAGTGGATTCCGGAGGTGCTGGGCAGCGAGGAGTTGCAATCAGCAGTGGTTCTGGAAAAAGCACATCGTATTGGCCCACGGAGAGATAAGGGACCGCCGAGGACCTTAATTATGAAGTTTCTTAGCAACAGAGACAGGATGAAGATCTTCAACGCTGCACGAGCTAAAAAAGGAGAGATTAAACACCAGGACCAGCAGGTGCGGTTCTACCCAGATTTGGCCACAGGAATCCAGCAATTGAGGAAGCAGTTTGATCCCGTACGTAAGGAGCTGCGCAACCTTGGGATTCGTCATGGTGTAATCTATCCTGCGAGACTGCTGACCACGTATGAGGGCAGAACCCACATCTTCAAGACCCCAGAGGAGGCGCAGGAGTTCATCAAGAAGATCAAAGAAGAAGAAGAGACTGGTGGGAGCTAAGCATGAACAAAATATAAGGTAGAATAATTAAGCATTTGCACAGGCATCTGACTGACTTGAAGTAAATAGTAAGTTTACAAAATATAGATTGTATTATATATTAAAAAAACAAAACAAAAACAAAACAAACAAAAAAAAAAAAACTATGATGTACAAAGTTGTTAAAAATTTTGGAGTTAAGTTGGAAAACTACAGAGGAGAGTTAATGTTACGTCATTAAAAGCAGTAGAGTTAGGGTGATTGGGAGGATGAAGAAGGAGTGGCTTAGGCTGTTCCCCGTGGGTGTGGAACGGTCGATGGCTATATCGGGAGACAGAATTTTTCTTTTGATTTTGGGGGGTTTGCCACAAGTGTGGGAAGGGGAAATTTGTTTGTGTGTAGTTTGTAGGATGAATGTTCAACCACTCATGTTTTTGCTTCTCTGTATGAGCATGTTTACACTGCAAGGTAATCCCAAACTCTCTATTGATCATGGACCAAAGTGTTAATCTTAATTTAACTTCATGGAATTGCAGAGGTCTACAAAATTTAAAAAAACTTAAACAAGTTATGAATAAAATAAAGGACATGGGTTCAAGAATTGTGTTTTTACAAGAAACTCATCTGATAGAGGAGGATGTTAAAAGAATTAGGAGTAGATGGCAGGGAAGTGTATTCACCTCTTCATTTTCATCCCGAGCCAGGGGAGTTATGACTCTCATACATAAATCAGTTCCTTTTCAAGTGAAAAATGTAATTGGAGACAAATTTGGAAGATATGTAATCATTCAAGGTTCTTTGCTATTAGAAAATATAAATCTTGTGAACTTATATGGTCCCAATATAGATGATCAGAAGTTCTTTGCTAATTTATTTCTCATCTTATCATCACTTACAGGGCAACATATAATAGCAGGGGATTTTAATTGTACATTGAATCCAGGTGTGGATAGATCAACAGGACTGGATTGTACGCACATTGGATGTAGGATGACTATTAATCATTTTATGAAAGAATTGAGATTGTTAGATATATGGAGAGAAATGAAACCACAAGTTAAAGCCTATTCTTGTTATTCCAGTACCTACAAGACATTCTCACGTATTGATTATTTTTTGATTTCCACAGAATTAAGGTCCAAGATTCAAAACTGCTTTTATGATAACATCGTGATCTCTGATCATGCACCCTGTTGTCTAATATATGTAGATAAAAAATTGACAAAGGAATCAGGTAGATGGCAATTTCAGCATAAATGGCTTCAGGATGAGGAATTTGTCAAGTATATAGAAAAACAGATAGACGAGTTCTTTGACATCAATACTACACAAACATCAGCATGTGTAAAGTGGGAGGCTTTCAAAGCTTTTATTAGGGGACATATTATTAGTTATACAGGATCAAAATCTAAGAAGACTCGAGAGGAGAGAGCTAAATTGGAACATAAAATAAAAAGTCTTCAGGAAAAAGTGTATGCAGGAAGTGACCCAAGGTTGGAGAATGAATTACTGATTTTGAGAGCTGAATACGACAAAAAATCAGCGAATAGAGCTGCCTCGAGTCTTCTAAGATTGAAACAATCTTTTTATGAACAAGGTGAAAAATCAGGAAAATTATTAGCATGGCAGATTAAACAATTGGAAATTAAAACACCAATTACCAGTATTATAAGTAATGGACAGGTAGTTATAGATCCTTTAGAAATTAATAGAGCCTTTAGAGATTACTATGAAAAATTATATGATACCAAAAATGAACCTGATTTAACAAAACTAAATGGGTTTTTGAACGAACTATCTATACCGTGTATTCCAAATGAAAACAGGGAGATATTGGAGTCTAAAATTAGTCAAGAAGAAGTTGGGCTAGCCATTGATAATATGAAATCAGGAAAAAGTGCAGGACCAGATGGTCTTCCAGTTGACCTTTATAAAAAATTTAAGAATAAATTAATAAAACCTTTTTTGGAAATGGTTTTAGAAGCATTTCAAAATAATAATTTACCATCATACATAAATAATGCCTTAATTATACTGCTGCCAAAACCAGGTAAGCCCTCTAATAAATGTGAAAATATGAGACCAATAAGCCTATTAAACGCCGACCTTAAGATAATCTGTAAAATTTTAGCAAGACGAATACAAGAAATTTTACCAAATATTATTAATCGAGATCAGAATGGCTTTATAAAGGGTAGACAAGGCTTCCATAATGTAAGAAGACTATTTAATATTATTTATTTTAATAAAGAAGCACCAAATACAGCTCTCCTATCATTGGACGCCGAAAAGGCCTTTGATAGAGTTGAATGGCCCTTTCTTTTTGAAGTCCTACAAAGGTTTGGACTTGGAAATAATTTCATAAAATGGGTTCAAATAATATACAATAATGCTACAGCAGAAATCCTAACAAATAACAATATTTCAAAACCAATAAAAATCAATAGAGGATGTCGACAAGGCTGTCCACTTTCACCTTTACTGTTTACTATGGCAATTGAACCTTTAGCGATAGCAATACGTTTACATTCACAAATATATGGAATTAAAGTTGGACCAACAGAACATAAAATCTCCCTGTACGCCGATGATATAATTTTGTTTATGTCGAATCTAAAAAAATCAATTCCAACCTTGTTGAATTTAATAAAGAATTTTGGGGAAATATCAGGATATAAAATAAATAAAACTAAATCTTCAATATTAATGCTAAATGAGACCCAGAGAAATTACCCAGCCCCTGAGGTAAATCAATTCAATGTTGTAAATCAGTTTAAATATTTAGGAATCCAAATTATGCCTAAGCTAGAATCAGTCGCCAGCGTCAACTATGAAGCCTTAATGTCAGATATTAATGAGTTAACTCAGAGATGGATGTCACTACCAATGTCGATGATCGGGAGAATCAATATACTTAAAAGTAATATTTTACCTAAAATACTTTATTTATTTCAATACATTCCCTTATCACCACCTTTAGATCTATTCTCAAGAATAAAAAAAAGTTAGTGGAATTTATATGGAACAACAGGAGGGCTAGATTACGTTTGTCTTTATTATATTTACCATTTGATCGTGGAGGTCTGAAATGTCCAAATTTTATGTTGTATTATTGGTCGGCACAACTGAGGTCTATGACATATTATTTTTCATCAAATGATCTCCCTCACTGGACTGAAATGGAATCATACAATTTACCTTTACCTCTTCCCATATTCATATACTCAGATTCGGCAAAAAAATTACAAAAACAAGTTAAAAATCCATTTGTAAAGCATATGATCAAAATATGGTGTGAAGCTAAAAACTATTTAAAAGAACCACAGTTATTGTCACAATTTAGTCCAATATGGGGTAATCAATATTTTAAACCAGGGAGAGCGGACGCTGTATTTAAAGTATGGAATTTAAAAGGGATACAAAAGATTCAGGATTTATATTTGCCATGTGCAGACAACATAATGTCTTTTGAAGAGCTGAGGATCAAATTTAATCTCAATAGAACACATTTTTTTAAATATCTTCAACTTAGAAACTTTATTCGATCAAATCAAAATAAAGCTCTCACTCGACCTATTTATTCATCCTTGGAAAAAATGATGATGAAAGATAGTAAAAGAAAGGGTATTATTTCAGAGTTTTATAACTCATTGACACTATCTTCAAGTGAAAATTCACTGAAAAGATTAAACTACTGGAAAGAAGATCTGCAAATTGAAATTTCAGAGGAACAATGGGAATTGGCTTGTACAGAAGCTCAAACCAAATCAATAAATGCACGCCTTAAATTGATACATTTCAAATGGTTAATGCGGATGTATGTTACACTGGAGGAGTTAAATAGATATAACAAAAATATACCAGATACATGCACAAAATGCATGGAAAGTAAAGGAACCCTATTTCATTGTTTATGGGAATGTAGATTAATAAGAATGTTTTGGGAAGAGGTGAGGGTAACAATTGAAAAAATAATCTCAAAACAAATCATACTGAATCCTAAACTGTTTTTGTTGGGTCTGTACCCAGAAAAGCATAATTTTAATAAAAGTGAAAGAACATTCATAGACCTCAGTTTGCTTAATGCCAAAAAATGTATTGCACTATTGTGGAAAAAGACTCATAGACCAGATGTGACTCAGTGGTTAAGACAGATGTTAACAAACCTTCCATTAGAAAGAATAACATATATACTGAAATCAAAGGAAATTGTGTTTGAGAATATATGGAGACCTTTTATTGATTATGTAAAAAATTTAAAATAACTCTTGAAGAAGAAGGTGAATGATGTGTGTGGACCTTGTAAATTCCAAACTGGTGAACATAATATGTATACTTATGTATTGGATTGTCTAGACTAAACAGAGGAGCATTGTTGAAGACTTGATTTTGTTGGTGGTTGTTGGTGTTTTTAGTGCATTTTTTTTTTTTGTAGTACTTTAGTGTTAGTGTTTGATTGTTTGTATTATGTTTGTTAAAAAAAAAAAAAAGGTTCAATAAAGATATTGTGGAAAAAAAAGAAAGTATCTGCCAAAAAGCTACCCGAGAAATGAGTAAGGATTTTACTCTCACAAAAATGTTGTAACTTTTAGTAATGAATTATTTTTACATAAATTTACAACCTTTTGCCTTGTTTTTAAATGTAAAAAATGGTAAAATTGCCCACACGGTTAAAGATCCAGCCATAAGTTATTACACTTTTTAAAACGCACATTTCTACTTAGTTTTCAAATCAGTGAAAACAAAACTCAGAGCATATGCCCAAATGTACTTGAATAAAAGTGCAGTTTTTCTCCAAAAATGTACTCAAGTAAGAGTAAAACGTATTCTACAATAAAATAATAAATTTGCGATTTTTTTCACCTAAATTTGTGACATTTTTCTTGCAAATTACAACTTTCCTTATAAAGTTTGACTATTTTTAAATAAATTTACTATTTTTTCCTCTTAAATTTGCAACTTTGTGATATATTTGTGTCATATAGATTTTAATTTTTCCTGATTTTTCTTTTTTTTTTACGTTCCATTCAGATTTTTCTTTTTTGCAAAATTCAAAGAATCACTTGTTTGTGTTTACGGAAATTTACGTCTGACGTCATCACCCTTAGTAACCCTCGGCGGCGTCTCCAGGAGAGAAGGCAACAAGATGGTGAGTTTTCATTTACCGTTAATAATTAGCCCCCAACTGACCAGCAACCACATTAATCTCACATATTCACTTTGATCAGCAGCTGACTTTATTTATCTCCGGTTTAAATAAATAATTTGTTATCAGAGTTCGAAACCTGACGAGAAAAGCACTCGAAGCTACCTTGTTGCTTCTCAGTTATCAGGGGAGATTAGCTTAGCACTTTAGCTATGTTTAGCTCCAAATAGCGTACGGTTAATTAGCCCTGCGTAAGACCACAATAAAACCATAATTCAAAATAAAAAATTAAACAAGATGACGCGACCAACTACTCACGGAACTCCTCTGTCTTTATACCGTTATAACCCTGCGTGTTCACCATCAAAATCCATAGAGGGTGCTAGAAATGGCCCGTAGCTGAGGAGACAGTACGGCGGAGGTGGGTTTTGCTGCGGCAGGGCTCCCCCTGTCCCCAACAAAAATTAACACCACTGGGCCGTCCTTGTTTTTTTTTTTTTTTTTTCTTTTACATCAGGGATTGCTGTCCATCCTTCGTAAGCTGAAGAGCACACCGGACCAGGAGGTGAGGATACTGCTGCTGGGCCTGGATAACGGAGGAAAGACCACGCTGCTGAAACAGCTGGCATCCGAGGACATCAGCCATATCACCCCCACACAGGTGAGAAAGAACATAAGCAGGGGGATCACAGGTCCTTAAGGACTCTTACAGTGGCATAAGTTTACAATTAATCCATGAAAAACTTCAAATAAATCACTAATAAATAAATAAATCACTTTGGAAAAGTATTTTTGTCATTGCTACATAAACCATCCACCATGCAGTGTCAATTTGACCTAATAAAATTTACATCTCTGGATGAAAATGTGGCCCCATTTGTGATCAGGTCACATCACATAGGTATGTATAAAACGAAATGAGGACAGATTATGATCTAATTTGCCAGAACCTTTCTGAAGGACATTGCCCACTGTGAATACACTGAACACAAATCCAGTTGTCTCCAATCTACATGCACCAACTACACTACAAAGTCTGCATTTTTTAAGACGTAAGCTTGATGTGTTCATAGTTTAAAAAATACATTAATCATCTATTCTTTATTGGAGTTTAACATAATTTTGGTGTCTTGTCAGACTGAGCCTAGGAGGGTCTGTCTGCAACACTTGGTATGGTTATACACCCAAATCCTACCCTTACTCATCCACTAACCAACTTAAGAGCAAGAACACTATGCTGATGAAGAAGGAACTATATTAGTCACTCCAGGATTTTGCGGGCTGTTTTTATGATTGTTGTGGCCCAAAAAGCCTGAATTTGTGGGAGCTTTTTAAAAAAGTTGTGATCAGAGTTGCAATATTTTGAGAGTTTGTTCTGCACTAAAAGTTGTGGGAAGAATTACAAATTTTAAAGCAGATACTTTTTTCCATAGTTTACTGCAGTGATATTCTATAACACCACAAGAAAAGCACAGGATTGTCAAAAATTTCCTATTAAACTGATTTGTAAATTAAGCAGAAACTTCTTCTATACAGAAAAACGCTTTTGTGCAACAGCAAATACAGACTTTAACACAATATCCATTAAAACAGCTAAATTGCATTGATAGCATGCTAAAGAATATAGATGGACTGGCGATCTGTCCAGGGTGTACCCTGCCTCTCGCCCAAAGATGCTGGGATAGGCTCCAGCACCCCCACGACCCGAAAGGATTAAGCGGTAGAAGATGGATGGATGGATGGATTCAGAAATTATTGGCAGCACCTTCATTTGAAAACTCCCTACAGTCCCCAACCACTTGGTACTGAGCGCAGAAGAAAAAATAAATAATTTATGCTGTTGCTCTGTATTGTCTATCACAATCTGTGTTTTTCTGAAAAAAATTACTGACAATATTCTTTCTCTTTCCATGTCTAACTCCTACCTGTCTGTCTATCTGCTGCATGTCGTGACACACACCTGTCTCATCAGGTACTCATCTTTCCTTTACTGAGAGTCCTAGTTTTAAAGCTCATTGACAAGATGTAGTAATGATTTTACCTCTAAAGATGTGTAAAATGTTCAAACACTGGCTATAGGTTAGATTTGCTTATTTGTTTGTGGTTTTGCAGCATCTCTCCTTACGCGCGCTCCCGTGATGGGGTGGTTTTCAGGCATGCAGACGTTTTTCAAAACAAACCCGGGACTTCGTACACGTGGTCAGCACGGAGATGTGGGGGGGCGTCCACCTGGATCCGAGAATGCATACCTTCGCCAGGGTTCTTATCTTCTCACTGAGTGTTAGCAACAATACTCCAAAACTACTGGATGGATTTGGATGAAATTTTCACTAGTGGTGGTCCTTGGACTAGAGAGGAAGCCATTACATCTTGGTGATGATCCGAGAATGCATACCTCCACCAAGGCTCTTATCTTCTCACAGCGTGTTAGCAACAATACTCCAAAACTGATGGACAGAATTTGATGCAGTATTCACCAGAAGTGGCTCTAGACCTACACACAAACCCATTACATTTTGGAGGTGATCCATGAGGGACAGAAGGAGCCTCGGTGGAAGTATGTGCTCTCTGAGTGCTTTTCTAGTTATTATTATCGTCTTTAAATCTCTCACTTAAATGCTAGAAGTCCAAAATTAAATGTGTCATTCATCCCTGCTTTATTAAAAAATTCATGAACTGTTGAAAACAGTTTTTAGCAGTGACTTTTGCTGACAAATTAAGACACATTATCACACACGTCGGCATCTCCAGTCATGTAAACACGGAAGTAAAGACATGGGCATGCAGTGCAGTCGGAGTGGTGGCTAAGCTGGATTCATGCTGCACCTCTGCTGTTCGTGTACGTGTAACTGGAAGCCTCGTGTGACGAAATTTACGTCATCGTCTCCACTCCGCTAATGTCCGCAGTGCTCGACCACAGACAACCGCGTGCAGCCCAAATTTTGTGACCGCGCCACCTGCCCACGACCTGAACGCATTGAAAAGCGCATGTGCAAGACAGAACGTCCCATTCACGGGGTGGCGATATCGACACAGCATACCAAGACAAAGTAGAGGAAGAAGACAATGAAGAAGCAGAAGACGAGCATAAACATACATGAATCATACATACATACTTCAGCAGCAGCAGCATCTTCATGGAAAAGGAGTGAAAACCGGAAAGTCAAGCACCAGAAAGCAAGCAGTGTTTCTTCGTTGGTGAAAATCCTAGCGTGTCAGCGCATTGGCGCTACCTATAAGGCAGGAGTGAAATTACAAATGATGGTTGCGCGCATGCATCAACCAGTTGGCCTGGCTAGATGAAAAAAGTGAGCATGTACAGCGTCGCGTGCGTGCCGGGCTTGTCTAAAGCGCACGCGGACCAAAGCAGACTAGAAGGGAAATGCAGCATGAATAAGGCTATAGAGGTAGAGCATCCGCCCCACAACTGGGAGGTCGTGGGTTGACCCACAAGGCTGGGTCATACCAAAGACCATATAAAAGTGATACTTTCCGCTCTCTCCTTGATGCTCAGCATAATAGAATGAAGAAAGGAAAGTTAACGCACAGAGCTACCAGAGGACTGACCTCCCACTATAGCTTTCACTACTTACAGTAGCTGTGTGGCCTACGGTCAGAGAAACAGAGATAAGCGCTGCCCCTATACACCACATGGTGTCCTACATGCTGTGGAAGGGAAAAAAATTAACATGCAGTGCAGGGACACATTTGATTGGTTAGACTTATTACGTACGTGTTTAAGCGTGACTCAGGGACAAATTAGATTGTTGAAATTTGTGGAAAATGATGACGATTGGCCAAAATTGTGGGGAAATTGCGGTGATTGGACAAAGTTGCAGGGCCACGCAAAATTCACGGTGATTAGTTGATTTTGCAGGAATTGGCACAATTGTAACATCCTGGCGGGACTGTTCATTACATCCATGAATTGTCTCTGTTGCCTTCCTCTTTTCCTCCTGCCTAGCAGCTCCATTTTCAACATCCTTTGTCCAGTATATCCACTATGCTTCCTCTGCACATGCCCAAACCATCTCAGCTTTGCCTCTCTTACTTTGTTTCCAAACTGCTTAACCTGAGCTGTTTCTCTGATATACTCATTTCTAATCCTGTCCCTTGTAGTCACTCCCAATGAGAATCTTCACATCTTCAACTCTGCCACCTCCAGCTCCACCTCTTGTCTTTGTGTCAGTGCCACTGTCTCCAAACCATACAGTTGTGTGAAAAAGTGTTTGCCCCCTTCCTGATTTGTCATTTTTTTTGTATGTTTGTCACACTTAAATGTTTCAGATCATCAAACAAATTTAAATATTAGACAATGATAACACAAGTAAACACAAAAAGTATTTTGAATACCAACAGCTTAAATCCATAATAAAAGCAAGATTTAATCTTTATCAGACAGATTTAGAGGTACCAGTTAAGGTGGCAGAGTTTCTAAATCTTCGTTCCCCTAAATTGATATCGAAAATACATGGACTATTATCAAAGCTGGATGAGTCCGTATCTCTTCCAGTATCAAAATGGGAGACAGACTTATCGATCAATAAGGAGGAAAGTTTCTGGACACAAATATGTTTAAACACTTTTAAGATGACTAAAAACTCTAACTTACAACGTATACAGTATAAAGTTCTACATAGAATTCATTACACAGGACAAAGGATGTTCAAAATGGGCCTGAGTCACACAAATATCTGCTCTCACTGCACCAGCAACATCCCAGATAGCTATATGCATGCTATGTGGTCCTGTGCACCGGTTCAAATGTTCTGGCAGAAGACATGTGAGGACTTGTCGGCATGGCTTGGGTATAGTGTGCCATCCTCACCCACACTTTACGTATTAGATGATTTAAGTGAAATAAATATAGATGCAAGGATGTCACACATGGTTCTCACTGCCTTATGCATCGCAAAGAAAACTATCCTCATGAATTGGAAATCAAGAAATAACTTATGCATGACTTATTATTATAACTTACTATTAGATTATATTAGTCTGGAGAGATTGTCAGCCTCCTCAAACAATCAATTGGCAGAATTCAATTCTCTCTGGTCCCTGCTTATTAATTCTATAACCTGAGGGGTGGCGGGCGGTGGCTTGCTCTCCTTGGCGCCAATGGCGGCTGGCTGCGCCCCAACTGCAGGTGTCTGGGGGGGGGGGGGGCAGCACCAGGGGCCCAGGGCCAGACCCAGACCCCCCCCCGGGCCGGGGTCAGGTGTGCGCCAGTGGTGCGGGTTGGTCCCGGTGTGTCCTTGCGTGGCAGGGTCGTGTTTTCCCTGGGGCCCTGGCGGCATCCTGGGGTAGGTGCCTGCATCCTGGGTCACCCTCCCCGTCCACTGGGGTCTGCGGGTGTGTGTGTGTGTGTGTGTGTGTGTGTGTGTGTGTGTGTGTGTGTGTGTGTGTGTGTGTGTGTGTGTGTGTGTGAGTGAGAGTGGGTGTGTGTTGGGAGTGGGCAGGTGGGGCTGTGTGTGGGTGTAGGTGGGCATGTGTGATGGTGGGTGGGGGTACGTGTGTGTATGGATGCGGTTGCCTGTGGGTGGATGTCTGGGGGTGGAGGATGTGTGTATAGGTAGGAGAATTTTGTTGGGTGGCAGAGTGGGGCAGTCCATCTAGTGGCATGGGGGTTGGCGTTTCAGGGCCGGCTTGTCCTGGCCACCCTGCTGTTGTGTCGCAGGGTGAGGCGCTTTGTCGCATTGCCCCTGGTGTCATTGGCGGCGGGTGTGTGTAGGTGCTTGGGGGTGGTTGGGGGGCTGTTGGCATGGATTGGTGGCTGTGTTTCCGTCGGATTGCTCTGGGGCGGCTGTGGCTGCAGGGTGGCCTGCCGCTGTTGGTGTGCGTCTGGGGTGGGTGGTCGGTGGGCTTGCGTGGGTGCTCGGGGCTGTCGCTTGGCATGTGGGGTGCCGTGTGGGTCCGGCCTATTGTTCACTATTGTGACTATTGTTGTCCATGTTTGTGTGTGTAAGATGAGTGGGAATTGGTATGGCTGCCCCATCATGTTTGTGGTGCTGGGAGCGTCGGGGCGCGATGCTGGTGGGTACTGGGCTGCTTGCACTGGCGGCCCTCGCCCTGGGTTGGGATTTGGGGGCAGTGGGTGGCCTCATGAATCAGTTTGCAAGCTGGCTTCTGGGGGGGGGACAGCCTTGCTTTTAGACCGCCTCCCTCCCAGTCTTATTTCCCACCCTCCCCCGCCCCCTGACTGTGGGTGGAATATACATCTTCTTGGATGCATTTAGGGCTTTGGGGTGGGGGTGTGCTGCACTGTGTCGGTGAAGGAGATACCTTTGCTGCGCGGTGGGGCTGCACTCACCTCAATTTTAATTGCATTTTAGACATTGAGGGTTTGGGGGGATGGGGGCCCCGCTGCCCATTGCAGTGGCTAGCAGTGCTCCAATCACTAACCCCCAATTTTAATTGCACTTTGGTAGTCCACATATTTACATACATCTACATTATATAACCGACATACACCCATGTTTTGCACGGGGGGGTATTCCCCCACCCCTGTTGCCCTCCTCCTGCTGGGGGCGTGGGGAGCCTGGGACCCATCATGTTGTCAAAATCTCTGGGTGCTACTGAATGTATAGCTACAACCAAAGGAGTGAGAGGGGAGCTGAATATGAGCGTAAGTGAGAGTGAGGGGGTGATGAATGGAGGTGGTGATGGTGGATCGGTTTTGTGCGGCGCTTTGCATGTAAGGTGGCATCTTGCGGCGCCTGCGGTGGTCTGATGATCAGTCGCTCAGGTGGGTGCCGGGGGTGGGGGTCTGCTTCTGTGGCCTGCGCCGGTGGTCTCCCCGGTCACTGCCGAGCACTGGTGCGTGTTCAGGCTCGCAGCATCTGCTTTGCAGCCGCCTTTTGAAACAAGGGTGAATGAGGGGTGAGTTTGAATGGGTACAGGAGTGAGGGAGAATGGGTTGGTCCGGGTGAGTGAGAGGGAGTGCGTATGGATGCGCATGGGAGCATGTGGGTGTGAAGTTGTGGGGAGGGGTGTGTCTGTGAGTCGGGAGGTGCTGGATTAAGGGGGGTAGTGCCTCTCCCCCTGGGCGGGGGGACTTCTTTGGGCATGGGGGTCCCCGGGGTGTGCGGCGGTGACGCTGGGGCGGGCCCGCTGTGGGGGTGCCTGGGGGTGGCTCGGGCCGGGGGGTGGGGTCACTGACCTCCCGGTGCCTGGGGCCCGGGGGCGGGTGTTGGCCCCGCTGGGGGGGTAAGGGTTAGGTGGGTCCGGGGGTGTGGGCTCGCTGCGCTAGCCGCCAAGCGACCTGGCCTCCCTTGATCGTCCCTCCGGGGGCGGATGCCTGGCTTTCCTGGGGCTTGCTGACCTTGGACGTTTGTGCCCTGTTGGGGTTGGTGGCACTGCCTTGCCAGCTTAGGGTTCCCGGGGGAGAGCTGCTGCGACCGGCCCGCCGCTTTGTATGTTTCCTGACAAACCACTCACATGCATACACTTATTTTGCACATGCTCTCATATATAGGCATGCAGATGTACACGTACAAGTGTCTCTCCTTTAACAGGTGCGGAAACCAGACTCGTGTTGAGACATCTTCGGTGGAAGAAGCAGTTTGTCTTTTGTTTGTTTTAGTAGTTGGTTTGTTTGTTGTTGTTTTTTTTGTCTATTCCCCTCCCTTTTCTTTCCCCATCCACACACTTCCTTTCCCACTTCCCCATCCTGTCTGGTCTTCCATGGGTAAAATAATTAAAATAAAGTATTAAAAGTTATTACAGGAGGAGTTTACAACAATATACAATACACAGTTAGGTACTGTATAAGCTCCTCTTGGTAAAGTAAATCTGTTTTGGCACAATAAGGGTGACAGATCCCTGTTCTGCTTGCCTAGCTGCCTGACAGGACAAGGGGAGAAAAAAAATTAAATATTAGACAAAGATAACACAAGTAAACACAAGATGCAGTTTTTAAATGAAGGTGTTTATTATTAAGGGGACAAAAAATCCAAACATACATGGCCTTGTGTGAAAAAGTGATTGGCCCCTAAATCTAATAACTGGTTGGGCCACCCTTAGCAGCAACAACTGAAATCAAGTGTTTGTGATAACTGGCAATGAGTCTTTTACAGCGCTGTGAAGGAATTTTGGCCCACTCATCTTTGCAGAATTTTTGTAATTCAGCCACATTGGAGGGTTTTTGAGCATGAACCACCTTTTTAAGGTCATGCCACAGCATCTCAATCGGATTCAGGTCAGGACTTTGACTAGGCCGCTCCAAAGTCTTCATTTTGTTTTTCTTAAGCCATTCAGCGGTGGACTTGGTGGTGTGTTTTGGATCATTGTCCTGCTGCAGAACACAAGTGCACTTCAGCTTGAGGTCACGAATAGATGGCCGGACATTCTCCTTCAGGATTTTTTGGTAGACAGCAGAATTCATGGTTCCATTTACCACAGCAAGTATTCCAGGTCCTGAAGCAGCAAAACAGGCACAGACCATCACACTACCACCACCAGTGTTGGGCAAGTTACAAAAAAATAGGAACTAGTTACAGTTACTAGTTACTTCACTTTTGAGGTACTGCATGATTAAAGTAAATAGTTACTTGGAAAAGTAACTTCCACATTACTTTTAAATGTGTACTTAAATCATTTTGCACCCCAAGCAAGATCAAGGGCCCCTTGTTCTCATCAGAAAAAAGAAGAAAAAGAAAACTGATGAGAAAAAAAGTCTCATCTTACAGAGAAAAAATGTCTCAGATTTACACAAACTGTTGTAATCAGTAGAAAGTCAGAAATTTACTAGAAATAAAGCTGTGAATTCACAGAAAATTTTGGACCCCCTGGTGGGCTGTTTTTAGCCCACAAGCCATATGTTTGACACCCCTGGACCAGCCCTTTAAAAATGCATATTTAGATGATTTACTTCCATGAAATAGTTGCATATCACAGCAGCATGTAAATGAATGAGATAAAATAAAATAGAAAGCACAGATAAATGAAAGTTCACTCCTTACAAGAAGCTGTTCTTTACTGCAGCAAATCACAGTCACTTTTTCTCTGTACGTAAGAAAAATTTAAATGCATTTAACGCAGACATTAAATGTGAGCTTCTTGCTCAAAAAATACTCATGTTTAATCACAGAGGTAGGAGATGTTAGGGGCTACTTACCGCTCGGACAACAGGTGATCAGGGCTTGATATGAGAAGACGCCACTGCCACAGCATTTCTTCACCGGGTTGTGATGTGAACTGGGGCAGGACAGGAAACGGACCCAGGGAGGAGACTGTGTGACGGCTGCGTCAACTACAGTAGGGTCAGTTTATATTTATTTGCTTATTCATTTGCTTGCCTTTGCCTTTGGCATGACAACCTCTAGTGGCTTGAGGCCGCTGGTGGCACTGGGGATGGCAGTCCCACCCATAGCCACCGAAACTGTGTATTCATCCCCAGTTGGCAGCTGATGAGGAGGGTGTCTAGCAACTGCAAATTGTATGATCATCTATTTTCCCTAAAATATCTATCCATTTTAATAAAACGAGTAACGTATCTGATCAAATTTCAGTAACCATAACGCATTACTGAATTTTTAAACAGTAATTTCATGGCACAGCACGTTACTGCAAAAGTAGTGGCATTACAGTAATGCATTACTTAGTAACGCGTTACTCCCCACACTAATCACCACCATATTTTACTGTTGGTATGATGTTCGTTTTCTGAAAGGCTGTGTTACTTTTACACCAGATGTAATTGGGACACACACCTTCCAAAAAGTTCAACTTTTGTCTCGTCAGTCCAGAGTATTTTACCACAAGTCTTGGGGATCATCAAGATGTTTTCTGGAAAAACTGAGACAAGCATTTATGTTCTTTTTGCTCAGCAGTGGTTTTCGTCTGGGAACTCTGCCATGCAGGCCATTTTTTCCCAGTCTCTTTCTTATGGTGGAGTCATGAAGACTGACCTTAACTGAGACAAGTGAGGCCTGCAGTTCTTTGGATGTTGTTGTGGGGTCTTTTATGACCTCTTGGATGAGTTGTCACTGTGCTCTTGGGGTAAGTTTGGTTGGCCGGCCACTCCTGGGAAGGTTCACCACTGTTCCGTGTTTTCGCCATTTGTGGATAATGGCTCTCACTGTGGTTTGCTGGAGTCCCAAAGCCTTAGAAATGGCTTTATAGCCTTTTCCAGACTGATAGATTTCAGATACTTTGTTTCTCATTTGTTCCTGAATTTCTTTGGATCACAGCATGATGTCTAGCTTTTGAGGATCTTTTGGTCTACTTCACTTTGTCAGGCAGGTCCTATTTAAGTGATTTCTTGATTGAGAACAGGTGTAGCGGTAATCAGGCTTGGATGTGGCTAGAGAAATTGAACTGAACTTTCAAAAGATGTGATAAACCACAGTTAATTCATGGTTGTTTTTTTTTTGGGGGGGGGTCACTTTTTCACACAATGCCATGTAGGTTTGGATTTTTTTTTTACCCTTAATAATAAACACCTTCATTTAAAAAAACTGCATTTTGTGTTTATTTGTGTTATCTTTGTCTAATATTTAAATTTGTTTGATGATCTGAAACATTTAAATGTGACAGACATACAAAAAAATGAGAAATCAGGAAGGGGGCAAACACTTTTTCACACCACTGTAAATCATAGCAGGTCTCACTACTATCTTGTTAATCCTTTTTACTCTAGCTGCTATCCTTCTGTCACAAATCACTTGGTACTCATTTCCACCCAATCCACTCTGCCTGCATGCTCTTCTTCACCTCTTTTGTGCACTGTCCATTGCTTTGGATGGTTGACCGCAGGTATTTAAACTCATTCTTTAACATATTTATTAACTGTGTTTAATTTACTGTACCTTTCTAGCCATTTTCCTCAATACTTTTGCTGTACTTGCCCGGTCCTCTTGCAACTCTTCACACCCAGAGCCTGTCTCAACTCTTTCCTGAACTCTGTGCCACATTCTTTCTTCTGTAGCTTCCCCATTAGCCTTTGGCTCTGCCTTCACTCGCTTCCTCTTCTTTCTTTCCAAAGTCATTCTAAAGACTGCCATCCAATGCTGTCTAGCTACATTCTCCGCTGCCACCATCTTGCAGTCTCCTATCTCAGATTTCTGCATGTGCATAAGATGTAGTCCATCTGTGTGCACCTTCCTGCACTCTTGTAAGTCACCCTATGTTCCTCTGTCTTCTTGAAATATGTATTCACCACAGCCATTTCCATCCTTTTTCAAAATCCACAACCATCTGTTCTTCCACATTTCTCTCCTTAAGACCATACCTGCCCAGCACCTCCTCATCACCCCTGTTCCCTTCACCTACATGGCCATTAAAGTCTTAAGTATAAGGAAGAGTAGTCACCCAAGAAGTTACTTGAGTAGTCCGCAATGGTTTTACTCACTAGTTTTTTTTTCCTTCTTTTCTCATGAATTTGCATTTTTTTCTTTAAAATGTGACTTTTTCCTTTTAAATTGACTACTTTCTCAAATAGGAAACATTTCTGCATACATTTTTCTAATTTTTCTGTGTTTTATTAATTATAAATTTGACTTTTTTCCTGTAGTCCTCATGAATTTGAGACATTTTTCCTGTACATTTATGAGTTGTTTGTTATAAATTTGAACATTTTCTGATAAATTTATGACTTTTTCACCCAAACTTCCAACTATATGCATAAAAAATTTTTTATTGTAAATTTGTGACTTGAGTCTCACCAGTTCTGGAAGTTTTTCCTACTCAATGTCTTTATTCTGAGGAAAGAAATATATATTTTGGTAATCTCTGGTATAATCTAATCACACAAAGAAACAGTAGACGGTAATAAATTCAATATTTCCTGAGCTAGTGGAACAGTTATTTCAACTCTGATTTCAGAAAATGAGGTTGTAAATTCACTAAATTGAACAAAAAAATCTGTAATTTTTCTGTAAGAACAACTTATTTCAGTATAAACCATCACATTTCTAACTTTTTTTTTTCAAATCAGTGAAATTAAAAGTAATTAGAAAAGCACTCAGAGTGCATACCTCTGCCAAGCCCCCCCCCCCCCCCCCCCCCCCCCATGGATCACTTACAAAATGTAATGAGTTTGTGTGTCGGCCTAGAACCACTTCTGGCAAAAATTGCATCAAAGTCTGTCCATTAGTTTTGGAGTATTGTTGCTAGCACACTGTGAGAAGATAAGAGCCTCAGTTGAGGTATGCATTCTTAGATCATCACCAAGATGTAATGGCTTCCTCTCTAGCTCAAGAACCACCTCTGGTGAAAATTTCATCCAAATCCATCCAGTAGTTTTTGTGTAATCCTGCGGCACAAATACAAACAAAGCCCTTGGTGGAGGTATGCACTGTCAGATAATCACCAAAATCTAATCATCTGTCCCCTGAGCCATTACACACCTTTCCTGAACATTTCATCAAAATCCATTCGTAACTTTTTGAGTAATGTTGCTAACAGACAGAAAGACAAACCAATGCCAGCAAAACCATAACCTCCTTGGTGGAGGTAACTAGGAGTATGGCCAGATGCACTATTGACAAAGCTTGTAGTAAGGGTGGGATCAGATGACCCTGAACCCCTCCTTAGTTATGCTGCTAACAAATCCTTAGTTATGCTGCTAACAGGTTTAGACAGCCAGGGGACCTCCAATAATGCACTGGGCTTCACTCCTTTCTTCACTCTCAAATAATATTTTTGCTGGTCATTAACATGTCTTTGTTCTCTCCTATAGCTTGAGTCCCTATCATGCTGTTTACTCTCTACTAGAGGTGTAACGGTATATGTATTCATATTCAGATTTTTCGGTACAGCACATTCGGTTTGGTGCAGAGGTGTACCGAGGTTCCACACAGACCATGTTGAATGACGGACATGAAGTGTAACTGCCTCGCGCCGGACATGTAAGCAAAAAGTTCAGCCCAGGGAACGTCATGGCTTGCTGTACACAGAAGCCAGAGCTTAAAGACGGACCAAGGCAAGTGAATAAGACAAAAACAGCATCAGATATGCTTTTGGCAGTATGTTGAATTTGTTAACTCATTTGAAACTGCACCATGCGAACGTGCAGCACGGAAAAAAAAGACTAATGTGGTACAAGCGCAGCTTCCACCGGCATTTAGATAGCCTTTCCAGGGCTTTTCAGATCAAGGCAAAGCAATAATAAATGCCATTGGTGTTTTCTAAGGCCGTATTCAGTTGTTGAGAACACCAGGTTTAAACACATGCTGAAGGTAACTGGCCCCGGTATGAAGTTCCTTGTTGTGCCCACTTCAGCCAGAAAATAATACCATCCTTTTAAGAAAAAGCTAAATCTGTTAATGCTTCACTTTAGGCCTGTGTTTTTCAAGGGTGCTCTGGTATGTTCAGGTTTTTGTGGAACATTATTTAACTTCTTAATTGTCCAAAAAATTGGAAATAATTTGCTGTTGTTGTGCATGGGTGCCTTCAGAACCTATATACAACAATGACAAATTATTTGCGATTTTTTTGACCAATTAACAAGTGAAATTTGATAATTTCCCACAGAAACCTGAACATACCAGAACACCCTGATTAAAAACACTGCTTCAGGCAATAAGGAACTTTATTTCCTAAAAATACAAGAATAATTCAGACTATTCAAACTTCTGTTGTTGCACTTGTCTGCATTGTTCATTTGCTAAAAAGAGAATTTATTTGTTTTACTGTATACATTTTATTTATTTGAGAATTGCTGGCAGTTTGCAGTTTTTTTGTCAAAACTGTTTGTCATGTGCGCCTCTGTGAAGCGGAGAGAGACAAGCCCAAGCGCTGGATAGTGTTGGTGCATTTATTCAGCAAAGAAACATAACAGTCAAAAATGTGGCCAAAATACAAGATGTCAAATGAGGAAAAAACTTACAACATGTGCCTCGGAACGAGGAAGCTCCGGAGGGATGAACAGCACATACAGGAGGTACATCCAACGAAGCGGCAGTGAACAAGAGTAATGGCAGAGTTTAAATACAAAAAGTGATTAACATAAATGAACTCCGGTGTGGGCTCGCATGAACAGGTAAGGAGAAAACAGTGATAATTAGAATCAGCTGGATAAGTGAGGGAGGAGCGGCTGGATTGACAACTTGACAGGTGACACCCCCTGCAGAGCAAAAACCCAGAAATCGCCTGACAGCTGTCAACCCAGAGAAGGCACCGTAACATACAAATAAAGAATAACATGATCACTGCAGACTGAAACCAAATACAAATAAACATGAACTCAAAAACCATTACAAAACAAGACATGGCCAAAAATAGCAGGAATACAACTGGAGAAAATAAGAGGCAGAATAACACTAAGAGGAGCATAATGATACAAGAGACAAATAAATACACTGAAAAAGCCACGAGACTGGGCTTGGCAGAAATCCCAGCCCCAGTTTGTGACAGAGACCCCCCCGTCAAGGGGTGGAATCCAGACACCCCAACGTAACACCAAAAGAAAAAAGACCCCCCTTCCCCGGCAGAATACACAATAACCCACCCAGGGTGGGTGGTAGGGGGAACAGGCTAGGAGGGCATGAAAAAGCCCGCTCAGGACCCACACCAGAAAGACACAGACTTAACCCCCACCTCCCCCCGCCCAAGGAGCTTTAGAGTTCAGGGGGCCACCCAAAGTCCCAGGCCTGGCGGACGACAAGGTGCACCAAGTTAGGTGGCCTACCAAAGTCCCAGGCCAGCCGGCTGGACAGGTGGTACGAGTCGGGTGGCCTGCCGGAGAAAATGGACCACCCAACCCGGTGGCTCAGTCTTTCAGGCGGCCAGCCCAAGTGTTTCAGCCACCTAAACAGAAGAGGCGGCCTGAGAGGCGGCTCCCCTACTAGGAGACCTAATACTGGGGAGGAGAGCCGAGGAGGGGGAGCCCCGATGGCGTCAGGCAGAGGGAGAAGGGCAACCACAACGCCCTCAGTGGTCTCGGACTGGGAAACAGTTGCACCTGCAGTGGCTCTGAGCTGGAGCTTGGCAGCACCCGCGGTGGATCCGAGCTGGAGCACTGCTACACCCTTGGTGGCTCTGGGCTGGAGCACTGTTGCACCCTCGGTGGCTCTGGGCTGGAGCACTGTTGCACCCTCGGTGGCTCCGGGCTGGAGCACTGCTGCACCCTCGGTGGCTCCGGGCTGGAGCGCTGCTGCACCCTCGGTGGCTCCGGGCTGGAGCGCTGCTGCACCCTCGGTGGCTCCGGGCTGGAGCGCTGCTGCACCCTCGGTGGCTCCAGGCTGGGCCAACGCTGCACTCTCGGTGGCCCCGGGCTGGGCTGGGCCAATGCTGCACCTTCAGTGGCCCCAGGCTGGGGCAGCGCTGCACCCTTGGTGGACCCCTGGCGGGGGGGTAGCACCCATGGTGAGTCCGTGCTGGAGCGCTGCACCCACGTTGGGCTCATACTGGGGCGCAGCACCCATGAGGGTCCCTGGCCGGGACGCAGCACCCATGGAGACTGAGGCTGAGGAGGAACCCACACGACTTCCTCCGGCAGAGGAGGAACTGCATCCACGGAGAACCTGGCCTGAGTTGGAGCTGCACCCATGGAGGTCCGGGGCTGGGACGGAACACCCACGACCTCCACTGTGGAAGCTGGACCCCTGGCTGTCTCGGGTGGAGAGCCTGGACCTGCGGAGACCTCTGGAATGGTTGACACATCTCCAGTGACCCTGGGTATAAGCTCAGAGGAAACTGATAGAGAAAGGGGTCTGGGTCACCGGCAGCGGCGGAGCCTAGCGAGGCGAGCTCAGGCACAGCGGGCAGCTGCACCTGGCTCTCCTCACCAAGAGCCAGGCAAGATTGCTCCAGGACAGAGAGGAGAAAAACAATAGAGAGCACTTGACTGAGCTCGAGCTCCGCCGTCATCTAGGACTCCGATGATTCAGGTGACAATGACTCTTCGGGCTCAGCCCTCAGGAGGTCCAGCTTGGGCTCCCATTCTGCTGCGGTGGCCTCTGCAGCAGGCATGATGGTCGTTGCAGTCTTGACACTCCCAGACGAAGGGGACCCCGCTGGTGGCTCGTCCAGCGAGGCAGCTGGGATACGGCTCCGTGCTGGCACTGGAATAGGATCCTCCAGGGCCACGGGCTCCTCTGTCGTCCGGTGGCTTGGTTCTCTGGCCGGCAGACACTCAGGAGAAAACAGAGGAGACACGGAGAGGATAGGTGAGCAATGTATGACAGCAGCAGGTGGGGACAGCTCAGGGGACTGCTTTCCCTGAGTCTCTCTACCAGGAATCAGGGAAGAAATTTCATCATGAATTGAAGTGAAATGAAATAATACTTGCCTGTTTTCCCGGACCTTGATGTTGTCTGCTGTCATGTGTGGGGAGTTGTCCCTCTCCATGGCTCTGGTGAACTTGGGCCCCTCTATGGAATGTGGAGGAGCCACCCCTGGAGTCACGGAGATGGATGGAACCAAGAAGGAGGCTACCAGTTCCAGCGCAGCGGGAGGAGTCGCTGAAGAGGAGGGAGAAAAAAAATGCAGCGGGAGAATTGGCTGGCGGGACAGCCGGAGAGAGGAAAAAGAGAGGCTGCTGCGGGAGTCTCCTGCCTCGGTGAGAGAGAGGATGCTGGCGAGGAAGTGGAAGCTTTCCTCCAGTGGTCCAGGACGAAATGACACTGTAGTGGAGCTAGAGTTGGTGATGTAGGAGAGGGGCTGGGCTTCTGCTGGTGTGAGCACTTACTTCTCGCTGGGGCTGACACAAGCATCGGAGCCACTTTCCTCGGCTCCTCGCTCGTGCATGGTTGAGAATATTTGGAGGTGAGGATGTTAATGGCCTCCGGGTGGCTCCACAGACGAGGAAACGCCTTCATCACTTGTGCCGCGCCGTCCCGACTCCTTTGGACCATCTCTAGAGAACGGGAGGCCTGCGTCAGCGACCAAAACCCCTCCAGAAAACTCACCGCCCGCTGCTCTACGTCATCCAGGTTGGCCATCGTGAGCTCAAAAACAGGTGAGTGGACAAAACACAAAAAGGTGAAAAAATGCACATCAACACCACAGCTGAGCTTTTAACTGGCCACTTTGTTCTGTCATGTGCGCCTCTGTGAAGCGGAGAGAGACAAGCCCAAGTATTGGATAGTGTTGGTGCATTTATTCAGCAAAGAAACATAGCAGTCAAATACAAGATGTCAAACGAGGAAAAAACGTACATGTGCCTCGGAACGAGGAAGCTCCAGAGGGATGAACAGCACATACAATAGTTGATTCAGAGAAGATTACAGGAGGAACATCTAACAAAGCGGCAATGAACAAGAGTAATGGCAGAGTTTAAATACAAGGAGAAGTTATTAACATAAATGAACTCCGGTGTGGGTTTGCATGAACAGGCAAGGAGAAAACAGTGATAATTAGAATCAGCTGGATAAGTGAGGGAGGAGCGGCTGGATTGACAACTTGACAGGTGACACCCCCTGCAGAGCAAAAACCCAGAAATCACCTGACAGCTGTCAACCCAGACAAGGCACCATAACATACAAATAAAGAATAACATAATCACTGCAGACTGAAACCGAATACAAATAAACATGAACTCAAAAACCATTACAAAACAAGACATGGCCAAAAATAACAGGAACACAACTGGAGAAAATAAAGCCACATTTCCACTATATAGTTCTGCGCTACTCTTTTCTTTTCTTTACTACTTGTTTCTCCCGCGGCTGCGCCTCCATCACAACCGCGGAAAGCCGAGTATTGCTGGGGTGGGCGGGATCGAGGTGGCGCTACACTGCTGACGTAGTAAAGAACGCGACTGATTCCTCAACAACACAGAAAAAAGTAGCGGATTATGAGCGGATGATTTCCACGGTTTTTAACACAATGAATATCTTTAACGAGACAAGAGAATTTTACAGGAGAAGACGACGTGGATTGAGACAACACACGTTGGAGCAGGAGAGGAGAATAGCGGTTGCCCAGGAGGAATATGAAGCAGAGATCATTTCATTTGTTCAGTGTTCATGTGCATACATATGTCAAACGTGTTTTTAAATAAAATGTTGTGCACTTTTAAACTACGTCGCCTCTGTTGTTCAAAACGGTTAAATGTTAACAGACGGTTAAATAAATGCTGAAACACCGGGGTAATTTAAAATGATGCAGAAGCTTAATCCTAAACCCCTTTAACTTACCAAATAATTTATAATATTATAAAAAAGCCAATCCAAATCTAGACCCATTTTGTGTATTGTGTAATAATGATAAACTGACTTCCCAAAAAAAGCAGCAGCTAGACTGAACGCACTTTTGGTTTGATGGAATTGCCAGTTGACCTTGGAATTATATGTGGAAACTTGTTATACTTCCAGTTAACTTTAACTTACAAAATAATTAAAAATATTATAAAAAAGCCAATCCAAATCTAGGCCCATTTTTTGTATTGTGTATCATTTGAGTATCATTGTACAATCTATTGTTCTTTATAAGGGTTATCTGTTCAGTGGTGGCTAATTACACACTAAAACAACGTAGAAAATGACTGCAAAGAAAATGCTGCAGCTAGACAACTCACTTTTGGTTTGATGGAATTGCCAATTGACCTTGGAATTATATGTGGAAACTTGTTATACTTCCAGTTAACTTTAACTTACCAAATAATTGATATTATAAAAAAGCCAATCCAAATCTAGGCCCATTGTGTATCATTTGAGTATCATTTTTCCCATCTATTGTTATTTATAAGGGTTATCTGTTCAGTGGTGGCTAATTACACACTAAAACAACGTAGAAATGACTCCAAAAATAAAAATGCTGCAGCTAGGCAACTCACTTTTGGTTTGATGGAATTGCCAATGAACCTAGAAATTTTATGATGAAACTTTTTTTAATCCTACTAAATACTGTGACATTGTCACACTGCCCAACACCAAATTATAATTTTCTTTTTCAAACCAAAGATCACTATGGATCTATTGAATCACAATAGCATAGGTTTATCATATTCACGTCAATGTTTACAACATCGAAAATGTTATATTTGGGTTTACATGTATGGGTATTTTCGCTTTATATTATACTAGACTGCTTATAATTTATTGGAATTCTCAGAATTTGGAATGCTGATAGAACATTCAATTCACATGTACTTACCTTTTACCTAATTCGACTTTTACCTTTATCAGTGTCTACTGCTGAATGTAAATTACACCTGTGCAACTGCTTACAATTTTACTTAAAAACTGTACCCATTGTAGAGCAATGGATACAGCAGTGGTAATATTTATTAAATTTAACAATAACAATTACATTACCATTAAAAATCTTGACACCTTTATGGCTGAACAGCAGGATTAGGGTCATATGAGGCAATGGAATGTGTATGTAATTATTCGCCTTTATCATCCAGTGTTATAATATACAAACCACACTTTTATCCAAAAGACTAACATTTTATTACATTACAAATATTCCCAAAACATGTTAACAAATGGGGAGCTTTCAGTACTTCGACCAGACTGCCAAAATGGTTTAGGAAGGCTCCGTGGAAGGAAGCCGTCTCTGTCAGCTCATCCCTTCTTAATGCGGCTTCCTGCTCATGGGCTAACTGCAGGTGTCTTTCGCGCTGTTCGTGCTGCCGTTGATGCTGTTCGAGCATCCTTTCATGGATCCGCATCTCCTCAGCATGATTCTGGGCCATCAGTGATGCAAGGTCTGCAATGTGGTTGGACCTTTTCAGCTTGCCTATATGAAAGACAGAAGTCATTGTATTTAGATAACACCGGATCAAAACATGTCAGAAAAAATATTATGGAATTAAACTGTTGAAAGCCTGTGGTGGGATGCTTCGTTGCTGTATTTAAGCTCAACTGTCATGTTGTTGCCCCTCAGTAGAGTGGACTATAAGCAACTTCTGTGGTGATGTGGTTAGGCCCCCCCTTCATTTCAAAAAGGATTAATTGTAAAAAGTATATTGATTTAATGGGTTATTTTTAAAAGAATTTCTTTGTACTGTGGCCTCATAAATCAGAATGGGTTAATAGTGTTAGCTGACTTGAAGAATTTCAATCAAGCATTTTGATTTGAAGTCGGTACATGTGCTCCTTTTTTTTTGTGAAAATACAACAGTATTTCCACCACCAACACACCTATAACACTGGGCCACTGTGGCTATGAACACCCCTGAATCTAGTATTTTTATAAACGTAGAAAGACATTTTAAATTCCTTATTATGCGTCTATAGAAAATAACAATCACATATAAAAACAACCGGGTGGTAATTTTCAGTTTGTTGTGCCTTACACTTGACCGGGAGATGCCGGGGCAGTCCAGTGAGGCGGACCCCAACGGATTTGAAAACTGTGTATAGAAGGAAAAAAACACACAATAAAGCTCACAAACAAAGTACAACATGTACCGCAAACACAAAACTTTTTAACCAGAATACAATAAGCTTACGTCAGCGTTTTGTTCACGTGAATACTGAAATAAAAGCGCGATTCAGCAGCTTGATGCGAGGTAGCAGCAAGGTACAGAGGTAGCTAGCTATTAGCGGGCTAGCCATCACCACAATTGCCCACAATCAAACAACTTTCTTTATTGCTTAAATAAAGTGCGCTTTTGACCGAAAGGCAAGAAGACGGACAATAACAAAACAACACTCACCGTCACCGTTTTGCAATTCCGTGGCCGTGTCGAGTCGAGTCCAAATTCTCTGCCATTATAGCAGACCGGACACTTCCTGGTATATTTTTTCATTGCGAGTTGCCCCACCAACTCGCTCTGGATGTAGTCATCGGCTACGAGGGACAGAAAAGTCCGCACCTCCTCGTTTGTTCATGGAATAAATTTGCGCGTGGACATCGTTATATGAGAACACAATTGTGAATCCAGTCACCGCAGTTACTCGCTGAAATTACAAATGGCGGTCGTGTAGCTTCAACAGAAAACAAAACGGACGCGTTTGGTGACGTTACGCCCTGACCAATCAGCGTTTAGCAGTCAATGACGTCAATTCACACCTCGCTTTTCGCTCGGCTGTACCCTGCGTCTGAACAGGCACGAAAATCGTAACGGTTAAACCGTGAGGACTTGGGTGGAAATGGCGAAAAACCGAAACAAGTAAAAAAAAAGTAAAGCCAAGGTGATACTGGTGGAAATGGGGCTTAAGAGGCAGAATATCACTAAAAGTTGCATAATGATACAAGAGACAAATAAATACACTGAAAAAGCCACGAGACTGGGTCTGGCAGAAATCCCAGCCCCAGTTTGTGACACTGTTCCCGCTTATACAAAAGATAAGCAGTTTTATGTTTTGCATTTTGTTTCCTAACTGTTCCAAAAATGAACCAAACCGTGGCCTTAAAACCAAGGTACGTACCGAACCGTGATTTTAGTGTACCGTTACACTCCTACTC
The DNA here is from genome assembly GCA_020510985.1 of Pholidichthys leucotaenia. Taxonomy (NCBI): domain Eukaryota; kingdom Metazoa; phylum Chordata; class Actinopteri; order Cichliformes; family Pholidichthyidae; genus Pholidichthys; species Pholidichthys leucotaenia. The sequence goes on along the minus strand of CM035836.1, from coordinate 369,225,613 downwards.
TCTGCATGTCTGTTCTTTCCTTCTTCTCTATCCCCTCACCCCCCAGACAGTCGCAGCAGATGGCCATCCCTCCCTTAGCCTGGTTATGCTGGAGGTTTCTTCCTGCTAAAAGGGAGTTTTTCCTCTCCACCGTCACCAAGTGCTTGCTCACAGGGGATCGCCTGATTTCTGGGGTCTTTCTGCAATTGTGGGGTTTCCCCCTACAGTTGACAGTGCTATGAGGTGACTGTTGTGAAATGGCGGTATATAAATAAAGTTGAATTTAACAGAATTTAATTAAAAGTATTTTTGTCTTTCTTCATAAATGTACTTGAGTAAGAGTAGTATCAGTAACAGTAAGACAAACGGCACCAGACACAGGTAAAATCTTAAAGCCAGTGCACAGCCTCCAGGAATGCTTTGACTGTACAGACTGGGAGATGTTCACGCTGGCCTGCGGGGATGATTTGGACTCTTTGGTGGACGTCACATGCTCATACATGGCTTTCTGTAAAAATAAGATCGTTCCACGTAAACGTGTCAAAATATATCCCAACAACAAGCCATGGGTTACAAAATCAGTTAAATCCTGCTTACAGAGGAAAGCACTTGCCTTTAAACAGGGGTCTGTTTCTGAGCTACAGGTTGCCACAAAAGAGCTGAAATCCAAAATTTTAAGAGCAAAACAGAATTATAAATCAGAATTGGAAAGCAAGATGGCAACAAAGAAACTTGGTTCAGCCTGGGCCAGTATGAAAACTATTGCAGGCCTTCAGAGCACAGAGCGCAGTAATCGTGTGTTTTTAGATGGTTTTAATTCAGACACAGAGCTGGCTAATGCTCTTAATTGTTTTTATGGTCGTTTTGACTCCTTTGATTTTAGCACTGAAACCCAAGATTTGAAACAGAAACTCAAAGACAATCAGCACTTTAATATTGAGGTGCAGGATGTTTAAAGGGAGTTCTGCGCTGTAAAAGTGAACAAAAGTCAGGGCCCTAATAATATATGTGGGCGCTTGATAAAGTCCTGTGCACATGAACTGAGTCCTATATTTCATTACATTTTCAATAAGTCCTTACAAACACAACATGTGCCTAAGATCTGGAAAGAAGCTGTGGTTGTTCCCGTTCCAAAATCCAGCTGTCCTAAAACGGTAAACGACTTTAGACCAGTTGCTTTGACTTCAATTTTAATGAAAATTTTTGAAAAACTGGTTAGATGTGAGGTCCTAAAGCAGACTGAGCATGCATTGGATCCTCTGCAGTTTGCCTATAGGCCTCACAGAGGAGTGGAGGATGCCACTGTCACTCTGTTTAACATGCTTTTTAAACATCTGGATTTTAATGGGACACACGCCAGGCTTTTATTTGTGGACTTTTCCTCCGCCTTTAATACAATCCAACCTCATATCTTAGTTGAAAGGCTCCTGCAACAATTTGATTTGAGCAATAATCTGGTGGGTTGGATTCTGGATTTCTTAACCAACAGGACGCAGAGAGTAAGGGTCAATGGTACATTGTCTGACCTAAAGTGCTCTTCTACTGGTTCTCCTCAGGGGTGTGTGTTGTCACCACTACTCTTCATCCTGTACACAAACATGTGTCGGAGCAGACATGACAACAGACACATTATAAAGTATGCTGATGATTCAGTTATTGTCAGTCTCCTCCAGGATGGTGAGAGTGGCCACGGCCCAGTAGTTGATGATTTTGTTCACTGGTGTGAGGATTCCTACCTGCAGCTGAATATGACAAAAACTAAAGACACGATTATTGACTTTAGGAGGAAAACTCCCAGGCACAAAGTCACCGTACTAAAAGGCCAGACCACCAAATGTGTACAATCCTACAAATATCTTGGGACGATTATTGATAGTAATTTAAACTTCAAAGAGAACTGTGAAAGGGTGTGCAAAAAGGGTCAGCAACATTTGCATTGCTTGAGAAAACTTGCACGCTTCCAAATTGACGAACCATGACAGTGTTTTATCGGGCTTTTATTGAATCTGTTTTATCCTTTTCTTTAGTGTCATGGTTTGGTCAGATAAAACTGAAACAGAGGAAATCCTTGGATCAGGTAGTTAGATGGTCCAGTCGTTTGCTTGGTGAGTCACAGCTGAGCCTGACATCCCTGTACACCAGACAAGTACAGAGGATGGCTACCTCCATTTTAAATGATGACTCCCACCCTTTGCACTGCAACTTTCACGGAGGTTTGCTGTCCCAAAAAGTAAAACCCAGCGCTACAAAAACAGCTTTGTTCCTGCTGCTGTCAAAGAGTTGAACAAGCTGTAACAATATATTGCACATAATTTAGGTACCTATTTATTAACTCCATTTTATATTTACTTATTTTTGTAGGATGTTACTTGGGTTCTAAATATTTTATTGAGTTTTAGACCTTTGAGTCTCTCTTTGACTAGTTTTTAACTTTTAATATGACTCTTCTCTCTTACCTCTGGTTTTTCTCTCATCTCTTTGTCTTTTTATACCCTGATTGATGGAGCCTTGAGTATTTTTATCATGTTTATAGTCAATTTCATGTGTGCCTGTGTTTGTGTCTATGTTGAATGTAATTTGTGGCTATTAAATATGGATGTCACCAGACTGCAAAACAAATCTACCTACGGGTACAAATAAAGTAACCTGAAGCTGAAGCTGAAGCCAGCAGATCAAGAGAGAAACTTTGCTGTACACCGAAGGGCCTTTAAACTCAAACTTAGTTATTTATTTTAATGATTGATGGGTTTCTGTCACAAGTTTTGTTTTAACATTAATCTGAAGTGTTAAAAAGGCTTGCATTTCACCCGTGGATACACTAAGTATGGCTGGCCCTGATTTTTCTCCTGTGCATCTGTCTTGTTTCCTGCTTCCTTCAGGGATTCAACATTAAGAGTGTCCAGTCTCAGGGATTCAAGCTGAATGTTTGGGACATTGGAGGTCAGCGGAAGATCAGACCGTACTGGAGAAACTACTTTGAAAACACTGACGTTCTTGTGGGTTGAACAGAGAAGGTTTCATTTTATTAAATATTTTTTCTGCAAACTTGATCACAGGCTTACAGATGTAATCTTTTGTTTCAGATTTATGTCATTGACAGTGCTGACAGAAAGCGATTCGAGGAGACAGGTCAGGTATGTTCATCATGGATACAAGGCAGAACTTTTTTTTTCTTCGTAAATTTTCAAATTAGCAACTATTTCATGAGTTATACATAACTTGAGAGGGTTCACACACTCAACCAGTTTAAAGATGAAGGCCGGTGTTCAAACAGAACAGGACTGAGACTATCAAAAAAGGAGCTAACTGAAGCTTAATAGATAATCTTAAAGAAGTTTATTGAAAGAGAGAGTAAAATAAGAGTTATTGTCATTGCATGATTACAGATGAAATGAAAAACGTACTCAGGCCCAGCAATGAAAAGTAGCTAGTAAATAGAATAAATAAATAAGAATAAAGACAACAGTACACATAGCTAATAAAATACTGTAGTGTAAGGAATTAAAAGCTGACCAGCATGTCAAAAAACAACAGCATCAAAACACAGAGCAACATGGGTCAAGTTGCATTAATCAGGCATAAAGTTCACCAGTCTAACAGCCTCTGGATAGAAGCTGCTTTTAAGTATGGACGCTTTTGGTTTTAAGCTCTTCACCTCTTGCCAAAGGGGAGTAGGGATGGGAATTGATACAATTTTATCAATATCAGTGGCATTGTAGATTTTGCTTATCAGTCCGATTCTTTATCGATTCCCTTATCAATTCTTGATCAGTTTTCCGTGTGGGGAAAAAAGCAGACTTTCAAAGGATTTCAGCATCAGTGCAAGAGTTTTGTTATTTTTCTGTCTTTAAACAATGCTTCTTCTCTTAATAAGATATAATAAAACCTAATATAAAAGACTGTAAACATGCTTTCCTGAGAAAAATGAGCATTTATGCCTTGTAACATTTGTAATGTTAAATGCTGAAAAGCAATATAAGTAAAAGCAGTATAAATGAAATACTGAAATGATTAGAAACAACTGCACAATTGTTATTTTAGCAATCACAAAAATATACATGCTGTACTTGGGTGTAATTTTCTGCACTTTTTTAAAAATATATACAGTATACTGTATATGCACAGTGTATATACTGTACACACACATGCATAACATTTTCAATTGTATATTAACATACTGGTAAAACCTCAAGACATTGCAAGGGGTCTAGTTCAGTATTAGGCTGCGTATCCATCAAATGTGGTTTTTTGTCGCCGGACCGCACTGAACCTCATTTTTACAGCACTTGTGCTCTGGCAAAATGTCTGAGCCCTTTATCTAGCAACAGCTTGCCACTCACAGCTCAGCACTTTCACTTTTCCCATTGAGACTTTCTACTTACTTTTTAATAGCATTCTCTAAATAATGATGGACAGGAAGCGTGCTCTGGCATTGGCAGCAGCTCTGGATGCAAAATATGATGATACACAAAAGAAAACAAGAGTCTGGGAACAGACATCAACCGGTTGAGGAAACAGCTAGGAGAGTAGCACCGACTTACACAGGAGTTGTGGGTTGACGGTGCCCGTTTCAAGGAGTATTTTCAATTGATTAGGAGTCAGTTTGAACTGGTTTTGGAGAAGATTGGCCCGTCAATTTCTCGGATGCCGACTAATTACAGAGAACCCTTATGAAGTGAGTAGTCTATGGTCAAAATTTTGTTTATTTTTACATCTGTTTTCGTAAAACTCATGCTAAGATATGCTCAACACATGGTTTCCTATACACATACAGTGGGGCAAAAAAGTATTTAGTCAGCCACCAATTGTGTAAGTTCTCCCACTTAAAAGATGAGAGAGGTCTCCAATTTTCATCATAGGTATACCTCAACTATGAGAGACAAAATGAGAAAAAAAAATCCAGAAAATCACATTGAAGGATTTTTAATGAATTAATTGGTAAATTCCTTGGTAAAGTAAGTATTTGGTCACTTACAAACAAGCAAGATTTCTGGCTCTCACAGACCTGTAACTTCTTCTTTAAGAGGCTCCTCTGTCCTCCACTCGTTACCTGTATTAATGGCACCTGTTTGAACTCATTATCAGTATAAAAGACACCTGTCCACAACCTCAAACAGTCAGACTCCAAACTCCACTATGGCCAAGACCAAAGAGCTGTCAAAGGACACCAGAAACAAAATTGTAGACCTGCACCAGGCTGGGAAGACTGAACCTGCAATAGGTAAGAAGCTTGGTGTGAAGAAATCAACTGTGGGAGCAATTATTAGAAAATGGAAGACATACAAGACCACTGATAATCTCCCTCGATCTGGGGTTCCACGCAAGGTCTCACCCCGTGAGGTCAAAATGATCAAGAGAACGGTGAGCAAAAATCCCAGAACCACACGGGGGGACCTAGTGAATGACCTGCAGAGAGCTGGGACCAAAGTAACAAAGGCTACATCAGTAACACACTACACCGCCAGGGACTCAAATCCTGCAGTGCCAGACGTGTCCCCCTGCTTAAGCCAGTACATGTCCAGGCCCGTCTGAAGTTTGCTAGAGAGCATTTGGATGATCCAGAAGAGGACTGGGAGAATGTCATATGGTCAGATGAAACCAAAATAGAACTTTTTGGTAAAAACTCAACTTGTCGTGTTTGAAGGAGAAAGAACACCATACCTACTGTGAAGCATGGGGGTGAAAACATTATACTTTGGGGCTGTTTTTCTGCAAAGGGACCAGGACGACTGATCCGTGTAAAGGAAAGAATAAATGGGGCCATGTATTGTGAGATTTTGAGTGAAAACCTTCCATCAGCAAGGGCATTGAAGATGAAATGTGGCTGGGTCTTTCAGCATGACAATGATCCCAAACACACTGCCCGGGCAACGAAGGAGTGGCTTCGTAAGAAACATTTCAAGGTCCTGGAGTGGCGTAGGCAGTCTCCAGATCTGAACCCCATAGAAAATCTTTGGAGGGAGTTGAAAGTCCGTGTTGCCCAGCGACAGCCCCAAAACATCACTGCTCTAGAGGAGATCTGCATGGAGGAATGGGCCAAAATACCAGCAACAGTGTGTGAAAACCTTGTGAAGACTTACAGAAAACGTTTGACCTCTGTCATTGCCAACAAAGGGTATATAACAAAGTATTGAGATGAACTTTTGTTATTGACCAAATACTTATTTTACCGAGGAATTTACCAATTAATTCATTAAAAATCCTTCAATGTGATTTTCTGGATTTTTTTTTTCTCATTTTGTCTCTCATAGTTGAGGTATACCTATGATGAAAATTGGAGACCTCTCTCATCTTTTAAGTGGGAGAACTTGTACAATTGGTGGCTGACTAAATACTTTTTTTCCCCACTGTATACCCTTTGTTGGCAATGACAGAGGTCAAACGTTTTCTGTCAGTCTTCATAAGGTTTTCACACACTGTTGCTGGTATTTTGGCCCATTCCTCCATGTAGATCTCCTCTAGAGCAGTGATGTTTTGGGGCTGTCGCTGGGCAACACGGACTTTCAACTCCCTCCAAAGATTTTCTATGGGGTTGAGATCTGGAGACTGGCTAGGCCACTCCAGGACCTTGAAATGCTTCTTACGAAGCCACTCCTTCATTGCCCGGGCGGTGTGTTTGGGATCATTGTCGTGCTGAAAGACCCAGCCATGTTTCGTCTTCAATGCCCTTGCTGATGGAAGGAGGTTTTCGCTCAAAATCTCACGATACATGGCCCCATTCATTCTTTCCTTTACATGGATCAGTCATCCTGGTCCCTTTGCAGAAAAACAGCGCCAAAGCATGATGTTTCCACCCCCATGCTTCACAGTAGGTATGGTGTTCTTTGGATGCAACTCAGCATTCTTTCTCCTCCAAACACGACAAGTTGAGTTTTTACCAAAAAGTTCTATTTTGGTTTCATCTGACCATATGACATTCTCCCAATCCTCTTCTGGATTATCCAAATGCTCTCTAGCAAACTTCAGACGGGCCTGGACATGTACTGGCTTAAGCAGGGGGACACGTCTGGCGCTGCAGGATTTGAGTTCCTGGCGGTGTAGTGTGTTACTGATGGTAGCCTTTGTTACTTTGGTCCCAGCTCTCTGCAGGTCATTCACTAGGTCCCCCCGTGTAGTTCTGGGATTTTTGCTCACCGTTCTCGTGATCATTTTGACCCCACAGGGTGAGATCTTGCGTGGAACCCCAGATCGAGGGAGATTATCAGTGGTCTTGTATGTCTTCCATTTTCTAATGATTGCTCCCACAGTTGATTGCTTCACACCAAGCTGCTTACCTATTGCAGATTCAGTCTTCCCAGCCTGGTGCAGGTCTACAATTTTGTTTCTGGTGTCCTTTGACAGCTCTTTGGTCTTGGCCATAGTGAAGTTTGGAGTCTGACTGTTTGAGGTTGTGGACAGGTGTCTTTTATACTGATAACGAGTTCAAACAGGTGCCATTAATACAGGTAATCAGGGATGGCAATTTTCCGCCGATCCGCGGATTTCTGCCGATTTATTTTCAAATTGATCATTTCTGTGAATCGTCTAAATCCGTTGAGAAAATTTTAGGGGGGGTAAGGTACCTTATTGTTACCGATTTTAGCGAAAATCAACACGAGTACATAAGCGCTCAGCGCTTCCCCGGAAGTCGTCTACCGCGATAACCCGGATGTGTTGTGTTCAAGCTACTGCTGTATTGCAGTAGCTTGACAGCCCTGCGATTGGACCAATCAAATGGCTCGTTGTATGCTTTTTCAAAGATTCATGGCGGCGTGTTCTCAGGGATGTGATTTTCTGCTAATTCACCGAATTCCGCTTTATTTTATTTTCCAGGAAGATAAAGTACGTTAAGTACGTTAGCGGCTTGTGGTCCACAAACGCAGTGAAGATGCGCCCTTTCAGCCAGAACCGAAAGTGGCGTATGGCCAGGTGGAGAGCTCTCTGTCGAACACGCTGTATTTACGCTCACTGTCGTGCAAAGACCTGCTTAAAAAAAAGGTGAGCGGCTGCCAAGAACCGGCAACGCATTGCTCCACGACGGCCGCTATGCCCATGTCCGAAGCGTCGGTAATGAGCGCTGTTTTAACCTCAGAACGCCTGCTCCCGTTCAGGAGTCCAGTCGACTCTGCCCGCCGGTTTCCGTTTGAGTGCACCGTACATCGGCTGTATGAGCTGGGCTGCGCGGGGGAGGAAAATGAGCTGCTCAAGACTCAATGGAGATTGAAACTGGTGATCTGAAATTATGAAAAGTAATGGTATGTTAGAATTTTATTTCTATTATGGAATAGATAAAATTAACTGATTTTGATTTGATCAAGTGTTAAAGCATGTGATGGATAATGCTTGTTGGAATATTTACCTCCGCCAATGAGGTTATGTTCTCATCGGCGTTGGTTTGTCTGTCTGTCTGTTTGTTAGCAAGGAAAAGTTATGGACGGATTTTCATGAAATTTTCAGGAAAGGTGTGTAATGGCACGGGGAACAGATGATTAGATTTTGGTGATGATCTGAGAGTGCATACCTCCACCAAGGGCTTTTTTGTATTTGTGCAGCAGGATTACACAAAAACTACTGGATGGATTTGGATGAAATTTTCACCAGAGGTGGTTCTTGGCCTAGAGAGGAACCCATTATATTTTGGTGATGATCTGAGAATTCATACCTCAGCCAAGGCGCTTATCTTCTCACAGTGTGTTAGCAACAATACTCCAAAACTGATGGACAGACTTTGATGCAATTTTCACCACAAGTGGCTATAGGCCTACACACAAACCCATTACATTTTGGAGTTGATCCATGTCAAACGGAAGGAGCCTTGGCGGAGGTATGCGCTCTGAGTGCTTTTCTAGTTTAGGAATGCTATCTTCTTGGAACATAAGTCAATATTATACAGTAATAAGTGGCATTCAGCTGTTTGTTTTATGTCATGTAAGCACAGTTCTGGTACTTAAAAATCATAAAAACCCAGGAGCTTCGGGGGGCGAAGTGACAGTAAAGATGAAAATTGGCTCAAAGTTCAATGAGGTAACAGAAACACTCGGACAGTTTCTGAAGAAACCAGAAAAGGAGATGAAGTTCAAAGTTCAGAGACTGACACAGCTTGCTGCCAAAAGGAAGAAAGTTTCACATTAGAAGTGACTTGGTGACCAGTGTAAATAGTGTAAATAGTGTTAAAAAACTCTTATAGAACTGTTAAATATGTTGGACTAAAGACAGTGAGACAACATTGAAGAAAAAGTAAGCTAACTTTTCATTAAATTTAATGATTTATCTAAGTCTAGTAGTTCATTTTTTTTAAATCATTTTTTTCAGTCTAAATTACTTCTGTTTTACTGAAAACCTCCCAGCTTCAGGGGGGCTGTGCCCCCCCCCCCCCCCCCCCATAAGTCAATCGACCAAATTAGATTTCAGCTGAAATCGGAATTTCCTGTTGCCATCCCTGGGTAATGAGTGGAGGACAGAGGAGCCTCTCAAAGAAGAAGTTACAGGTCTGTGAGAGCCAGAAATCTTGCTTGTTTGTAGGTGACCAAATACTTATTTTCCACCATAATTTGCAAATAAATTCTTTAAAAATCAGTCAATGGGATTTTCTGGATTTTTTTCCCCTCATTTTGTCTCTCATAGTTGAGATATACCTATGATGAAAATTGGAGACCTCTCTCTTCTTTTAAGTGGGAGAACTTGCACAATTGGTGGCTGACTAAATACTTTTTTGCCCCACTGTACATGATCACATTTCACATTGGAGGCATTTCCATTTTTTTGCAGTCATCAACTGTATAAATTCACATAGTATCAGTTAACTGCCTTATCTACCACAACAAACTTGTAAGAAATATGACTGTGACAAAGGCACAAATACTCACCTGACATGCCGACAGATGTGAACACATTCATCTGAGTGTTCACTTTCAAATTTTGATCATGGTATCCTTTCAGTGTCAGATCAAAGAGTACCAGGTTGTCTGATGCAGTGAAGATCAAGCTCTACCCCACCATTGTACCGTTCTCTTCTTCCTGTACCGGCAACCTCTGTCCTGCCCTTCCCTAATTATGATTGGCTGCTTAGAAAATTTTGACATTGACGAGCGCAGCTGTACTCTAAAAAGTTGAACTTTTTTCAGCTCTCAGTGCCCTGAGGGCCGCGATAAAAAACAATCACTGCTGAGAGTGTTTTAGTGCTGAGGGCGCTCAGTACTGTAAACACTGGACTATATAGAAAATGAATAGAAAATAGTCACCCACAGCAGAAAGAATGTGTTTGGTGGACACGCAGCCTTAATCTATAACCTACATTACATATACCACCTACCCAAACTCCAGCTGCTCTACGGTCAAGAATGGATGCAAACCGTTCACTACAAACTTCATCACAGGTCTGTGTACAACTGTGTTTACATACGCTTCTGCCATTATCCTGCGGTAGCGACAGTGTCATGGCATTGCTTGGTAACGGCAGCATGTGATGTCATAACACATGCCGTTTTTAGAAAAGACACAGAACTGTTCAATTGGGCATGTTCCTCTTTTCTGCAGCATTGAAAAAAGGAACTGATAACGTCAGCAATATACGATTCTGGGGGATCGAAAAATTTAGAACCTGTTCCCAACAGGAACCAGTTCTCAATTCCCATCCCTAAAGGGGAGAAGGAAAAACAGTCCATGAGCTGAGTGGGTAGGGTCCCCCATGATGCGGGCCGCACTACTCCTGCCCCTGCTGATGTAGGTTTCCTCGATGGAAGGAAGACTTCTGCAGGTGGCACTAACGTTTCAATGACGATGGTCTTTTTCAGAGTGGGGAAAGACTCATTGGTTTTGCTGTCTGAAAAAGACAGTTGTGCTTGAAATATTAGTGTTACTTGCATTGCAATAAACCTTTTAAGGTGATCCTTTGAGCTCCAGTTATCTAACTTTTTAATTCACAAGTTACGTTTTTTTTCTGCTTTGTAGTGTTTTATCATTTATAATTAATTTATAATTATGATCAGGTGTAAAGTTTATTTAATTCAGACTTGGAAGGGTATGCGTGAATGGGAATTTGCCTCCCAGTTCACCCACACACACCAGAAAGCAATATATATTACTCATTGGGGCACCAGCTCACCTCTTTTTCGGTGAACAATTTATTAATTAATTACACTTTATACCTGTTTAATCAATCAGTCTCACAATATTTACCTCCGCCAGGAGGTTATGTTTTTGCCGGGGTTTGTCTCTTTGTCTGTCTGTCTGTCTGTTTGTCTGTTGGTTAGCAAGATAACTCAAAAACTTTTGGACGGATTTCGATGAAACTTTCAGGCGTTGTTGGAAATGGTACAAGGAAGAACTGATTAAATTTTGGGGATGATCCGGATCACCGTCCAGAAGAAAACCGGCATTACGGAAAATGCCATTTTCCTGAATAACTACTGAACCACTAATCCTATCATTGTCAATCCAATTGCTAGTCATACGTTTTCATGGTCAAGGAATCTGAAAACGTACACACAAACACTGTATGGGGAGAACTGTGGCCGCCATTACAGAAAATGCCATTTTCGTGAATAACCACTGAACCACTAATCCTATCATTGTCAATCCAATTGCTAGTCATATGTTTTCTTGGTCAAGGAATCTGAAAATGTACACACAAACACTGTATGGGGGGAACTGTGGCCGCCATTACGGAAAATGTCATTTTCGTGAATAACTACTGAACCACTAATCCTATCATTGTCAATCCAATTGCTAGTCATATGTTTTCATGGTCAAGGAATCTGAAAACGTACACACAAACACTGTATGGGGGGAACTGTGGCGCTTGGCGGAGGTCTGCGCTCTCCGAGTGCTTTTCTAGTCGTAAGTGCGATACTGGTGACTTAGAAGCCAGGCACAGAATGGAACTAGAAAAGCACTCGGAGAGCGCAGACCTCCGCCAAGCGCCACAATTCCCCCCCATACAGTGTTTGTGTGTACGTTTTCAGATTCCTTGAGCATGTAAACATATGACTAGCAATTGGATTCACAATGATTATTTGTTTATTTGACAGGGACAGTGCAATAAACACACAATTAATCAATGACAATCAATCTGATAGTGATAGGATTAGTGGTTCAGTAGTAAAAGCATTGCCTCCTTGGTGGAGGTAATAAACTGAAGTGTTGCTGTTGTGTCCATCTCCTCCACTGACGGATGCAAATTGTGTAGACAGGTTGCCGTGGGTTTTATATTATATTATTTTGGGGTTTCGCTCCGCGGCAAACGAGAATTTAGAAGCTTCGCCGGCAGAGAGCTCGTTATTGCGCAGCGCGTATGGCTGGCCGGGGAATTTCTGCCAAATGCGCAGCTCCTATGGCTGGCCGGGGAATTTCTGCCAAATGCGCAGCGCCTATGGCTGGCCGGGGAATTTCTGCCAAATGCACAGCGCCTATGGCTGGCCGGGGAATTTCTGCCAAATGCGCAGCGCCTATGGCTGGCCGGTGAATTTCTGCCAAATGCGCAGCTCCTATGGCTGGCCGGGGAATTTCTGCCAAAGAATCCGTCGGCGGACAGCTGCCCGTGTGAGGTTTTGCAGTTGCGCGCAAACACAAGCACGCTGGCGGGCCCAGGCCAGCAGTGTTTTCCGTGTGCTTTTGTGCCTAAAACGTTGAAGAACGCAGAGTTTGTGTTGCAGACACGACGACCAGCGCCCTCCATTGCGCCTGCGCACATGTTGAAAATGGCCCTATGTCACAGTGTTGAAAAAATGCTTTAAAAAAAATTCCTGTATCCAGACGGTGAACCGGATCACCCCCCAAATTTAATCAGTTCTTCCTTGTACCATTTCCAACAACGCCTGAAAGTTTCATGCAAATCCGTCCAAGACTTTTTGAGTTATCTTGCTAACCAACAGACAAACAGACAGACAGACAGACAAACAGACAGACAGACAAACACACAAACCCTGGCAAAAACATAACCTCCTCCTGGCCTTTTCGGCCTGGCGGAGGTAATAAATTACTCAACGACTTCTCTCATTTTACAGATTTATTTAAATGAAACTGATTAAATGGCATTGCATTCAAAGGATTTGTAAGCAGGTTCAAATGATCAACAGGTGTTAGAAATCACATTCATTTATAATTGCTTATAGAGTAATGATGTGAACACGTGTAGAACCAGGGTGAAAATGTAAACTGAATTCACTGGGATGAGGATATGAATAAATTGTACATAAATTAGTGAAAAAAATTAACTTATTATATGAAAAATTCTGAATTATTCTAAGAAAGTAAAAACGGAATTTTAGTAAAAAGAGGAATATTAATTCTCTTTTAATTCTGTAGCTCTGATCAGATTCTGAACTGAATTTAAAGATGAAACAAATTGCGGCATACTTTTAAGTTTGTAGACATCGTGTTGGAAACCATTAACCAGCAGATAGAACAAAGAGGGCTCACGTGAACGTTGGTTTTCGATGACTCCTTCCTCAGCTGTTGACGCCGGATGAAGGTTTATTTCAGGTGATTACACTATATACAGTATCTTTCGGCAGATACAGCCATGGACAAAATTGTTGGTACCCCTTTGTTAATGAAAGAAAAACCCACAATGGTCACAGAAATAACTTGAATCTGACAAAAGTGGTAATAAATAAAAATTCTATGAAAATTAACCAATGAAAATCAGACAGTGCTTTTGAATTGTGGTTCAACAGAATTACTTTAAAAAACAAACTCATGAAACAGGCCTGGACAAAAATGATGGTACCCCTAGAAAAGATTGAAAATAATGTGACCATAGGGACATGTTCAACCAAGATGTGTCCCCTAATTAACATCACAGGTGTCTACAAACTTGTGATCAGTCAGTCGGCCTATTTAAAGGGTGACAAGTAGTCACTGTGCTGTTTGGTGACATGGTGTGTACCACACTAAACATGGACCAGAGGAAGCAAAGGAGAGAGTTGTCTCAGGAGATTAGAAAGAAAATTATAGACAAGCATGTTAAAGGTAAAGGCTATAAGACCATCTCCAAGCAGCTTGATGTTCCTGTGACTACAGTTGCACATATTATTCAGAAATTTAAGATCCACGGGACTGTAGCCAACCTCCCTGGACGTGGCCGCAGGAGGAGACGGATAATACGAATGGCAACAAAAGAGCCCAGAACAGCCTCTAAACACATTCATGGTGAACTTCAAGGTCAAGGTACATCAGTGTCAGATTGCACCATCCGTCCTTGTTTGAGCCAAAGTGGACATCAAGGGAGACGACCAAGGAGGACACCACTGTTGAAAACAAATCATAAAAAAGCCAGACTGGAATTTGCCAAACTGCATGTTGACAAGCCACAAAGCTTCTGGGAGAATGTCCTATGGACAGACGAGACAAAACTGGAACTTTTTGGCAAGTCACATCAGTTCTATGTTCACAGACGCAAAAATGAAGCATACCAAGAAGAGAACACTGTCCCTACTGTGAAACATGGAGGAGGTTCTGTTATGTTCTGGGGCTGCTTTGCTGCATCTGGCACAGGGTGTCTTGAATCTGTGCAGGGTACAATGAAATTTCAAGAATATCAAGGTATTCTAGAGAGAAATGTGCTGCCCAGTGTCAAGACAGCTTGGTCTCAGTCACAGGTCATGGGTCTTGCCACAGGATAATGACCCAAAACACACAGCTAAAAACACCCAAGAATGGCTAAGAGCAAAACATTGGACTATTCTAAAGTGGCCTTCTATGAGCCCTGATCTAAATCGTATTGAACATCTGTGGAAGGAGCTGAAACATGCCGTGTGGAGAAGGCACCCTTCAAACCTGAGACAACTGGAGCAGTTTGCTCACGAGGATTGGGCCAGAATACCTGCTGAGAGGTGCAGAAGTCTCATTGACGGTTACAGAAATCGTTTGATTGCAGCAATTGTCTCAACAGGTTGTGCAACAAAATATTAAGTTAAGGGTACCATCATTTTTGTCCAGGCCTGTTTCATGAGTTTGTTTTTTAAAATAATTCTGTTGAACCCAAAAGCGTCTGATTTTCATTGGTTAATTTTCATAGAATTTTTATTTATTACCACTTTTTTTTTTTTTGTTTTTTTTTTTGTTTTTTTTGTTACTTATTTGTACCCGTAGGTAGACTTGGTTTGCAGTCTGGTGACAAGCCACCGGCTGCTGGTCGCTGCGTGCGCGAGCGCCCTAAACCTACATGTTTTTGGTATGCGGGAGGAAACCGGAGAAATCCCGGAGTAAACCCACGCAACACGGGGAGAACATGCAAACTCCACACAGCTCACTGTTGGTCGGGGGCTGGGATCGAACCCACGATCCCCGTGGTCCCCCAGCCGAGGGTAAAACTGTGCTGCCACAGTGCTAAACCACTGCGCCACCGTGCAGCGAATGTGCAGTCACCGTGCAGTGCAGTCACCGTGCACCGTGCAGTCACATTCAAAACTTGAATGTGACTTTTGTCACATTCAAGTTATTTCTGTGACCATTGTGGTTTTTTTCTTTCATTAACAGAGGGGTACCAACAATTTTGTCCACGTCTGTATGTTTTAGTAGTGTTACTAGTAATGTTCTACTTTTAAATATTCCAAAATTATCTATAATTATCATTAGAGTGTTTGAAAAAAAAAAAACAGTTGTGACATCCTACCAAAGACACCAGTGTATTGTATTGGAGATCTGTGCAGAATTTACGGTTATGACTGGTCCAGACACCCTGTAATACCATTGTTTAACCTTCAGGGGGAGTCATGACTGTCACGGGCCTCAGCAGCATTTATGGTGATTTGCCCAGGTCCTTTTTGGCACAGTTCTGCCCCCTGGTGGTGATAGTAGGAATTAATTGAAAACTACACATACATTTGTTCCTTTAAGTCCAGTTTAGTCAGGTGACAGCAGAGATTGCACCAGATTTTTTTTTTTATCATCTGCCATTTTGACAGAAAGGGTTGTAAAAATTCTGTCATAATCTATTATTAGCTGTAATTTTAATTTGTTTTAATTAGATCACCCTCAGTTTAGTCTGTCAAAATAACAGACAGCTTTTTCTGTCACTGCTGGGAAAAAATAGATCAATGAAAGACAGTTTTCAGTTAACGCAATCTCTGAGTGACAGATGTTCTACCAGGAGCTATCTGTTTATTCAATAACTGTTAAGTTGTTGGTCTGAAATCTACAGTGTTTTTATGGACACAAATCATCTGATTCTCTTCTCACTCTGCCACAGGATGTCTTTGTAAACTTGACTTTTTTTTCTTCCCAGGAGTTGGCCGAGCTGCTGGATGAAGAGAAGCTAAGCGGCGTACCCGTGCTGATCTTTGCTAACAAGCAAGACCTGCTGACAGCCGCTCCAGCCTCTGAGATTGCCGAGGGTCTGAACCTGCACACCATCCGGGATCGCATGTGGCAGATCCAGTCCTGCTCTGCTCTCACTAGTGAGGGAATTCAGGTGAGTGACGAGTTGATCCTTGTGTTTTTTCCCCATTTCTTCTTCTTCTTATCTTGCTGCTTTGTCTCAATTCAGGAGGGTATGAATTGGGTCTGCAAGAGCGTCAACTCCAAGAAAAAATAGCTCAGTTTCTAGTCTTGTACCACTCAGGAGCAGCAGCAGCAGCAGCAGCACATACACTGACACCCTCCTAAGCCTTCGTATGATGGGATAAACCTGTGAATGTATACACACTACTAATCCAACATGGACTCGAGTTTTGAACCCCCTGCATTCCTATATCGCTGACATTTGCTAATCTCTGCACATCTTCCCGTGCTGGCTTCTACGCGGAGGAGGGGCTTTTGCCTTGAAAGGAACCCCATACCAGGAAATCAACCCTCCTCCACTGCTCCGATATCCACCCACGTCTCCATCTCTGTCCCACCCATCTGCAGCACTACAACCTCAAACGCTTCCATTAAATTGCCATTTTTCAGCTGTCCTGGAAACCAGCCCCCACCCCTCCATCCCATCATGTCCTTTCCATATCTCGTTTTTTAACCACTCCTCAATGGCTGTTCATGCTTTTCTAGCTATGGCTCTGTTTGAAGTGAGGTATATTTTTGTAATTGTTTTATTTATGGTGAAAGTAGCATGTAGAGTGCTTTTAAAACAGCAGCTCTTGCGGTGGGTGTACGATTTCAAGGATGTCGGAGAAACTTTCCAACTCTTCATGCTCTAAAAATAATACTGTACGTGTTAATATGTATAAAAGAAAGATTGAAATAATGGTTAAGAGGGACCTGGTTTTTGGATGAACTGTAAATAGCTCAGCCCTGTGCTCATATATTATGTTATGCACATGTTATAGAGTAACCGTTCCACTGCTGTACTCTGTAGCCTATAATGTTTGCATATCTAATGTATGCTGGCAGATTTTTAACAGAAGTGTACGTACTGTATGTCCCAATGCATTTCCATGTGCTCTTTGGGTTAGTGAGGGATTTCACTCTTTTGGCATTTCCTTTTTGATATTCTTAAATCTGTCCAAAACTGAAGATACTGTATGTGAATAAAAACATGAGAAACAATATTTGAATCAAGTCATTTCTTGCACTAACATGCTGTACTTGGATGCAGACGTATTTTGAATGTTAATATTTCCACTCATGATACAGAAGGAAGTGGAGTCGTCAGGCTGTGACAGCAGTTGAGATTCGGTTAAAATGAGCTGGCATTGCATTGCACATTAGCATGCTGATGTGAAACTTGTGCAGAGGGGTGATGCATGTTACATCACAGATGTAACCGTAATTTTCTGTAAACGATAAGAATGCTTTTGTGATTCCTTCCACAAAGTATGTGTAATTCACTGTAAAAAAAAAAAAAAGCAAAATTTCCAAAATATTTGTGCTTTACATCTATTATTTATTTATTTTAAGTTGCAGGGGTCTATATTGGATTTATAAACGCTGATAAAGTTCTTACCCAAATATACAGCAGTTGACAGTAGGGGTGGGTTCAAAATATTGAAGAATCGATATTGAATGGATTTTATTTGAATGATGAGATACTGATTCCAAAATTCTGATCTTTTTAACCTTCAGAGACCCTTCAAACATTAGTCACACTGGTATTGCTTAGCACAGGGGTGTCCAACCATGTGCCATGGAGAGCCAAGACCCTGCAGGTTTTCTCTTCTACCCAGTCTCTTCAGCAGGTGTTTTCACTTATCAGCAATCAGTGGGAAGAAGTTCACTGAAATCTGCTGTTGAAGACACTGGTTGGAGGTAAAACCTGCAGGGTCTTGGCTCTCCATGGCACATGGTTGGACACCCCTGGCTTAGCACAAAAAATGCTTTTCATAAGGTAGCTATAAAAATATTGTACATTATTATATTCTACTTTTATTGGGTTAATTATTTTCACATACATCAAACCTAATTTTTGATATCAAATATTAATTCATTTTTAAAGGTTTTAACCCTTTAAATAACGCTTTTGTCATGATGCCACCATGTTTTTAGATGGGAAAACAGAAAAAATGAATTTTCAAGATACTACATGCACCCAAAATTTTTTGTGTTGAATTATTACAGCCTGATGTGTCAGTAGGTAGCAGTGGGGGAGGAGGGGGGTGACAATGCCATCTGGATATACACCACGTTCCAAATTATGCAAATAGGATTTTAGTGTCAAACATTCAATTTTTTTTCAATTAAACTCATGGATGGTATTGTGTCTCAGGGCTCTTTGGATCACTGATGTCAATCTCAGACATCTGTCATAATTAATTTGCCAGGTGAGCCATTAAAGGAAAACTAAGAAGAATGTTCCACATTATTAAGCATGTCACAGGTTTCAAGCAATATGGGGAAGAAAAATGATCTCTCTGCTGCTGAAAAGTGTCAAATAGTGCAATGCCTTGGACAAGATATGAAAACATTAGATATTTCACGAAAACTTAAGTGTGATCATCGTACTGTGAAGAAATTTGTGGCTGATTCAGAGCACAGAAAGGTCTGCAGATAAAGGCATAATGAGGAAGATTTCTGCCAGACAAATTCATCGTATTAAGAGAGCAGCTGCTAGAATGACATTACAAAGCAGCAAACGGGTATTTGAAGCTGCTGGTGCCTCTGGAGTCCCATGAACCTCAAGGTGTAGGATCCTTCAAAGGCTTGCAGTTGTGCTTAAACCTACTATTCGGCCACCCCTAACCAATGCTCACAAGCAGAAATGGTTACAGTGGGCTCAGAAATACATGAAGACTAATTTTCAAACAGTCTTGTTTACTGATGAGTGCAGTGCAACCCTAGATGGTCCAGATGGATGGAGTAGTGGATGGCCACCATGTCCCAACAAGGCTGCGACATCAGCAAGTAGGTTGTGGAGTCATGTTTTGGGCTGGAATCATGGCGAGAGAGCTGGTAGGCCCCATTAGGGTCCCTGAAGGTGTGAAAATGACCTCAGCAAAGTATATAGAGTTTCTAACTGACCACTTTCTTCCATGGTACAAGAAGAATCGTGCCTTCTGTAGCAAAATTATCTTCATGCATGACAATGCACCATCTCATGCTTCAAAGAATACCTCTGTGTCATTGGCTGCTATGGGCATTAAAGGAGAGAAATTCATGGTGTGGCCCCCATCCTCCCCTGACCTCAACTCTATTAAGAACCTTTGGAGCATCCTCAAGCAAAAGATCTATGAGGGTGGGAGGCAGTTCACATCAAAACAGCAGCCGTGGGAGGCTATTCTGACATCTTACAAAGAAATTCAAGCAGAAACTCTCCAAAAACTCACAAGTTCAATGGATGCAAGAATTGTGATGGTTATATCAAGAAGTTAACATGTAACTTGGCCTATTAAGATGTTTTTAATTGAAATAGCTTTTGATTTCAGTAAATATGGCCTCCTAATGCTGCAAATTTGACAAATGACCATTTTTAAGTTCTTTACAACCAGTAAAGTGTTTTGAAACTCTGTTGTGCATAATAATTTGGAACTGCATTTTTTTTTTCTTTTTTTTTGCAAAAAAATAGTTATCATTGAGAGGCTTGTTCAGTAAAATTGGAATTATGCTCTACCGGTTGATGACTTGAAAATTATACTGACTGTCATTTGCATTGACTATTTAGGAAAATCAGAGACAAATATCATTTGTATTGGTAACCCCCACAACAGACTGGGACAAGCAGAGCGCTCAGCTGGGGCAATTAGCAGAACAATGGGATGTGTGCATTGATATCAATAGGCAGCCGCTCTTTGTCTAGCTTCTTCCTGCCAGTTCTGCTGTTGATATGTATGACTCAAATGCAAACGTTCATGCTTCCTGCTCTCACTGTGATGCAAATGTCCCATGCCTTTCATGAATTGTCTGTAACTGGGTATAAAAACTGCATTGCTCTGTAACTCTCTCTCTCTCTCTGACTGCTCATCCGACTTGCCTATCTGTTGGAGAGCCTCCGGGCTCACTCTGGCACGCATGCACGGTGCCGGAGTGAGTCTGTGATGGCGGTATGATTAATAAACTCCCTCAAAAACTCTCACTTCGCCGCTTATTATTTCATGCCGCCACAATTTGCATAATAGTTTGGAATGCGGTGTAGCATGTTTTTTTCTCCATATGCCAAATGTGGTCAAAAAATAGCACAATCTTAGGAGTCAATATCCCACAACAGCACAGTAAAATCTTTTTGATTTAAACTTAATCTTTTATTTAAACTCCTAAAATCAGTCAGAAAAGATCTTCATGGGTGGAATGGATTCCGCTTGTCCTTGGCAGACCAGGTTAATGTGGTTAATGTGAAATATTACCAAAATTTTTGAACTTGTTCCAATATGTGCCAAGATTGCAGGCCACTGATTGGCCAGGGCGTAACGTCAGTGGATGACAGCGATGTCTTCACAAGATTCAAAACCCATCCATCCATCCATCCATCTTCTTCCGCTTAATCCTTTTCGGGTTGCGGGGGGGCTGGACCGCCATTTGTAAATTCGGCCATGAGTTTTTATTATTTCTGTGAAAATCAACAAAATAAATAGCTACACACAAATCACCACCATCACAGAACACTCACCATCTTCCCTGTGAGCAGCCATCAGCTCAGAGACCTCCTGGTATTTTATTTCGGAATGCTCCGCCAGTGCTGGGGATGAAAAATTCATAGGCTGAAAAGTTCATAACATAGTGGTCAAATTTGATCAAATGTAGTTATTTTTCAACAGTCTCCCCATTGGTGCTCACAGTTCTTCCAACGGTGTTGCAGGGCTTGGATCCCTGCGCTTGAAAAATAAACTACATTTGGTCAAATTTGACAACTATGAACCTTTCAGCCTATGAACTTTTCAGTCCCATCTGCCCTGCTGCAGCAGAGCGACCCGAAATGGAAACGTATATCAGGAGGTCGAGCTGATGGCTGCTCACAGGGAAGATGGTGAGTGTTTTGTGATTTTAAGCATCTTTTACATTATTTATCAGTGAAAATATCAACATGTAAACAACATAACAGGATAACGGGCCGCCTTCCTGTAATGAACCCAACCCCACCCACTTGAAGTGGTACTCAGTTAAAATGGAAAACCAACCACACCGTGTCGAGCCGAGTAGAGTCGAGACCAGTCGGGGTGAGTAGGTACTAGTGGAAAAGGGGCTTTAGGCTCTCTATTGGGCAGCTAATATTTGTAGTTTATCATTTTGAAAGAAATCAAAGAGATGACCAAAAAATATGGTTAGCTATGAAAGCTTATTCAAGAGATTCAAGAGATTCAAAGATTTTATTGTCAATACTACTATACGTGCAGGACATACAGGAGAATTGAAATGGCGTTTCTCTCTCTCTTCATTGGTGTGCATTTTATAAAAAGAAAAGGAATAAGGCTGGAGAAAAAAAAACCAACAACAGCAGCAGTCTATGTACAGTCTATGTACATTGATGCAACCCGTGGTGCCTATGGCAGCCAGAAGGACCCTGACCTCCATAGAAATAAAAGATTAGTGATAATAAACCCAGCAATCCTATATACAGACAGCTAGAGATCAATACCCGTAGTTGCATTTTAATGCGGTAGTGTAGGCGCAGATAGTGACAGATATGATTGCACATGGTCAGTATTGCAGTGACATACAGACAGCAGCAGATATGGCATTTGTGCAAATGGTTGTGGTTAATGTGCAGAGAGATATAGTAGCAAAAGTACAACAGAACAACAGTATTATTGTTGGTGTGCCAGTCTTTCCTTTCTGTGCCAACAGCTGAGGTAGTTATTGTGCGGGTGATTGTGTTACCTTCTTGGGGGGGGGGGGGGTGAACAGAGTTCAGGGTCCTGATGGCCTGATGAACGAAGCTGTTCAGCAGTCTTGTGGAGCGGGCCTGGAGGCTTTGGTACCTTTTCCCCGAGGGCAGGAGGGAATGTAGGGTGTGGGAGGTATTATTTTTATAAGGGCTCATTACATGTTCTTCTTGCAGGGCCTTAGCATTAGGTGCTTAGACTCAACCCATCCATCCATCCATCCATCCATCCATCCATCCATCTTCTACTGCTTTTCCGGAGGTCCAGGTCGCGGAGGCAGCAGTTCAAGCAGAGAAGCCCAGACTTCCCTCTCCCCAGCCACCTGCTCCAGCTCTCCAGAGAGGATACCAAGGCGTTCCCAGACCAGCTGGGAGACATAGTCTCTCCACCGAGTCCTGGGTCTGCCCCTGGGTCTCCTCCCAGTGGAACGTGCCCGAAACACCTCAAGTGGGAGGCGTCCAGGAGGCATCCTAATCAGATGCCCATACCACCTCAACTGACTCCTTTCAATGTGGAGGAGCAGCGGTTCTACTCTGAGCCTCTCCCAGATGACTGAGCTCCTCACCCTATCTCTGAGGGTGAGTCCAGCAATCCTATGGAGAAATCTCATTTCAGCCGCTTGTATCCGCAATCTTGTTCTTTCAGTCATTACCTAAAGCTCGTGACCATAGGTGAGAGTAGGAACGTAGATTGACTGGTAAATCGACAGCTTTGCCTTAGAACTAAGCTCCCTCTTCACCACAACAGACCAGTACAACGTCCGCATCACTGCAGATGCTGCTCCAATCCGTCTGTCGATCTCTCGCTCCATTTTCCCCTCACTCGTGAACAAGACCCCAAGATACTTAAATTCCTCCACTTGGGGCAGGAGCCTGTCCCCAACCCAGAGAGGACAATCCACCTTTTTCCGGCTGAGGATCATGGACTCGGACTTGGAGGTGCTGATTCTCATCCCAGCCGCTTCACACTCAGCGGCAAACCGTCCCAACAAGAGCTGTAGGTCATTGCTGGATGAAGCCAACAGGACAACATCATCTGCAAACAACAGAGATGAGATCCTGTGGTCACCAAGCATGACACCCTCCATTCCCTGGCTGCACCTAGAAATCCTGTCCATAAAAATTATGAACAGGATTGGTGACAAAGGGCAGCCCTGGCGGAGTCCAACTCTCACTGGGAATGACTCCGACCGAGTGTTGGCAATACGAACCAAACTCTCACAACGGTCGTACAGAGACCGAAAAGCTCGTAACAACAAGCCTGATACCCCATACTCCCGAAGCACCCCCCACAAAAAACCATGAGGGACGCGGTCAACTCATCCTAACAGTGGAAAATTCCCAGTGGAAATCTAGTGTCAATTTAGGAAGAAATTTGGCCTAGGGGTGTAATGGTACTTGCATTCATATTCGGATTTTTCAGTACGCCACCCATGGTACGGTATAGAAGCATAGTACAGACATGGACCATAATGAATGACGGACAGAAAGTCTAATGCTACATGTTCACTGGATCCCTCTTTTTTCTGCTTTCCATTCATTGTGTATTGGAAATGCAACAGAAAGCATTTGGCTTCGGTGTGGTGAAAATTGGGCTGCGGTGTGTCGAGTCACCCATGATTTCCGCTACCATTCATTTGCATAAACATTCTGATCATAAATATATATGCAAATAAGTTTCTCATACCAGCATGCACTCGAGGAAACAATCTCATCCTGAACATTTAAAACAGCAGTTTTTGATGTTAGAAACACTTTTGGCTAGTTTGTTTTAAATATATGGAGACCAACTACGCCATTTTGTCCGGTAGCAGTCCAGGAGCTGAAGACTGCCCATGGACGGATCCGTTGACCAGTCCAGTGGAACCAGCACTCAGTTAGAGAAGACAAGCAGGAGGGGGGAGAAGAGGAGCAGATCTGTACCTTACCTGTTGTTGTGAAGAGATGGAGGAGAAATTAATAACCGCTGTGTTAGGCTACCCAATACTCTATGACCAGTCCTTGCCGTCATATAGAAACAATATACAACGGAACAAAGCATGGAGAGCAGTGTCCAGCATTGTCAGTTTATCTGGAGAGTACAAAAGTTTGTTGAAAACTTTTGTGCTTTCATGCCTTTTTTCCAAAACAACAAACTAGCATATGTTTGCCATGTACTTTGTGGGTCTGGAGGATTGGGTGAACCCAAAAGTGGTGGCAGCGATGTAATCGCCTTTTGTAGCGCAAATTTACCATCGCTATTAAAAACAGCCTTATCAATCTGTTCATGGTTAATAATGGCTATTCCAGTATTTCCTCCCGGATTGCTCTGACTCCAACTATCCTAGAACTATACCGCCCCATGCCCACGCCCTCTGCCTGCACTTCACCAGATCCGGTGACCTATTCCTTTAGACAACAAAACAGACCAGTGGACATGTAGCTTAACTGCCATATCAGGCCTCCTCCACCATGTGCAGCGTTAGGTCTTTTTATTCGTGCTGTAGCACTCCTTAATTTAAACTTAGCACTCCTTAAAATTGGAGTGAGAAAAGCTGTGATTATAAAATTTTAGTTTGTCCTTTGACAAGCTGAAATAATATCCAAAACATATTCAGTAGTTTGTCGTTTAAACTTTTTAAAAATGAAAACACCCCCCGCCATGCAAATGGTATGGTCCCTCCTCTCACACAGTTCTCTGCCCTGCACCTACATGTGCTGGAGCCCTGGCGCACACACAAACAGAGGTCCCTCCCTATCCCAACAGTAGGAAAAGGGGACATGAGGCTGATACAGCGCTCCTACAGGTAATACACCCATAATGATTTATGACGCCAGCCTCAGCTGGTGTCATACATCATTATTATTATTCTGTAAGAGTAAGATGCATACCTGTAAACATTTAGATTTCAAAGCATGTGAGGTTTTCATCTGGGGTGGGGGTTAGAAAATAGGCTATTTATAGGCTATTAATAGCCTATAACACAAAGGCTAGGCTAATCTGTTTTTAGCTAGCTACCTATCCAGTTCTTGCCTGGAACGCCTTGACTCTATCCCAGACGTGTTGTGTCCCTCCTTAAGAAGGTTTCTGAGTTGGAATTGAGACTCTCCAACCTCTATAAGATTTGGGATGCTGAAGACCACCTAGATACTATAATTCTTGGGCGGACATCGGCCCCGGCAACTGACTCGTAGCTAGCAGAGACGGCTTCTTACCTGGGTGAATTTAGCACATCGCCATCCACTTCCACCCCTGCTGCGGTCTCCTCAGCTGTCCAGGACCCCAGCAATAAACACTGGCTTCAGCTCGGAGCTAAACCCAAAGCCCCGGGTGGTTTTTCACCACCTCAGTGCGTGCCCTGGACTTTGGTTGGGCCAACTAGCAAATGTCGGGGATTGACCAGACATGGCCGCCCCTCCTCTCCTCCCCTGTTGCTGGAAAACAGATTCGACATCCTTTCCCTGGAAGATTTTCCCCACCTGGACGTCGATCATCCTCCCATGGCCGCCCCTCCTCCTTCAGCAGCGGCCCAAACCCGCAAGCCCCGGATTAAAACTACTTTAGGTGTGCCAAACTATACACCAGCTCCAAAAAGAAGAGAGCGCATCACCCCGCCATCACTGCGACAACAACGGCAAAATTATCCACCATTTCAGAAGCCACTGGCAAAGCCCCCCAGATGACGCTGGTAATTGGTGATTTGATAATGATGAACGTCAGAAGCAGGTACTGTGTCACTAAATTTTTTCCTCTGGGTTAAAGTGTCAGACATTGAGGCTCTTACCCCTTACTTATTAAATGAATTCCCCCACGCTAAAGCTGTCATTGTACATGTTGGATGCAACAACATCCCAGATGAAGCGTCGGAGATCTTAAAAAGTGACTTCAGGAGCCTTTGTCCACTCTTATGAACTGTGGCAGATGTGTGTTTATTTCTGGGCCATTGGCACCTTTCAGACGAGGTTGCAATTATTTTAGCAGAACTCTCAGCCTTAATACCTGGTTGTGTTCTACATGTCCTACTTTTAACATTGGTTTTGTAGACAATTTCAACCTGTTTTGGAACCGCCCATCATTTATGAGGCCAGATGACATCCATCCAAATAGACTTGGTGCACGTGTTTGAAGGGACAATCTGTTCTATTCCATTCAGCGTTTTTTAGTACAGTGACTGAAATCTGGTGTGTTAACTCACCCCGAAGTTCCTGGGTCTGCCAACCAGCCCTTCTTTGTTTCCACTTCTCATATTAATCCTATTAATCCAAATAATCCTCACTGTTTAGATCAGCCTTCAATTCATAACCCCATAGACATTGTGTCTATCTCCCATTACCCAAAATATTATAACCCAAGACAAATACAACATAACTTGATAAATACATGCCTTTCTGCAGCTCCTCCTCATCCACCACCCCTCAACTTAGCCCCTGTCTTCCCCTTCAGAGAACCTTTGTCGACTCCACCCAAAGTTAATAAAAATATAATGTATAAACATCCCAGAGTGATTAAACAAAAAGTTGGTAAAACTCAAATTAAACATCAAGTCTCTAAATTTAATGATTTGGCCTCTCTTCCATCAGATTGATTTAATATCCCTTACAGAGACTTGGCTAGGGCAAGATGATTATGTTGGTTTAAATGAATCAACTCCCTCTGGTTATCTAAACTATCAAAATCCCAGAAGTTCTGGTCATGGAGGTGGAGTATCGGCAATTTACCATTCTAAATTACGAGTTAATGTAAAGCAAAAAACATGTTTTAATTCCTTTAAGGGCCTGGTCCTCAGTATGGGGCTTGTTAGCAATCTTAGCTTAAACCCAATTTTCTTCGCCATAGTTTACAGTCCTCCCTTAGCCTACTCAGAGTTTTTATCCGAATTTTCCGAATTCTTAGCTGATTTAGTGCCGAAATCAGATAGAATTATTGTAGGGGATTTTAATATACATGTTGATGTAGATAGTGACTGTCTTAATAAGGCATTCAATTCAATATTAGACTCGATGGGGTTTTCCCAGAAAGTAGAAAATTCTACCCATTATCTCCACCACACATTGGACCTTGTTCTGACTTATGGCTTAGAAATAGAAAATCTGGTAGTGTCTCCTCATAATCCTGTACTGTCAGACCATTGTTTGTTAACCTTTGATTTTACTATTCCTGACTATTTGATTCCTAAAGAAAAATATTACTATAGCAGATGTCTTTCAGATGATGTTATTACCAAATTTATGCAGATTGTCTCCTCTATGCCATGTGTCAACACAATGGAAATAAGCGTTGGAGAGCTTGCTCCTTCCGTAATTGATAGCATGGTAGATAGTGTTACAGCTTCTCTGCATCAGACTGTAGACTTGGTGGCCCCTTTAAAAAAGAAAGAGTCCAATTAGAGATTTCTAACCCCTTGGTTTAACACAGAAACTCGTACCTTAAAACAGAAGACTAGTCAATTAGAAAGAAAATGGCATTCCACTAATTTAGATGAAATCTATTTAGCTTGGAGAAATCATCTTTTAGTTTATAAAAAATCTCTTAGAAAAGCTAGAACAAATTATTACTCTATGGCGGCACATGGGGAGTGCATAATTGTATAACATCTTAGACAAGAACAAAGAGCAGAGGTTCCCTGGGAGATAACAGGGAGGTGTGAAGGATGAATGCAGTGTGACCTTTTGTGTGTTAGAAACTTCTAGAGGAATGATAAAGGATTAAGGAAGTGAATGCAATGTGACCTTTTGTGTGTTAGAAGCTTCTAGAGGAATGCCATGCTATTTAAGAGAGGAGTCTCTGCTGAATTGTCATTCTGTCTATGCTTCTTGTGTGAGATGTGTAATAAACTGTCTGAGCCAAATCCGCCTCGTTATTTACACGCTCCACACTGGTGACCCAAGACGAATCATGGAACACAACGAAAGACCCCCGGAGCCAACCTCGATGGGAACCCCCAGCCATGCATGTGCTGTTGCGATCAAGCTACCGGATTTTTGGCAGCACAACCCACGCTCCTGGTTCCACCTAGTCGAGGCGCAGTTCGCCCTCCGGGGGATATCGGCTGATGACACAAAATTCCACTATGTGGTCGCAGCGCTCGACGCCCGCACGGCTCAGCACGTAGAGAGCCTGCTCGATCAGCCACCAACCGACGACAAGTACGGCGTGCTGAAGGCTGAGCTCATCCAGCACTTCACACTCTTGGATGGTGAGAGAGCAGAGAGACTCCTGACTCGGACCGGGTTGGGAGATGGGTCGGCCATAGACCTGATGGAGAAGATGCTGAGGTTAAAGGGCACAGATGACGACCATTTCATTTTTACCCACCTTTTCCTCCGGAACCTTCCGTCAGCGGCAAGAGCAACCCTGGCCAATTCGCCGTTGCTGGCCAAGCGGGACTATCGTGCGCTAGCCTGGGAAGCAAACTGGATCATCGTCGCCAGCAGGGAGTTCACGACCATTGCGGCAGCGACGGAGCTTGGCGCGATGGCCGGAGGAGGCGAGGAGCCATTGACGGCAGCAGCAGAGCCACCGACGGCAGCAGCAGCGGGGGCCAAGGAACGCAAGGGAGACACGCTTTGCTTCTACCACCGCCGCTTTGCAGAGAGGGCACGCAAATGTATACCACTGTGCCAATTCAAGTGCTTGGGAAAACGCCAAGACCGGGGGTCAGTAGCAGCCGCGACCCTCGGGGAGGAGAACAAGCTGCTCTACTTGACGGACGCACACTCGGGGAGGCATTTCCTCGTGGACACTGGCGCCCAGAAGAGTTTCATCCGGCCAACCTACGCTGACTGGCTGGCAGGATCTAGCGGTCCCGAGATGGCAGCAGCAAACGGCTCGGGGATTAAGACCTTTGGTGAGAGGACTCTACTCTTGTCTCTACACGGCCGTACATTTGAGTGGACTTTTGTCATAGCAGCATTGAATTTCCATATACTGGGGGCTGATTTTCTATGTGCACATGGTTTGTTGGTAGATGTCGCTAAGACGCCTGGTTAATGCACTACCTTTTGACTCTCTCCCCTGTATAGCTCGAGTGACCTGGCCAACAGCACAAGCCAACGTCACAGCTACATGCGGTAAGTTCCACACACTGCTCACTCAGTTCCCAGCACTCACTGTCCCGACGTTTTCGGCAGCCATCGCTAAACACGGGGTGGAGCATTTTATCACCACCACCGGGCCACCCATTTTTGCAAGACCTCGGCGCTTGGACGCAGCTAAACTGGCCATAGCGCGCGAGGAGTTCGCCAATCTGGAGAGGTTGGGCATCATTAGGCGCTCAAACAGCCCATGGGCTTCCCCGCTACACATGGTCCCTAAGGCTGAAGGTTCGTGGCGACCTTGCGGGGATTTCCGCAGGTTGAACAATGCCACAGCGCACGACCGCTACCCAATTCCTCACATTCAGGATTTTTCCATTCACCTTGCAGGAGCGCGCGTTTTTTCTAAAATAGACCTGGTCCGCGGTTACCACCAAGTCCCAGTGCGTGCTGAGGACATACCCAAAACAGTGGTAATAACTCCATTCGGTTTATTCGAGTTTTTGCGCATGCCTTTTGGGCTTAAAGGGGCTGCACAGACGTTCCAACGCATGATGGATGCAGTGCTGCGCGATCTCCCTTTCGTGTTCGTCTACCTGGACGATATCTTAGTAGCCAGCGCGTCCGAAGACAAACACGAAACCCACCTCACGATGGTTTTCCGGAGGTTGGAAGAGCACGGGTTAATAATCAACCCAGCGAAATGTCAGTTCGGGGTGACGGGGATTGATTTTTTGGGGCACCGCGTCTCTCCCGAAGGAGCAGTCCACTGCCTGACAAAATGCGCAGTAGCAGATTTTCCCCGGCCACAAACGGTCAGGGTGCTACAAGAATTTTTGGGAATGGTGAATTTTTATAACCGTTTCCTTCCCCGCGTAGCGCAGCTCATGCAACCACTGTACGCCGCGCTCAGAAAACAGAAGCCCGCGGATAAGGTCGAATGGACCCCGGAGTGAGAGCGGGCATTCTCGGAAGTCAAAGCAGCCCTGGCAAACGTCGCATTGCTGGCACATCCAGACCCAACGGCCCGCATAGCGCTCACCACTGACGCTTCAGATGTGGCCATAGGGGCGGTCGTGGAGCAGCGCATAGCCAGGGCTTGGCAGCTGTTCGCCTTTTTCAGCAGGACTTTGCGCGACAGTGAACGTAAATACAACGCGTTCGACGGGGAGTTGCTGGCTCTCCACCTGGCCATTCGCCACTTCCAGTTCTGGCTGGAAGGGCGCAGTTTCACCGCGTTCGTTGACCACAAGCCGCTAACATTCGCGATGGCCAAGGTTTCAGAACCGTGGTCGGGCTGGCAGCAGAGACAGCTGGCCGCAATCTCAGAGTTTACTACCAATATTCAGCATGTCTCGGGTAAACTGAATATAGTGGCAGATTGCCTCTTGCGCGTCGTGGCGGCCCTGGTCTGCGTGGGGATAGATTACGCAGCCATGGCCGCGGAGCAGGTTAGTGACGCGGACGTGCGCGCGCTCCAGTCTGGACCAACAGGGTTAAGGCTGGAAAGCAGGGTGCTACAAGACGGCATGCCCCCCCTAATCTGCGATGTCTCCACGGGTTGCCCACGTCCCGTGGTCCCGGCCGCGTGGCGCCGCTGCGTGTTTGACTCGATTCATTCTTTGGCGCACCTGGGAGTGCGCGCGTCGGTCAAAATGGTAGGGGAGAAATTCCTGTGGCCGAGCCTTCGCAAACAAGTGAAAGAGTGGGCGGCAGCCTGCATGGCGTGCCAACGAGCCAAAGTACACAGACACACGAAGGCTCCCTTGGAGCCGTTTCGCATCCCGGCTAAGAGGTTCGACCATGTTCACGTGGACCTCATGGGCCCCCTCCCGCCATCACAGGGGTGCACGCACCTTCTGACAATGGTTGACCGCACCACGCGCTGGCCGGAAGTGGTTCCACTGGCGGCAACCACAGCTGAGTAGGTGGCGCGCGCGTTTTTAACAGCATGGGTGGCGTGTTTTGGAGTCCCGTCGGATATTACGTCCGACAGAGGCCCTCAATTTGTTTCAGAACTCTGGTCAACAATGGCCCGCAGCCTGGGTGTCACAGTTCACCACACAACCGTGTACAATCCACAGGCTAATGGGTTATGCGAACGTTTTCATAGATCATTGAAAGCGGCTCTCAGGGCTTCACTGACGGATGCAAATTGGGTAAACAAGCTACCGTGGGTTTTATTGGGGTTACATTCTGCGCCTAAAGAGGATCTGGAAGCTTCCCCGGCTGAACTCATTTTTGCGCAACCACTTCGGCTGCCCGGGGAGTTTCTTCCAGATAATCCCACGCCGGGCAGCTCCCCATCTCAGCTGTTGCAGCGTAGCATAGACACAAGCACGCTGCCGGGCCCTGCCCACCACAGTTTTCCACGCGTTTTTGTGCCTAAAACTTTGAAAAACGCGGAGTTTGTTTTTGTCAGACATGATGCCCATCGCCCTCCACTGCGCCCACCTTATGATGGACCGTTCAGAGTGCTGGAAACAGGGGACAAGCATTTTTTGCTCGATTTGGGAGGTAGGAGGGAAAAGATTGGCATAGACAGACTCAAACCCGCTTTCGTGGTGGAGGGCGAGCAAGTGCTGTTGGCAAAGGCCTCTCGGCATGGAAGACCCCCACCGGGAGCTTCCCAGAGAAAAGATTCCCCAGAGCACCCACACGGACAGACTTTTACCCCTCAAACATCAACCCCCCAGCATGACAGCGCCGCGGAGGCAGTGAATCCTGGTTACAGCAGATACGGGAGAAGACTGAAGCCCAAGCAGCATGTGGATTGATGTTTAATGATTCTACCACAGCATACGGACTGTTATTCTACTGTTCTATCCAAGATGCTCGGGGGGATCGTATGGCGGCACATGGGGAGTGCATAATTGTATAACATATTAGACAAGAACAAAGAGCAGAGGTTCCCTGGGAGATAACAGGGAGGTGTGAAGGATGAATGCAGTGTGACCTTTTGTGTGTTAGAAACTTCTAGAGGAATGATAAAGGATTAAGGAAGTGAATGCAATGTGACCTTTTGTGTGTTAGAAGCTTCTAGAGGAATGCCATGCTATTTAAGAGAGGAGTCTCTGCTGAGTTGTCATTCTGTCTATGCTTCTTGTGTGAGATGTGTAATAAACTGTCTGAGCCAAATCCGCCTCGTTATTTACAACTCTGCATTAATAGAACAGAACAAGAATAATCCCAGGTTTCTTTTCAGCACTGTAGCCAGGCTGACAAAGAGTCAGGACTCTGTCAATCCTCGCATCCCCTTAGAGCTTACTAGTCAGGACTTTATGAACTTTTTCAATCATAAAATTTCATCTATTAGAGATAAAATCAGTCAGATTCTTCCCACTGTAAACTTAAGTACAGCAACTACTACAACTCCTTCAATTGATATCTGTTTAGATAAATTTACTCCAATTGACCTTTTAGAGTTAGACAAAATCATTTCCTCATCCAAGCCTTCAACTTGTCTTTTAGACCCTATTCCTACGAGATTATTTAAAAAAGTCTTCCCATGTATTGGTAGCTGTATTCTTCAAATAATCAATTCTTCTTTAACATTAGGCCATGTACCGCATGCTTTTAAAACTGCTGTAATTAAACCCTTACTCAAAAAGCCAATGCTCGATCCAGGAGTTTTAGCTAACTATCGACCAATCTCTAATCTGCCTTTCATTTCAAAAATCTTAGAAAGAGTTGTTGCTACGCAATTATTTGCTCACTTGCAGGGAAATGGTTTATTTGAAGAGTTTCAATCTTGGTTCAGAATTCATCATAGTATTGAAACAGCCTTAGTGAAGGTCAGTAATGACTTCCTTATCGCATCTGATAATGGACTTGTTTCTGTACTTGTCCTTTTAGAACTTAGTGCAGCCTTTGATACTATCGACCATGATATTCTACTTGATAGATTAGAACACTATGTTGGACTAAATGGAACTTCACTGCAGTGGTTTAGATCTTATTTGTCTGATAGGCTTCAGTTTGTTCATATCAATAATGAGTTTTCTTCCAACTCAAAGCTCAGTCATGGAGTTCCACAGGGATCTGTTAGGCCCTACTTTTTTTAGTTTATATATGCTTCCGTTAGGCAACATCATTAGAAAGCACTATATACATTTTCATTGTTACGCAGATGACACACAATTATACCTGTCAATGAAGCCCAATGATTGTAATCAATTAGCCAAGTTAGATGCCTGTCTTAAGGAAATCAAAGCTTGGATGACTTTTAATTTTCTGCTATTAAACCCAGATAAGACTGAAGTCATTCTTGTTGGTCCAAAAAACCTTAGAAATACCTTTCCAAATCAAACTCTTAGTTTGGATGTGGTTACTCTTTCTCTGAATAGTTCTGTGAGGAACCTTGGAGTTATTTTTGATCAAGATCTGTTTTTCAATTCACATGTTAAATTTGTTTCTAAGCCTTCTATCATCTGCGTAATACTGCCAAGATTAGGAGCATCTTGTCTCTGAGTGATGCTGAGAAACTGATCCACGCTTTTGTTAGCTCTAGATTAGATTATTGTAACTCGTTATTATCAGATTGTCCTAAAATATCTTTAAAAAGTCTTCAGTTGATCCAAAATGCTGCTGCAAGAGTTTTAACAGGTACGAGAAAGAGAGATCATATCTCTTCGCTTCTGGCCTCCCTTCATTGGCTTCCCATAGAGTTTAGAATTAAGTTTAAAATCCTTCTTCTCACTTAGAAAGCTCTTAATAATCAGGCCCCTTTTTATTTAAAAGATCTGATATTACCCTATCACTACGCTCCCAAAATGCTGGATTACTTGTAATACCTAGAATCTCCAAAAGTACAATGGGAGGCAGAGAGTTCAGCTATCAAGCTCCTTTCCTGTGGAACCAGTTGCCAATCTGGGTTCGGGAGTCAGACTCGATCTCTGGTTTTAAGAATAGGGTAAAAACCTTCCTTTTCAATATAGCCTACAATTAGGGAGGGATCATGTGTCTCTTAATCCTCCCTTTGTTCTGCTGTTAATAGGTTTAGACTGCCGGGTGACCTCCAATAATGTACTTGACTTCACTCCTTTAATGTTTGCTCTCTTTATGTCTGTTCTTTTCATCTTCTCTATCCCCTCACCCCCCCCAGCCAGTCGCAGCAGATGACTGCCCCTCCCTGAGCCTGGTTCTGCTAGAGGTTTCTTCCTGTTAAATGGGAGTTTTTCCTCTCCACCGTCGCCAAGCGCTTGCTCACAGGGGATCACCTAATTGCTGGGGTCTTTCTGCAATTGTGCCCTTCAGAGGTAAAGTGGGCTATCCCACAAAACCATTATTTTGAGAAAATGAGCTCTAAAGTTTATGTGATTTAAATATATTTTCATATTTAAGTCACACCTTGAAGGTAATTATAGGGGGTAACTTTTTAATGATATAGGCACACTGATTTTTTGAGAATATTTCAACTTTAGAGCTCATTTTCTCAAAATAATGGTTTTGTGGGATAGCCCACTTTACCTCTGAAGGGCACAATTGTGGGGTTTCCCCTACATTTGAAAGTGCTATGAGATGACTATTATTGTGGTATGGGGCTATATAAATAAAGTTGAATTGAATTGAAAATACTACATCTTTGCTCATTTTTTAAAATTTTTAATTTATGAGGAAAAACCTCACAAATTTATGAGAGTAAAGTCTCAGATGTACAAGAAAAAAACCCTAAATTAGCACTAAACACAAATTATGAGGAAAAAGTTGGATTAAGTGGGAAAAAAATCTTTCAAATTTACAAGGAAAAAGTAATAAATTTAGAATGAAACTGCCATAAATTTAGGACAAAAACCTCAAACTATCCAGACTAAAGTCACATCTGAGTAACTTCTCAACTGTTTTGGGGTAACTACTCTTATGCATATTTGAGTGATAATATATAAAGATAACCTACTTTTACTTGTGTACAGTTTCAGGCTACTCTGTCACCTAAATTAGAGATTTTTTTAATTGAAAATATGGAAATTTTTTATGCAGATTTGGAGATTTCTCATTAATTATCTACTTTTTCTTATGATTATTTTTTATTCTTTTTGAATTATAGACTTTTTAAGAAACTTCATGAAATTTGAAACTTCGTGAAAAATTTTTGCTCATGGATTGACTTTTTTTTTTTCTTGAATTTGTGACTTGTGTCATAAACTGGCATCTTTTTTCTTCCATCTTTGCCTCAATAATTTTGCCTCATCTTTCCATTGATTTTTTTCCTCATTTTTTTAATTAATGCAAATGAGCTACATTTCCCTTGTGATTTTTTGGCCTTTCTCTCAACAATTATTTGTTTACGTTTTCTTAATGAATTTAGTAAATCTTTTAAATAACTTCCATTCTCAACGACTGTAATTGTACATATGTGAATTTTTACCTCTGCAAAGGGAGGACAGAGGTAATATTTTTAGTGGCATTGGTTGGTTGGTTGCTTGGTTTGACTGTTAGCAACATAACTCAAAAAGTTATGAATGGATTTTGATGAAATTTTTGGGAAAGGTGTATAATGGCACGGGGAACAGATGATTAGATTGTGGTGGTGATTCAGATCACGATGTGGATACAGGAAATTTTTGAATATTATTTTATATATTAATCTGGCACTTTTCATGTACTGCCCCTTTAAGACATGTCCACTGAGTTAAGTGCGTGGCCGCTGTGGTGTTTGGACATGGTGGCTCACCGTAGGTGATGTCACCGTGTGGCGAACTGGCCATGGTGCAATATGGCGCCACCCTTCTGTATATAGTTCTGTTATGTATTGAATAAAAGAGAGTGCAGTTCATGCCTGCTGTTTGCACCTCATTCTCAGACGTAATAAATGGCGACGAGGATAAACCCTGATAACTTCATCATGAAAGCGTGCACAGATTTCCTGCAGCTGTTCCTTGCTCTACCAGGTGAGCCCCTGATCCCCTGATCCCCTGGCCCCGCTAGCATAAGATGTTTCGGAATTATATCGCCACTACTAGCTTGAACGATGCTAATGACAAGAAGCTAATGGGAATGCTAGCCTGCTATTTTGGCGCTGAAGGACAGCGGATGCTCTACTTTCTGGGACCTAAGGATACATATGAAGACTATGTGGCCGCAATGAACATGCTTTATGCTGACAAGAACAATGTAAAGGCACGGAAAGAGATGTTCCTCCAGTGCCACCAGCATGAGAGTGAGTCACTCCAGCATTATATAGTATAACAGACCTCTGGGACCTAGCGAGCACCTGTGATTTTGGAGGGTTGAAAGACGAGGCGATACGTGATAAACTAGCGCAGGGTACTAACAACAGGAGACTGCAGAGTAAGCTGTGTTTAACAGCAGACAAGCTAACACTAGACGAGACTGTGAAATGGACATCCCAGATGGAGGCAGAGGACAAGCTATTATTACAGCTAACAAGCATTTTGTCCGAACCTGTGAACACAGGTCACCGCTGTCACCGCCCAGTGCTACAGCCCCACACCTCCCCGCTACAACAGCAAGAAGAAAGATAAGAAACAGGACAATGCAGGAGAGCACCCACACTGCAGTGGCTGTGGTTCATCCAGACTTCAGACTCAATCACCTGCCTGCCAAGCCAGAGGGGTGAAATGCTACTGCTGCAAGAGGCTAAACCATTTTGCCAGGGTCTGTGGCTCAATCTGCACAGACTCAACGGCCCGCTCACCGGGCTCAACCACTGTTCACTCAGTTGGTGCCAAATACTTGTTGTTCAGGCGGTACATGGTGGAAATGGACGGTGTCAATGTACTGCTGCTGCTGTACACGGGGGCCTCGAGGTCCCTTATGAGCATGTCTATGGTCAGGAAGCTGTTTCCTCGGAAAACCATTGCAGCTGATGTGGAGGACTTATTCGGTTATGGCCACACCAGAATCAGTATGGTAAGGACAGTCAGTTTTTCTGTGCAATACAGCTTCATGGCCGTTCCATCGGTCACCTTCGAAGTGACGCGTCAGGGGGTCGATCTGATGGGAATTGTCTTGATCAGTGAGATGGGTTTCTCCATCACTCACCCAGTGGGTGCCACCGTTCTGGCAGTCACCTCATCCTGGCAATACCACTAGCCAAAGCTTTTCACAGGGCTGGGCTGCCTCACCTCTTTCAACCATCATCTGCTCATTGACACGACAGTGCCCCCGAAAGTTCAACCTCTGCGCCTGCTACCCCTCGCACTTTAGGATGACGTCACGACAGAGCTGCAGAAGTTGTTGGATGCTGGTATCATCGAGCGGATCAACATATCTCTCTGGATCTCAAACTTGGTGGTAGCAAAGAAGAAGACAGGTGGCCTATGATCGTGTATTGTCCTCAGAATGGTAAACAAAGCAGTCATCCCCGACAAATATCCACTGCACCATGACAGAGGAACTGAAGGCAGTGTTCCATGGCTCAAGAGTTTTTTTTCCAAACTAGACCTCCGCCAAGGCTACCTACAGATTCCCCTTCACCCGGACAGCCGCAACCTGACAGCCTTCATCACCCACATGGGAGTATTCAGGTATACCCGCATGCCCTTTGGCCTTAGCTCCACCCTGAGCTGTTTTCAAAAGATCATGGCTACCATCTTTGCCGGTCTCCCAGGGGTGGTGGTGTACTTGGACAACATTGTGGTGCACGGCACAACAGTGGCCTCCCATGACGCCTGTCTTGATAAAGTCATGGAGGTCCTAGGAAAACACGGCTTCACACTCAATGAGGAGAACTGCATCTTTGGAATAACGACCGTCGAGTTTGTGGGTTTCCACCTGTCTGCCGAGGGTCTGAGTCCCCTGCACTTGAACGCCGAAGCGATACTGCAGCTGCCTGAGCCATCACGCCCCGCGTAGCTTTCGTCCTTCTTAGGCATGGTGAATTTTTATGAGCAGTTTATCCCTTGGTACTCAGAGACGATAGACCCACTATGCGCCTTCCTGAAACAGGATGCAACCTGGATATGGACCCCGGCATGCTCTGCCGCCGTCAAGAATTAAAGACGTGGCTCACCTCCCCACCAGTACTCACCCACTTCCACCCACAAAACCCCACGTTTGTGACGTGTGACGCTTCCAACACAGCAGTGGAAGCCATTTTATCACAACTGCAGGAAGGAACCGAGCACATCAAACATATAAAAACCACCTTCTACCACCCTCAGGTGAACCGGTGGGGGGGAGGGGGTAGAGAGGTTCAACCAGACCCTCAAGAATGGTCTCAGGGTACATCTAGAGGATGGGCCCCCATTTTCTGCCGCACTACAGAACACCTTACTACATTATAGAGCAACACGTCATACCACGATTGGCAGCTCCCCGGCATTACTGATGCTGGGATGCGAGATGAGCCTTCCCCTGGACCGACTATGCCCCCCAGCGTAGTTGGTCCCCCCATCATCCCGCTGGGCTATGAAGAGCTCAGGACGGCTGATGGTTGGGAGCAGCCCTGGAAACTGAGATGGTGGACTGTTTTGTGTCAGATCCAGGACAGGGACATAAGCAACATCGTTCAGCTTTGCGACTTGACTGCCATCCCAGATTGTCTTAATGGTGTCTCTGGATAACTCCTCCGAGCATGAGTCCATATACCGGTTAATGTCCAGTGGCATCCTTGACAGTGTGTCGGCATCTCTGTTAGCGCTGCCTGGCCTGTATTTGATCACAAAACGGAAGTCAGCCAGTTCACCGACCCATCTGTGGCCAACAGTATTAAGCTTAGCTGTGCTCATCACAAACATCAACGGATTGTTGTCTGTGTAGATAATAAAGTGGGGTGCATAGAAAAGGCAGTCTCTGAATTTTTCACAGATGGCCCACTTTAGTGCCAAGAATTCAAGTTTGTCTGAGTGTAGATGATAGTTGCGCTCTGCAGGTGTCAGTGTTCTGGATCCGTAGGCGATGACTCGCAACTTCTCTTCTTAGTGCTGATGCAATGCCGCCCCGAGGCCTTGTTCTGAGGCATCAGTGTGCAGCACAAAAGGGAGACTGAAGTTGGGGTAGGCAAGCACTGGGGGGTTAGACAGAGTGTGTATGAGCTGATCAAGGACTCTTTGATGTTCATCAGTCCAGCGTATTGGGGTCTTGGATGCGAGCAGTGTACCCTTCTACTTGCTTCTCTTTGGCTGATGTGCTGCACTGGGTGGGTTTTTTGTTTCCAACAGCTCGTACATGGGCTTGGCAATCCTCGAGAAATCTTGGATGTAGGTGCGATAATAACTGAGGAACCCCAGAAGTTTGCGAACCTCTCCGACTGTGTTAGGAGCCTTGTCTCTCAGGGCTTGGATGGCTTCCAGATCTTTGGGGTCAATCCGAACCCCATCGGCTGAGACCAAGCGTCCCACATATCGGACCTATTGTTTGAAAAGTTCACATTTGTTGGGCCTAAGTTTCACACCATGCTCCTGAAGTGCCCTTAGGACACGTCTTAACACTTCCACACGCTCTTCAAATGTCTTTGCATAACAGAGGACATCATCTAGGTATGGTATGCAGCACTCATCCCTCAGAGAGCTGAGCATTTCCTCCATGCTTCTCTGAAAGGCAGCTGGGGCATTTGAAAGGCGTAAAGGGATTTGTATCCACTCATACAATCCCCATGGAGTGATAAAGGCTGTCATGTGTCGTGACCCTTCTGCCACAAAGCCTTGATGATAGGCTTTGCCCTGATCCAAAATCGAGAACCAGTTGAACCCTCCCACTGTGTCGATGAGATCTTGAATACGGGGCAGGGAATGTCTGTCTGGGACTGTCTAGGAGCCTATAATCAATGCAAAGTCGTAAACTTCCATCTTTTTTCCGAACACAAGCCACTGGAGCTGCAAATGGGGACTTGGATTTTACAATCCATTTCTTTGCGAGCAAGTCTTGGATATAAGCCTTGACTTCTTGGTACAGTGGTTTGGGGATAGCTGCATAAGATCTCTGTACTGGGATATCATCCTTGAGAGTGATGTTCATCTAAAGACTTGGAATACACCCTATTCTATTATCGTCACGTGAGAATGCATGTGACTCTTCATAGAGCATTTGTTTTGCTGTTGCCTGTTGTTCTTCACTTAAGTGGCTCATGTCCACAGGAGGGTGCCACAGCTGGGAAAGTGGTTCAGTCTGCTCTTTTTCATTCTCACTGACAGATTCTGGTGAGTTGAAATCACTGACTTTTATGTCATCTGTTTGATCGGTCTCAGTTATTTTGTCAAAGGACTGGATACTGCCCAGCATAGTGAGATTGTCCAGAACAATGTCATGCTGGGTAGGGTTTCCCACTGGGATCTCAACATAAGGGCGTTTTGTGTGGTGGACTTCAACCAAGCCATTCCCAATGTCAAGCTGCTCCAGTCTTGAGTCAGGATTGTTAACCTCAAATAGTGCTACAGATGAAGTGAAATTGGCAGGAACCTTGCAGCTGAGGTGGATGATGTTTCCAGGGGGAATGACAATGCCTCACCGCCCTGCTCTAACCAGTGCCTGGTCATGGACGGGCTCTTAAGACTGTACAAAGTTCACAATCGTCTCAGCTTTTTCTTTTTTGGCATGCATGGCATCTTTCAATAGCTTAGCAATGACAGTGACAACATCTATTTCTCCTCCCTGTTCTAGGATGAGCTCCTGGAGGACGCTGAAGCCAGTATAGGTCTTGCAAGGCTTACTTTGCTGACCAGGAAGGGTACCAGGATGGTGAGTTTTGGATTGTCATTACCAGGTAAGTTGAAAGCCAGTTCAATCCATCCATCATTTGGAACTGGTTCACCGTTGGCTGCTGTGAGATCCAGGGGTCTGTCTCCCAGTAGGTCACTGAGGGGACGTACTTTCTGTTGAGGTAGGTACTTTTGTTTCCAAGCACGATCAATAATGCTGACCTGAGCACCAGAGTCTAGAAGGACTGTCACAGTGTATCCATCCAAATTACATTTTAACAGACATCTTTGTCCCACAAGTTTAGCTACACACTGCGGCGTAGACATAACATCAGTTGGTGAGTGAGAAGCTGTTTTGTTTGTCTGGGCTGGTACAGGTTCTCTGGAGGATGATTGAGACACAATGTTGAGACCGGTCACAGGGGGTCCCTCTGCTTAGACCGGGGTCCATTTCCCTGCT
Source organism: Pholidichthys leucotaenia (assembly GCA_020510985.1). Classification (NCBI taxonomy): domain Eukaryota; kingdom Metazoa; phylum Chordata; class Actinopteri; order Cichliformes; family Pholidichthyidae; genus Pholidichthys; species Pholidichthys leucotaenia. Next base: position 369,184,392 of record CM035836.1, on the reverse strand, counting down.
GTTTTTTTTTTTTTTCATACACCCAAGAGCATGGTGTCCCTCTTCTCCACAAGCAAAACAGTGGTTACAGTTGAGTTGGTGATTTGCAGTACAGTTAGGGCAGCCATATCGTTTACCTTTTCTTAACTGTTTATGCTGTTGATCAAGATGCTGACATATACACTGTGGTCTGGACTCACCTGCTGGTAGCTTTTCGTTGTCTTTATCTTTTGCTTGCAGGGAACTCACCACTTGAATCAGGGTCTGTACTTGAGCGCTCAGCTGGTGAATAAGTTCATACTGGGCCTTACTGTCAGGGTGGGACTCAGCTTTAGTACCATCACTGTGGTTAATTTCACTACTCTGGGCTTGAGCTGTTTTTGTATGGGTGACACGGCCTAGGTGTCTTTTTCGTTCACTCTCCTCATTTGTAGTTTTTGTTATTTGTTTTACAAGTGCATTGTCTGTGACTGTGGGTTCAGCGACCAGGGGTTTTAGCTCTCGTCTGATGTCTTCATGCTTTTCATTCAGGCCTTGGTAGACTGTGTGTAGGAACACATTCTGGACTGTTTGAGCTTCATACTTAATGTTTGAGTCTGTCTGCTTTGATGTAAACAGAACCTTTTGTCTGAACCCCATCATTCTGTAGAGAAACTGCTGAGGGGTTTCATGATCATGCTGCTTGGCATTTATAAGCCCTTGGAACAGTTCAGTGCTGCTTTTCTCTCCTAAATGAGATTGCAGGGAGCTCTTTAGCTCAGCTATGGACATCTCATCTTTGCTGGCAAGCATATCTTTGAAGATACCTGGTTTTATAATGCGGAGTACTGCCTGGACTATTTCTCCCTCTGTGTGGTTGTCCTTCAGTCCCTGATCAATCTGCTTGCTGATACTGCTGTAGGTTATGTCAGAGGCATGATCACCAATTTGACCACTCTGGATCTTGAACTCTTTCCTTTGCAGAAGGGGAAGGTCTTTAAGGGCAATTAAACTTTCAGAGGGGGAGGGCAAGTGTTGGACAGGGTATGCCTGGGGTGAACTGCAGAACAGTCTGACTGTGAGGCAGACCATTTTCACTAGCAGTGGGCTGAGTGCTGGCATGTTTAAGGTTTTGGCATAAGGTGTTGTAAATTGAAATAAGCCTGCTCAGTTGAGAGTCAAGGGTTTCAGCTTTGGAAGCCAGATTAGCCGTTTCATTGTCTGTATGGGCAGTAGTTTGTAGCAGGTGTGATGAGACATCATCAGCAGGCAAAACAAGCTCAGTACGACCCTCATCAGTAGCTTCAGTCTGGCTACGCTTCTCAGTTAACTCAATTATTCTGTCATTAAGATGTAACAGCTCTGACATTCCTTGATCTTCTAACTCCAGCAGAAGTGCACTGTCCATGTAGGAACAGATATGATCAATGCAGCCTTCTTCATCCTGCTTATTCAATGCAGCATTGTCTTGGTCAGGTGTATATGGGATATAAGTTGCGAGTTGGAGCAACTCATCAGCAGAGAGGCAGAATAGTCCTTTCTTTACCATCCACACCAGCTTCTTTCTTTCATTATCTCCAATCCTGACTTATAACTTGATGCCTTGGCCCTGGGACCACTTGTCTGGCCCTTTGCTTCAGTTATACAGCACGCTGGCTTTTTAGCTGGTCCACCGGTTCATAAATCTCTGGATCGACAACTGTAGGTGGTGATGTCATCGATCCCAGTTGAGCCCCCACTATTGTTGCAGGTCTGGTCTAGGGTGCAAACCCGTAACAGTTAAATTCCTGTATAAACATGAGAAAAGGTAAGGCAGGAGGCCATTAGCTGTGGTTTAGTGCAGTCCCGCATGTAGAATGAGGAAGTCACGCGAGAGTTTGGTTACAGGGAGTTCCTGCCTGAAGAAAGAAAAGAGGCACAGTCCACACTGCCACCTTGTGGCGGACGCCAACATTAACACTCAAATGCAAAATTCTTCACAAAATAATGAATAGTCCTTATTTCTTAACTCTTAGTGTCATTCACAGAAACATATTAACATATAGTGCCATGAGCAATTTAAACTCACTCATAAAATGCGACCACACATTTTGTGGGCATCACAGCAACATACTGGGTCACGTCCTGAAGGACTGTGCAGAGGAGCTCAAGAATGTCCTGGCCAACATCTTCAACATCTCTCTGACTCAAGCTGTTGTCCCCACATGTTTCAAAACTGCCACCATAATACCAGTCCTAAAGAAACCCCTCCCATCCAGCTACAATGAATACCGGCCTGTAGCACTGACACCCATTATAATGAAGTGCTTCGAGCGGCTAGTCATGCAGAACATCAAATCCATCCTGCCTCCCTCCCACGACCCATCTCAGTTTGCATACAGGTCAAACAGATCCACAGAAGATGCCATCACTGCTGCTCTCCATCCAGCCCTCACCCGCCTGGACTCAAAGAACTCCTATGTGCGAATGCTGTTCTTGGACTTCAGTTCAGCATTCAGCACTGTAGCGTTGAGTCCTACAATTTGGAAATGTAATTATTAAACTAAGTTTAAAACTTATTAATAAGACTTGTAATACCTCATTTGTAAAACTAGTTGGGGCACCATTCACGCTTTATAGAGGTGGAAACTCTTATGAACAAAGACTTAAGCTTAAGAATTGGCATTTGGTAAGTTAAGCCTTAGTTAATAATTCTATTGACAATATTTGATCAGTCTCATAATCTGGGCATCAGTTCTTGACACTGTGTGATTCTTAAAGTCTGGACAGAGAGGACACTGATGAAGAGATTAGTAAATTTATTACAGAAAAACCCAAAATAACAATAGACATCTGTATAGCTTGTAGAAGCTAGATAACCAATATAAGAAGATAACCAATATGAGCATGAACAGTGGTAATTTTGCATATATGAAAACACAGCAATATTTACATATTTACAGGTCTTGCATATGTGGAATAAGGGTGAAGTGATAATAGTGGTAAAAATTAAGTAGAATGCAAAGTTCAGGAAAAAGGAATTTGGAAAAAAAATATGAGAAAGAAAACTGATTAACTTTACTTTATGTTCAAAAAGGGACGGTCATTACAGAAAGAAAAACAGACACAGACAGATAGAGATTTCTTGAATTATATATAGAGTGATGTTTAATATATAGAGTGAGACAACAGAACTACAGCTCCTGAGAGACAGGGTTTAGACAGAATATAGAGTGATGATATGGAGTGAAGTACGTGGCGGTAATGCACCTGTAAGCTGGTTGCCAACCGCCAATCAAATCTAAAAGAAGAAGGAGAAGAGATTACAGCTTTCCTTGGAGCTATTGCTCTTAACTGCCTTACTCTCTTGGCGTTACTTGGTTCCCAAGAGGCATGCAACAGGAGAAAATGGTTGAGCCTTAGGAGGGGTCACAGGCATGTGAGGAATGACTCTGGGTAGCCCGGTGTTGGTCCAGCCTGGGCTGGTGATGAGCCTTGGCGGCAGTAGTTCTCCCTGTCGTCCTGTGCCCCGGGGTCTCGGCCTGGAAATCCTTGGTAAGGTGGGGCCTGGATCAGGCCCGGAGCTTGTGTCTGCTGGAAATGGCAGTAGACAATGGATCTCCCCTAGGCCTGCATTTGGCAGTGCAGGATAGCCAGAAGGAAGCCTTAAAAATGGAATAAGCTCTAAAAAGTGTGATCACGCTGGACTTACAGAAAAATTAAGATTAAAGAAGAAAATCATGGCTTGGTTGGCTTTAGAAAAGATAAAAATTGGAGATTACTTCCACTAGTTATGAATTGCTAGAGAAGGTGATGAAGTTTTAAAGAAAAATCCAAAAATTATCAAAGTTCAGGTAGTTAAAGCGTGTTAGGAAAAAAGAAACTGTTACCTTCAGTCTGATAAGAGCTGGATTAGAGGCCTTAAGGCTTCTGAGGAGAGAGTGAGGGCCGATGACCTTTCTCCTCAGAAAACAGCAGAAGAAAGAGAATTCTGGTCTAGGCATGTGATAAAGGCACATACCCACAAGGCGCTCCTGAGGGGTCGGCCAATCAGGGCATTGCATGACTATCTCACTGTCCCTTTGGTAAACTCGCTCGTCCCAATGGGAAGTGAAATGCTCAAACAGACACTTATCACAAGCTAGACACACATTATCAAAATATCTCCATCTGAATTTTCTAATCTATGAGGGTTCATAAGTAAGAAAAGCATGCATAAATTAAACATTTATGACAACAGATAATGCAGTAACATTGTAAGCACATTTAGGAAGTCTTTAGGAAAAATTCCTGTTCTGCAGGAATTTCACTGCTGTGGTCTTGGAACAATGTCTCAGTGGGGAGTTTGTTTCCTGCTCCTGTCTTGTCCATATCAAGGATCTGTGTTGAAAGAAATAAAGAGAGTCAATCCAGCTTGAGTCTGCTACAACACAATCATCCCCCAGCAAGTGATACAAAAATTCAGACACTTGGGACTCAAAACCTCTCTCTGTAACTGGGTGCTGGACTTTCTCACAGGGAGGCCACAGAACGTGTGGGTTGGCAGCACTACCTCCCAGACTATCACACTGAGCACAGGGGCCCCACAAGGGTGTGTGCTCAGCCCACTGCTCTTCACCTTGCTGACCCATGACTGCGTCCCAGCCTACAACACCAACCATATCATAAAGTTTGTGGATGCCATGACGGTGGCGGGCCTCATCACCAACAACAAGGAGGCCAATTACAGAAATGAAGTGAGCCAACTGGTCCAGTGGTCCAGAGACAATAACCTCTTCCTGAATGTGGGAAAAACCAAGGAGATTGTAGTCAACTTCAGGAGGGGTCACACACAGCACCCCCCACTGATCATTGATGGTGCAGCCATGGAGAGGGTGAGCAGCACCAAATTCCTGGGGGTGCACATCTCTGAGGACCTCTCCTGGTCCAACAACACCACATTACTGGCCAAGAAGGCTCAAATTCGCCTCCACTTCCTTCATAAACTGAGGAGACCATGAGTCCCACCCTCCATCATGTGTTCTTTCTACCGGGGCACCATTGAGAGCATCCTCATCAGCTGCATCACGGTGTGGTATGGAAGTAGTAGTAGATTAGTTTATTTGACAGGGACAGTGCAATAAACATAGACAATTAATCAAAGACAATCAATCTGATGTGTTGCACATAGAGTGTATAGCTATTAGCTAATTTGCAACTCTTGTGCTGCACCGCCTCCTGCTGGAAGACACTACAAGGACTGGAGGACTGCCCCTCCCGGTGCCGGCAAGTAAAAAAGGTAAAAACATCTCCTTTCTATCTTTGTCTTTAATAAAAACAAAAGGTAATTACATCTACCTCACCCGCAGAGCCATCAACATCGCAGGCGACACCTCCCACCCCTCAAACTCCCTCTTCAGCCCCCTACCCTCAGGGAAAAGGTACCAGAGCACCCGGGCCTGCTCCACAAGACTGTTAAACAGCTGCCTTCATCAGGCCATCAGGGCCCTGAACTCTGTTCACTTCGCCCCCAGACCGTAACACAATCACCAGCACAATAACTACCTCAGCTGTTAGCACAGAAAGACTGGCACACCAACAGTAATACATTTGCTGCTGTATGTCTCTGCACTTTAACTGCAACCATTTCCACAAATGCCATATCGGCTGCTGTCTGTCTGTCATTGCTATACTGATCATGTGCAGTTCTATCGGTTACTATCTGCAGTTACACTACCGTATTGAACTGCAGCTATGGGTATTACATCTCTAGTTTTCTGTACATAGGATTGCTGGGTTTTATCATTGTTTTATCATCATTAATTGTTTATCTTTATTTGCAGTATGGGAGGTCTGGGTCTATCTTCTGTCGCCATTTGCACTATGGGTTGCTTTACTGTACATAGACTGCTGTTGTTGTTGTTTTCTTTTTTCCCGGCCTTGTTCCTTTTCTTTTTTATATTGTGCACACTCTGAAGAGAGAGAGAAACGCCATTTCAATTATCCTGTATGTCCTGTACGTATAGTAGTATTGACAAATAAAATCTTTGAATGATGTCTAGCTTTTGAGGATGTTTTGGTCTACTTCACTTTGTCAGGCAGGTCCTATTTAAATGATTTCTTGACTGAGAACAGGCGTGGGAGTAATCAGGCCTGGGTGTTGCTAGAGAAATTGAACTCAGCTTTCCAAAGATGTGATAAACCACAGTTAATTTATGAATTAACGGCGGGGATGGGGTGGTGGTGGGGGTCACCTTTTCACACAGGGCCATGTAGGTTTGGATTTTTTTTTACCCTTAATAATAAACACCTTCATTTAAAAACTGCATTTTGTGTTTACTTGTGTTATCTTTGTCTAATTTTTAAATTTGTTTGATGATCTGAAACATTTAAGTGTGACAAACATACAAAAAAATGAGAAATCGGGAAGGGGCAAACACTGTTTCACACCACTGTACATACTGTATATCTAATATACTCGAGTACTAATTCAGTTAAAACTAAGACTCTATAAAGACTACGGTATATAAGTATGGATGATGTGTAACCACTTACTTCCACCGTAGAAAAGTGAAGTTCTGCCTTCTGGATTTAGGGTGGACCTGTCTGCACAATTCATGTCAATTGTAACCAGTCTCCACAGTAGTGATATGTACCTGCCCATAGAGCCTGTCAATTACATCCTGTGCAACAAAGGTCAGGCAGCTCCCTCCATTCTAACCTTTTGTGACTATGTTCAGTTGTGACCATCCCCCCATTTTTATAGCATCAAATAACTGATTAAAGCTGAACTGATCTGTTAAACATCTGAACATCATTTAAAGAACAACCTATGAGGACAGAGCCAATATTTTTGGAAACATTTATTCAAGGACCATCTGTAGTTTTCAGTTTGGCAAAATCCTGCACATAATAATAGGCAAAGGCAGGGGTTATTATCCTTTTGTATCCACTAACCACAGGGCAATTGAGATGCTTAGGCTTTACTTTGGAGAGCTCTCATGGTCTATTTTTATTTGTAATCTATAAATTAAATAGGATAACGCTGACTTTAGCTTTAAGCATTGAGGATTACAGTGGCTTAAAATTTTCAACATCTACGAGGGGGCGCTGAAAAGGTCATAGGCTGAAAAGTTCACAGTGGTCAAATGTGGTTTATTTTTCGACGTAGTCTCCTCTTTGGTTCACACACTTCTTCCATCAGTGTTGCAGCACTGGGATCCCTGCGATTCAAAAATAAACATTTGGTCAAATTTGGCCACTATGAACTTTTCAGCCTATGAACTCTTCAGCAACCCCCCCCCCCCCCCATCCCCAGTAAACTGTACGTTTTTTAACCTAATCTTTGTAATTTCAGCAAAATCCGTTGTTGCTTTCTGGATGCAGACCAATAATCTGAAATTTCTGAAGCAGCAGTTCTCTTGGCACTAAAACCTGAATTTCCACAGTTTCCATGCATTATCTTTAATTAAATATGCAAAATGTCCCAAAAGTCTGTATCTGGCTCTAATACAGAGAAAGCTTGATTTAAAAGTCAAATCATCATGTGTTTTGCAGCTGACTCTGATAACATACTGTAATCTCAATCTTTCCAGATAGTGCTGGCTTAAACTAGACCTTACAGTTCAAATACAATCAACAACTTTCTCTCTACAAAATGTCTTTCATAGCTCAAGTGGTGCTGCAGAATAAAGGGTTACAATTCAAAGTCTGCTCCTGACAGGGTTTCAGACAGGTGGGGCTACTGCTGATCCACCTGCCACGGTAAGTGCACTTCATGGCTTGAAGCTGAGAGGGCTTAAAAAAGTCTACTCCCAGCTGCAGTAACAAATAGCTGACAAACCCAAGTCTGCACAAGCTGCCATCTTTTCCATACCTGCATATTAGAAAGCCCATTTATCCATACATCCTCATCTGGTTTGGCATTGAATCTGGTGACTGAATGGAGTGGGGCTGCGCTTCTCTTGATACCAGGGTGTCTCGAAAACTAGTTTCCAAAACTGTTGTATAAGTTCTGGTTTTATAGCTGGGCTGTTATGGTTTTCAGTATATTTATTAATACAGTGGTAAATGCTCATGCCAAATATGGCCAAGAACCAAAACCTCAGGCTTCAGTGTATAAGTTTTTTTTTTTTTTTAAACTCTTTGAACTATTATATTGTGGGCACCCAGCACAATGCAGACTGATAATATTCATGCTCAGCAGGGATTGCATACGAACAGAGAGCCCCTAGGGGGACAACCAGAACAATGACTATTGTTATACATCCCCGGATTAAGGAGAGGAAGTCCGGCGCCAGTTAATCACACGATTGATATGTATTGACTGATATGTATATCAATATGTAAATGTGCCATGCATTCTCTCTTGTCTGTATAAAAGAGCTGACTTCACATGCCTCACTAGGAGCACACACTCGCACACACACACACAGCACAGCGCTACAGTGTGTCTCATGATGATGGAGGAATAAAACTCTGAAACCTTCAGCTCGTCACATCTCGCCTGAACTTATTTTGTTCCTCCACACTGGTGACCCTTGACGAAGAATGGAACACAAGGCGAACACCCCGGAGATGACCCCAGACCGGAAAAGCTCCAGCACACGTCATGGTGCGACCCTTGCCTGATCTTTTACCACCACACTGGTGACCTGACGAGGGAGAATGATCGTCTGCTCCCTCTCACCACGCTGTGGATCCCAGAGGACCAGAGAACGCCTGCAACTTTTTCATCCTCACCGGAGCGCAGCGCTGGGACCAAAAACGCACCATGAACGACATGAGCGAACAAAGGAAGCAGCCTGAACGGGGACAATCATCGACGCCGACTGCGTTGATTTCCACTGAGCTCCCCGACTCTGACTAAACTCCAGACAGCGGACCTCCCGCACACAGAAGCCCTGCACGCACTCCGCAGGATTACGAGGACACCGCAACTGCCAACTATGTGGTCACTGCGCCAGGCGCGCGCCACGCACCGGGGACAAACCGGCTCTACAGACTGATACATCATCCTCCGTTGCTGCACATGCATGAGAAAAACGGCTGATAGCCCCCTCGGAACCTTCAGGGCTGCTCGCGCACCTGGAGCGGACGTGCAGCCCGCACACAGAACTTTGTATGGGTTTCTCAGCCACGGTGCACAACGGGAATTTAGCCGATTGCTTTCCCCAATGACTTTAGGGCTGCTTCCCGCACCTAAAGCCAAACTGCTGAGTCCCTGACACAGCTTCAGTTTATCACAGCCACTACGCATCCTCGGGGAATTTGGCCGCTGGCTTTCCCCACATCCTCGTTGGATTGAACCGCGGGAGGAGTCAGACAAAATTTTTTTTTTTTTTCACAGCCGCTGTGGATCTCTGCCAGGCTTAACGGCAAAGTCCCTCACCATTGCGGATCCACACGTAATTTTTGCGTGGCCCAGACACCTTTGACATTCCGGGCCGGCACTCGCTTACTCTCACCCCCTCCCCCTCCTCCTGCACAGAGCTTTTCCTGCACCTCACTCCCTAAGCTGGCCCATCGCCATCTGGTTCCATTATGCACAACTGCACACCAGCCTGTGCACCCACGATCCACGGCCGTTCAACGTGCTGGAACTCTGAGCGGAGCACACTGCCCTTTCCACCCCTCCCCCGTCCCCCCACGGACTGACATGCCCTCCGACAGTTCTACCGGAGCTGGAGCCAAACGACGGGGGGAGGGGGGGTGTCACAGCCCCTTCTGACTGTTCTGGGGGGAGCCGTGTGGGCACCCAGCACAATGCAGACTGGTAATATTCACGCTCAGCAAGGATTGCATACGAACAGAGAGCCCAATGACTATTGTTTTACATCCCCGGATTAAGGAGATGAAGTCTGGCGCCAGTTAATCACGTGATTGATATGTATTGACTGATATGTATATCAATATGTAAATGTGCCATGCATTCTCTCTTGTCTGTATAAAAGAGCTGACTTCACATGCCTCACTAGGAGCACACACACGCACACACACACGCACACACACACACACACACACACACACATATACAGCACAGCACTACAGTGTGTCTCATGATGATGGAGGAATAAAACTCTGAAACCTTCAGCTTGTCGCATCTCGCCTGAACTTATTTTGTTCCTCCACAATATCACCATTAAAGCTGAAGTAGGTAGAAATGTGAGAAACCAGAAAAAAATGTCTGAAATTTTGAAAAGAAAATTTTCCCCCTTCCCTCCTAATCCTTAGCCATTCCCCAGCTAAAGATATAGTATCTCATGGAGTGGTAAATGCTGACAAATGCTGCAATTTTGGTATTTCTGAGTACAGAGGACTTATCCAGGACTTCATGGACTGGTGCCATCAGAACTGCCTCCAGATCAACGCGAGGAAAACTAAGGAGCTGGTGGTGGACTGCCGCAGGCAAGGACAACCCCTCACAGCACCAGTAAACATCCAGGGAACAGACATTGAGATGGTGACATCCTTCAAGTACCTGGGTGTTCATCTGAACAATAAACTAGACTGGTCACACAATACCGATGCACTCTACAAGAAGGGACAGCGCAGGCTGTTCCTACTGAGGAGGCTCAGGTCTTTTGGTCTACAAGGGGTGCTCCTGAAGACATTCTACGACACGGTGGTGGCATCAGCCATCACTTTTGGAGTGGTCTGCTGGGGCAGTGGCATTACAGCAGCTGATAGGAAGAGACTGAACAAACTGATCAAGAAAGCTAGCTCTGTCCTGGGGCAGCGCCTTGACCCAGTGGAGGAGATAGGAGAGAGAAGGATGGTGGCTAAACTGTCATCTCTGCTGGAGTCCAAGTCCCACCCTATGCAGGACATACTGAATGCACTGAGGAACTCATTTAGCAGTAGACTACATCATCCTAGGTGCGTGACCAAGAGGTTTCGCAGGTCCTTCCTACCTACAGCTGTCAGACTTTATAACCTAAGCAGGGCTGCTCGCAGAGATAGCAAAAAAAAAAAAAAAGTGACGACCTAATAGTATTGAATGTAAAAGACGCAACAGACTTACACAAATGGTCCCCTCCAGTATACAACTAGGATAATATCAGTCGCTACGGAGGGTGACAATATGTATGGGTACATATTCATACTACGTAGGATAACTAAGTAGACAGTTATGCTGTTTATTGCATCTAGCTACAATGCTCCGCACTGTGTATACTGTATATATTTATATATTTATGTGTACATATGTATATTCACTGCTCTTATTTTCTTATCTTCTAAATTATTGCTCCGAGTGTTGCTGTCCCTGTGCTGTTGCAATCCTGGAATTTCCCCATTGTGGGACTAATAATGGCTTATCTCATCTTATCTTATCTTATTTCTTCAGGGCTCGTAAAAGGTAGTAAAACAGTTTGCAAACAGATTTTAAGGTCTTAAACAATTTTTCTTGTCACAAATTTATTTTTCCACAAATAGTTGCAAACGTTTGCAAAATTGTTGTAAGCGTTGGCAAATGGTTGTAACATGTGTTGCTAAAGTTCTTTATGGTTCGCCAAGTAGTGAACACTAGCAAATGTTTAAGAACCTTTACGAACCTTTGAAATCTGAATGCTGGAGAGGGTTTGCACACCCTTTTTATAGGGTGTGCAAGATTCGCCTGGCATTCGTCTGTTGCTAACATCTGCTAACAGTCGTTAATATTTGTCATCTGTTTTTTGCAAAAGTTTTAGCAAACATTTGTGTGAATGTTTCTGTTGTTAAACATCACTGAATGTCACTAATGATTGAGGCCAACCTTGATTTTTGCAACATTCGTCAGAAAAGTTTGTGAATTGAAAAATTGCAACGTTTGTCAGCATTCGCTGCTCTGTGAGATACAGTACTAGCTTTAAGTACACATCTATGAGGTCTGCTGGCTTTTGTAGAATAGGCCTGACTGACAAGACTTGTGGCTGAGCAAAGAAACAGTCACAGGTAGGAAACATTGTGCAGGCTGGACAGAGCCCAGAGAAGATGCTGTGGTGTAGCTGACCTGTCAGATCACTTGCATTACAAATTGCTGTAGGATGATAACTGACTTATTACCTCGACCAAGGAGGTTATGTTTTCATCGGCGTTGGTTTGTCTGTCTGTCTGTTTGTCTGTTTGTTTGTTAGCAAGATAACTCAAAAAGTTATGGACGGATTTTCATGAAATTTTCACAGATTGTCAGAAATGGGGTATCCTACAGATGATTACATTTTGGTGGTGATCTGGATCACCGTCCAGAAGAAAACCGCCATTACAGAAAATGCCATTTTCGTGAATAACTACTGAACCACTAATCCTGTCATTGTCAATCCAATTGCTAGTCATATGTTTTCATGGTCAAGGAATCTGAAAACGTACACACAAACACTGTATGGGGGGAACTGTGGCCGCCATTACGGAAAATGTCATTTTCGTGAATAACTACTGAACCGCTAATCCTATCATTGTCAATCCAATTGCTAGTCATATGTTTCCATGGTCAAAGAATCTGAAAACGTACACACAAACACTGTATGGGGGGAACTGTGGCGCTTGACGGAGGTCTGCGCTCTCTGAGTGCTTTTCTAGTTTTTAAATTTAAAGATTATTCTATCTACTTCAGCTTTACAGTACCCTGCCTGCCTGCTGTTCAGCCAATCAGAAAACTTAGATTTGGAAATGATGCTGTTAGTGCCTTCCTTAAACACTGGCAGTCATATGATGCCACATGTACGAGTAAGTTGTAAGTTGACCAAGTCCAAGTAGGGGTGGGTTCAAAATCTTTATTTTCCAATTCAAATCCATCTACTTCTGAATGAGCAGATATGGATTCACAAAATCTATGGATTTATCTTTTAATATCATGGTTTTTACTTGTGTGAAACTTGCAAAAACTCCCACAAGACCTAAGAACCGCGAAGAGAGTGAAGACCCTGACAAAACCAAAGCAATTCACAAGACCTGCTAAGAAGAGTTGAAACACTGTGGAAACACCACAAACACCAGAAACCGACATGGTACCAGCAAAAACGCTCGGCCAGAAGTAAACTGCACTGGAAAAGTCATCTGTGGCGATGCCAGCATCAACCACCCAGCACAACCCCCCCCCCCCCCCAAAAAAAAAAAAACAAAAAAAAAACGGAGTCTGGCGCAACCCCCACATGCAAGGACACATGCCATCACCAAAAACAATGGCCTTCAAAGTCCCACACGCAAGATTATTCAGGAAAAGGAGAGGTCAAGTCCAGTATTGGACATTCTGAACAGAAGAGATTGAATCGGGTGTCCAAAAACTTTACCCTGAAAGGTAACTTGTAATAAATACACTCCTAAAGAATTTGCCACAGAAGTTATTTAATTTTCAATGAATAAATAAATATGGGTTTGAGTAACTTGCAGATTTTTATTAAAGTGACACTGCCAAAAATCAAGTTTTTTTTTTTAACATGTTTGTAACATGCTTTTTAAGAAGAAGGAGAAGAAGAAGCCATCTCTGTTGTCATTCAGTCCATACAGCCAATCATGTACAGTAGAATGAAATTACATTTCTGCTATCTACAATGTTAATCACATGTAGAATCAGAGGGGTCGCTGTCATGCAAGGCACTGTGGCGGTTCGTTTTAACCCCACAACAGACTAAGGACACTCAGCCCTCTTTTCTCTGTTTTCCTGCTACACTACTGAGATGCAATGTGCCATTCATGTATTTGTGATGCAAACATGCATGTATTGTGATGTAATGCGCCATTCTGTATAGTGTGCATATGGCTTGTCCTTACTGTGCTTTTTCTGAGCATCTTACATATGTAGATGTGCTTTGGTGTATTAATGTCTACAGGTAGACGAGTTTCTTCTGTCTCACCTCTGTGACGTTAGTTATTGCCTTTCATCCATTGTACTCATGCGTCCTGTCCTTACTGTGACCTAGAGACTCAGATCAATATGTAGATGTGCCTGTTAGCCTCTTTGTCTTGCACCTAGAGCGAGGTCTAGCTAATCTGCCCATTGTGATGTATGTCTTACAAATGCAAATACCTCCTGCCTGTTCTGTTATACCTTTGATCATTCTAACTGTGGGGTATGTCTCTTTCATGTATTGTTATGGTCAAGTATTTAAGGCGCAACTCTGTAACGCAATCTCTCTCTCTCACTCTGATCCTGCAACTGGTAGACACACACGTGTCCGCCTCTCTTCTTCTTCACTGAGAGCCTGAGGAATTCGGCTTCAGCCTGCTCACGCTATGGGCTGGAGCCGAGTTCCCGTGACGGCGGTATGATTTAATAAAACCTGCTTAAAACCACAGCATAGCTGCTTATTTTTTCATGCCGCTTCACTGGTGACCCCTCGAACACGCACACGTTTTGTGCGAAAGCGACCTTCCGAGCTGGACAGCCGTACAGCTGCGCTGGAGACCCCGCCTGAAAGCACACGCTTTGTGCAAAGCAACTTCTGGTCGGGACCGCGACACTTGTGACCGCTTCACGCTTCACGGTGAGATCTGCACGCCTGAGATCTGCACATCCACGCTGGACCGGCCGCTCTCACAGAGAGCGCACGCACCTCGTCCTCTCTCCACGACGGCAACCTCCAGGGCCGACGGAGAGCACAGCGCGTGGAACTGAACGCACCATGGCTGCACGAGCCCGGGGCACAAAGATCGCCTATTGCCTCGCACCGCTCCAACGCGTCTTCTACCTGTCACCGCTCCAACGCAGCTGCATGAGCCTGAGGAACAAAAGATCGTCTATTCCCTCCCGCTGCTCCAACGCATCTACACGGGCCTGAGGGACTAAAGATCGTCTATTTCCTCTCACCGCTCCAATGCACCATGGCCAATCTACAGCCACAGCTCAACCTGGATTTTATCGGCGCCGTCTGCGCTGATCTCCGCCAAGTTTCTGCACCCTGACTCGCCACTCCAGCGGCCCACCCACGCCACGGAACCCCCGCGCACGCTCGGGGAGTTACAAGGACGGCGCATCACGCACGGGACAAGTAACGGCTCCACAGACTGCCTTCCTCCTTCGCCGCTGCCTTTCAGGGCTGCTCGCTCACCTGAGGCACGCATGCAGCATGATCGAAGGATTTGTTAACAGTCTCAGCCACGCCAGAGACCGCCATCGTCCTCCGCCGCTGCTCACAGGACCTTCAGGGCTGCTCGTTCACCTGAAGCAAGCACGCAGCTCGCCACTAGATTTTTTTTTTTTTTTTAACGGTCTCAACCACCCCCCTCATGGATCGTCACCTTATCGTGGTGGGGGGGTTTGCGTGCCCCAGTGATCCCAGGAGCTATGTTGTCCGGGGCAATTTGCCTCTGATAGGGTCTCCCAAGACAAACTGGTCCTGGGTGAAGGGCCAGACGAAGAACGATCCAACAGACTCTCATGATAAATTGTATATCAAGGATTCAGTGTACCCCGCCCGGTATGGGGTTACCGGGGCCCCACCCTGGAGCCAGGCCTGGGGGAGGGGCTCGAAGGCTAGCGTCTGGTGGCCGGGTTTCCACCCATGGGACCCGGCCGGGCTCAGCCCGAAGGAGTTACATGGGTCCGCCCTCCAGTAGGTTCACCACCTGCAGGAGGGATCATGGAAGTCCGGTGCTATGTGGATTAGGTGGCAGTCAAAGGCGGAGACCTTGGCGGACTGATCCCAAGCTTTCTAAACTGGCTTTTGGTACGTGGAATGTCACCTCTCTGGTGGGGAAGGAGCCTGAGCTGGTGTACGAGATTGAGCGATACCGGCTAGATATAGTCGGCCTCACCTCAACACACAGCTCCGGTTCCGGAACCAGTCTCCTGGAGAGGGGCTGGAGCTTGGCCTTTTCTGGAGTTGCCCCGGGCGAGAGGCGACGAGCAGGGGTAGGTATTCTTGTATCGCCCCACCTTGCTGCCTCTATATTGGAGTTTTCCCCGGTGGACGAAAGGGTTGCTTCCCTGCGCCTTCGGGTTGGGAAACGGGTCCTGACCATCATTTGTGCCTATGCACCAAATGATGTTTCAGAGTACCCACCCTTTTTGGAGTCTGTGACTGGGGTGCTGGAGGGTGCTCCTCCTGGAGACTCCATTGTCCTACTGGGGGACTTCAATGCGCACGTGGGCAACGACAGTGAAACCTGGAGGGGGGTGATTGGGAGGAACGGCCTGCCCGATCTGAACCCGAGTGGTGTTCAGTTATTGGACTTCTGTGCTAACCACAGTCTGTCTATAACGAACACCATGTTCAAGCATAAGGGTGTCCATATGTGCACCTGGCACCAGGACACCCTAGGCCGCAGGTCGATGATCGATTTTGTTATCGTATCATCAGACCTGCGACCGTATGTCTTGGACACCCGAGTAAAGAGAGGTGCAGAGCTGTCAACTGATCACCACCTGGTGGTGAGTTGGATCCGATGGCAGGGGAGGAAGCCATTCAGACCTGGTAGACCCAAACGTATAGTGAGGGTGTGCTGGGAGCGTCTGGCTGAGGCCCCTGTCCGGGATGTCTTCAACTCCCACCTCCGGAAGAACTTCAACCACATTCCGAGGGAGTCTGGAGACATGGAGTCTGAATGGGCCATGTTCTCCACCTCTGTTGTTGAAGCGGCAGCCCAGAGCTGCGGCCGCAAGGTGGTCGGTGCATCTCGTGGTGGCAACCCCCGAACCAAGTGGTGGACACCAGTGGTGAGGGGGGCCATTAAGCTGAAGAAGGAGTCCTATCAAGCTTGGTTGGCTTGTGGGACTCCCGAAGCAGCTGAGGTGTACCGGCAGGCCAAGCGGAGTGCAGCTCGGGTGGTTGCTGAAGCAAAAACCCGGGTATGGGAGGAGTTCGGTGAGGCCATGGAACAAGACTTTCGGTCGGCTTCAAAGAGATTCTGGCAAACTGTTCGGCGGCTCAGGAGGGGAAAGCAGCTCCCCGTCCACACTGTGTATGGTGCGGATGGGACACTGTTGACTTCAACTGGGGATATCGTCGGGCGGTGGAAGGAATACTTCGAGGATCTCCTCAATCCCACTGATACGCCTTCCACAGAGGAAGCAGGGTTTGGGGACGAGGGGGATGACTCGCCTATCACAGGGGCTGAGGTCGCCAAGGTGGTTAAAAATCTCCTTGGTGGCCGGGCCCCGGGGGTGGACGAGATTCGCCCCGAGTACCTCAAGGCCCTGGATGTTGTTGGGTTGTCATGGTTGACACGCCTCTGCAACATTGCGTGGAGGTCGGGGGCAGTGCCTTTGGCATGGCAAACCGGGGTGGTGGTTCCTCTCTTCAAAAAAGGGGACCGGAGGGTGTGCTCCAACTTTAGAGGGATCACACTCCTCAGCCTCCCTGGGAAGGTCTATGCCAAGGTACTGGAGAGGAGAGTCCGGCCGTTGGTCGAACCTCGGATTCAGGAGGAGCAATGTGGTTTTCGTCCTGGCCGTGGCACATCGGACCAGCTCTTTACCCTCTCGAGAATTCTTGAGGGTTCGTGGGAGTTTGCCCAACCAGTTTACATGTGTTTTGTGGACTTGGAGAAGGCATTTGACCGCGTCCCTCGTGGATTTTTGTGGGGGGTGCTTCGGGAGTATGGGGTATCGGGCTTGTTGTTACGAGCTATTCGGTCTCTGTACGACCGTTGTGAGAGTTTAGTTCGCATTGCCAACACTCGGTCGGAGTCATTCCCAGTGAGAGTTGGACTCCGCCAGGGCTGCCCTTTGTCACCGGTCCTGTTCATAATTTTTATGGACAGGATTTCTAGGCGCAGCCAGGGAATGGAGGGTGTCATGCTTGGTGACCACAGGATCTCATCTCTGTTGTTTGCAGATGATGTTGTCCTGTTGGCTTCATCCAGCAATGACCTACAGCTCTTGCTGGGACGGTTTGCCGCTGAGTGTGAAGCGGCTGGGATGAGAATCAGCACCTCCAAGTCCGAGTCCATGGTCCTCAGCCGGAAAAAGGTGGATTGTCCTCTCCGGGTTGGGGACAGGCTCCTGCCCCAAGTGGAGGAGTTTAAGTATCTTGGGGTCTTGTTCACGAGTGAGGGGAAAATGGAGCGAGAGATCGACAGACGGATTGGAGCAGCATCTGCAGTGATGCGGACGTTGTACCGGTCTGTTGTGGTGAAGAGGGAGCTTAGTTCTAAGGCAAAGCTGTCGATTTACCAGTCAATCTACGTTCCTACTCTCACCTATGGTCACGAGCTTTGGGTAATGACCGAAAGAACGAGATCGCGGATACAAGCGGCTGAAATGAGCTTTCTCCGTAGGATTGCTGGACTCACCCTCAGAGATAGGGTGAGGAGCTCAGTCATCCGGGAGAGGCTCAGAGTAGAACCGCTGCTCCTCCACATTGAAAGGAGTCAGTTGAGGTGGTATGGGCATCTGATTAGGATGCCTCCTGGACGCCTCCCACTTGAGGTGTTTCAGGCACGTCCCACTGGGAGGAGACCCCGGGGCAGACCCAGGACTTGGTGGAGAGACTATGTCTCCCAGCTAGTCTGGGAACGCCTTGGTATCCCCTCTGAAGAGCTGGAGCAGGTGGCTGGGGAGAGGGAAGTCTGGGCTTCTCTGCTTGAACTGCTGCCTCCGCGACCCGGACCTCCGGAAAAGCGGTAGAAGATGGATGGATGGATGGGTCTCAACCACGGCACAAAGGGATATCAGCCGTCAGCTGTTCCCGGGAGTTTTGGGGTTGCTTCAGCACCCAAAGCCAATAGTCCCCCCGCTTTGTTTACTTTTTTTCTTACAGCCGCCCCTGCTTTTCTTCATGGCCACGAGAGGAGTCAGAGACTAATTTTTCTTCTTGTGATCTCCGCACGTGCAACGGGACAAACCCTCGACATCACGGAGCAGCAAGCAATTTTTGCGCGGCTCAGGACGATTTCACAGCTCCTGCCGGCACTTACCACCCCTCCCCTCCCTCCCCCTCCGCCTGCAGCGAGCTTCTCCCACAGCTCGCTCACACAGATGGATTATCGAGGTCGCGGCCCCCTGCCGCGTCCTCTGGGGGGGAGCGTGTGGCGGTTCGTTTTAACCCCACAACAGACTAAGGACACTCAGCCCTCTTTTCTCTGTTTTCCTGCTACACTACTGAGATGCAATGTGCCATTCATGTATTTGTGATGCAAACATGCATGTATTGTGATGTAATACGCCATTCTGTATAGTGTGCATATGGCTTGTCCTTACTGTGCTTTTTCTGAGCATCTTACATATGTAGATGTGCTTTGGTGTATTAATGTCTACAGGTAGACGAGTTTCTTCTGTCTCACCTCTGTGACGTTAATTATTGCCTTTCATCCGTTGTACTCATGCGTCCTGGCCTTACTGTGACCTAGAGACTCAGATCAATATGTAGATGTGCCTGTTAGCCTCTTTGTCTTGCACCTAGAGCGAGGTCTAGCTAATCTGCCCATTGTGATGTATGTCTTACAAATGCAAATACCTCCTGCCTGTTCTGTTATACCTTTGATCATTCTAACTGTGGGGTATGTCTCTTTCATGTATTGTTATGGTCAAGTATTTAAGGCGCAACTCTGTAACGCAATCTCTCTCTCTCACTCTGATCCTGCAACTGGTAGACACACACGTGTCCGCCTCTCTTCTTCTTCACTGAGAGCCTGAGGAATTCGGCTTCAGCCTGCTCACACTATGGGCTGGAGCCGAGTTCCCGTGACGGCGGTATGATTTAATAAAACCTGCTTAAAACCACAGCATAGCTGCTTATTTTTTCATGCCGCTTCAGCACCACCACAAACAATTTCTCCTTCCCCCATTCTATTTTATGACTTACAAGACATATGAAGATCGAAATCACTCAAATGTCTCATGTTTCTGTTTTTTTTTCCTTTTTGGTTTAAAGTTTTACCTGAAGCTGGATTCATGCTGCACCTCCACCGTCTGTATCCACTCGACCGTGAGGCTTGTGTGACAAAAATTACGTAATTGTCTCCAGTCCGCGGACGTCCACAGAGCTGCTCCGTGGATGTCCATGTGCAGCCCAAATTTTCTGACCGTGTGGCCCGGCCGCGTTGACTACACATGCGCAAGATTGAACCTCCCATTCAGGAGGTGGCGCTACAACACAGCATACAAAGTCAAAGAAGACGAAGAGGAAGATGAGCATAAACATACATGAATCATTTTGCAGCAGCAGCAGCTTGAGCAGAGAAGAACAGTGAAAAATGGTGATTATGTGGTGACCCAGCACACTGCGGACGGACATTATCTCACACTCAGCAGGGCTGGAGGAGACAGAGGACAATTTACATATGGACAGAGAGCCCCAGGGGGCAATCAGACGGGATTGTTATGTATGTGTCCTCGGAGAGGACATCCGGGCTGGGCGCTCGCTGATGTCATGCTAATGATGTGTATTGACTGATGTGTATAAGCGACTTTCGAATTACGAGTGTGCATGTACCGGAGTGGTGGCTCAGTTGGTAGAGCATCCGCCCCACACCCGGGAGGCAGGGGTTCAAATCCCGGCTGGGTCATACCAAAGACCATATAAAAATGGTACTTTCTGCCTTCTAGCGTGGTGCTCCGCATAATGGAACGGGGAAAGTAAAGTTACGCACAGAGCTACCAGAGGACTGACCCCCCACTGTAGCTTTCACTACTTACAGTAGCTGTGTGGCCTAGGGTCAGAGAAACTGAGATGGGCGCCGCCCCATGCGCCTTCATGGCGTGAAGGGAATTAACTAACTAACTAACTATGTGCGGACTATGTGAGTTCAAAGTTCACGACTACCAAATATTCCGGTAGCCGCCTTGCTTGAGTACAGAGACAGTACTGTCACACCTGAACAACTGCCGTTTAAAGTCTGCTTTAAGCTTTAAATCTCCATTACGCCAGGTGCACACTGTGCCGTAGTGAAGTGTGGAACGGCATGTATCATCTAGAGCGGTGGAAAAAGCAAACTTGCAGCATACATGCGTGTAACTTCGGGACCAGAGTGTGCACATGTCTGCTGCCATTCACGTTATATACATTCCCCACGGAGCTGAAGGATCCAGACGGACGTAATTGTTGGATTAAAGCAGTAAATCTATATTATAACATAATTAAATAGTGTTGTGTATTGTTCAAGTTCTAGCCTAATTGACACGAGTCTAAACCCTGAAGTAGTAGGTACGGACAGGCAGGCCTGGATCTAGGATATAGTTCTTTGTATATTGGTAATGAAGCTTGATCTACACACACATGTAATTAAGGCCATTGATAAGTAGGCTGGTTGTGGGAAACCCACTCAGTAGTTTTCCCTCAGACTGAAGAGATGGCAGATCAAAGGTGCTGGGGGACAAGGGGAATTGTCATGGGGGGTTGATATGTAAATACAGCACCTCAGGTAGCGGAGGAGGGTTAATATAAAAGAGAGTGCCTGCAACCTGTATTTCTACTGTTTTGGATTCTGGTGGATGTGAGAGGAAGAGAATAAAGTTTCATCTGCTCTGAACGCTCGGCCTGATTATTCATCTCTCCACACTGATGACCCTTGACGCACAATGGAACGCGAGGCGAACACCCCGGAGACGACCTGGACGGGAAGTGCCAGCAAAGCGTGCGCCGTTTCGGTCAAACTCCCAGACTTTTGTCTACACGACCCAAAGTCTTGGTTCCTTCACACCAAGGCCCAGTTCGCGCTCCGGGGAATAATGGCAGATGACACTAGATAATACTACGTGGTTGCAGCACTGGACACACGCACAACCCAGCAGGTGGCGAGCCTGCTCCAACAGCCCCCAGCCCGCGATAAATATGGTGCTCTCAAAACCACGCTGACCCGACACGCTCTCGGACTGTGAGAGAGCAGAGAGGCTCCTGACACGCTCCGACTTGGGAGATGGGTTGGCGGTTGAATTGTTGGAGAAGATGTTGGCGTTGATGGGCACAGATGACGGGCATTTCCTCTTTGCACACCTTTTCCTCCAGAACCTCTCGACAGCGGCCAGGGCGGTCATTGCCAATTCGCCACTGCTGGCCGCGCGCAACTACCGGGCTCTAGCCCAAGAGGCAGATCGGATCATCCTCACCACCAGAGCCCTCACAGTGAACACAGCATCGTCGGAACCCAGCGAGACAGCCAACAGAAGTGAGGAGCCAGCGACAGTAGCTGCAGCGGAGGCCAAGAAGCACCGGAGAGACACGCTCTGTTCCTACCACCGCCGTTTTGGAGAGGACGCATGCCGATGCGTGCCACCGTTCCAATTCAAGCACTCGGGAAACGCCAGGGCTGGCAGTCAGTAGCAGCTGCGACCGCTGGTGAAGCAAGCAAGCTGCTCTATGTGACAGACTCCCGCTCGGGGAGACGGTTCCTCGTGGACTCCTGCTCCCAAAAGAGCCTCATTCTGCCGTCCTACGCCGACCGGCTGGCGGGAACTAGCATCCCCGAACTGACGGCTGCAAATGGCTCAGACATTAAGACTTTTGGTGAGAGGACACTGACTATATCCTTGCACGGCCGTACATACCAATGGACATTCGTCATAGCGGCATGCAGCTTCCCCATTTTAGGCGCTGATTTTTTGTGTGCACGCAGACTACTAGTCAATGTTGCTAACAGACGCCTGATTAACGCAATGTCTTTTGATTCTCTCCCCTGTACAGCTAGAGGAGCCGGGCCCACAACACTAGCCAACGTCACAGCTCCAGGGGGTAAGTTCCACACACTACTCACCCAGTTCCCAGCACTCACGGTTCCGACGTTTTCAGCAATCGTCACTAAACATGGGGTGGAGCACTTCATTACCATCACGGGGCTGCCCGTTTTCGCACGACTTTGGAGCCTGGACGCAGCTAAACTGGCCATAGTGTGCGAGGAGTTTGCCAACTTGGAAAAGTTGGGCATCATCAGACGCTCAAACAGCCCATGGGCATCCCCGCTACATATGGTTCCTAAGGCCGAGGGATCGTGGCGACCTTGCGGTGATTTCTGCAGATTAAATAACACTACAGTGCATGACCGCTACCCCATCCCGCATATTCAAGATTTTTCCGTTCACCTCACCGGGGCGCGCATTTTTTCCAAGATAGACCTGGTCTGCAGTTACCACCAGGTCCCGGTGTGCACTGAGGACATACCTTAAAACGGCAGTAATAACCCCGTTTGGTCTGTGAGTTTTTACACATGCCTTTTGGGTTAAACGGCATGGCGCAGACATTCCAACGCATGATGGATGCGGTGTTGCGTGATCTGCCGTTTGTGTTTGTCTACCTGGACGACATCCTGGTGGCCAGCGCATCTGAGGACGAACACGTAGCCCACCTCAGGACAGTTTTCCAGAAGTTGGAGGAGCATGGGTTCATAATCAACCCAGCGAAGTGCCAGTTCGGGGTGACGGGAATCAATTTTTTGGGCCACCGCATGTCACTGGAGGGAGCGATACCTTTGCCGGACAAGGTGCGCGCAGTGGCGAATTTTCCCCGGCCTCAGATGGTTAGGGAGCTGCAGGAGTTTTTGGGGATGGTTAACCTTTACAACCGTTTCCTCCCCCACGCAGCCCAGCTCATGCAGCCGTTGTATGCCGCGCTTAAGAAAAGGAAACTGGTGAACAGAGTCGACTGGACTCCTGAACGAGAGCAGGCGTTTTCCGAGGTTAAAACAGCCCTGGCGAACGCCGCACTGCTGGCGCACCCGGACCCGGCGGCTCGGATAGCGCTCACTACTGACGCCTCGGATGTGGCCATTGGGGCTGTCGTGGAGCAACACGTCGCCAGTTCTTGGCAGCCACTCGCCTTTTTTAGCAGGTCTTTGCGCAACAGTGAGCGTAAATACAGCAAGTTCGACAGAGAGTTACTGGCTCTCCACCTGGCCATACGTCACTTCCAGTTCTGGCTGGAAAGGCGCACCTTCACTTCGTCCGTGGACCACAAGCCGCTAACGTACGCGATGGCCAAGGTTTTGGAACCATGGTCGGGCTGGCAGCAGAGACAGCTGGCCGCGATCTTGGAGTTTACGACTGACATTCAGCATGTGGCTGGTAAACTGAACGCAGTGGCGGACTGCCTCTCGCACGCATTAGTGGCCCCAGTCTACGTGGGGATAGATTACACGGCCATGGCCGCTGAGCAGATCGGCGATGCGGACGTTTGCGCGCTCCAGTCTGGACCAACAGGGTTATGGCTGGAGAGCAGAGTACTGCAAGATGGGGGGCCCCCCCAATCTGTGACGTCTCCGCGGGCCGCCTGCGCCCAGTGGTCCCACGTGCTTGGCACCGCCGCATTTTTGAGTCGGTTCACTCCCTGGCGCACCCAGGAGTGCGCGCGTCAGTCAAAATGGTGGAAGCGAAGTTTGTCTGGCAGAGCCTGTGCAAACAGGTGAAACAGTGGGCGGCAGCCTGCGTAGCGTGCCAACGAGCCAAAGTGCACAGACAAACAAAGGCCCCCTTGGAGCCGTTCCATATTCCGGCTAAGCGGTTTGACCACGTTCACGTGGACCTTGTGGGCCCCTTCCCGCCATCGCAGGGGTTCACGCTCCTCCTGACAGTGGTGGACCGCACCATGCGCTGGCCCGAAGCAGTCCCGCTAGCTTCCACCATGTCCGCAGAAGTTGCACGTGCTTTTTTGACGACATGGGTGGCACGTTTTGGCGCCCCTTCGGACATCACGTCCGATCGGGGCCCGCAGTTTGTTTCCGACCTCTGGTCCACCATGGCCCAGAGCCTGGGTGTCACAATTCATCGCACGACCGTGTACAACCCACAGGCCAATGGGTTATGCGAGCGTTTCCATAGATCGCTTAAAGCAGTGCTCAGGGCTTCGCTTACGGATGCAAATTGGGTGGACTGGTTGCCGTGGGTTCTATTAGGGGTGCGTTCAGCACCGGAGGAGGATTTGGCGGCCTCCCCAGCAGAGCTGTTTTTTTCCTAGCTGCTGCAGCTCCCCGTGGAATTTTTACCAGATAACCCCGTGCCGAACACCGATCCGTCCCCGGGTTCACGGCATAGCGCAGGGGCAGGGACGCTAACCAGCCCGGCCCACAACTGTTTTCCCCATGCTTTTGTGCCAAAGACCTTGAAGGATGCGTTGTTCGTATTTGTCAGGCACGATGCCCACCGGACCCCATTGCGCCCGCCCTACGATGGCCAGTTCAGAGTGCTGGAACCCGAGGACAAACATTTTGTGTTAGACTTGGGGGGTCACCGGGAGACAATCTGTATAGACAGGCTTAAGCCCACCTTTGTTTTAGCAGACGAACAGGTGGTGTTGGCCTGAGCTCCTCGGCGCGGAAGACCCCCACTGAGAACTCCCCAGGTAAATGACTCGTCAGATCAGTCACACGAGCATGCTGAAGGTGTCCCCCCCCATTGTCCCCCCACAGACGGACGCACCCCCAGGAACCCCCCACCGGCACAGCAGCGCCTCGGAGCCGAAGATCCCCCGTTACAGCAGCTATGGACGGAGGCTGAAGCCCAAAGGACATGAAGGTTAAGGCTCAGTCTGAGAGTCTGGGGGGATGGGGCGGTGTGGGAAACCCACTCAGTAGTTTTCCCTGTACTGGGGGACAAGGGGAATTGTCATGGGGGGTTGATATGTAAATACAGTACCTCAGGTAGCGGAGGAGCGTTAATATAAAAGAGAGTGCCTGCAACCTGTGTTTCTACTGTTTTGGATTCTGGTGGATGTGCGAGGAAGAGAATAAAGTTTCATCTGCTCTGAAAGCTCAGCCTGATTATTCATCTCTCCACATGGTATAAAATAAAACTGCAAATCACTGAAAACGTGTGGTACTTAAACTATAGTAGTATCGACCTATAGATCTAAGTAAGCAGGCTATGCCTTGTAATGAAATTTACTCAAAATGACAAAACCAAAGTTGAGCTGTCAAACCACTCGCTTACCTTCTTTGTAGTCGTTTCAGAGTCTCGCAAGTAAGGGTGCTTGGTCCTGAAAAGGTTATGAAAAGTTAGAGTGCCATAACAATAATTCTGTAGGTAATCTCCCTTTATGCTCTACACATATTCCATACATATTCTGTTTGCATTCTTATGAACAAATACTGTATGTGGTGCTAAACTCTGGTAAACTGGAATTAGGCAGAGCTACTGTATAGAGCTCTCGCTCTCTCTCTCTCTCTCTCTCTCTCTCTCTCTCTTTCTCTCTCTCTCTCTCTCTCTCTCTCTCTTTATAGTCAGGTCTATCACATTAGATGCACACCCGGATCCAACATTCAAGTACACTGTTGATTACACATTCTAGAACAGCGGCGTGATCAGTGGATGGCCTGTTCACGACAGAGTTAAATTGGCCAATCAGACAGTCACGTACAAGCCCATCCTATTGTACGGGGGGTTGGTCCAACCCGCCAACCCGAGAAGATAAATGTATGTCACACCCGGAAGTCGTGGTCAGTGTGGCGATGCTCCAGAGGGAGCTGCGTCACGCTGCACCCAGCGCTGCTTGCTTTACATGTGACTTCTAAATAAATGTTCCATCTTTAAATTGAAGAAATCTCCGCCTTATTCTTGGATCTTTCAATCAAAGAATCGGGTATTTTTCTAACAGTCCTTTGACAACAAAAAATCTGCTGTCAGCGTACATACGGGGGGGTATTTTGGCAAATTTCTGCAACGTAGCCGCGAATGCAAGCGCAACTAGTTTATCCTTGCGTTTGCGGGTACAACCGGGAAGACCCCTACGCATACAATATGCTCGTAGATCAGGAACTTTCCATAAATTAAATGTATCGATAGAGCATGTTTGGTAGCCACATTTCCATGATGCTTTGCGCGAGCCGAGATGCGAAAGTCGCTTATTAGATGACAATCACTATGCTAATGTGCCATGCATTCTCTCTGTCTGTATAACGTGTATAAAAGAGCTTGTTATACATGCCTCAGCAACGCAGAAACTCTCCTAGCAGACACGCGGCCCCAGCGGGCAACGCTGGGGTCCACAGGTTGTATTTATGTTAGAGGTGTAGCTGTGTATTTGTGCCTACATATGTTTAAGCATAAAAGGACATATGGGGATTGACCTCACGACCGAAGAGGACAATAGGTCTGGACCACCTGCGGGGGACAACAAGAGGACGGGGGTGCGATGAAAGGACTTCCCGACTCCAGGAGGCAGGTGGAGGACTGAAGGCTGGAGAGGGGACAAATGTCAATAAGGAGTTTTGACGAGGATATGTGACCCCTTCTTTGTGTGATGCAGTTGTGTGAAAAGCCTTTGTGTGAAACTATATAAATGTGAAGCTTGGTTGTAACTCAGCCTCTTTTTGCTCATTGGGAGAGAGGGCTGGGAATGGATGCTTGAATAAACCTGAATTAAAAAGCAATTCAGCCTCTTTATTCCGCACTTCCCACATTGGTGACCCATCGACGTGGAGAATGCCTGGAGAAGATCTCCGAGTTCCGGCCTCGCTGGAGTCCGCCCTGGCGAGCGCTGTAGCCGTCAAGCTGCCAGAATTCTGGCAGGACAACCCACAGTCGTGGTTTCTACAAGCGGAGTCACAGTTCGCGCTCGCAGGGGTAACGGCAGATGACACCAAGTTCCACCATGTCATCGCTAGGCTCGACAATCGCACAGCTCGGTGCGTGCAGAGCTTGGTGCAGCAACCACCCGCCCGCGACAAATACGGCAGGTTGAAAGCTGCCCTCATCAAGTTTTTCACGCCCTCAGCCGAAGTGAGGGCTAGGAGGCTCCTGGCTCTGCTCGACCAAGGAGGACACAGGCCCACCGCCCTGATGGAAGACATGCTGCGGCTGAGGGGATCAGACAATGATGGTTTCCTTTTCCAGTTTATCTTCCTAACTAACCTCCCGGCGCACATGAGAGGGACGCTGGCCAGCGCACGTTGTGAGACCCAGGAAGATTTCCGGGAGCTGGTCCAGGAGGCAGAGAGGCTCCTGGACGCCTGCGGCGAGCAGACGACGGCAGCGGCGACCCAAGGCAGCGGAGAGCCAGAGGCAGCAGACCCAATCCTGCCAACAACGGCAGCGGCGCGGTCTCGACGCGGTGGAGGTGATGGTTCAGCGGCAGAGGCGCGGCCCCGACGCAGCGGAGGAGATGACCTCTGTTTTTATCATCGGAGGTTCGCCGAGAGGGCACGCAGGTGTGTGCCGCCATGCAGCTTCAGGTGTTCGGGAAACGGCAAGACCAAGGGTCGTTAGCAGCTTCGACTCTCGGCGAAAACAGCAAGCTGCTCTACATCACAGATGCGAGCTCCGGGCGGGAGTTCCTCATAGACACCGGGCCCAAGTGAGCTTCATCACCCCAACCTATGCTGACCGGGTGGCTGGACCCCGTGGTAGCGGAGCAACGACGGCAAACGGCTCCAGCATCAACACCTACGGGAAAAGGACTTTGTCTTTACGCTTGCATGGCCGCGCATATGAATGGACTTTTGTCATAGCGGCGGTGAGTTTCAACATGTTAGGTGCTGATTTTCTGTGCTCACATGGTCTGTTAGTTGATCTTGCCAATAGGCGGCTGGTAAATGCACTCTCTTTCTACTCTGTCCCCTGTTCAGCGCGAGTGTCCCCGCCACCAGTACAGACCAACGTCGCCGCAGCAGATGGTAAGTTCCACACACTCCTCACCCAGTTTCCAGCACTCACGGTACCCATTTTTTCAGCAACGGTTGCAAAACATGGGGTGGAGCATTTTATCACTACAACTGGCACCCCCGTCTTTGCGAAGGCTCGGCGCTTGGATGCTGCCAAGCTCTCCATAGTGCTTGAGGAGTTCGCCAGCCTAGAGAGGCTGGGCATCATTCGCCGTTCGAAAAGCCCATGGGCTTCACCACTACATATGGTCCCGAAGGCTGATGGCTCCTGGAGACCGTGCGGCGATTATCGCAGACTAAACAACGCCACAGCACATGATCGCTACCCCATCCCACACATCCAGGATTTTTCAATACACCTGGCGGGGGCGCGCACTTTTTCAAAAATAGACCTGGTTCGCGGCTACCATCAGGTTCCAGTCCGACCTGAGGACATTCCTAAAACAGCAGTAATAACCCCGTTCGGACTTTTTGAGTTTCTACGCATGCCGTTTGGGCTTAAAGGGGCGGCCCAAATGTTCCAGCGGATGATGGACGCCGTGTTACGCGATCTCCCGTTCGTGTTCGTGTACCTCGATGACATTTTGGTCGCCAGTATTTTGGAGGAAGAACACGAAAAACACCTCACGGTGGTCTTTAGGAGGTTGGGAGAGCACGGCTTAATAATTAACCCTGCCAAGTGCCGGTTCGGCGTCGCGCAGATCGATTTCTTGGGCCACCGCGTCTCCCCAGAAGGGGCGGTCCCGTTCCCGGATAAAGTGCGCACAGTGGCAGATTTTCCCCGACCACAAACGGTCAAGTCATTGCAGGAATTTTTAGGGATGGTGAATTTTTATAACCGTTTCCTACCCCATGCTGCGCATCTCATGCACCCACTATACGCTGTGCTCAAGAAACAAAAACCTTCCAATTCTATTGAATGGTCCCCTGAGCGGGAGCGCACATTCACAGAGGTGAAAAAAGCCTTGGCTGACGCTGCGCTCCTGGCCCACCCTGACCCATCGGCACGAATCGCGCTAACGACCGACGCGTCAGATGTGGCCATAGGGGCCGTGATAGAACAGCAGGCCGGAGTTTGGCAACCGCTGGCTTTTTTCAGCAAATCCTTGAGCGAAGCCGAACGAAAATACAGCGCGTTTGACAGGGAGCTGTTGGCGCTTCATTTGGCTATTCGCCACTTCCAGTTCTGGGTGGAAGGGCGGCGTTTCACTGCTTTCGTGGACCACAAGCCGCTCACGTACGCCATGTCCAAAATTTCAGATCCGTGGTCAGGCTGGCAACAGAGGCAGCTGGCCGCAATTTCGGAATTTACCACTGATATTCGGCATGTAGCGGGTAAACTCAACGTAGTGGCAGACTGCCTCTCTCGCGCGGTCATGGCACTGGCGCACGCAGAGGCAGATCAGGCCACCGCGACCACGCAGCAGAGTAGCAGCGCGGGAGCGCGCGCAGCCCCAGTTCACTTGGGGATAGATTATGCAGCCATAGCGGCGGAGCAGGGGGCAGATGCAGACGTGTGCGTGCTCCAGTCTGGACCAACAGGGTTAAGGCTGGAGAGCAAGTGTTTGCAAACCGGTACGCCCCCCTTAATCTGCGACGTATCGACCGGGCGTCCACGCCCGGTGGTTCCAGCCGCGTGGCGCCGCCGCGTTTTCGACTCGGTCCACTCGCTGGTGCACCCGGGTGTGCGCGCTTCGGTGAAAATGGCGGCAGAAAAGTTTGTTTGGCCAGGCCTGCACAAGCACGTGAAAGAGTGGGCAAAGGCCTGCATGTCCTGTCAGCGGGCCAAAATCCATAAGCACACAAGAGCCCCTTTAGAACCATTTTGCATTCCGGCCAGGAGGTTCGAACACGTGCATGTCGACCTCGTGGGCCCCCTACCGTCGTCGCAGGGATTCATGCATCTTTTGACAATGGTGGACCGAACCACACGCTGGCCGGAAGTGGTCCCACTGGCGTCGACAACGGCCGCGGAGGTAGCTCGCGTTTTTTTAACGGCCTGGGTAGTGCGTTTTGGGGTTCCGTCGGATATTACGTCCGATAGAGGGCCTCAATTTGTCTCTGAGCTTTGGTCAGCGATGGCCAACGGATTAGGAGCAAAGATTCACCGCACTACTGCTTATCACCCTCAGGCCAATGGTTTATGCGAGCGTTTTCATAGGTCTTTAAAGGCAGCCCTCAGAGCGTCACTCACGGATGCAGATTGGGTAAATAAGCTTCCATGGGTTTTATTAGGGTTGCGTTCTGCGCCCAAGGAGGATTTAGATGCCTCCCCGGCGGAGCTAGTGTTCGCACAACCTCTCAGGCTGCCAGGCGAGTTTTTACTAGAGCACCTGGAGCCACCCCCTCTACCGGCTCTTGGGCCACTAGTCGGCACGGGAGCGGACATGCTCCCGGGCCCCGTTCATCATGCTTTCCCGCACGTTTTTGTTCCCAAAGCTTTAAAAAATGCTGAGTTCGTTTTTGTCAGGCACGAGGCTATAAGATCAACACTCAGACCGCCATATGATGGGCCATATACTGTAGAGTGCTGGAGACAGGGGATAAGCATTTTGTGCTAGATTTGGGAGGCAGAAAGGAGACAATTAGTACTGACAGATTAAAACCTGCTTTTGTGATGAATCACGAGTCTGTACCAGTAGCGAGGGCACCTCGACGCGGCAGACCCCCCAAGGGGAGCGTCTCGGAGCCCCCACAGGGATCAAATAACCACCCTCTTCCTCAGTCAACAGAGCCAGAGCAGACAGGCGCCGCAGGCAAGGCGGGGCCAGCTTACAGCAGATTTGGGAGACAGTTGAAGCCCAGGCGGCGCACAGACTGAGTGTTTTGATGTTGGACGTACTGCTGATAGTAGCATGTTCACTGAACTTTAATATATTCTCCATTCTTCATCGTTTGGGGGGGGGGGTTATGTAGCTGTGTATTTGTACCTACATATGTTTAAGCATAAAAGGACATATGGGGATTGACCTCACGACCGAAGAGGACAATAGGTCTGGACCACCTGCGGGGGACAAGAGGACGGGGGTGCGATGAAAGGACTTCCCGACTCCAGGAGGCAGGTGGAGGACTGAAGGCTGGAGAGGGGACAAATGTCAATAAGGAGTTTTGACGAGGATATGTGACCCCTTCTTTGTGTGATGCAGTTGTGTGAAAAGCCTTTGTGTGAAACTGTATAAATGTGAAGCTTGGTTGTAACTCAGCCTCTTTTTGCTCATTGGGAGAGAGGGCTGGGAATGGATGCTTGAATAAACCTGAATTAAAAAGCAATTCAGCCTCTTTATTCTGCACTTCCCACAGAGGGTCAATAAAGAACCTGTGTCAACCTACGCTCATGCCTCGCCTCCACATCCTTCCCATGCATCCTCTACAGTTACTCCTTTTCCTTGAAACGATGCTGTTGTGTCTGTGAATGAGGGACAGCGGAGACGATGGCTGTGTTGAACAGTGCATTTTATTAGAAAAGCTGGTAGCACATGGAACACAGAACTGTAGCTAGCAAGCTAACTATACAGGAATACAGGCAGTGTTACAGGCTAAAGGCGGAGCACCAAAAGACACAGGCTGCCACGTCAGTCTCTTATTATAGGCACGGTGTGATGGTGTCACCTGTACCTGTGACATCACGTCGGTGCCCTGCATAGCGTTATGGCAGCACATAACAGATGCCATTGTTGTTGCAACAAAAAAATGTGTTTCTTCACTTTTATATAGCCCGTGAACAAACTGGCATATTAGTGCATTTGCGCAACCCATAGGGCTGGAGTGAAACTACAAATAACAGTTGTGCACATACGTGAACTGCTTGTCCTGGTAGATGAAAAAGGTTGTTGCGTCTAAAATACCTTAACCTCCAGTTCTTTTATACGAAGGCCAAATTACCAGACTGAGAGATGAAGTATACTTTCAATTATTTTACTGAAATTGAGATATGGATTTAGGCAGCGCTGGAACACAACTCTTTAGGCAATTCCCCAAGAGAGTGCTACTCAAAAAGTGGGCCCTATAGTTTTTATAAAGCTTAACCACTTCCTCTTAGAAGAGGGAGGGGTTTTTCCCTCAGTGTATCAGTACATTTCCTCTTATGTGACAATTCGGCTGTGTGCAGAACTGATTCTGACTGGTTTCAGGTAGTGAATTATAGGGTGTAACCTAAACTCTACAGTGTAGCGTGTGAAGCAAGCAGATAAAGAAGTGTGAGAAAGACAGGCCAATCATGTCATTTTACCAACAAAGTGAAGCATACACACAACCACATGCACCCGGGCGTGTGCGGCAGCCTCATCCAAAAAGGACATGCACCTCAGCATACCAGAGCGGAAAAGTACGATGAATCCAGCTTAACACCCCCCCCACACACACAAAAAAAGTGAGTTGAGATGGTTTAGTTTAGTTTTAATTTAGAACATTTATTTTGAACGTGCAATACAAAACAAAAATGAAAGAAACAATATAAATTTTAGTCCATACCAAAACACCATGTAATATCAATCCGAAAAGGAGTAGGAAGAAGTAAAACTTATTTAGATCCTACTCCTTTATCATCCCATCAGATTAATTATTCCCTCTGAAGTGCAACCCAAAACACCCACGTACATGTAGCTACATACTGTATATACTTACATACACAGATATTGATATACAAATCTATCTACATACATGCATTATATACACACATATATACACACCCTCTACAGACAGTATATACATACATACATACATACATACACACACACACACACACACACAACATACTGTGACGTGGTGAAGGTTCACACAAGAAAGGAGAGATGACTGTGACCAAACAGGCTTTATTTATACACACCCACTCAACACAGACAGGAGGGGAGGTCATTCACACAGACCCCCGTCTCACTTACGGTGACACAAACACATGATTGCTCACTGCTCTAACTGGTCTTATAACACTGCTGTGTCATTATAATGCAGTTATAATGACACAGCAATAACACTTAGAACTCACGAATAATAACACTCCTTGAATCCTCCGCGGCCCAAGCATGCCGGGAGAATCCCCGCCCCCTTAACACAGCCCCGATGTTACACGGTCCCCCCCACCCCCCCGGACTGGTTTCTGTCCGCAGAATAATAAAGTCCAGCTCAGACGTCAAACATGAATCCGTCCAGGTGTCGGGGCGGCCACCGTTGTTGGCGACCAGTACGTACAGGCCCGCTAGTGTCCATCTGTGCCTCAGCTGGGGTATCTGGTCGGGATGAAGGCCCCGGCTCGACCACCCGCGGGGCAGATGGCTGGTACGGGGTGAGACGGTCACAGTGGAGTACCATGACCCGGTCTCTTTTCTGCAGCCTCACCCTGCACACTACATCTGACAGTCGCTGTAGGACCTCGCATGGTCCCGACCAATGACTCACTAGTTTTGGTAACAGTCCCCTTTTTCGCTCCGGGCAGAAAACCCAGACTCGATCTCCTGGTGCAAAGTCCCTCCCTTGGCAGTGGGAGTCATATGCCCGCTTCTGCCGGCTCCCCGCTGCTGCCAGGGCCTCCCAAGCCAGTCCTCGCACCGTGTGAAGACGCTCCTTCAAGCAAAACAAATAATCCAACCCCAGTTTGCTCTCCACCTCTGGCTCTGGGGGGTGGGATGGGGTGGTGGAGGACACCAAATCCCCCGGTGTGCGCAGCTCACGTCCAAACATCAGCGCTGCAGGTGTACACCGGGTGGATTCCTGTGCTGCCGTTCTGTATGGCCACAGAACAAAGGGCAGATGCAGGTCCCAGTCTCACTGTCGCTGGTCCACTAGGACAGCGAGCTGGATGGTAAGGGTCTGGTTGAACCGTTCGACCAGGCCGTCGCTCTGTGGATGTAGCGGGGTGGTCCGGGTCTTCTGGATGCCCAGCTGCTTGCAGACCTTCCCAAAGACCTCTGCCTCAAAGTTTCGACCCTGATCGCTGTGCAGCTCCTCCGGTGCACCAAACCGACAAAACATCTCGTCCACCAGTTTTGATGCTGTGGTGGTGGCGCTCTGATCAGGGACCACGTACACCTCTGGCCATTTGGTGAAGTAATCCATTACGACCAGCACATAGCGGTTCTCCCGGTCCGTGGTGGGGAAAGGGCCCAGAATGTCCACTCCTACCCACTCCATCGATGCGCCCACCTGGTACTGCTGCAAGTGGGCGTGGGATTGCTGAGTCGGCCCTTTCTGAGCCGTGCAAGTGTCGCAGCGATGGACATGGAGCTCTACATCCTGGTGACATCCGGGCCCGTAGAACTGAGCTCGAAGACGCTGCAGAGTCTTCGTCACCCCGAAGTGGCCCGCCCCTACCGCCCCATGGACCAGCTGGAGTACGTTGGGCCGGAGCTGCCGGGGAGCCAGCAGCTGCCAGATGTGACGCTGCCCAGCTGGAGTCTGCCACTGCCGATACACAACACCCTCTTGACAGTGGAGATCGGCCCACTGAGAGTGTAGGGCCTTGGTCTCTGGGTCCAGCACAGACACAGCCTCCCAGGCGGGCCGCTGGCCAGCATCCAGCCACTACCGAACCCGGGAAATGACCGGATCTCTGTCCTGCTCGCTCTGCAGCTGCTGCGTGCCTAGGGCCTCTGTGATGTCATCACTGGGGAGAGCTGCCTGATTTTCCGAGGAGAAGCTGTGTGCCACTGTGTTATTCCTGCTCACAGCGGTCCGGAGAGCAGCAGCCCGTGGGACGGCTTGGTCTCGATCCTCTGCCTGCTGGCAGTGTTGACAGTCCTCTGCAGCACAGGGATGCCGAGACAGCGCGTCAGCGTTGGTATGGAGGCGGCCTGCCCGATGCACAATCAGAAAATCATAAACATGCAGTGCCTCCAGCCATCTTGCCAACTGTCCATCCGGCTCTTTAAAGTTCAGCAGCAAGGTCAGGGAAGCATGACCCGTCTTGAGCTGGAACCTCCCCCTGTACACATACGGGCGAAAATGGCGAAGCCCCTGGGTGACAGCCAACAGCTCTGCGAGTAACGCAATAATTCCTTTCAGCTCTGCTGAGAGAGTGGCTGAAAAAAGCAACTGCCTGCTCTCCGTGTTCTCCCTCCTGGGATAACACCGCCCCGATGCCCTGGTTGCTGGCATCCGTGTCCACGATGAAAGGGTGGTTCGGGTTGGGATACTGCAGGATGGGGGCTCCGATGAGGGCTGAGCGAAGCCGGGAAAAAGCAGCAGCACAGCTCTCACTCCACTGAAACGCACAGCCCTTCTGTGTCAGCTGATGCACCGGGCTGGCGATGGTGGCGAAGTCTTTCATAAATCTCCTATAATAGGAGGCCAGTCCGAGAAAACTCCGTAGCTCTCCAACATCCCGCGGCACTGGCCAGTTTTTCACCGCTGCCACTTTCTCTGGATTGGTGGCGACTCCTGCTGCGCTGACGACGTGGCCCAGGAAGGTGGTCTCCCACCGAAATAAGTGGCATTTCCGTGGGTGAAGCCACAGCCCGGCCTGTTGGATGGTGTCCAATACCTCCTGGAGGTTGGACAGGGCGCCATCAAAGTCAGCTGCGTGAACCAGCAGGTCATCCAGGTGAACGATGCAGCGGCTCCGGGGCATGTGAGCCAACACTCGCTCCATCAGATGTTCAAAGGTGGCCGGGGCGTTGCAAAGTCCAAACGGCATCACCTTGAACTGCCACAGTCCCTGCCCAATGGAGAAGGCTGTTTTCTAGCGGGCCTCAGGTGACAGTTCTACCTGCCAATAGCCGCTGCGGAGGTTCAGCGAGCTGAACCAGCTGGAGCCAGCGATGTAATCCAGCACGTCATCGATGCGGGGCAGGGGGTAGGAATCCTTGTGGGTGATGTCATTCAGGTGCCGATAATCCACACAGAACCGCCACGGACCATCCTTCTTTCTAACCAGAACCACCGGCGCTGCCCAGGGGCTGATGGAAGGCTCAATAACATCGGCCTCCAGCATTTCCCGTATTTTTTGTTCTGCCACCGCCCGCCTTGAAAAAGGCAGATGGCGGGGGCGGAGCTGGATCAGCCTGGTCTCACTGGTGTTGATCCCGTGCTGCACCAAGCTGGTTCGGGTGCACTCCTCATCCTTGGCAGCAAAGATGTCAATGTAGCAGTCCAACAGCTCCCGCAGCTGGCGTCTCTGTCCTGATTCCAGTCCACTGCAGCTCTGCCGGAACAATTCCTCGACCGCCTGCTGCGTTTCTGCTGACACACTGACCCACTCTGCTGTGGCCCTCCCCCTTGCTCTCTCTATCGGTGATTGTGCTCCCTCTGCTGGTGCTGATGGTGCCGTTGTGTTCAGTTCTTGTGGTGACCCACCCGGTTTGGTCCGTCCTGGTGGCCCCTCGATCACGCAGGACCCCGGGTTCCTCCTCTGGGCCATGCTGCAGAACATGATGGTCCGAGACCTCAGCAGGAGGGATGATCTGGCGGTGTCAATTTTTGCACCCCATGCTGCGAGCAGATCGAGTCCAATAATGCAGGGGTCTTGAATGTCAGCCAACCAGAATGTGTGGTTTGTGTTGTGGCCAGCC
This sequence comes from Pholidichthys leucotaenia, assembly GCA_020510985.1. Taxonomy (NCBI): domain Eukaryota; kingdom Metazoa; phylum Chordata; class Actinopteri; order Cichliformes; family Pholidichthyidae; genus Pholidichthys; species Pholidichthys leucotaenia. Next base: position 369,147,535 of record CM035836.1, on the reverse strand, counting down.
ACCCCCATCACAAGAACTCGCCACCCTCCCAGTCTGGCGCGCTCACTGGTGGCTGTGGTGATGCAGCCCCCAGTGGTCTCCCACCCCTGCGGTTCTGCCTCGTCCGTACCTGGCAGCACTCCGGGTCGGACCAGGGAGATGGTAGAACTGGTGTCGATCAGGGCCTGGATTGGCGTGTTGTCCAGGCTGCACTGTAGGTACATCCCTGGCAAGTGTCCAATTTCCCCCATACGTGGTGACAATTCATTGTGGAAAATGTCTGTGGGAGGCAGCAGGTCCCTGTCCATGCCACCTTGCTCTAGTTTAACGTTGGCGAGGGGCTGGTTTGTCGCGGGGATGGGTGCGGGGCAGTACCGCATGATGTGTCCTGGCTCCCCACAGTGGAAGCACCCTTCCTCGTGCCGCCATGGCCGTCTTCTCCTTGGCCACGCCACTGTGGTCCGGCGCAGTTCCTTCTCCTCCTCCTCGCTCTCAGCCGTGGCCTGGAAGGCTCTCTGCCTCGGTGCCAACGCATCAGCTGCACAATCCATTAGCGGTCCCACCCGCTCCGCTTCTGCCACAGCCGTCTCCCAGCTGCTCGTGGCGTGAATCCGGATGTGGCTCTGGAGCTGGGCCGGGTGGAGCCCCCAGATGAAGTTCTGGAGGGCGAGCTTCTCCACTGCCCCCGGCTCGAAATCCGGGTAGCCACACTGTGTCAGCAGCCGTATGTCCGCTGCGTAGGCTCCTAGGCTCTCTCGGCTGCCTCGCCGGCAGTTGGCCAGCTGTTCCTGGGCATGCTCAGCATTGGCCACTTCCCCAAACTGCCTCCGGAGTGCTCCTTGTAGCGCTGGCCAGCTGCGACGTTCCTCAGGCCAGAGATCAGACAGTGTGCGGAGAGCCCTCCCCTCCAGGGCCAGCGCGACCTGCACGGCGGTCTCTTTGGGTGGCCAGCCATTAAATGCCACAGCCAGCTCGACCTGGGCCAGATAGTTGTCCAGCAGGGCTTCGCCATTAAAGTGGGGAAGTTTGGCCCGTTGGCGGATTGGTGGGACGGTTGCCTTTTGGTTGATCGCCGCCTCTGGTCGCAGTGAAATTGCCGGCCCGTCCTGTCCTGAAAAGGCTGGGAAGCGGGGCTGATCTGCTCTATTTAGCCTGCCCTGCCTTGAGAAAGGCAGAAGGCGGGGTATGCTGTCCCGTCGGGTCCGCTGCTCCATTCATCCCGGCGAGCACCTCCGGGGGTTGGTGTACCAGCTCTGTCGTCCATTGCCAGCTGAGCGATGAACCGCTCCACCTGCTGAATCTCTGCTCTGATTCTGGCTTCCATCTGCTCCATATCCCACTTCTGACACCAGTGTGACGTTGTGATAGTTCACACAAGAAAAGAGAGATGACTGTGACGAAACAGGCTTTATTTATACACACCCACTCAACACAGACAGGAGAGGAGGTCATTCACACAGACCCCTGTCTCACTTACAGTGACACAAACACATGATCGATCACTGCTCTAACTGGTCTTATAACACTGCTGTGTCATTATAATTGTTATAATGACACAGCAATAACACTTAGAACACACGAATAATAACACTCCTTGAATCCTCCGTGGCCCAAGCATGCCGGGAGAATCCCCGCCCCCTTAACACAGCCCCGATGTTACAATACAAAATATACTTACACAGACGAAAGAGAGGTCATTGAAATTGTTAAATCGTTCAAAAGTAAAACATCTACGGACTGTGATGGTATTGACATGCTCCTAGTCAAAACTGTTATTGAATGCCTAGTAAAACCACTGACGTATATCTGTAACCTGTCTCTCCAAACAGGTATATTTCCCAATGCAATGAAAATAGCTAAAGTAATTCCAATATACAAGACGGGTGACAGAGGGGAACTCTCAAACTATAGGCCAATTTCACTATTACCGCAATTTTCCAAGATACTTGAAAAAATATTCTATGAGAGAATTGACAACTTCATACTTAAGAATAATTTATTGTGTGAGCAGCAATATGGGTTCAGACACAAGAGGACAACTGCATATGCCCTAATGGAATTTACAGAAAAAATATCAACAGCCATCGAAAATAAAGAGTATTCAGTTGGAGTATTCCTGGATCTTAAAAAAGCATTTGATACAGTAGATCATAACTTATTATTAAAGAAACTACAAAATTGTGGTATTAGAGGGGTAGCACTGTCCTGGTTAAGTAGTTACTTAAAGAATAGATATCAGTATGTATGTGTTAGCAACAAAAAACTCACAGTTACTGAAGGTTACCTGTGGAGTCCCACAGGGTTCAGTTTTGGGACCATTATTATTCAATATGTATATAAATGATATATGTAAAGTTTCAGAAAAAATGGACTTAATATTGTTTGCCGATGACACTAACCTGCTATGCAGTGGAAACAATTTGGAATGACTTCTGGATACACTTGGAAAGGAATTAGGAAAGCTTAAACTGTGGTTTGATTCAAACAAATTAACGCTCAATTTAAGTAAGACAAAATTTATAGTCTTTAACAACCATCACAACAACCCAGTACCTAAACTCAGTGTAAATGGTGTAGAGATTGAAAGGGTATCTGAAACTAAATTTCTTGGAGTAATAATTGATAATAAACTGTGTTGGAAGTCACATATTAATTATATTAAAGGTAAAGTATCCAAATCAATTGCAATATTACACAGAGTGAAATATTTGCTGAATCAACCCACACTATACACCTTGTATCATTCATTAATACTCCCATACATGACATATTGTAATGAAGTATGGGGAAATACATATAAAACAAACATATATCCACTCTTTATGCTTCAAAAGAGAGCTATTAGAATAATAAACAAAGCAGCTTACAGGGAACCAACAAACCCACTTTTTCTTAAACAAAAAACTCTCAAGTTGAAAGATCTGGTTGACTTTAAAACTGCAATAACAATGTTTAAAGTGAAGAATTTATCACTGCCCGCAAATATCCAAAAGTTGTTCCAAATAAGGGAGAAACGATATCACTTCAGAGGAACATGTATATTTCAAAAGCCTACAGTGAGAACAACCACCAAGCAACACTGTATTTCAGTGCAAGGAGTCAGATTATGGAACGATTTTGGACCTGAATTAAAATCATGTACAACGCTTGGACAATTTAAACAAAAACTAAAGGAAGAAATACTCCAAACATATATACAAGACGACATGTAAAATCACATAAGGATTGCCGTATCCAGCCTGTGTAGTGTTGTAGCTTAGTTTTTTTTTTTTTTCTTTTCTGTCACATTTTGTCTTAGATCTGTTTTTGAATAGTAATCGCTTAACTTAGCTTAGCTTAGTTTTTTTTTTTTTCTCTGTCACATTTTGTCTTAGCTTTGTTTTGAATTGTAATCACTCTTGTCTGTTTTCTGTTTTCTCTTTTGAATTCTTGGATGGTGTGATATCCTACCGTGTAGCAATGATCACACTTGAGTTATTTCTTTGGCTAACTCTGCCATTTATTCTGCAACACACATAATATGACTGAACATGGATTCTGCGCGGGGTTTTCACACTCTTGTTCTAATGTGTCCCCTTAGTAGTATGCTAAACAATACAGGTAGTTCCCCCTAGAGGCATGTGCCAGTAATGTTTTAAATTAGACTTGCAGTCTACCACATCCCTCCCCTCTAGATTAAACTACTTTTAATTACACTAGCCAATTATGCTAGACATCCTGGAACTCCCATTTAATCCTAAACAATCACAGTTACTTTTAACTTCTTAAACACATGTGCCATACATATAATTTCTTTCTCTTTTCTTTTCTTTTTTTTTTTTTTTTTTTCACATGTATAACACACGTAACAGTCTAACTGGGGAATTGGTCTGACTACCGCATCCCAGTGAGGTTCCAGGACGCATTCTTGTCCTGTGGCTGGGGAACTCACTACTGACTAAGTATAGTCCTTCAAGTAGTCTGGAGCTTTCCTAGCTCGCTGAGATCTTCTCACGGCGGGTGAGCCAACTGCAGGTGAAGACTCAGACTGCTCCACTGTTTCGGCTGCTGCAGTGCTGCCCGTAGAATCTGCAGAGACGGTTACCTCAGGTTTCACCTGAAGTGGTGGTTCGTTGATGCTCTCCTCAGAATGGGTGTCAGACAACACCTCTGGTGCCATCGGCAGGGGAATGGAGCTCCTACCACGAACTTGGTCGATGTGTCGCCTCACCACTTGTCCATGACCTAATGTCACCTTGAATGACACAGGGCCTGTCTTTTCTGTTATTTCTCCTGGTACCCAGGCTGGTCCTGAGCCAAAGTTGCGGGTGTAGACCACGTCTCCTTCTCTCAGTATTCTCTCTCTAGCATGCATGTCATGATAACCTTTTTGTTTCTCTTGTTTATCATGCACTTTGTTTCTGAAGTCTGGATGTATTAAGTCAAATGTTGACCTCACTTCCTTCCACACAACAGCTCAGCTGGTGACTTGCCAGTTGTAGATTGGGGTGTTATTCGATAGCTGAACAGAGCTCTCGACATTCGGGTTTCAATAGAGTCTCCTGTCATCTTTTTCATGAGTGACTTGAACGTCTGCAACGGCCCTCTCGGCTAAGCCGTTAGAAGAAGGATGGTATGCGCAGTCGTGATGTGACGTATGCCATTCTTTTCAGAAAACTCTTGGACTGTTCACTCGTAAAACATGTACCGTTATCTGATACTATGATTTCAGGTAGCCCATGTTGGCTGAAACTCTTTCTAAGACATTCAATGGTAACAGTAGAAGTAGAGCTACTCACAGAATATGCATCGATCCACTTTGAGTATGCGTCAACTATGATCAGGAACATTCTTCCCATCCATGGACCTGCGTAGTCAATGTGAATTCTTCTCCATGGTTTATCTGGAACTTCCCAGGGATGTAGTGGGGCTGCTGGAGGACTGTTCCTGTTCTCCTGGCATGCCGCACATGACTTCACAAGCGCCTCCACCTCTGCATCCATGTTGGGCCACCACATGTAACTCCTCGCCAACGCTTTCATGCGAGTGATGCCAGGGTGTGCTTGGTGTAGTTGTTGCAGTAAGGCATTCCTACCAGGTGGTGGAACAACCACGCGTCCTCCCCACAGGATACAACCTTCCTGGGTGCTGAGCTCATCCTGTCGTCGGGCATAGGGAATGAACTCAGGACTGTTCATCTTCGGCCATCCTCGCAAGATGTATTCTCGCACTCTTGCTAGAACAGGGTCTTTGTCTGTCCACTTCTTTATTTGTTGTGCGTTCACCAGGGGCACGCCGATATCTTCAAACAATAGCACTCTCTCCTCCTCCTCAGGCGTGCTGTCTCTTCCTCCATCCAAGGGTAGCCTACTCATCGCGTCAGCATTCGTATGGTCCCATCCGGCTTTGTAAACGATGGTGTACTCATACGCTGCTAATGTAACGGCCCATCTCTGAATTCTCTGAGATGTCATCTGGGGTATGGCTCTCATTTCACTGAACAGTGAAATTAGTGGCTTGTGGTCAGTCACTATAGCGAACTGTCTCCCGTACAGGTATTTGTGGAATTTTTTTACACCAAATACTACTGCAAGGCCCTCCTTGTCTAGCTGGGAGTAGTTTTTCTCAGCTGCACTAAGAGTTCTTGAGACGAACCCTATGGGTCTCTCTGAGCCATCCTCCATACGATGAGAGAGTACAGCTCCCACACCATAGGGTGATGTGTCACACGCCAGGATGAGTGGTTTGTTTGAATCATAGTGCACTAACACACTACAGGACTGAAGTAGCGCTTTGGACTCTTCAAACGCCTTCTGCTGCTTGACCCCCCATGACCATTTTTCTTCCTTCTTAAGTAAGGTATGTAGTGGTGCCAGCAGCGTGGAGAGCTTTGGGAGGAACCTATGGTAATAGTTCAACAAGCCCAGGTAGGCTTTTAACTCAGTAACATTTTGTGGCTCAGGCGCCTCCGCAATGGCTTCCACTTTGTCTGTTAGAGGGTGTAGACCACTGGCGTTGATCTTGTGGCCTAGGAACACCACCTCTTTTCCCATGAACTCACACTTGCTTCTTTTCAACCTCAGACCGCTTTTCTCCAACCGTTGAAGCACTTCCTTCAGCGTTTTCAGATGTTCTTGTTCATTTGGTCCTGTACAAAGGATGTCATCCAAATAAATGGCAACATTCGGAATTCCACCTAGGATGCCCTCCATAGTTCTCTGGAATATAGCAGGACTGGAAGCTACTCCAAATGGTAAGCGTGTGTAGGTATATAAGCCTTTGTGTGTATTGATGGTTACATACTTTCTTGATTCTTCTTCCAGGACTACTTGTTGGTAGGCGTGACTCATGTCTAATTTCGTGAAGTGTCGGCCGCCGTTCAGCTGTGCGAAGAGGTCCTCCACTTTAGGAATTGGATACTGATCCACCCGTGATGCTCGATTGACAGTGAGTTTGTAATCTCCACATATTCTAATGGAGCCATCCGGCTTTCTCACTGGGACTATGGGCGCCGCCCATTCTGCAACCTGCACTGGCTCAATGATCTTGTCATCCAGCAGCCTCTGTAGCTCGCTTTCAACCAGTGGCTTGACTGCATAGGGTACCGGTCGGGGTTTGCAGAATCGTGGTTGGGCCTCCTTGTCCACATTAATCTTTGCAGTGACACCTTTTAGCTGTCCTACGCCTTCTTTGAACACCTCAGCGTGTCTTTCGAGGATCTCCTCCAGCTGCAATTTGGGCTGAGATTCCACTTTATTCACCAACTGATCAATCATGGCCAGTTCTTGTAGCCAACTTCGCCCTAGTAGATTTGGTCCTTCGCTCCCAACTACTACTACAGGTAAGTCCTTTTCTTTGTTTTCGTGTTGCACCTTCACTTGTGCCATGCCTAGCACGTCTAGCTTCTCTCCTGTGTATGTTTTTAATTTTAATGAACAGGGATTTAATTCTGCTGTGTCTGTTTTCTTCCACAGTTGTGTATATTGCTGTTTACTTAATATGGTTACTCCACAGCCTGTATCAACTTCAAATGTTACTTTCATTCCATTAACATTCATGGTACGCGTGATGGGCGCTACCTTGGTCAGCTCCTCTGACGTGTTGTAAATTGTGTGAAAACCCATGTCTTCTGTATCACTTTCTCCCTCCCCTCTCAGTTGATTCGCTCGCTGTTCCTTTCCTGGGCCCTTGTTTTCATACTTTTGCCCATTAACTGTCGCTTTCAGCACCTGTGCGCTGTCCACCTTTATTCTACATGCTTTCTTAATGTGCCCTCGCTTGCCACAATTATGACACAGCTCAGTGGCAAATTTGCACTCGGCGGCATTGTGCTGGCCTTTGCAGCGATAACAACTGGGGAATTTGTGCTGAGTTTTGTCAGTCGACACTTTGTGGACACCTACTTGGGTCTTAGGCACACGAACATGCGTTGCTGTGTCCTCTGCTAGTTTCCTTTGCATTTCTCTCACATCTTTAGATGCTGTTTCCATCGCTTGGCATAATTCCAAAGCCTTCGCAAAAGTGAGTTTTGTTTCAGATAAAAGTCGCCGTTGCATTCGGTCATCATTCACTCCACACACAAGTCTGTCTCTTAACATTTCTTCCAATGAGTCTTTGTAATCACAGTGCAGTGTTAATTTCTTCAATTCTGCCACATACTCTGCTATGGACTCAGTGTTCCTCCTTATGCGTGAATTAAATTTGAATCGTTGCACGATTTCACTCGGTTTGGGGCTGAAGTGCTTCTGAAGCTCAGCAGTAAGCTGGTCGTACGTTTTATCTTTCGGTAATGCAGGGCTTATTAAATTTCTCAACAAGCTGTAAGTAGTTGCACCCAACTCCACTCAACAGTACAGCCTTCCTTTTGTCTGCTCCTCAATGTCATTAGCTTGGAAGAAAAAGTCCAACATTTCACCATATTCTTCCCATGACTGAGTCGAGTTATCAAAAGGGGTTACCGTTCCGATTACAGCCGCCATTGCTCGTCGTGGTGGGGAAACCTCGTTTTTCCTCCTCTGAACTTGCACTCGAACTACTGGAGTCACTTGAGTTCGCCACACTTGCAATGTTCTCTGTTTCTCGCCGCTGATTTTTTTTCTTTTAATCCTCGTCGCCAATTGTGTGATATCCTACCGTGTAGCAATGATCACACTTGAGTTATTTCTTTGGCTAACTCTGCCATTTATTCTGCAACACACATAATATGACTGAACATGGATTCTGCGCGGGGTTTTCACACTCTTGTTCTAATGTGTCCCCTTAGTAGTAATGCTAAACAATACAGGTAGTTCCCCCTAGAGGCATGTGCCAGTAATGTTTTAAATTAGACTTGCAGTCTACCACAGATGGAATACGGGTGGGCAATATAAGCTGCGGCTTCAGCCATCACCCATTTCGGATAACTTACATTGAATTGTATAATCAGAGGAGTCATTGTCTAATTTGACCTTGTTGTTATATTATTCAGTTTCTTTTAACCTGTACTGTACTATCCGAAATCCGAAAAATAAATTCATTCATAAATTCATACTTATGTAGCGTTATCAGCTGGTTTGAAATAAAGAAAAAAAAATCAACTTTTACCTGGAGAAGAGCTAAGGCCCCCTTTTCTTACCTTTCACCTAAAGATCACAGCTTTGAAGCCACATTCCATTGGTAAATTGACTCTCAAACCCCATCTCCGTGCCAGGGATGGATGCCACAGATCCCTGTGGAACTCCGTGACTGAGCTTTGAGTTGGACGAAAACTCATTATTGATATGAACAAACTGGAACCTATCAGGTAAATAAGATCTAAACCACTGCAACGAAGTTCCATTAAGTTCAACATGATGTTCTAATCTACCAAGTAGAATATTATGATCAATAGTATTAAAAGCTACACTACGGTCTAAAAGGACAAGTACAGAAACAAGTCCATTATCAGATGTGATAAGGAGGTCATTAGTGACCTTCACTAAAGCTGTTTCAGTACTATGATGGATTCTAAACCCAGATTGAAACTCTTCAAATAAACCATTTCCCTGCAAGTGGTCAAATAATTGCATAGCAACAACTCTAAGATTTTTGAAATGAAAGGAAGATTACAGATTGGTCTATAGTTAACTAAAACTCCTGGATCCAGCGTTGGCTTTTTGAGTAAGGGTTTAATTACAGCAGTTTTAAAAGCCTGCGGTACATGGCCTAATGTTAATGGAGAATTGATTATTTGGAGACGAGAGCTACCAATAAATGGGAAGACTTCTTTAAATAACCTGGTAGGAATAGAGTCTAAAAAAACAAGTTGAAGGCTTGGATCAGGAAATTATTTTATCTAACTCTAAAAGGTCAGTTGGAGTAAACTCATCCAAACAGATATCATTTGAAGGAGTTGTAGTAGTTAACATATTTAAGTTAATGGTGGGAAGAATCTGACTGATTTTATCTCTGATAGATGAAATTTTATTGTTGAAAAAGTTCATAAAGTCCCGACTAGTGTCAGGACTCATTCCATGGAGGGTCATGACCCTGCAGGTTTTACCTCCACCCAGTGTCTTCAACAGGTGATTTCACTGAATTTCTTCCCACTGATTGCTGATCAGTGAAAACACCTGCTGAAGACATTGGGTGGAAGTAAAACATGCAAGGTCTTGGCCCTCCATGGAATGAGTTTGACACCCCTGCTAAGGGAATGCTAGGATTGACAGAGTCCTGACTCTTTGTCAGCCTGGCTGCAGAGCTGAAAAGAAACCTGGGATTATTCTTGTTCTCTTCTATTAATGCAGAATAATAACTTGTTCTAGCTTTCTAAAGAGATTTTTTATAAATTAGAGGATGATTTCTCCAAGCTAAATAGATTTCATCTAATTTTGTGGAGCGCCATTTTCTTTCTAAATGACTAGTCTTCTGTTTTAAGCTACGAGTTTCTGTGTTGAACCAAGGAGTTAGAAATCTCTGATTAGACTTTTTCTTTTTTAAAGGGGCCACCATGTCTAGAGTCTGATGCAGAGAAGCTGTAACACTATCTACCATGCTATCAATTACAGAAGGAGCAAGCTGTCTATAGCTTATCTCTGTTGTGTTGACACATGGCATAGAGGAAACAATCTGCTTAAATTTGGTAACAGCCCATCTGAGAAGCATCTACTGTAGTAATATTTTTCTTTAGGAGCCAAATAGTCAGAAATAGTAAAATCAAAGGTTAACAGACAATGGTCTGACAGTACAGGGTTATGAGGAGACACTACAAGATTTTCTATTTCTATGCCATATGCCAGAACAAGGCCCAACGTGTGGTGGGGATAATGGGTAGAATTTCCTACTTTCTGAAAAAACCCATCGAGTCTAATATTGAATTAAATGCCATATTAAGGCAATCACTATCTACATCTACATGTATATTAAAGTCCCCTTCTATAATTATTCTATCTGATTTCAGCACTAAATCTGCTAAGAATTTGGATGAAAACTCTGAGTAGGCTGAGGGAGGACGATAAACTATGGCAAATAAAATTGAGTTTAACCTAAAATCGCTAACATGCCCAATACTGAGGACCAGGCCCTCAAAGGAATTATAACATGTTTTTTGCTTTACATTAACTAGTAATTTGGAATGGTAAATTGTCACTACTCCTCCTCCATGACCAGAACTTCTGGGATTTTGACAGTTTAAATAACCAGAGGGAGTTGATTCATTTAAACCAACATAATCCTCTTGCCCTGACCAAGTCTCTGTAAGGGATATTAAATCAATCTGATGATCAATTAACAGATCATGGACTAGCAGAGACTTGGGAGATAGAGACCTAGTATTTAACAAACCGCATTTAATTTTTAAATTACGAGGAGGAACAGAGGCCAAATCATTAAATTTAGAGACTTCATGTTTAATTTGAATTTTACCATCTTTTTGTTTAATCACTTTGGGATGCTTATACATTATATTTTTATTTACTTTGGAGGGAGCAGACAATGATTCTCTGATGGGGAAGACAGGGGCTAAGTTGAGGGGTAGCAGATGAAGAAGAGCTGCAGAGAGGCATGTAAGGCTGCAACTCTGCTTCCTGGTCCCAACTCTGAGTTGTCAAGGTTTTGGAAATTTGGATAAAAATGATGCCAGATTGTTAGATAAAAGAGACGTACCAGCCAAAGTGGGATGCATCTCATCTAATAAGACCAGGTTTTCCCCAAAATGAGTTCCAGTTGTCTATGTAGCCCACATCATTTGCAGGACACCACACAGACAGCCAGCGGTTGAAGGATGACATGCGGCTAAACATGTCATCACTGGTCAGATTGGGGAGGGACCAAGAGAATACTATAGAGGCAGACATTGTTTTGGCAAAGTTACACACCGATTCCACATTAAGTTTTGTGACTTCCGACTGCTGGAGTCGGATGTCGTTAATGCTAGCGTGAATAACAATTGTGGAGTATTTACAGTTACTTTGAGCCAGCATTTTCAAATTTGACTCGTCGCCTGCTCTGGCACCAGGAATGCATTTGACTATGGCCGCTGGAGTCTCTAGGTTCATGTTTCTGACTATAGAGTTGCCAGTGATCAAAGTTTTTTTCTCAGCGGGTGTGTCGCTGAATGGGGAAAAGTGATTAGAAGTGATTAGAAATATGAACAGGTTGGTGGTGAACCAGGGGCTTGCAACTATGCTTCCTTCTCACTGTCACCCACCCATTTTCTCCTGGTTGATCAGGAGAGGTGGAAGCCGGGGAACAGAATTGTTACTATCTCCTCCAATAGTAACAATCCAAAGATCCTCTTCAGCACAATAGACAGTTTAGTTAATCCTGTCAGTTCTGCTCCCCCTGTTTATTCAATTAATGACTGTAACAAGTTTCTTTCCTTTTTTGTTGACAAGGTCACTGCTGTTAGGGCTGGTTTTACTCATTCCTTTCCCCTAATCCTTGATTGTCCTAACAGACAGGCCTTTTTAAATGATTTTACCCTAATTTCTTTTGAGGATTTGTTAGTGTTGGTGAGTTCCATGAAATCCTCCTCCTGCGTTTTAGATATTTTGCCTTCCTCAATGTTGAAAGAGGTAATTGGCTCAGTGGGTACGTCTTTGGTTAACATCATTAATAGTTCACTTGAATCTGGTTGTGTACCCTCGTATTTTAAACATGCAGTTGTGCAGCCACTTTTAAAAAAACCTATTCTTGATCCATCTGTTTTTAAAAACTTCAGGCTAATTTCTAAGCTTCCTTTTATTTCTAAGCTTTTAGAAAAAGTTGTTGCCAAGCAGCTCACTGACTTTCTGATTGAACACAATATTTGACAAATTTCAGTCAGGTTTTCGTCAGAAACACTCGACAGAGACCGCTTTTCTCAGGGTGTCAAATGATATTTTAATGTCATCAGACTCTGGCAAATGCTCTGTTTTAGTGTTATTAGATCTTACTGCAGCATTTGATACTATCGATCATTTTATTTTGTTACAAAGGCTTAGAGATTGGGTAAGTATTTCTGGAAAAGCTCTGGATTGGTTTTTCTCCTACCTTTCTGGTAGGAGTTTTTCCGTGGCTGTTGGCTCTTATTCATCTGACTCTGCTCCTTTAACCTGCAGGGTACCTCAGGGTTCTATTCTGGGTCCACTTTTATTTGCCCTATATATGCTGCCACTTGGTTCTATTATCAGCAAATTTAAAGGTGTGTCTTATCACTGCTACGCTGATGATTTACAGCTACTTTTCTCTTTTAAGCCTGACCATGTTAACAATTTAAAAATTATTCATGATTGTCTGTCTGCAATTAAGGACTGGATGTCTAGTAACTTTTTGCAACTTAATGCTGATAAAACTGAAGTCCTTATTGTAGCACCTGATAATCTAATTCCTAAGTTGGTTAATAGCATTAGTTCATTAAGCTCTAACGTATGGTCTAAACTAAAAAATCTTGGTGTCATTTTCGATCAATCGATGAGTTTTGATCAGCATGTCAAATCTCTGACCCGGAGTTGTTTTTTCCACCTTAGGAATATATCTAAAATTAGGTCATTGCTTTCCTACACTCAGTTAGAAATAATTATTCATGCCTTTGTTTCTTCACGTTTGGACTACTGTAATGGTCTTTTTACATGTCTTAGCAAATCCTCTTTACACCACCTATAGTTAGTCCAGAACGCTGCTGCAAGATTACTAACTAGGTCCAGTAGATTCTGTCATTTCACTCCTGTTTTGGCCTCCTTGCATTGGCTTCCTGTAAATTATAGAATTGATTTTAAAGTTCTTGTTTTTACAAAGCCATTCATGAAGAGGCACCTTTTTATATTAGTGACCTGCTCTCTCTATACCAGCGCTGCAGGTCTCTCAGGTCTTCTCATCAGAATCTATTGGTAGTCCCTAGTACTAGGCTCAGAACCAAAGGCGATAGAGCCTTTGCTGCTGTTGCTCCCAGACTGTGGAACTCCTTGCCCTTTGAACTTAGATCTGCACCTTCCATTGGTGTATTTAAGAAGCAACTAAAGACTCACCTTTTTAGCCTGGCTTTTTAACTATGTGCCGATTGCATTTTTATGTGCTTTTACTGTCTACTTTGTTTTTTTTTTGTTTTTTTTTACTGTTTTATGTGCCTGTGTTTTTATTTTGTTTTGTACCAAGTTAAGCACTTTGTGACTCTGTCTGTGAAAGGTGCTCAATAAATAAACTTATTATTATTATTAGCTAGGGTGCTCTGCTGCAGCTAAGGAGAGTCCATCATTATTAACTGGCGCTGATGGTGTTTCAGTGCAGCAGAGCCGGGATTCCAAATCACACAACCTCGCCTCGAGCCCCTCAAAAAGACAACATTTATATAATAAATGTTGTCCGCCCGACAGGGTGGTGACGTTAAGGGGCGTAGGCAATTTGATCATGGGGATGTTTACTTCCTGCACGAGCTGTGAAGAAACAAAATTTGCTCTGCCCCTGAATCTACATATTAAAGCCACAACTCTCCTCTTGACCCCCAGCAACTGGATGAGGGCCGAAATGGAGAAGTTACCGTGGGAGGAAAAGAATTCCCGCTAGTCAGACCCCCACGGCTACTGACGGGCCATGTCTTTTGGCTTCAGGTGGCACTTAGGCTGCAGGAGGTCTTACGCTCCCGCGCACGCTTGCGGTATCAGTTGTCTAAACTGACGGCCTGATCAATAAGACTGTCCAGGGAGGAGAGAACTGCATGAACTGCTAGGTCATCGCGGAGTTTTTCGTTTAAACCCTGGAGGAAGACGGTATGCAACGCAATGTCATTCCAACCAGAGTCCACCACAGCGACTCGAAACTCCACAGAGTAGTCGGTGGCAGACCGACTACCCTGGTGGAGTGACATCACCTGGCTCATGATGTTACCCTTGCTCTCTGTCTGGTCGAACGTGTGGGCAAATTCATTAACAAACCTATCAAAAGAATAGCTAGGACCCTGCGAACTGTTGAGAATGGGCTGGGCCCAGCTGAGGGCCCAGTCCCACAGCAGGAGGGTCAAGAAATGAATTTTAGAAGTATCGTCCAGGTATTCCCCACCCACCTGGCCCAAATAAAGCCAAACATGGCAGAGGGACCCCTTACATTTCCCCACCTCCCCCGCATACGGGGCAGGTGAAGGAAAGGAGGTGGTTCGGCACACGGTGGATGAAGAAGGGGCAACAGGTGGAGGGGTAGAACCTGGACGAGACATGTGAGCCAAATGCTCGGCAACTGTGCCCAGCTGCTGTGTACAGACGTGAACAAAATTGTTGGTACACCTCTGTTAATGAAAGAAAAACCCACAATGGTCACAGGAATAACTTGAATCTGACAAAAGTGGTAATAAATAAAAATTCTATGAAAATTAACCAATGAAAATCAGACAATGCTTTTGAATTGTGGTTCAACAGAATTATTTTAAAAAACAAACTCATGAAACAGGCCTGGACAAAATGATGGTACCCCTAGAAAAGATTGAAAATAATGTGACCATAGGGACATGTTCAACCAAGATGTGTCCTCTAATTAACATCACAGGTGTCTACAAACTTGTAATCAGTCGGCCTATTTAAAGGGTGACAAGTAGTCACTGTGCTGTTTGTTGACGTGGTGTGTACCACACTAAACATGGACCAGAGGAAGCAAAGGAGAGAGTTGTCTCAGGAGATTAAAAAGAAAATTATAGACAAGCATGTTAAAGGTAAAGGCTATAAGACCATCTCCAAGCAGCTTGATGTTTCTGTGACTACAGTTGCACATATTCAGAAATTTAAGATCCACGGGACTGTAGCCAACCTCCCTGGACGTGGCCGCAGGAGGAGACAGATCATACGAATGGTAACAAAAGAGCCCAGAACAACCTCTAAACACATTCATGGTGAACTCCAAGGTCAAGGTACATCAGTGTCAGATCGCACCATCCGTCGTTGTTTGAGCCAAAGTGGACTTCATGGGAGACGACCAAGGAGGACACCACTGTTGAAAACAAATCATAAAAAAGCCAGACTGGAATTTGCCAAACTACATGTTGACAAGCCACAAAGCTTCTGGGAGAATGTCCTATAGACAGAAGAGACAAAACTGGAATTTTTTGGCAAGACACATCAGCTCTATGTTCACAGATGCAAAAATGAAGCATACCAAGAAAAGAACACTGTCCCTACTGCGAAACATGGAGGAGGTTCTGTTATGTTCTGGGGCTGCTTTGCTGTATCTGGCACAGGGTGTCTTGAATGTGCGCAGGGTACAATGAAATCTCAAGACTATCAAGGTATTCTAGAGAGAAATGTGCTGCGCAGTGTCAGACAGCTTGGTCTCAGTCGCAGGTCATGGGTCTTGCAACAGGATAATGACCCAAAACACACAGCTAAAAACACCCAAGAATGGCTAAGAGCGAAACGTTGGACTATTCTTAAGTGGCCTTCTATGAACCCTGATCTAAATCCTATTGAACATCTGTGGAAGGAGCTGAAACATGCCGTCTGGAGAAGGCACCCTTCAAACCTGAGACAACTGGAGCAGTTTGCTCATGAGGATTGGGCCAAAACACCTGCTGAGAGGTGCAGAAGTCTCATTGACAGTTATAGAAATCGTTTGATTGCAGTGATTGCCTCAAAAGGTTGTGCAACGAAATATTAAGTTAAGGGTACCATCATTTTTGTCCAGTCCTGTTTCATGAGTTTGTTTTTTTAAAATAATTCTGTTGAACCACAATTCAAAGTCATTGTCTGATTTTCATTGGTTAATTTTCATAGAATTTTTTATTTATTACCACTTTTGTCAGATTCAAGTTATTCCTGTGACCATTGTGGGTTTTTCTTTCATTAACAGAGGGGTACCAACAATTTTGTCCATGTCTGTAACTGTCTGCAGCTGCTGCGTAAGCACGGCCACCTGCCTCTCTGTGGCATTGAGACGGTCTGAAGCAGAGTGTTCCACTGATGCTACTCCCGCTGAGCTTGCACTCTGGCTGGCTCGTTCTGTCATGATTGGCAAGAATAAACAGCTCACGTGCAGGGAACAACACCAGAGAAAACACACAAAGCACACAGAGAAGCTGAGTAACCACAATTTATTGTTTTTGGAAAAAATGCACAGTTAATGAAAGATGCCACTCACCAGAGGAGGACCCAGCCTGTAAGGGGAGATGAGAGTGGATTAGAATAAGAGGGAGACAGGTAAAGGGAAAATAGGACAGCACTCATGTGGGATGAGCAGCGAGCCCGGCAGTGGAATCCAGCAGGAAATGGCGAACCAGGAGAGGATGCTGGTAGGCAGGAGTAGAGCTGGGTGAGGTGTCTGACCGGGTGGAATTAAGCAGCTGAAGTGGTGATGAGGATGAAGGGGCAGGTGAGCGCACAACGAACCCCAGAGACGCACCAAGAAGATGGCAGCAACCTGGAAGGAGCACAAGAGAAAAGGAATTAATCGTTATTTCTCAACGAGCGAATAATACACTTACTTGCTTGTTTAAGGCAGTTTACCCAATGAGCCAGTGCTGGAGAGTTCATAGGCTGGTCCTTTTCAGCGCTGGCAGGGAAGAGGTAACAGGTGCGTCTAATCACGCAGGTGTGGTGATTGCCTGCGGAGCCGTGGAAAGTCTTGCAGGAAGGGAGGGAGAGTGCACGCTCACCTGATCGTGACATACAAACATTATTACATATATGTACACATATACAGTGGGGAAAAAAGTATTTAGTCAGCCACCAATTGTGCAAGTTCTCCCACTTAAAAGATGAGAGAGGTCTCCAATTTTCATCATAGGTATACCTCAACTATGAGAGACAAAATGAGAAAAAAAAAATCCAGAAAATCACAGTGAAGGATTTTTAATGAATTAATTGGTAAATTCCTCTGTAAAATAAGTATTTGGTCAATAACAAAAGTTCATCTCAATACTTTGTTATATACCCTTTGTTGGCAATGACAGAGGTCAAACGTTTTCTGTAAGTCTTCACAAGGTTTTCACACACTGTTGCTGGTATTTTGGCCCATTCCTCCATGCAGATCTCCTCTAGAGCAGTGATGTTTTGGGGCTGTCGCTGGGCAACATGGACTTTCAACTCCCTCCAAAGATTTTCTGTGGGGGTGAGATCTGGAGACTAGCTAGGCCACTCCAGGACCTTGAAATGTTTCTTACGAAGCCACTCCTTCGTTGCCCGGGCAGTGTGTTTGGGATCATTGTCGTGCTGAAAGACCCAGCCACGTTTCATCTTCAATGCCCTTGCTGATGGAAGGTTTTCACTTAAAATCTCATGATACATGGCCCCATTCATTCTTTCCTTTACGCGGATCAGTCGTCCTGGTCCCTTTGAAGAAAAAACAGACCCAAAGTATGATGTTTTCACCCCCATGTTTCATAGTAGGTATGGTGTTCTTTCTCCTCCAAACACGACAAGTTGAGTTTTTACCAAAAAGTTCTATTTTGGTTTCATCTGACCATATGACATTCTCCCAATCCTCTTCTGGATCATCCAAATGCTCTCTAGCAAACTTCAGACAGGCCTGGACATGTACTGGCTTAAGCAGGGGGACATGTCTGGCACTGCAGGATTTGAGTCCCTGGCGGCGTAGTGTGTTACTGATGTAGCCTTTGTTACTTTGGTCCCAGCTCTCTGCAGGCCATTCACTAGGTCCCCCCCGTGTGGTTCTGGGATTTTTGCTCACCGTTCTCATGATCATTTTGACCCCACGGGGTGAGATCTTGCGTGGAGCCCCAGATCAAGGGAGATTATCAGTGGTCTTGTATGTCTCCCATTTTCTAATAATTGCTCCCACAGTTGATTTCTTCACACCAAGCTGCTTACCTATTGCAGATTCAGTCTTCCCAGCCTGGTGCAGGTCTACAATTTTGTTTCTGGTGTCCTTTGACAGCTCTTTGGTCTTGGCCATAGTGGACTTTGGAGTCTGACTGTCTGAGGTTGTGGACAGGTGTCTTTTATACTGATAATGAGTTCAAACAGGTGCCATTAATACAGGTAATGAGTGGAGGACAGAGGAGCCTCTTAAAGAAGAAGTTACAGGTCTGTGAGAGCCAGAAATCTTGCTTGTTTGTAGCTGACCAAATACTTATTTTACCAAGGAATTTACCAATTAATTCATTAAAAATCCTTCAATGTGATTTTCTGGATTTTTTTTCCTCATTTTGTCTCTCATAGTTGAGGTATACCTATGATGAAAATTGGAGACCTCTCTCATCTTTTAAGTGGGAGAACTTGCACAATTGGTGGCTGACTAAATACTTTTTTGCCCCACTGTATACACCCTACACATATATACATACCCACTTAAATACAAATATATACACACCACATATACACATCTATACTGTACATACACCCCACATACCAAACTATTCTTCTCTATATACACACATGCAGTACATATACATTTTGTACATACACAACCACAAACAAACACTTTTGTCCCCTCCCCATTCACTGTGTGGTCACACACACACACACACACACACACACACACACACACACACACACACACACACACACACACACACACACAGCCGCTGGCATGTGAGTGGTGTTGAGCCAATCAGAACTCTCTAGCCTAACTAAAGTTAGCCTCCGGCCAGTTAGCATTTTTGGGCTTGCTGCTTTGAAAACCTGACCCAAATTAAGATGGGTTTTACCATTAAATCGATGTAGTTTCAGTCATTATCCTGGGCCACTGTGCATACAACTGGGCATGTTCTTTAAAGGCCTCGGACGGTGACATTTTTTTATTGAACCAATAAACTGATTGTATGAAAATATTCCATTCTGGCCATTCCCGTGATTTAAAATGTGTCACCAGCCTCCATAAATGACTTTATTTGTTAATAGCCCATATTTCACTTAGTGATGCTGCAGTACCGCCATCTCTCGATAGGGGCGGGCAGCAGTGACGTCAGGTCAGGGAGAAACAGGAAATGGCTGAACGACAGCAGAGTGATTCGGACAGCGATTATTTTATCGAGTATGACGACCGCAATGTAAGTGATGATATTGAAACTGAAGAATCTGATGATGAAGTAGTTTTGGGTGGTGCTGATGGGGTTATTCAGCCGTATTTGTTCGAGCCCGAGAGTGCGGAGGAAGACGCGGACGAAACAAAGACGGGAGCAGACCACGTTGAGGACGAGCGGCTCGCCGATTTATATTGGTAAAATATGCTTTGAAATTTTTTTTTAGGCGATATGCATGGTCACACACTTAATTATCAAAATAAAACTGCCAATTGTTCCCTCGCTGCCTTACTTGGCGACTTATAAACATTAGAAACATTTAGAAACATTATCATTGGAAATAAAAGGATAATGTATGTGAGGGATAATATGTGTAATTTACGAGTTTGTTAGGAGATGTTGTTAATCATCATCATGTTAATCCTAGTCTCAAAAGCTACATAATTCTCTTAAGAGATTGATGGATCAACATGATCCATCATGGATCATGATGGATCATGGATCATGATTATTGTGATTCATTATTGTTTTCCTATAACTTCTCTTTCTGCTCAAAATTTTTTACATGTTTTTAATATTTTCTAATCAAACTTCATAGACCAATTTATATAGCACTCCCACGAGCCATTAGTTTATTATAAGCATCTGATTATACCATTTTTTTTAACAGGTGCACTTGTGAGAAATGCGACATTATGCCAACATCAACTGAATCTCGGTGCTGCCAGGAGGTATTGAAGGTGAAGGAGAAACTAGAAGAACTGAAGGGCTGTGGATACACAGATGATAACCTACCAAGGTGTATCACTGATCACCCCGGTTTCCATTCTGTCTGTCTTGACATCTGGGTTTTACAGACAGCTTATCTGGCCTACAGACAGCAATATGGTGATCATGACGCAAGTCAACACGAGTGAGTTTTTAAACAATATTTATTCATGTGTTTTAATTTTCCAGATCAATTATGAAGAAATCATTCAATACATTCAATAATCAATGCAAACGGAATAATCAATGCCAACCCCATATTTTTCAGGCGATACAGATTCATAGCCTACAGGCAACTGGTCCGGTGGTGTTGGGGATATCTTGGGAAAGAAGTGAGGGTGATATTGCCTGCCTGTGCTGTGAGCCTCATCAGAGAAACATTCCCATCTGATCACTACAAGGGATTTTGCCTACCAAGATTAGATTTGTGATCAATGTTATTTAAATAAAGTTTTTTAAAATCATATATTGAGTTTATTAATGTGCATGTCAATTTTATAATTCTAATATTTCAGCATTCATCAAAGTCGGATCTCATATACATTAGACTAATTTTTCTACCATTTTATGGTGTAAAATTCGTGTTCAATTTTTAAAAGCACATTTCTCTAAAAATCTTATGCTTATATTTGTTTGTCTTAGCAAAATATGTTGCTTCCCTAACAATTGAAAGCTGAACTTTCATTGCTAATTGGAAATTTATTCTACTTTTACATGTTTGATTTTGAAAATCTAGATACATGTTGCTCAACAGCATCAGCTTTGATGGGACGCTGAAATTTGGTGTCACGCCGCGCCGTTCATCAGCGGCGCCACCTGCTCACACACCTGATCCTCATCAGCGGCGAAGGAGAAAAGCCGCCTCGCCCGGAGGCTCGGCCTGAAGCCGTCAGACTTCGTCCCTCACCGTTGTGAGCTACTTCTCTTCAGCAAATATTATTTGGGTAAGAAGCCTTACCTTCTCTCTCCAGTCTGCTCCCCTGTGCACAGGTGGATTTCCCGGCGGCGGCGGACGTCTTCTCTCCAACGCCCATTCCTCGCTGTTGCACCGAGCTCTCCAGGTGGCTGTCTCCCGGGTTTCGCCCCTTGCTGTGCCAGCTGACCTGTCATCCAAGTAAGTCCTCCTCTTGCCATAATCCCTCCTGTGTTGGTGTATGCCTGTCACCCTCTCCCTGTGTCTTCTCCATAGGGTTGCCCGGCTGTACGGTCACCTGCCTCTGTGTCTGAAGCGGACACCGCCACCAACACATTTACACCCCGCAGACACGCACTCATTCACGCCCGTTGTTAATAAACTATTTGAACTACTCTGAGCCTGTGTGTGTGCGTCTCCTGAGCCGTGCGTTATGTCAGTACGGCTTCAGCAGAGCGGCTCGGCAGACGGCGGGCTCGCACACCGTCTTACCACTCTCGAGGTTCGAGTAGATCAGATCGCTTATCAACAACAGGTGATCCTGAACCAATTAATTGCAATCACAAACCGATTGGACCGTCTGGACCCCCAGCAGCCGTTCCCCCCGGCTCCCCAGGGTGGCGCAGCTCCTGCTGTTCCTGCGGCCGTTCAGCCAGCTCCAGTGGCACCGGCCCGTCTCACACCAATTCCGACCCCCGCTCGCTTTAGCGGAAAGCTCGGCGGAGCGCGGGGGTTTGTGATGCAGTGTGAGTCCGTGTTCGACCGTGTGCCCGGGGACTTTCCCTCAGATCACAGCCGAATCGGCTACATAGGTAACCTTCTGGAGGGGCGCGCTTTAACCTGGGCCTACGCTATAATGGCGAGACCCAGTTATGCCACCCTCACCTATGCCGAGTTCGTGAGGCGCTTCCTGGAGGTGTTCGACCATTCTCGCACCGAGACGGTCCAGGTCGATCGGCTTCTCGCTCTCCAGCAGGGAAGCCGGTCAGCCGCGGACTATGCTATCGACTACCGGGTAGCAGCGGAGGAATTGGGCTGGGACGAACGTTCCCTCTGTGGCCTGTTCCTCCGCAGCCTCAATGACGATCTGAGGGATGAACTGGCTGGACGGGATGTCCCCGGAACGCTAGCGGAGCTAACCTCACTAGCCATTAGCTTGGACAACAGGCTGCGCGAGCGCTCCTCAGGACGGAAGTCGTCTACTTCTCGCCCTCGGGGAGCCTCGCTGCGCCTGCCCCAAGTTCGCCCCCTGGCGACGCCGCCACCATCGCGCCCCGAGGAGTCGGAGCCGATGGTGACGGGCTGGACAAAGCTCTCCCCGGCAGAGAGACAACGCCGCCGTGAGTTGGGTCTCTGCATGTATTGCGGAGACAATCAGCACACGGTGGAGCTTTGTCCGCTGAAGCCAAACGGCGGGGTCCGCGAGTCACTGTAGGGGGCCTCACGGACGTCAATCGGCCAAATCCCCTCACCCAATTGAAGCTGCCCATCCGTTTCTGCCACAACCCCACTGGGCATCTCACCCACGCACTGGTGGATTCGGGCGCAGAAGGCAGCTTCATTTCACAAAGCCTGGCAACCCGATTGGGCATCCGCTGTCAGGCACTGGGAAACCCCATCTCCCTGGTCAATCTCTCTCGTGCCTCCCTTGGGAGAGTCTCACATCAGACCGTCCCCGTCCCGGTCATCATCTCAGGGAACCACCGGGAGGAGATGGTTTTCTACGTCCTGCCCAACTCTGTGTCGCCCGTCATCCTGGGGTATCCCTGGCTACGCCTCCACAACCCTGTCCTGGACTGGAAGTCAGCTGGGGTAGCGGCATGGAGCACGTTTTGTATGGGCACCTGCCTTCAGTCCGCTGCCTGCTCCCCGTCCGCTTCCCCCCCTGTGGCGGACGCAGCACCCCCGGACCTGTCTCTGGTGCCTCCGGAGTTTCACGACCTGGGTATGGTATTCAGCAAGGCGAAAGCTATGTCTCTTCCCCCTCATCGGCCCTATGACTGTGCCATCAACCTCCGCCAGGGGGCCCCCTTACCTTCTGGTCGGCTCTACAGCCTGTCTGCGCCAGAGAAGGAGACAATGAACACCTACCTGAAGGAATCACTGAGCGCTGGGATAATTCGCCCATCGTCGTCACCCGTGGGGGCAGGGTTCTTCTTCGTCGGGAAAAAGGACGGGTCCCTCCGCCCCTGCATAGACTACCGTGCGCTCAACGACATCACTGTGAGGGACCGTTACACCCTGCCCCTCATGGACACTGCCTTCCACTCCCTCCAGGGGGCGACCTGGTTTACCAAGCTGGACCTACGCAGCGCTTACCACCTCGTCAGGATCCGGGAGGGAGATGAGTGGAAGACAGCCTTCCGTACCCCGAACGGCCACTTTGAATACCTAGTCATGCCGTTCGGGTTAACCAACGCTCCTGCCGTCTTTCAGCGCCTCATCAACGATGTCCTCCGGGATTTCATCGGCCTCTTCGTGTTCGTCTACCTGGACGACATCCTTATCTTCTCCAGGTCCAGGGACGAGCACCAGGTCCATGTGAGGCGGGTCCTCCAAAGGCTGCTGGAGAATCGGCTCTACGTGAAGGCTGAGAAGTGCGAATTCTACGCTAGGACCACATCCTTCCTGGGATTTATCATCTCTCAAGACCAGGTGCTTCCAGACCCAGAGAAGGTGAAGGCGGTGGTGGAGTGGCCTACTCCCGCATCCCGGAAGCAGGTGCAACAATTTGTTGGCTTCGCCAATTTCTACCGCCGCTTTGTGCCCAACTTCAGCTCGATCGTCGGACCGCTGACCCGCCTCACGTCCCCGAAGGTCCCTTTCCGGTGGACAGAGGAGGTCGCTGCTGCCTTTAAGGCGCTGAAGGCGGAATTCTCCTCCTCCCGGGTTCTTCGCCAGGTCGACCCCGCGCTGCAGTGCATAGTGGAGGTGGATGCCTCGGACACGGGAGTGGGTGCAGTTCTATCCCAGCGGTCACCGGACGATGGCGCCAAACGACCCTGTGCCTTCTTCTCCCAGCGCTTGTCCCCGGCGGAGAGGAACTACGATGTGGGGGACAGGGAGCTCCTGGCCATCAAACTCGCCTTACAGGAGTGGCGCCACTGGCTAGAGGGGGCGGACCTGCCGTTCGTGGTCCTGACGGACCACAAGAACTTAGAATATTTACGATCTGCCAAGCGCCTGAACGCCCGCCAGGCGCGCTGGTCTTTGTTCTTCGCCAGGTTCCATTTTACCATCACCTTCAGGCCAGGCTCCAAGAACGGCCTGCCTGATGCCCTCTCTAGGCAGTTTACCCCCGTGGGGGCTGAGGAGACGCCCCACACCATCCTGCCCAGGTCGTGCGTCGTGGGTGCCATCTCTTGGGACATCAAGAGCAAGATCCGGAAGGCGCAGGAGGTGGAACCTGATCCTGGCGGCGGACCGGAGGGAAGACTGTTCGTGCCATCTGCGGTCCGAGGAGAGGTCATCCACTGGCTCCACACCTCCCGGCTCACCTGTCATCCCGGCACCTCCCGGATGATCAACCTCCTCCAACGGTCCTTTTGGTGGCCAGGCCTGCGGAGGGACGCGGCCCGCTACGCCCGGGCTTGCCCTATCTGTGCCACCTGCAAGTCGGGAAACGCCCCTCCAGCGGGTCTGCTCCAGCCCCTGCCCGTTCCTGGCAGGCCCTGGTCGCACATCGCGTTGGATTTCGTCACCGGTCTCCCCGTTTCCAACTCCTTTGACTCCATCCTGACCATCGTGGACCGTTTCTCCAAGGCGGCGCACTTCGTCCCCCTGCGAGGTCTCCCTACTGCCCTGGAGACGGCGGGTCTCCTTGTCCAACACGTGGTCAGGCTGCACGGGATTCCGGTGGACGTGGTCTCGGACCGGGGTCCCCAATTTTCATCTGAGGTTTGGAGGTCGTTCTGTAACGCCATCGGAGCCAAGGTGAGCCTCTCCTCCGGCCATCACCCCCAGTCCAACGGGCAGTGTGAGCGGACCAACCAGGAGCTGGAGGCTGCGCTCCGCTGTGTGACCTCATCTAAACCAACGTCCTGGAGCAACCATCTCGCCTGGGTCGAGTATGCTCATAATACCGCTCGCTCTTCTGCTACGGGGATGTCTCCATTCAAGGCGTCCCTGGGTTACGACCCCCCGCTCCTTCCAGAGCAGGAGAGTGAGGTGACCGTCCCCTCGGTTAGAGCACATCTCAGGCAGTTCCGCTCCATCTGGGCTGCCGCGCGCAAGGCGCTTTTACGCACAGCGGAGCACAACAGGACTGTGGCGGACCGGCATAGAAGACCTGCCCCGGCGTACAGAGTTGGGCAACGTGTCTACGTTTCCACCCAGGACGTCACCCTAAAAGGTGAGAGGAGAAAGCTGGCACAGCGCTTCATGGGTCCCTATCCCATCACCCGGATCATCAACCCGGTGGCTGTGCGCGTGGCTATTCCCCCCTCCCTCCGCATCCATCCCACCTTCCACGTGTCGAAGGTGAAGCTGGCAGTCACCGACCCCCTTTGCCCCCCTCCTGCTGCGCAACCCGCGCCCCGGATGATTGATGGCCATCCGGCCTGGTCTGTCGCTTCCATCCTGGACTCTCGACGCCGGGGTCGTGGGTTGCAGTACTTGGTGGACTGGGAGGGCTATGGGCCCGAGCATCGACAGTGGGTACCCTCGTCGTTTGTGTTGGACCCATCGCTCATCGCGGACTTCCACCGAGCGCACCCGGATAAGCCATCGCCAGGAGGCGCTGCTAGAGGGGGGAGTACTGTCACGCCGCGCCGTTCATCAGCGGCGCCACCTGCTCACACACCTGATCCTCATCAGCGGCGAAGGAGAAAAGCCGCCTCGCCCGGAGGCTCGGCCTGAAGCCGTCAGACTTCGTCCCTCACCGTTGTGAGCTACTTCTCTTCAGCAAATATTATTTGGGTAAGAAGCCTTACCTTCTCTCTCCAGTCTGCTCCCCTGTGCACAGGTGGATTTCCCGGCGGCGGCGGACGTCTTCTTTCCAACGCCCATTCCTCGCTGTTGCACCGAGCTCTCCAGGTGGCTGTCTCCCGGGTTTCGCCCCTTGCTGTGCCAGCTGACCTGTCATCCAAGTAAGTCCTCCTCTTGCCATAATCCCTCCTGTGTTGGTGTATGCCTGTCACCCTCTCCCTGTGTCTTCTCCATAGGGTTGCCCGGCTGTACGGTCACCTGCCTCTGTGTCTGAAGCGGACACCGCCACCAACACATTTACACCCCGCAGACACGCACTCATTCACGCCCGTTGTTAATAAACTATTTGAACTACTCTGAGCCTGTGTGTGTGCGTCTCCTGAGCCGTGCGTTATGTCATTTGGCACTCAATGTTGCGGGAACTCTGGCTTGTACAGAGTGCCACTGCTCCAATAAGTGGGTTGGATCAACCAAGGTTTTGTCGAAAAGAGTATTCATCAGATCATCCACATATTCTGAAATAAAATTAATTTAATAAAAATTAGAAATCGAAAGGTCCTTGTAAGTGGTCGTGGAAATTCCAACGATACCGGCTGCATTTAGAACTCTGAGTGTTATGACCCGAGCGTTGGTTCTGATCGCGCTCGGGTTAAAGTTATGTCTCGCTGCCGGCCTTGACAGCTGCGGGCGGTATTTTGGCCTCTCCTGGCTCTTATTGTGAAAGTGCTCGGAGGGGTTTCCGCCTGTCAACGGTCGGTCAGCTGTGTGTCATCTGTCATCAGTCCCTGGTTATTTAAGCTGTGTGCTAGCGTCATTACGACGCAGCAGTGTCTGATCGCTAATGGTCACATTACTGATCGTTACTCCGGTTCACTCATCGTCACGGATGCCTGGACTATCTTCACCTGAGCTGCCTAAGGGCTTGACTGTCTGTTCATCGGCATAGTAAGTGAGCTGTATAGCCTTATTCCCTCCGGTGTAATTGGTGCTGTAAGTCCCTGCTTTAGCAGTCCAGGTGCAATTATCACCTAGCTTGTCTGTGTGTGACTGTTTCCTGCCCTGGACCCGTAGAGTGCTGTATAGCCTATGCTTCCTGTTCTGCAAGGACTCTGTCATCTACTCAGCAGCTTGTGTAAACACCCTTTCACCGTAATAAAACTCACTAAAACTCACTGGTGGACTTGTGTGTGTCTTATTGGTGGCCCGCGAGGGCTACCATGACAGTACACTGCTGCCCAAACAGCGTTTACGGTGACGCCATTTTGAGACGCTTTTTCACCAGTGAGTTGAGTTTTGGACGTTGTTTTTCCCTGTCTGGGACCTTTGTATGCGAGGAATGCCGTCACCGAGGAGTCACGTGCTGACGTGTGTCTTGGAAGCGGTAGATGAGTTACTCATCTCCGCTTCCATGTTGGACTACGGCCCCGGCATACATTGGTACCTGGACGCCGCCGAAGATGTGCTCTGTAACCTCTCTCCCTGCTTCGCCAACCACCCGGAAGTCGATGTTAGGAGGGAGGACATCGCTGCCCAACGTGAACTGTTCCTGATAATGGAGGAGGAACGCGACATGGAGCAGGTGAAGAGGCACACCTGTTTTTCGCCTAGGGATCCTTTTCGGGAGTTCGCACCATCTGGGGGCCGGCGAAGGCGTCGGCGTCACGGCCGGGCGCATCTTTGGCAAGCTCCAGCTCCAGATCCAGTTCCGGGCCGCCGGGATAACCCCCTCAACCAGCGAGCTGCTGAGTGTGAGCCGAGTCCTGCGCTGGTGGGCTCTGTTCTTCGGTTTTTCAGCATTCAGCGAGCGAGGGAAGGAGCAACGTTCGCTACAGCTGATAACATCTTCCCCCCGGGAGACAGGCAAGTCCAAGTTCACTTTCCTTGTAGTAATAGTGATCTGTCTTGTCTGACTCCTGGGGGTGAAGCTCAGGGTACGCAGCTCCCTGAGTTTCTTTCCCCAGCTGTAGCCAATTATATTAAACCTGCTGCCTCTGTGTCTCCTCCTGCGGAGCGGTCCTCAGCGTCAGTCCCACGCCGGCGAACGAGGGGGAGGCCTGCAGCTCTGGGAGACATCCCGGTCTTGCAGCCTTGTGTTGGACAGAGGAGGAGAACGGACTGCAGTGAGGAGCCAGAGCCGACGAGAGAGCGTCCCCAAGGTTCTTCAGGGATGCAGCCCGAGTCAGCAGGTTCAGGGTCCTCTGCCCCCACGCCATACGGGTTATTGGCATGGACGTCTGCGCATGAGGATCCAGCTGCAGAGACCATCAGGCCGGTTGTGGAACCCGACACAGCCGAGTGGGAGCCCGACGACGAGCATCTTCTTGAACCTGGATCGGCGAAGTCCTGGACGGCTCCAGAGCTCGAGTGCAGGCAAGTGCTCTTTCTTGTTTTCCTGTATGGTGTGTTAGAGCATTTTTTCCTGCCTCATGGGGGGGCGAGTGAGGAGCAGCCGGCCGCTGCACCCGAGCTCGTCTCGCTGGGCTCTGGCGCTGCCGGTGGAACTGATCCTGGTTCTCCCTTGTGTTCTGAGCTCCTCCACAGCGTTGCCGGTCCGGAGCCAGTCAAGGTCACGGGACCGGGGGTTCCAGGTTCGGAGATGGAGGTCGTCGCCGGAGCAGTCCTGACCCGGTCGGGGTCCGTCGTTTGGGCCGAGGAGACCCGGTCGGGGTCCGACACGTGGTCCGAGGAGACCCAGTCGGGGTCCAACGTGGGTGCAGCGGTGACCCAATCTGGGCCCATCCTGACCCAGTCGGGGTCCGACGTATGGGCCGAGGTGACCCAGTCGTGGTCCAACGTGGGTGCAGCGGTGACCCAATCTGGGCCCGTCCTGACCCAGTCGGGGTCCGACGTATGGGCCGAGGTGACCCAGTCGGGGTCCAACGTGGGTGCAGCGGTGACCCAATCGGGACCCGTCCTGACACAGTCGGGGTCCGACGTATGGGCCGAGGTGACCCAGTCGGGGTCCACCGTGGGTGCAGCGGTGACCCAATCTGGGTCCGTCCTGACCCAATCGGGGTCCGACGAGGTCCAGTGGGGGTCCAGCGCAGGTGCGGCTGCGACCCAATCAGGATTCGAGGGGGCCCAGGGTTTTGGTTGTCCCCCTCTCAGGAGCCACCAGCTGCGGGCCATTAGTGGGTTTTGTTTGTCAGATCGGCGCTCTCCTGTTTTGTTGTTTTCAGGTGAGCGGCTGCACGCAATCCCTCCACGGTCCTGCTGGTTGTGGTATGCGGGTTGGCCACCCGAGGAACTGCTTGGAGCGTTCGGCATCTTGGGTTGGCCACCCAATATACTGTGTGGGTTACGGAGTGACCTGGTTCGGCCACCAGAGGACGTATTCCTGGGGGCATGGGACTGGGGCAGGCCACCTGACTGTTTCATGTACTGTGGGATTTTCTGTGGGCCCATTTGGTGCCAATTCTTGTCTTGTACTTCTTGTAATGTTTTTTCTTGTTTCCAAGTCATAGTCTTAGTCAGGTCAAGTTCGAGCAATTTTTTTTTAAATTGTCTCGTGTTTCCAAGTCATAGTCTTAGTCAGGTCTGAGCAATCTTAGATTGCCTCTTGTTTGCCATAGTCTTAGTCTGGTCTGAGCAATTTTAGATTGCCTCTTGTTTTTTTTTTTCTTGTTTTCCAAGTCATAGTCTTAGTCTGGTCTGAGCAATTTTAGATTGCCTCTTGTTTTTTCTTGTTTGTCATAGTCTTAGTCTGGTCTGAGCAATTTTAGATTGCCTCTTGTTTTCCAAAGTCTTAGTCTTAGTCTGGGCTGAGTAATTTTAGATTGCCCCTTGTTTTTTCTTGTTTGTCATAGTCTTAGTCAGGTCTGAGCAATTTTAGATCACCTCTTGTTTTTTTTCTTGTTTCCTAGTCACAGTCTTGATCACGGTTAAGTCCGAGTAATTTTTGTTTACCCCTTGTTTCCTTGTATGTCATAGTCTTAGTCAAGTTCGAGCATTTTTGTTACCTTGTAAATCATTGTCTTTGTCTAGTTTGAGCAATTTGTGTTTGCCTCTTGTTACCTTGTGAGTCTTTGCCATTGTCAAGTTAGAGCATTTTTTGTCTCTTGTTTTTTTTCCCTTGTGAGTCTCAGTCTTGTCATAGCCTTGTTTTGTCATGTATTTTCTCTTCCTTAGTCTTGTTTATTTTCCCCAGAGTCATGTATTTCCTGTATGTTTTTTCTTGTCTGGTCTTAGTCTTGTTTGTTTTTCCCTGAGTCATGTGTTTGTATGCACTTCTTGTTTTTGGTCTTTGTCTTGTTTTTGTTGTTGGTTCTCCCCCTCCATACCTGTCCCCCTACCTCCCACCCTGGGGGGGTGGGGGGGGCAGGGTGGTCCCTTGGGGCGTCCGGAGTCCACCCGTGGAGGGAGGGTACTGTTATGACCCGAGCGTCGGTTCTGATCGCGCTCGGGTTAAAGTTACGTCTCGCTGCCGGCCTTGACAGCTGCGGGCGGTATTTTGGCCTCTCCGGGCTCTTATTGTGAAAGTGCTTGGAGGGGTTTCCGCCTGTCAACGGTCGGTCAGCTGTGTGTCATCTGTCATCAGTCCCTGGTTATTTAAGCTGTGTGCTAGCGTCATTACGACGCAGCAGTGTCTGATCGCTAATGGTCACATTACTGATCGTTACTCTGGTTCACTCATCGTCACGGATGCCTGGACTATCTTCACCTGAGCTGCCTAAGGGCTTGACCGTCTGTTCATCGGCATAGTAAGTGAGCTGTATAGCCTTATTCCCTCCGGTGTAATTGGTGCTGTAAGTCCCTGCTTTAGCAGTCCAGGTGCAATTATTACCTAGCTTGTCTGTGTGTGACTGTTTCCTGCCCTGGACCCGTAGAGTGCTGTATAGCCTATGCTTCCTGTTCTGCAAGGACTCTGTCATCTACTCAGCAGCTTGTGTAAACACCCTTTCACCGTAATAAAACTCACTAAAACTCACTGGTGGACTTGTGTGCGTCTTATTGGTGGCCCGCGAGGGCTACCATGACACTGAGGACCTTGACATATGACGCCCCAGTGAAGAGAATGGCGGATGAAAGCTGTATGTTACCAGCTGGCATGTCCCTGATCATCGGCTGGCTGTGCCAGGATCGATCCTCAACACAATGTGGACAATGTTGTTTGATCACCAACAGAGAGCCTTTAGTGTGACTTGTTACCTCACATGGATGACTGCAATGAGGACAATTGCTGAATAATCAAATTCAAAAAAAAAAATCCACAGTATTTGAAGGTTGAGTGACAGTGGATAACATCTGCAAAAACAGTATATCAACATAATTTCATTCCAGAGGTGTCAAATTGGATTACATATATAGAAATATAACTTGAGCAAACAGGCACAACCACCTCCCTATACAGCACTGAATATTTCATATTTGATTAGTATGAATACCCTAAAATTTTAATATTTGATAAGTTGTTAAGGCACTGAAATTCATTGCTTGTAAATAATTTTAGTAAATATTGGCAGTGAATATTAAAAAAAGAAAACTTACCCTGTTTACTTCTCTTTTTCTGACAGCAGATCGCATCGGTAGATCACCCTTGCTTTTCACGCCACTGTCACTGACACTTGTCTGAGAGTGGGACTTTGAAATGAACGGATATATAGTTGGAACAGCCGATTTTTTTATCAGCAATCTTTTTGCTAATTTCATTTCAAATTGCATCTTATTCTCAAAATCGCTGTCAACGAAATGTCTACTGCACATGTTGGGTGATTTTCTGACATCATTCCAATTTTTTCGCGTTTTCTGAACGAAATTCACCCATGCGGTTCTGATTTACCCAGGCAGGGGAAATTCATAAACACTCACCGCGTGCTCCTCCGGTATACCGTCGCACCCGTAGACAACACAATGCCAAACCATAATTAATTCGATTACTGAAATCCTAATCGTAATAAATACTCTATCTGTAATCCACAAGTACTCCTAGAAATATCTGTTATCGCTGAACGTAAACAACATGCAATGTCCGTCGAGTGTTTGCTGGTCGCTTCCTGACCTGACGTCACACAGTCAGTGGCCATTTTAGCCGCTGATCGCTTGGCAGAGTCAGACAGCTCTCAAGGAAATCATACTTCAATAGCGCATTGTCACCTTATGCGACATTTGTTGACACCAAAACATGTGCGGTTCAAATTAGCTCGTCTCACACAAAAATTTAAGATATGATTTAGCGATATTGAAATTTCGTCCGGCCGACGCCTTTAACTGGTAAATCTTTTTATCACAGGATTTATGCTGTTTAATGTAGCACTTGTCATGTTTGTGGAAGCACAGGACCCAATTGCTGGACGTAAATTCAAAAATGATTTTATTAAGGAGCTGGTCACACAGATACAATTCAAGGGCTTAAATAGAAAATAACTTGCAGCTCGGAAGCACAACACAAAAGTAAAACACGGGCAGGCAGGATACTGACAAAAACAGAAGCGTGTTAGGATGACCAAAGAACCGGAAATGAATACAAGCAAACCCGGACCTTAAATACATTGAACACAATCAGGAAAACATGAGACAGGTGGATACACTAATCAATGACAGCTGACACATGAGGCAGCTGACAGTGACAGAGGGGCAGGGCTGCACACACACACACACACACACACACACACACACACACACACACACACACACACACACACACACACACACACACACACACAGGGAGAGAAACAAGCAGAGAATCAGGGGAGACATGACTTTGACAGACAAGAACAGAATCCAGATCATAAATAATCATAATAATGATAAACATCAGAACTGAGGACAGAATGAAGAAACCAACAAATAATACTAAATACAGAAACAAAGCGAAGACGTGGATTGAGTCTATGCTTTACAGAAGTACCAACAATGACAGAAACTGACGACGAGACTCAACCCATGCCTTGACAGTGCTAGTCACTATTAGGTTTATGGTATGTGGGTTGGGCCTAGTCACCGATTCTGGTGGGTTTTTTTTTTTTTGGGGGGGGGTGAAAAGATTTTCACACAAAACTGTAAGACAATAAAAGGTTTTGTTTGTACAAAAAAAAAGCATAAGATACCATTTTAGAGAATCACATTTGTTTTTATAGGGGATTTATAGCCAAAGTGCATCTTTAACTACTTAGTCAGGTCTTTGCTTTGCTTTTATCTGAGGAAATGCTGGAGAGTTTTGCCCTGATTGATGCTGAAACTCTTGATCGAGTTTTCTCCCAAGTAAATGGTAAATGGTAAATGGCATTCACTTATATAGCGCTTTTATTCTCATCTCTTGATGACCAAAGCGCTTTACAGATCCTGCTATCCACCCATTCACACACACATTCACACACATTCACACACAAGTAAATCCAACAACCTGTCTTTTAGATCCCATTCCCACATCTCTTAAAAACATTTTGTGGATTTTTCCAGGAGCAACTTTTAATATCAAATAACATACAGTATTTGATGAAAACCAGTCTGGTTTTAGGATGAACCACAGTACATTTTCACCATTTTCACCAGGTTGGGTCGTCACTTCCTTGTGGTAACGTATCGTCACTTCCTGTTTTGCTGTCTGCCTGTGTGGTTTGCCTGTGTGGTTGCTCTCCAGCCACTAGCTATGGCTACTAGCTCTCTTTCCTCTCCTCCTCTGGTGTGCTCTCTCTGTCAGATGTTTAGCTACACCTCTGCCTCTTTTAGTGATAACGGTAAATGTAATAAATGTTGTCTTTTTGAGGCGCTCGAGGCGAGGTTGTCTGATTTGAAATCCCGGCTCCGCTGCATTGAAACACCGTCTGCGCCAGTTAATCTTGACGGACGCCCATTAGCTGCAGCGGAGCTAGCTAGCTTAGGCCCCCCTGTCAGTGGTTCCTCGGCTCTCCTCAGCAGCGAGGAGACTGGGTGGGTGACGGTGAGAAGGAAGCCTAGTCGCAAAGCCCCGGTTCACCACCAACCTGTTCACGTCTCTAATCATTTTTCCCCGCTCAGCGACACACCCGCTGAGGAAAAAACTCTGATCATTGGCGACTCTGTAGTCAGAAACGTGAACCTAGAGACTCCAGCGGCCATAGTCAAATGCATTCCTGGGGCCAGAGCAGGCGACATCGAGTCAAATTTGAAAATGCTGGCTAAAAGTAACTGTAAATATTCCACAATTGTTATTCACGCCGGCATTAATGACATCCGTCTCCGGCAGTAAGAAGTCACGAAACTTGATGTAGAATCGGTGTGTGACTTTGCCAAAACGATGTGTGCCACTGTAGTATTCTCTGGGCCCCTCCCCAATCTGACCAGTGATGACATGTTTAGCCGCTCGTCATCCTTGAACCGCTGGCTGTCTGTGTGGTGTCCTAAAAATGACGTGGGCTACATTGACAATTGGAGCTCTTTTTGGGGAAAACCTGGTCTTATGAGACGAGACAGCATTCATCCCACTTTGGATGGTGCTTCTCATTTATCTAACAATCTGGCATCTTTTTTATCCAAATTTCCAAAACCCTGACTACTCAGAGTTGGGACCAGGAAGCAGAGTCGCAGTCTTACACGCCTCTCTGCAGCTCCTCTTCATCCGCCACCCCTCAGCTTAGCCCCTGTCTTCCCCATCAGAGAATCATTGTCTGCTCCCTCCAAAGTGAATAAAAATATAATGTATAAGCATCCCAAAGTGATAAAGCAAAATATTGGTAAAACTCAAATTAAACATAAAGCCTCTAAACTGAATGATTTGGCCTCTGTTCCTCCTCATAATTTAAAAATTAAATGTGGTTTATTAAATATTAGGTCTCTAACTCCCAAGTCTCTGTTAGTCCATGATCTGTTAATTGATCATCAGATTGATTTAATTTCCCTTACAGAGACTTGGTTAGGGCAAGAGGATTATGTTGGTTTAAATGAATCAACTCCCTCTGGTTATTTAAACTGTCAAAATCCCAGAAATTCTGGTCGTGGAGGAGGAGTAGCAACAATTTACCATTCCAAATTACTAGTTAATGTAAAGCAAAAAACATGTTATAATTCCTTTGAGGGCCTGGTCCTCAGTATTGGGCACTTTAGCAATTTTAGGTTAAACCCAATTTTATTTGCTATAGTTTATCGTCCCCCATCAACCTACTCAGAATTTTTATCCGAATTTGCTGATTTCTTAGCTGATTTAGTGCTGAAATCTGATAGAATAATTATAGTAGGGGACTTTAATATACATGTGGATGTAGATAGTGACTGCCTTAATGTGGCTTTTAATTCAATATTAGACTCGATTGGGTTTTCTCAGAAAGTAGGAAATTCTACTCATTACCTCCACCATACATTGGACCTTGTTCTGACATATGGCATAGAAATAGAAAATCTTGTAGTGTCTCCTCATAACCCTGTACTGTCAGACCATTGTCTGTTAACCTTTGATTTTACTATTTCTGACTATTTGGCTCCTAAAGAAAAATATTATTACAGTAGATGCCTCTCAGATGATGCTGTTTCCAAATTTATGCAGATTGTTTCCTCTATGCCATGTGTCAACACAAAGGAAATAAGCTATAGACAGCTTGCTCCTTCTGTAATTGATAACATGGTGGATAGTGTTTCAGCTTCTCTGCATCAGGCTCTAGACTTGGTGGCCCCCTTAAAAAAGAAAAAGTCTAATCAGAGATTTCTAACTCCTTGGTTCAACACAGAAACTCATAGCTTAAAACAGAAGACTCGTCAATTAGAAAGAAAATGGCGCTCTACTAATTTAGATGAAATCTATTTAGCTTGGAGAAATCATCTTTTAATTTATAAAAAATCTCTTAGAAAAGCTAGAACAAGTTATTACTCTGCATTAATAGAAGAGAACAAGAATAATCCCAGGTTTCTTTTCAGTACTGTAGCCAGGTTGACAAAGAGTCAGGACTCTGTCAATCCTAGCATTCCCTTAGAGCTTACTAGTCAGGACTTTATGAACTTTTTCAATAATAAAATTTCATCCATCAGAGATAAAATCAATCAGATTCTTCCCACAGTTAACTTAAATACTGTAACTACTACAACTCCTTCTTTTGATGTCTGTCTTGATGAGTTTACTCCAATTGACCTTTGTGAGTTAGACAAAATAGTTTCCTCATCCAAACCTTCAACTTGTCTTTTAGACCCTATTCCTACCAGGTTATTTAAAGAAGTCTTCCCACTTATTGGTAGCTTTATTCTTCATATAATCAATTCTTCATTAACTTTAGGCCATGTACCGCAGGCTTTTAAAACGGCTGTAATTAAACCCTTACTCAAAAAGCCAACGCTAGATCCAGGAGCTTTAGCTAACTATAGACCAATCTCTGATCTCCCTTTCATTTCAAAAATCTTAGAAAGAGTTGTTGCTACGCAATTATTTGACCACCTGCAGGGAAATGGTTTACTTGAAGAGTTTCAATCTGGGTTTAGAATCCATCATAGTACTGAAACAGCCTTAGCAAAGGTCACTAATGACCTCCTCATTGCATCTGATAATGGACTAGTTTCTGTACTTGTCCTTTTAGACCTTAGTGCAGCTTTTGATACTATCGATCATAATATTCTACTTGATAGATTAGAACACTATGTTGGACTTAATGGAACTTCGTTGCAGTGGTTTAGATCTTATTTATCTGATAGGTTCCAGTTTGTTCATGTAAATAATTAGTTTTCTTTCAACTCAAAGCTTAGTCATGGAGTTCCACAGGGATCTGTGCTAGGCCCTACTCTTTTTAGTTTATATATGCTTCCGTTAGGCAACATTATTAGAAAGCACTGTATACATTTTCATTGTTATGCAGATGACACACAATTATACCTGTCAATGAAGCCAGATGATAGTAATCAATTAGCCAAGTTAGAAGCCTGTCTTAAGGAAATCAAAGCTTGGATGACTTGTAATTTCCTGCTATTAAATTCAGATAAGACTGAAGTCATTCTTGTTGGTCCAAAAAACCTTAGAAATTCCTTTCCAAATCAAACTTTCAGTTTGGATGCAGTTACTCTTTCTCTTAATAGCTCTGTGAGGAACCCTGGAGTTATTTTTGATCAGGATTTGTCCTTCAATTCACATATTAAATTTGTTTCTAAGACTGCCTTCTATCATTTGCGTAATATTGCCAAGATTAGGAGCATCTTGTCTCAGAGTGATGCTGAGAAGCTGATCCACGCTTTTGTTAGCTCGAGATTAGATTATTGTAATTCTTTATTATCAGGCTGTCCTAAAACATCTTTAAAAAGTCTTCAGCTGATCCAAAATGCTGCAGCAAGAGTTTTAACAGGTACTAGAAAGAGAGATCATATCTCTCCGGTTCTGGCCTCCCTTCATTGGCTTCCCATAGAGTTTAGAATTAAGTTTAAAATCCTTCTTCTTACTTACAAAGCTCTAAACAATCAGGCTCCTTTTTATATAAAAGATCTGATACTACCGTATTATCCTAACAGAGCACTACGCTCCCAAAATGCAGGATTACTTATAATACCTAGAATCTCCAAAAGTACAATGGGAGGCAGAGCCTTCAGTTATCAAGCTCCTCTCCTGTGGAATCAGCTGCCAATCTGGATTCGGGAGTCAGACTCGATCTCTGTTTTTAAGAATAGGGTTAAAACCTGCCTTTTTGATATAGCCTACAATTAGGGAGGGATCATGTGTTTCTGAACCCTCCCTTAGTTATGCTGCTAATAGGTTTAGTCAGCCAGGGGACCTCCAGTAATGCACTGGGCCTCACTCCTTTCCTCACTCTCTATGAAATTTTTTTTTTTTGCTGGTCATTAACATTTGTTTGTTCTCTCCCATAGATTGAGTCCCCATCGTGCTGTTTGCTCTCTACATGTCTGTTCTTTTCTTCTTCTCTATCCCCTCACCCCCCAGCCAGTCGCAGCAGATGACTGCCCCTCCCTGAGCCTGGTTCTGCTGGAGGTTTCTTCCTGTTAAAAGGGAGTTTTTCCTCTCCACCGTCGCCAAGTGCTTGCTCACAGGGGATCGCCTGATTGCTGGAGTCTTTCTGCAACTGTGGGGGTCCCCCCCTACAGTTGATAGTGCTATGAGATGACTGTTGTTGTGAAATGGCGCTATATAAATAAAGCTGAATTGAACTGAATAGAGACAGCCCTGGTCAGGATTGTTAATGACTTAAGACACAAGATGGACTCAGAATTTCAGTCCCGATTCTACTGGATCTAAGTGCTGCCTTTGATACAGTAGACCACCATATTCTTTTAACCAGAGTAAAGGATCCGGTTGGCCTCTCTAGTACTATTCTTAATTGGATCAAGTCCTACCTCACAGACAGGAACTTTTTTGTAAGTATGGATACATGTTCTTCCAGAGTCTACAAAATAAATTGTGGTGTTCCCCAAGGTTCAATTTTAGGTCTAGTACTTTTTTAATCTGTACATGCTGCCCCTAGGGAATGTTATCAGGAGACATGGCATTAATTACCATAGTTATGCTGACAACACACAATTGTATATTGCTGTGTCTCCTGATGACATGGAACCAATTAACACCCTTTATAACTGTATTTTAGACATGAAGTCATGGATGGCAGCAAACTTTCTTCAGCTCTACCAGGACAAAACTGAAGTTTTAGTCATTGGTCCTGAAGCTCAGAGAGAAAATTTTTACCAAAATGACATAGTCTGACCTTTACCCCATCCCAACATATTAATAATTTGGGTGTCATTTTAGACACTGAGCTTGGTTTTACTCCACACATTAAAAATATAACATGAACAGGATTTTACCATCTAAAGAATATAGCCAGAGTCCGCCCACTTCTCTCTCGAGCAAACACAGAGATACTGATGCATGCTTTTATCACCAGTCGTATTGATTAGTGTAATGCCCTGCTCTCTGGTCTGGTCTGGTCCAAAAAGACAATTTCAAATCTGCAGTTATTACAGAATTCAGTTGCATGTGTTCTGATGAGGACCAGACGGCAGGCTCACATTACATCTGTTCTAAGATCATTGCATTGGCTCTGCGTGTCCTTTTATTGGTTTATAAATGTCTGGATGGTCTTGGGCCTTCTTATTTATCACAGTTGCTTTTGGTATATCAGCCACTGCGGAACCTGAGGTCCTCCAGCACTGGCCTTTTAATTATTCCTACTGTCAGAACATGCACCCATGGTGAGGCAGCTTTTACAGTAGTTATTACGGCCCACGTCTGTGGAACAGCCTGCTGGAGAACATCAGGGCTGCTGAGAATGTCCATGTTTTTAAAAGCAGGCTCAAGACCTACTATTTAAATCTTGCTTTTGATTGGTTTCTTATTTTAATTCTCTTAATTTCTGGTTTTAAATCTATTTTTATATCACAAGCATAAAATAATACAGGGCATTAATGAGGCGCCAGGTTCCGCTTCAGCTTCAGGTTACTTTATTTGTACCCATAGGTAGATTTGTTTTGCAGTCAGGTGACATCCTTTTAGACACATATTTACAAACCACAATTACATACAACATGAACACAAACACAGGCACACATGAAGCTGACTATAAACACGATAAAAATACTCAAGGCTCCACCAATCAGGACATAAGACAAAGAGATAAGAGAAAAAACAAAGAGAAAAGAGAGAAGGGTCATATTAAAAAAGTTAAAAACTAAGTCGAAGAGATTAAAAACTCAATAAAAGTCTGAAGTCTAAAGCCCAATAAAAGATTTAAAACCCAAGTAAAATGCCGACAAAAATAATCAAATATAACATAAAAATTAATAAATAGATAACTAAATTATGTGCAATATATTGCTACATCTTATTCAACTCTTTGACAGCAGCAGGAACAAAGCTGTTTTTGTAGCACTGGGTTTTACATTTTGGGACAACAAACCTCCGTCTGGAGGGGAGAAGCTGAAAGTGGCAGTGCAAAGGGAGGGAGTCATTATCAGCAGACAAGAACTCACAAGAGTTTTTTTTTTTTTTTTTTTAGACTGATTCATCATTGGTACAAATAAAGAACTGTTAATAAAATTGTCCATTATCTGGACTGGTGCCCTACGAGGATATGAGTGTAATGAAAAGAAATCTTCATTCCTACTCACATTCATATTTACATTAATACTTGTACCAACAATAAAGCACCTATAAACCCATTAATCTAAATCCACTACATGCTGATGTGCGCATGAAAATCAGGAAAAGATGGGAGGCTTTCAAATTGGGGGACAACGAGGAGTACCAACGGGCTCGTTTTGAACTACGTAAATCCATCAGGACTGCTAAAAGAGAATACTACCATAAACTCAAAAGCCTCTATCTGCAAAACCTCACACGTAGTATGTGGCAGGAAATTCAGTCTGTCACAAACTGCAGGAAGAACACAGACACCGAGGTCAGAGACCCCACACTACCAGACAGCCTCAACAGGTTTTATGTCAGATTCGATAGCCCTAATACAGACACGCCTATAAAACAAGCTTGCAATTCTATGGACTCTGCTTTCACGGTGACACACACACAGGTCTTGAGTGCTCTGAAGCAGGTGAATCCTCGTAAAGCAGCAAGTTTGGATGGAGTCTTGCCCAGAGCTCTAAAGGCCTGTGTAGAACAATTAGCTGGTGTGTACACAGACATCTTCAACCTGTCTTTAAAGCAAGCAGGTGTCCCATATGTATTTAAATCCTCTATTATTATCCCAGTTCCAAAGAAACCTCATGATTCCAGTCCAAATGACTTTAGGCCGGTAGCGCTTACATCAGTAGCTATAATAACTAATAACTATCCTACAGCGATCGGATATACCTCCGGTGGATTACCCCTTTGATCGCTTTTATCCGGCCACTGTGAGTAAACTGACCAGCGATTCCAGCGCTTCCTTGTGATTCACTGATGTGCCCTACCTGAAGCGATTGCTAAGCTAACGCTAGTTAGCTTAATGCTGGCGCCAGCCATTCCACCTAACACCAGCCTGAATCAAAGCCCAGCTGCGAGGCCCAGCGGAGATACTACCAGGCAGGCGGCTATTTGTTGACGGGGCTCAGCAGAGATTTCACCCAGGCAGACGGCGGTAGGCGGCGGTGCCCAGCGGAGGACTTAC
Source organism: Pholidichthys leucotaenia (assembly GCA_020510985.1). Lineage (NCBI taxonomy): Eukaryota > Metazoa > Chordata > Actinopteri > Cichliformes > Pholidichthyidae > Pholidichthys > Pholidichthys leucotaenia. Next base: position 369,106,584 of record CM035836.1, on the reverse strand, counting down.
CGTGACTGCAGCGGCGGTGTGCGACGAGACTACCCGAAGCGATTGCTAAGCTAACGCTAGTTAGCTTAATGCTGGCGCCAGTCATTCCACCTTACACCAGCCTGAATCGAAGCCCAGCTGCGAGGCCCAGCGGAGATACTACCAGGCAAGCGGCTATTTGTTGACGGGGCTCAGCAGAGATTTCACCCAGGCAGACGACGGTAGGTGGCGGTGCCTAGCGGAGGACTTACCGTGACCTCAGCGGAGCTCGGTGGCAGCGGCGGTGTGTGACGAGACTCGGTTGGAGGAGCGGGATGGGAGACCAGTTACAGCGACTATGAGCAACGAGACCAGCAACGGAAGGGGCTAGTTGGCTAGCTGAGGCCCAGCTGGATTCGAGGGCGATCGGATCAGATTCTGGCGATATAAGCAGAATTTATTTTACTATCCACAGATTTTCTTTTTCCTTCTTTCCAAGAAAGACCGAAGATGGCTGCCACCGGATTAAAAAGTGGGCTGATGGGCACCACTAATAAGCCTTCTCTACTTCTCTACTTCCTCTTCGTTTTGTCTTTGTGTGTCTGGACCTGCAACAAGAAGGATTTTCCAACAAACTCAACCAAAGGTGAAGTTAAAAAGTTTTATCTGTATGGATTTGGGCTTGGACATCTCACCCTACACTCTATGTGGTCTTTAAAAGGCCTGAGCAAAAACTTCCAAATTAAGGCAAACATGGCTGTTAAGCAAAAATCACAATATGGCAGAAGATATACAATTAAAGTTCTGTTAGTTCTGCTACTTCTGGCAGGAGATATTCACCTTAACCCTGGACCTGCCACTATTAAACAGCAGACCACTGGGTTAGCACAAAACCGAGCTGTACAAAAGCAAAAACAACATTTATTTTTCCAAACTGTTAATCATGCACGAGTTCTTTGGGACACCAAGGCTAAACCAAAGGGGATCCTCGGCGGTCATTTAAACATACGGAGCATAATCCCCAAAAGAGATGAGATTTCGGTGTTGCTGTTGGACTCAAATCTGGACTACCTTTGTCTCTCAGAAAGCTGGCTACACAGGAACATAGACACTAATATGATCGATATTGTGGGCTACCAGTGTTTTAGAAAAGACAGGCAGGTAGGGAGGGGAGGAGGTGTTTTAATTTACATCAAAGAGAAATATAAATGTCAACTGGTTGATTTGAATACTTCACTTGAATGTTTAGCTGTTAATGTATGTCTCTCTCCGGTAATGAATTTCAACATTGCAGTAGTGTACAACCCACCATCACACAACTCTTCCTTTTATAATGAATTAAGTGATCTGGTTAAACAACTTGAGAAGAACAATTCAATTCAATTCAATTCAATTCAACTTTATTTATATAGCGCCATTTCACAACAACAGTCATCTCATAGCACTATCAACTGAGAAACAATAACAGATTATTGAACAGAGAAACAATAATTCATGGTGACTTTAATATCAACTGGTCTGATAAAAAAGACAAACAAAAACTGAAAAGCCTCATGACTAAATTTAATTACCAGCAAATCATCAAAGGACCCACCAGGATAACCAAACAATCCAGAACACTTATTGACATGGTATTTACTAATAAACCAGAACGAATAACCAGAACCTATAATCTTGTAACTGGTCTCTCAGATCATAACATGGTTCTTGCTGTCAGGAAACTTACTAAAAAGCGACTACAGTATTTTGGGGGAGTCGATATTGACAAATCAAATTTTATTATCCCCAAATCAAAAAATGAGGAGTTTGAACATTACTTAGAGAATCAAAATTGGGAGCAGCTCATGTCAACATGTGAAGTAGATGATTGTTGTAATTTTATAACTGCAACAATCACAAAGTCTATAGAAAAATTTTCAAAGCAAATTAAAAGTAGACAACAGAAGATTAACCTACCATGGTTAAATAATGAAATAAGAAAACTTATGAAGAGGCGAGACTATGCACTGAAAACATCACTAACCTCCAAACTACAAAATGATCACCTTGTGTACAAAAGTTTAAGAAATAAAGTGGTACATGAGCTGCGAAAATCAAAAATATCTTATTACAATAAACTGATAGATCATGCAAAGGGTAACAACAGTTCCCTATGGAGGCATTTAAATAACTTAACTAATAAAAAAAACGATCAGAAGGGGGTAAAGGAACTTAGAATCAATGGCAAGACCGTCAGTGACAAGGCTACTTTGGCAAATGAATTTAATTCACACTTTGTGGGCTCTGTGGAAGACTTAACAAAAATTTTTGTGCTGCCAAATGTGCTCAACAACACAAATTCCATACTTCCAACAGATACTTTTCACATCGATGAGGTAAATGAGAAGTTAATTGCTGGCGTTGTTAAAACACTGTCAAACTCAAAAACTAATGATATCTACAATATGAGCACCTCCTTTCTCAAAATGCACAGCAAAATATTAATCAAACCACTGACTCATCTCATTAATCTCTCCATTAGGTCTAGTACATTTCCATCTGGCTGGAAAAAAGCTGTCGTCATACCAGTTCATAAATCAGGCAGTAAAGACGATATATGCAATTACCGCCCAATCTCTATTTTACCAGTCCTGTCTAAGGTTCTTGAAAAAGTTGTAGCTACACAGCTGATAGACTACTTACAAGACAGTCAACTTCTTCATCCACATCAATTTGGTTTTAGACCAGGATACTCAACAGAAACAGCAAATTGTTGCCTTATTGAAAATGTCAAACAGTCCTTGGACAGGGGTAATGTGGTAGGAGCTGTTTTTCTAGATCTCAAAAAGGCTTTCGATACTGTAAACCACAGTTTGCTTTTATCCAAAATGGTATCTTTTAACTTCTCCCCAAATACATTAGAATGGTTTGCATCTTATCTCCAGAATAGAGAACAGTGTGTAAAAGTTCACCAGGATAAATCCTCATTTTTTAACAACCGCATGGGTATCCCACAAGGGTCCATTCTTGGTCCTTTACTTTTCAGCATTTTTATTAATGACTTGCCGTTACACTGCTCAGCTGCAACATGCCAACTTTATGCAGATGATGCAGTTATTTACACAGCTGCCAAGACTCCAGCACAGGCTGCAGATGTACTGTCTACAAGTATGGTTGATGTCCAAGAGTGGCTCCTCAAGAACCATCTATTGCTGAACCTTCAGAAAACAGTCTCAATGTGCTTTTCAATCAAAAAATGTAACCTGCAACATTTTAAAGTTAATATACATGATCATGACATCAGTTTAGCTACAGAATTCAAATACCTTGGCATTCTGGATAATGCCAAGGTCCTGACCCTGACCAGGACCCAGGTGAGGACGGAGCTGAGGAAGATCAAGGCGAGGAAGGCGCCGGGACCGGACGGCATCAGCGCAAAGCTCCTCAAGTCCTGTGCAGACCAGCTGTGTGGGATTGTGACGTATATCTTCAACATGAGCCTGAAACTGGGGAGGGTACCACAGCTGTGGAAAACATCTTGTGTGGTACCTGTACCAAAAACTTCCCACCCCAAAGACCTGAACAGCTACAGACCGGTGGCCTTGACGTCCCACTTGATGAAGACCCTGGAGAGACTGCTCCTTGCTCACCTCCGCCCCCTGGTGGAACCAGCGATGGATCCACTCCAGTTCGCCTACCAGCATGGCATTGGGGTGGAGGATGCGGTGATCTTCCTCCTTCACCGTTCTCTGTCCCACCTGGAGAAGCCCGGGAATATGGTGAGGATCATGTTCTTTGACTTCTCCAGTGCTTTCAACACCATCCAACCGATGATCCTGAAGGACAAGCTGCTGCGCGCAGGGGTGGACCAGCACCTGTCATCATGGATCCTGGACTACCTCACGAACCGGCCTCAGTTTGTGAGAACCCGGGACTGTGTGTCCGACACGATCATCAGTAGCACGGGGGCCCCCCAGGGAACGGTGCTGGCTCCCTTCCTGTTCACTCTTTATACTGCGGACTTCTCACACAACACAACACACTGCCATCTACAGAAGTTCTCTGATGACTCTGCGATCGTTGGCCTCATCTCCAATGGAGATGAAGCTGAGTACAGAGGGCTTATCCAGGACTTCGTGGACTGGTGCCATCGGAACTGCCTCCAGATCAACGCGAGGAAAACTAAGGAGCTGGTGGTGGACTGCCGCAGGCATGGGCAGCCCCTCACAGTACCAGTAAATATACAGGGAACAGACATCGAGATGGTGACATCCTATAAGTACCTGGGTATTCATCTGAACAATAAACTAGACTGGTCACACAATACTGATGCACTCTACAAGAAGGGACAGCGCAGGCTGTTCCTGCTGAGGAGACTCAGGTCTTTTGGTGTACAAGGGGCGCTGCTGAAGTCATTCTATGACACGGTGGTGGCATCAGCCATCACTTTTGGAGTGGTCTGCTGGGGCAGTGGCATTACTGCAGCCGATAGGAAGAGACTGAACAAACTGATTAAGAAAGCTAGCTCTGTCCTGGGGCAGCGCCTTGATCCGATGGAGGAGATAGGAGAGAGAAGGACGGTGGCTAAACTGTCATCTCTGCTGGAGTCCGAGTTCCACCCTATGCAGGACATACTGAATGCACTGAGGAGCTCATTTAGCAGCAGACTACATCATCCCAGGTGCACAACCGAGAGGTTTCGTAGGTCCTTCCTACCAACGGCTGTCAGACTGTACAACCTAAGCAGGGCTGCTCGCAGAGATAGCAAAAAGACGTAACAAACTAATAGTTTTTTGAATGCAAAAGATGCAATAGACTTACACAATGGTCCCCTCCGGCATACAACTAGGAACATACCGGTCGCTATGGAGGGTGAGAATATGTATGGGCACATAATCATACCATGTAGGATAACTAAGTAGACGGTTATGCTGTTTCATTCCATCTAGCAACAATGCTCTGCACTGTGTGTGTTTATATATTTGCATATTTATTCCATCTAGCTACAATGCTCAGCACTGGGTGTGTTTATATATTTATATATCTACATATTATTCCATCTAGCTACATTGCTCCGCACTGTGTGTGTTTATATACTTGCATATTTATTCCACCTAGCTGCAATGCTCCGTACTGTGGGTGTTTATATATTTACATATTTATTCCATCTAGCTACAATGCTCTGCACTGTGTGTTCATATATTCATATATTTATTCCATCCAGCTACAATGCTCTGCACTGTGTGTCTGTGTGTGTGTGTATATATATATATTTTATAGTAATACGTACATATGTTTATTAGCTGCTCTTGCTTGCTTGTTTTTTTTCTTGCCTTCTGATTGTTGCTCTGAGTGTTGCTATCCCTGTGCTGTTGCAATCCTGGAATTTCCCCGTTGTGGGACTAATAAAGGCTTATCTTATCTTATCTTGTACTAGATCCTCAACTCAAATTTAATCTTCATATAAAGAAAATTTCAAAAACAGTAAAAAAAAATCTGAACTGCTTTAAATTAATTAGATATTACATACCTTACGAAGCAGCTGCACTGTATATGCATTCTATGGTTTTTTCTCATATATCATACTGTTTGACAGTCTGGGCTCAAGCAGCCCCTTCCACAATAAGACATATAGGTTCATTATATAATCAAACCCTAAAAATCTTGGACAAAAAGCCCATTAGGTGGCATCACTGTAATGTTTTAAAAAAATACAACCTATTGAGTTTTGAGAGCTTCATTGACCTCTGTCTTCTGAAATTAACGTTCAAATGTTTCCATAAATCAGCACCCGAGCCACTTGCTGGTTTCGTCCAAAGACAGGACAGCAGCAGAGCCACCAGGAGTTCTGTTAACAATAACTGTAAAATATTCCACCGCAGAACCACATTTGGACAAACAGCTTTCTCTATAAAGGGCAGTCATATCTGGAACACAATGCCAAATGAAATTAAAATAATAACGGACTTTAAAACATTCACTAAAAATGTTAAAAACTGGCTGAAAAATAAACAAGAATGTACTCATGTATGAATTAACTGTCTGCAGAGTGAGAGCGAATGAAGGGAAGGAATAAATGTGTTTGTTTATAGTGAGTGACGGAGGGAGGAAGGCCTGAAATAGGCAAATGTGAGTTATGTTATATGTGTTAAATGTGAGTCAGGCTGTTATATTTGTGTATTTATAATATTTATAATATTTATGTTAAATGTGAGTCAGGCTGTTATATTTGTGTAGTTATTATATAATATTTATAATTGTGTATTTATAATTTTTCTGCATTGATGTATGTGATTATTGTGTATATTTTTTATCTTGATTCTTTTTTCTAAAGCCCATCCAGGGACAAGAGTTGCAAATTAGCTAATAGCTATACACTCTATGTGCAACACATCAGATTAATTGTCTTTGATTAATTGTCTATGTTTATTGCACTGTCCCTGTCAAATAAACTAATCTACTACTACTATGAAGTGCCTGGAAAAGTTGTTCCTCAAACACATTAACTCAGTAGTCCCAGAAACTATTGACCCTCTACAGTTTGCCTACAGTCCTAACAGATCAGTGGATGAAGCAGTGGCCGTGGCCCTCCACCACATCTTGTAATACTTGGACTCTAGCAGAAGATATGTCAGGATGCTGTTCCTTGATTATAGTTTTGCTTTTACCACCATCAGGCCAGGTAAGCTGATTGAGAAGTTGACTGACCTTGGAGTTCAACTTCCACCTGCAACTGGATATTGGATTTCCTCACGGACAGACTACAGGTGGTTTGGATGGGAGGAAGAGTCTCTTCAGAGCTTACAGTCAGCACCGGTTCACCACAGGGATGCTGCCTCAGCCCTAAGCTCTTTGCTCTGTATACACATGACTGTGTCTCCACCCTAAAGAACACAGTCATTATCAAATTTGCAGATGACATGACCATCTTGGGCCTCATTAAAGGTGGAGACGAAAAGGAGTATAGGACGGTGGCCAGCAATACTGTGGTCTATGGTGAGGGGAACAACCTCATCCTAAACATGGAAAAAACGAGAGAAATGGTAATAGATTTTAGGAAGAAAGCTCCCCGTCTGCAGCCCCTTACCATCAGGGGAGCTGATGATACGAGGGTGGACAGCCACAAGTTCCTCAGTTTCCTTGTTACATCTAACCTGAGTGTGGTGTTATTGTGTCTTTGGGAGCAGTGTATTGTGGGACACGTAGCAAAAGAGGTAAATAAAGTGCCCACATGCCGTCAAACTGAAGTTCCGAGTTTGGATTGTCTCTCTCGATATATAATAACACGACATGGTGTCAGAGCGGGATTAATAGAGAAGAGACGTGTGATAGATTAAAAGGTCTACAGGTGTCATGCGATGGCCCTCGCGAGCCACCATAAGACGCCAAAAGACACCGATGAAGTTCGCACAATTTATTGTTAACAAAAGAACACACAAAACAATGAGCCACAGTGGGCTAAAACGTACAATACTACATACACGTGACCATGAAGCAAACAAGAAGCACACTTACAATCATAACCCAGGGATGGTTGATACATCAGACCATGAAGGAATAGTTGACGTCTGAGCCAAGGAACGCTCGCTCAACGTCTGGCAAGGAGAATTCTTTGATGAGCAATTGTTGACGAATCGTTGACGAGACTGCCGCAATATTCTGCTCCCAGAGCCCTCTTAAATAGAGAGCAGCTGATGAGCCAAAATGCAGCACAGCTGTCAGACTTGACAGCAGGATGCCACTCCGAGTGCTGTCACAATAAAGGCTCGGGGAGCCAGAAGGTACACACTGCTGTCAAACCTGGTGAAGATGATGCATGGCTCGAGTGCGGACGAGATAGGCACTCGAACCATGACAGTATCTCCCCCCCAAGGGCGAGCTCCGAACACCGAATGATACCCAAGCCCCCCTCCCCCCCCAGGGTGGGCGGATGAGGGAGCAGGCCTGGAGGGAGAAGACCAGCAACAGAAAAACACAATACTCCCCAATGCACAAATCATAATTAAAACAGGCACAAATGAGGCAATTACAGAGCATGTTTAACAGAAAATGCAATACTCCATAATGCACAGTAACACACAGGGCAAGAAAAGAAAAAAAAACCCCACAAGTAAAAAAACCCAACATGCTAACAAAGGCAAAGCACAGAGCAAAACTATCACACCGAATGACCCTCAACCTCAATGGGGCCACACAACCCAAGAGGATGACGACACACAAAGTCCAAAAACAACGGAGACAGTTCCGGTGGTCTCCCTGCGTCCAATGGCCAACGGGTGATTACGGGAAACAGGACATGATCGGGCGGCCTACCCCAGTCCCAGGCCTGGAAAGTCAGATCCTCCGGCGGCCGAACCAGGTCGCCCAGTTGCAAGCACAGTATGTCAGGTGGCCAACCCAGGGCGCCGAACCGGTGAAACAGTTCCTCTGGTGGCCGACCCGCATCCCTCAGCCACCAGAACCGTGGGGCGACAATCGGCGGCGGCCTCCCTGGCGGGGGGAAGACGTGGGAGAGCCGGGCTGAATGTAGAGGCCCCCCAACAGCCCCCGGCGGTAATGAGCTGGGTTGGTGACTATAACGAGGGAGATGATGGTGACGACGAGCCCGCACACTGTCAGGTGGCAAAGGGTCTGCAGCTCCTTCACCGACCTTGACCCATACCGATGCTGCACTCGCGGCTGCACCCGCGTTGGACCCCGATTGGGTCTCGGCTGCACCCGCGTCAGACCCCGACTGGGTCTCGGCTGCACCCGCGTTGGACCCTGACTGGGTCGGCGCGGCACCGGTGACAACCTCCAACCCCGAACCTAGAACCTCCAGCACAGCAACTGCGACTGGCTCCGCACCAGTGACTCTGGAAGAAGGCTCGGAAGACAAGAAAGAACTGGGATCAGAATCACCGGTAGGGACAGAGCCCAGCGAGACAAGCTCGGGTGCAGCAGCCGGCTGCCCCTGATTTGCCTCCCTGAGAAGCAGGCAGAAATGCTCCAAGACAGAGAGGAGAAAAACCAAGTACAGTACTTGCCTGCACTCGGGTTCTGTCGCCATCTAGGACTTCGTCAATCCAGGCTCAGGACGGAGAAGTTCATCATCAGGCTCCCACTCGGCTACGGCGGGTTCCACAGCCGGCATGATGGTGTCTGCAGTCTGAGGTCCCTCTGGCGCTGACGTCCACGCCGATAACCCGCACGGTGTGGTGGCAGGGAACCCTCGACCCGCTGGCTCGAACTGCTCCAACGTGGAGACCTGGGGATGCTTCATCGTCGGCACAGGCTCCATGCTGCAGTTCGCTATTCTCCTCTGCCCACGACATGGTTGCGGGGTTGGAACCAGGCTCTCCAGAACTGCAGGCCCCCTCCTCGTCCGCCGACGTAGACCTGGCGTCGTGGACCGCTCAGCGGAGGAAGACACAGAGGCAGCAGGTTTAGTGATAAGAGCTACAGCAGGTGGTGGGAGCTCAGGGGACTGCGAACTCTGAACTCTGCCCCCAGGAGTCAGACAAGGCAAATCACAACTATGACGAGAAGAATGAACTTGCACTTGCCTGTTTCCTGGACGATGGATGGTGCCTGCTGTAGGGGACTTTGTTCCTCCCTTTCCCCGCTGGATAGTAACAGAGGGCCCCCTGGAAGGACGAGAAGAAGCCGCTTGCGGAGGTCCACTAACGGGCTTCGCTGGAAGCGGATTCAGACGCGGTTCTTGCTGAGGTTCGCTTTGAGCAAGGCGCCGACGTCTTCTGGCTGATGGCGAGGCGAAGGTGAGGTCCGGGAAACGCTGCTCTTGAGCAGAAACGGAGGCGAGCACGTCAGTGTACTCCGGATAGTCACCCAGCTCGGGGTTACTCTCAACCAGCCTGACAGCCACTGTCACGTGCTTAATGATTTGTGTGGGGTGACTGGTGGAGCGAGCTGCAGCCACTCGGTCCCAGATAGAGATTGCTGTCAGCAGCAACCTCTGTGGGGGATTCCCGACTGACGTCATGCTCGTTCGGGGATGACCCCTGAGTGGTGCGAACTCCTGGACCGGATCGGGGACAGGAATGGGATCCCAAAGTGGGGAGCGAGGATGCCTCCTCTTCGGCTTCCTGCCAGAGTTTCCCTCCAGCCCACGGAGTATCTTGCGTTGTGCGGCGATGTCCCCCCTCCTTGCGATGACTTCAATGTGGTCGGAGTAGCGAGGAAGGTGATTAAGGATATCCTCAGCGAGGCCCAGGTACCGGCGTACATCGCTGCGAAAGTCAAGGAGGGAGGCAGTGACGAGCGTTTCATCTACGTAGTCCAAAGCCTCCGCCAGCTCGTAGCCCCGACTCCGAGCGTGGCCCCTGAGCGACGGCATTCTTCCAGCACGCAGTTACCCAGACAGGGAAAAACAATTGTTCAATTAAGCAAACTCACCGGGAACGGCGTCTCAGTGTGGCGGCAGTCTACTGTCATGCGGTGGCCCTCGCGAGCCACCATAAGACGCCAAAAGACACCGGTGAAGTTTGCACAATTTATTGTTAACAAAAGAACACACAAAACAATGAGCCACAGTGGGCTAAAATGTACAATACTACATACAAGTGACCATGAAGCAAACAAGAAGCACACTTACAATAATAACCCAGGGATGGTCGATACGTCAGACCATGAAGGAATAGTTGACGTCTGAGCCGAGGAACGCTCGCTCAACGTCTGGCAAGGAGAATTCTTTGACGAGCAATCGTTGATGAATCGTCGACGAGACTGCCACAATATTCTGCTCCCAGAGCCCTCTTAAATGGAAAGCAGCTGATGAGCCGAAATGCAGCACAGCTGTCAGACTTGACAGCAGGAAGCCCCTCCGAGCGCTGTCACAATAAAGGCTCGGGGAGCCAGAAGGTACACACTGCTGTCAAACCTGGTGAAGATGATGCATGGCTTGAGCGCGGACGAGATCGGCGCTCAAACCATGGCAACAGGAAAGAAAAAAGAGGCAGAAAAACAGTGAGCAGAGAAGAAAAAAATGAGCGACAACAAGGAGCAGAGTGGTGCTAACAGGCCAGCTAGCACACCTTGTACTACATTTAGCATTAAGCCACCAGAGCCCTTTGATTTCTCCAAGTCCCATGAGTGGACAAAATGGATTCGGAGGTTTGAGCGATTCCACCAGGCAAGCAATTTTGCTGCAAGTTCCGACGAGAATCAGGTGAACACATTGATTTACTGCATGGGAGACGAGGCTGATGAAGTTTTAAAAGGCCTAAAGCTAAGTGATGCAGTTCAGCGGCAGTACATTAAAGTGAGGAATGGCTTCCAGTCTTTCTTCATAGTCAAAAAGAACGTGGTGTATGAACATGCATGATTTAATATGCACATACAAGAACCAAATGAGACTGTGGATGCATTTGTTACTGCCCTGCATGCACTAGCCGGACACTGCAATTATGGAGCTTTGCTTGATGAGCTTATCAGGGACAGGATAGTAGTTGGTAAATGACGATCACTTATATAGCGCTTTTTCTCATCTCTGGATGACCAGAGCGCTTTACAGATCCTGCTATCCACCCATTCACGCACACATTCACATACTGATGGCGGCAGAGCTGCCATACACACACAGGAGCTAGCCTGGCCACCAAGAGCAACTGGGTTCAGTGTCTTGCTCAAGGACACATCGATGTGCAGACAGAGCAGGAATCAAACCCATGACCCTCTGATCAGTAGTCGGTCATACTACACCTGCGCCACAGCCACCCCACCCCGTGGTCTGGCTGACACACGAATCTCAGAACGCATACAATTAGAAAAAGACCTAGACCATGAAAAAGCAATAAACATGGCAAGACAATCAGAGGAGATTAGAAAGTAGCAAGGCACATTAAGGGGTGAAGTTAACGGGATACAGCAGATGGACATTAATGCTGTGGACAGAGTGTTTAAAGGACAACATTACAAAGGAAAACCTAAGTTCATTAAAGCAAAAAGCAATGGAACAAAGCCACACAGCAACCTGAATAAACCCTCAAAAAGCTTTCAGTGTCAGAAGTGCGGAGGAACACCTCACCCAAAACATGAATGTCCTGCTAAAGACGCTAAATGTGGGAAGAAAAGACACTACCAGTGTGTGTGCCTTACAGCCAAAACTGTGTATGGTATAGAGGAAGAAGGAGCTTTATTTCTGGGCTCTGTATCAGCAGGTGCAGATGCATGGACAGCAGAAATAAAAATAATGGACAAAAACATTATTTTTAAACTGGACACAGGAGCAGATGTAACTGTTATGACACAGTCTGTTTTTAACAATATATTTTCAAACACACTGGTTGGGAGTTTGCCCAACCAGTTTACATGTGTTTTGTGGACTTGGAGAAGGCATTTGACCACGTCTCTTGTGGTTATTTGTGGGGGGTGCTTCGGGAATATGGGGTATCGGGCTTGTTGTTACGAGCTATTTGGTCTCTGTACGACCGTTGTGAGAGTTTGGTTCATATTGCCAACACTCGGTCGGACTCATTCCCAGTGAGAGTTGGACTCCGCCAGGGTTGTCCTTTGTCACCGATCTTGTACATAATTTTTATGGACAGGATTTCTAGGCACAGCCAGGGAATGGAGGGTGTCATGCTTGGTGACCACAGGATCTCATCTCTGTTGTTTGCAGATGATGTTGTCCTGTTGGCCGGAAAAAGGTGGATTGCCCTCTCTGGGTTGGGGACAGGCTCCTGCCCCAGGTGGAGGAGTTTAAGTATCTTGGGGTCTTATTCACGAGTGAGGGGAAAATGGATTGAGACATTAACAGACGGATTGGAGCAGGATCTGCAGTGATGCGGACGTTGTACTGGTCTGTTGTGGTGAAGAGGGAGCTGAGTTCTAAGGCAAAGCTGTCGATTTACCAGTCAATCTACGTTCCTACTCTCACCTATGGTCACGAGCTTTGGGTAATGACTGAAAGAACAAGATCGCGGATACAAGTGGCTGAAATGAGCTTTCTCCGTAGGATTGCTGGACTCACCCTCAGAGATAGGGTGAGGAGCACAGTCATCCGGGAGAGGCTCAGAGTAGAACCGCTGCTCCTCCACATTGAAAGTTGTCAGTTGAGGTGGTATGGGCATCTGATTAGAATGCCTCCTGGACGCCTCCCACTTGAGGTGTTTCGGGCACGTCCCACTGGGAGGAGACCCCAGGGCAGACCCAGGACTTGGTGGAGAGACTATGTCTCCCAGCTGGTCTGGGAACGCCTTGGTATCCTCTCTGAAGAGCTGGAGCAGGTGGCTGGAGAGAGGGAAGTCTGGGCTTCTCTGCTTGAACTGCTGCCTCCGTGACCCAGACCTCCGGAAAAGCGGTAGAAGATGGATGGATGGATGGATTTCCAAACACACAACAGCATGTTCTTCAAAAAGCAGAAAAACCTTTACTGGGACCAGGACAGATTCCACTGGAAGTGTCAGGGTTTGCCATACTACAGGTGAGCATGAGAGCCAAACAGACTACAGAAAAAAGTCTACATGGTTAAGAATATGAGTACACACTTGCTTGGGTTACCTGCCATTATAGCTCTGGACTTACTCAAAAGAGTAGACACCATAGACATAGAGGCCCTAAAGTCAAAATACCCAAAACTATGCAACGGTCTTGGTGAGGTACAGCAACCCTACACTATTATGCTTAAGCCAGACGCAGTGCCATTTTCCCTGAAAACACCCAGGAGAATTCCCTTACCTCTGGTGGGAAAAGTCAAAGAAGAGCTTGAGCGTATGGAAAGCCTAGGAGTTATTGGCCGAGTTGAAGGGTCAACAGACTGGTGTGCAGGGATGGTTATAGCACCAAAGAAAGACTTTAAAAAGGCTCATTTGTGCGTGGACCTGATGGGCCTGAACCGGTATGTGTGCCGTGAAAACTTCACCCTACCTTCTGTCGAGCAGAGCCTTGGAAGGATGGCAGGAGCAAAAGTCTTCAGCAAATTAAGCACCAACATGGGCTTCTGGCAAATTCCACTGACAGAGGAATCAGCCAAGCATACAACATTTATAACACCTCTTGAGAGGTTCCATTTTCATTGCCTACCCCTTGACATAACTTCAGCACCCGGACACTTTCAGCGTATGATGGCTGAAGTCACTGAAGGACTGGACGGTGTTGTCTGCCACATCGATGACCTCCTGGTGTGGGGACAAAATCAGGCAGAGCATGACTCTCGACTACATGCAGTGCTTCAGAAACTGGAAAAAGCTGGCATTACACTGAACATGGACAATTGCGAATTCTCATAGAGTGAGGTTGTCTTCTTGGGTCACATTATATCGGACACAGGTATCCGACCTGATCCAAAGAAAACAGAAGCAATTATGGAGCTGAAAGCACCTACAAATGTGAGTGAGGTGAGAAGTTTTCTTGGAATGGTTAATCAGCTGGGGAAGTTTATCCCGCAGCTAGCAGAAAAGGATAAACCCCTTCGCGACCTGCTCTCAAAGAAAAACTGTTGGGTTTGGGGAAAGATCAATGGAATGCTTTTGAAATACTGAAGAAAGCCTTGTCTTCTCCACCACTGCTGGCAATATATGATCCTAACAGAGACACGAAAGTGTCGGCTGATGCATCTTCATATGGTTTAGGAGCAGTTCTCCTGCAAAGATGGGAAGATGACTGGAAACCTGTGACTTATGCATCAAGGTCACTTACTCCAACGGAACAACGTTACGCACAGATAGAAAAGGAGGCCTTGGGTCTCACATGGGCCTGTGAACGGTTCCGTGATTTCCTCATAGTCAAAGATTTCTGCCTGGAAAATAATCATAAACCTTTTACCAGCTTGCTGGGATCACGAGCATTAGATCTTCTAGTGCCAAGAATTCAAATTTTCAGAATGAGACTGATGCACTACTCATATACTATTGAGCACATTCCAGGAAAGTCACTGTGGACAGCAGACACATTGGCAAGCTCACCAGTCACAACTCATATGTTAAAGGACGAAAAAGAGCTGATGGAAAGCACCAATGTCTATGTAGACTGTGTTATGGAAGGGTTACCAGCCAGTTCTGCATACATAAAGACACTGAAAGAACAGCTAAAAGCTGACAGTATTTGTTCACGTGTAATGTCATTGTGCACAGAAGGATGGCCAGCACATGCAAAACAAGAGCTTGTAATAAAAAGTTAGTGGCCAGAACAAGCTTCACTTACAGTGAAAGATGGACTATTATTGAAAGACACGTGGCTCGTGATTCCCTCTGCAATGCATAATGACGTTCTTGCAAAACTGCAAGAAGAACACCAAGGAGTGGTGAAATGTAAAGAACGCGCATGTCAGTCAGTGTGGTGGCCTGGCCTCAGCCAACAAATAAACAAAATGGGTCTAAACTGCAGGACCGATAATCAAGAGCATCAAAACTACAAGGAGCTATTGCTGCCATCTGAACACCCTGAAAGACCATGGCAAAAATTAGGGGCAGATCTGTTTGATTTTAGGGGGAAAACCTACCTCCTTGTTGTCGATTATTTTTTTTAGATATGTTGAGATTGCATTCTTATCGCACACCAAATCAACAGATGTCATTCTTCATCTGAAATCAATTTTTGCCAGCTAGGCATTCCTGAAATCCTAATGTCAGATAATGGGCTGCAGTTTTCTGGACAAGCCTTTGCTTCTTTTGCAGCATCATATGATTTCAAGTACATAACCAGCAGCCCTCGGTTTCCACAGAGCAATGGGGAAGCTGAACGTGCTGTGCAAATGGTGAAAAATCTTCTGAAAAAGCAGCAGACCCCTATTTAGCATTTTTTGCTTATAGGGCAACACGTCTTCAGAACGGATATAGCTCAGCTCAACTTCTGATTGCTCAACTTCTTCGTACTACTTTGTCAATTTTTCCAATTCAGCTAAACCCTTCATTGCCCAATGTGAAAGATCTCGCCTTGAATGAAAAGGAGAGGAGAACAGCAGGTGCTGAGAATTACAACAGACGTCACCAAGAAAAAACTCTGAGTTCTCTGTCTCCTGGAGATCAAGTGTGGGTGACAGATACAAAGTCATCTGGGACTGTGCTTAATAAACATTCTACTCCAAGATCTTACATGGTAGATCTTCCTCAAGGTATGGTGAGACGTAATTGTCAACATCTGATACCTCTACGCACACCTGAATGAGAAAGAGCTTCACTGCAGAAGCAACACACACCAGAGACGGTTCCAGACCAGGCATCATCACCACCTGTAGTGGACAATAAAGATTCATCAACAGAGACTCCTACTCTTAGAAGTAGATTTGGTAGAGCCATAGTGAAACCAATTAGGTTGAACCTGTGAGAAAAAGAGAGAGAAAAAAAGGCTATCTGAAAGCAAAATGTGTTGATGTGTTATAGGAGTTAAGTTGAAAGCATAAATGTTATGGAAATAATGTTTTGAGCACATTAAGAAAAGTTAAGGTTTAACAATTGAGTTTATTAGAAGTTAACAAGCTAAAGACAGTACAGTATATTGGTTGTAAAAAGGAAAACAAAATGCTTTTGTTTCATGTTCACCTTAACAGGACTAGGTAGGAACAGACCTTTCAACAGAGAGGTAGAATAATCCCCTAAGATCTGTGGAGACAAAAGCAATCTACCTTTTGTTCTCTAAAAAGGGGAGATGTGGTGTTATTGTGTCTTTGGGAGCGGTGCATTGTGAGACACATAGCAAAAGAGGTAAATAAAGTGCTGACATGCCATCAAACTGAAGTCCCGAGTTTGGAGTGTCTCTCTCGATATATAAAAACACGGCACCGAGTTGGACTGTAAATACTGCTGCTACGGTTAAAAAAGCCAAGAAGTGGCTTTATTTTATCAGACTGATCAGGAAGGCTGGGGTGAATTGACTAGTGTGTCCAATCACACTAGTCTACAGAGGTTTGATGGAGAGTATCCTCGCAATGGGCATCACTGTGTGGTATGGGAACACTACCCAGGCAGAGAGGAAAGCTCTCCAGAGAGTGGTAAGGACAGCAGAGAAGATCATCAGGACTGAACTGCAATCTATGGACACTATATACACACAACATTGCAGGAAAAAGCACATAAAATCATTACAAACTAGAAAAGCACTCGGAGAGCGCAGACCTCCGCCAAGCGCCACAGTTCCCCCCATACAGTGTTCGTGTGTACGTTTTCAGATTCCTTGACCATGAAAACATATGACTAGCAATTGGATTGACAATGATAGTGGTTCAGTAGTTATTGACAATGATAGGATTAGTGGTTCAGTAGTTATTGAGGAAAATGGCATTTTCCGTAATGGCGGCCACAGTTCCCCCCATACAGTGTTTGTGTGTACGTTTTCAGATTCCTTAACCATGAGAACATATGACTAGCAATTGGATTGACAATGATTTGATTAGTGGTTCAGTAGTTATTCACGAAAATGGCATTTTCCGTAATGGCGGTTTTCTTCTGGCCGGTGTTCCGGATCACCACCAAAATTTAATCAGTTCTTCCTTGTACCATTTCCAACAACGCCTGAAAGTTTCATCGAAATCCGTCCAAAACTTTTTGAGTTCAACAGACAGACAAACAGACAGACAGACAAACAGACAAACCCCGGCAAAAACATTACCTCCTTGGCGGAGGTAATAAACACCATCTAGCCCATACTTCTTCTCAGGCATAAACAGACAGTATATACCCTGAGAAAAAAGTAACATGGACAGTATTATTACCATTAAAACATGTTTTTATAATAGTTTTTTCCCCACCACAGTCAAAGTCCCTTTCCCAATATTCACCATCAGTCTAACAGTCAAAAGTACAACCTAAATAGGAAAGCACTGCAGTTTACAGTGGCCTCTGTTTTTTAGTAATCTATTGGGTACTTATAGAGTGTGTTTTAAAACCAGGATAGCATTGTTTTTTATTAGAGAATTCTATTTTTAATTATTTATTGATCTATGGTTCTGCACAATGAATTCCTATGTGCCTGAACTGTATGTGAGTACAAATGGCAAATAAAGTTCTTGATTCTTGAGTCTTGATTCTTGGCTGCAGCAGTGAAGAGGCTCTTTGCAACAGCTTACATAGACTGACAGCTGCGTTAGCTACGTAGGGTCAGTTTATATTTCTTCACTTTAAAAATATCTATCCATATTAATAAAACGAGTAACATGAGTCATGCATCCGATCAAATTTCAGTACCTGTAACACATTACTGAATTTTTAAACAGTAATTAAACAGTAATTTTGTTACACAGCACGTTACTGCAAAAGTAGTGGCGTTACTGTTATGTCCACAAACCTGGAATGAAGACGGACGAGGATGCTATGCTCAAACTGAACTTTATTACACAATGTTTAAGAAGTACACTGCACACTTAAACACTCAGTTATATCCCTGAGGACGAGTCATAGCTAAGAGAGCCATGAGATTGCTGACTCTCCCCTAGATATGGTGGCATGATGACATCACCAGCCGGCTGTGTCATCATGTCACACATTGTAATGAATCCCATCATTAAACCCCGCCCCCCTTGCAAAACACAGAACACATTCAAATCAGCCCTCCCCAATTTAGTGCACTTATGCCATTGAACAATCAGAACTACATACTAGGGTTAACGGGTGGATCACCGCTGGACCTGACGCGGCCTGATGGATTATTCTACCGCGTGGATGGTGGTCGCTGGCGGGCGGCTTTACTTGCTCGGCGGGCTCCACAGCACTAGCGACCGGCACACTTTAACAAAATGGCTATAATGTCCACACTTGTTACAACGTTTTCCTCTTTCCGGGCAAAAACGTGCTCTCTAATGCGTCGGGGAACCACAGCTACCATACGCGAGGCCTCTCAGAGTGGTCCTTTGATTAACAGCATTCGCCTTATACTCGTCTGGCATGTCTTCATATTCCTCCGTGCACACCGCGTTGGCTAACGTTGTCTGTCCTGGTAGCCTCTGTTGTTGGTGCCCACCTAGCTCCAATGCTAATTTCTCTGCTGACTCAAGCTGGAACGATAGCTCTATTGTGCTAGCTAGCATCATGTTGTTTGGCGCCATTAGCATCTTAGCCCTTTGCCTTGGGTTACTTGTGTGCTCAGCTAACTGGTCCCACACCATCTTGTCCTCTAACAGTCCAAAGTGGCACATGCTAGCCAGATGCCTTAAATCGGCGATAAATTGTTGGGTGGACTCACCAATTCTCTGTCACCTCTGGCAGAATTGAATTCGTCGTGCTATCACGTTATCTGGTGTGGCAAAGTAGCTAGCTAGTAGCTCAACAGCATCTACATACGATTCCGTCGGACTAAGCGTGTAAAAAATCCTCTGACCTTCTATGCCCAGGTTGTAGACAAGTAGTACCCGCTTCCTTACTTTATCCAGCTTTCCCAGGTCCAATGCTGCAACGCAGGCCTCGAACGCATCCAGCCAACGTGGCCACGGGATGTCCGGTTCACCTGGGAACTCGAGGAAAGGCCGCTGCGGTCTTAGGCATGCTTCCATGGTTTGTAAATTCTCATCGCTAAATGCTATGTCGACAAATCTGGAATGGAGACGGAGGAGGATGCTATGCTCGAACTGAACTTTATTAGACAACGTTTAAGAAGTACACTGCACACTTAACACTCAATTATTTCCCTGAGGACAAGTCGTAGCTAAGAGAGCCATGAGATTGCTGACTCTCCCCTATATATGATGGCATGATGATGTCACCAGCTGGCTGCGTTATCACGCCGCACACTATAATGAATTACTCCCAACACTATTTATCAATGACTTTTTATCACCCTGTCCAAGCTCCGCCGTTTCTTCATGGGGAGCCCTCCCGTGGGGGTTGTGCCTGTTTTCTGGCTGCGGGGCACTGGCCTGTGATTGCCCTGGTCTGCCCGGCTGAGGGGGTTGTGCGCTGTGGCATCACGCCTGCAGTATTGACCCCTCAGGTTGGACTTGGGCAGTCTCAGAGGTGGTGTTCCTGTAGCCATGGACTTGGCACTTTCGCTGCTGGTGATGACTCCCTCGTGATGGTGTTTCCACACTTGGATCCTCGGTGCTCAACCATAAGCCTTAAGCTGCAAATTTTACACTGATGAAAGCTTCTTTGTGTGTGTGTGTTTGTGTGTGTGTGTGTGGGGGGGGGGGGGTAAATTGTGTTTTATTTCAATGTGTGAAGCACTTTCTGTTGTATGTTTTTGTATGAAAAGTGCTATATAGATAAAGCTCTGACTGATTGAAATGTTTTTTGAACAAATTCTGTCTTTTAAACATTTTTTTTTTTTAAATTTTGCACAGTATCTTGCTTGGGCGGCTGTGGCTCAGGAGGTAGAGCAGGTTGTCTAACAAATGGATGGTTGGTGGTTCAAATCCTGCTCTCCCCAGATAGCCTGCCATTTTGTCCCTGAGCAAGACACTTCACCCACCTTGCCTCCAGTGTCCATAACACTGGGTATGAATGTGTATAGATGTTCGGTGGTGGCTGGAGAGGCTGTTGGCACAGATTGCAGCCATGTTTCCATCAGCCTACCCCAGGGCAGCTGTGGCTACAGAAGTAGCTTGCCTCTACCATTGTCTGTCTGGAGTGAATGAATAATGTATCTATTTGTAAAAAGTGTCTATGATAAAGTGCTATATAAATCTGATGTGTTATTATTATAAAAAAAAGAGCTTTCAAGATGGTTCAGAATTTTAATGTAGTATTGTGGAGAAGGGAGGCAGGTGAGGCAACGAGCTAGGCGACACAGAAACTTTATTCTTTCTCCAACATGAAGGACAGAAAACAGCGCTCCCGGCTCTCTGTGCATTCGACTTTTATCGCTATTTCCATGCATCGAGACCCGGAACGTCCGACCATACACGTTGTTTGAACAAAGGAATGTGTGGCACATTAACATGACATTACGTCACTCTTACACCCTTCTACCCTCAGTGGCTCTGGCAGCTCTCACTCTCAACGGGGGCGCATAGACCCAACAGTCCCATCTGATACCCCCCGGTGACACCTTCTCCTTTGGCACATTGTTCCCCCTTCCCCCTGCCCTCTCTGGGTGGAGAAACCCCCACCGTGCCCCCACAGTATTACAACTGTATAGGATGAGCAAATTCACACAAAGACAAGTATAAATGTTTACAATGAGAAAAGGAGTAATTGCATGTAACATCATATATTTTAGTATACTAGCAAGAGTAAAGGTTAATTTCTCCTCTGCTTCTACTGTTTCTTTTCCAGATCAAGTGCTCAGGGGTGGACTGGCCATTATTCTCACTGGGACATGTCCCGGTGGCCTGGCCTGCCATAAGTGGTAAAGTGGCCTGAAGATGTGGCACTAAACATCAGTAAGAGGCCAAGATGGCGACCGGGATGGTCACACTTTTTCAGTGCTGAGACAAAGTCACTGATTTTGCCATTAAAAGTGGCTGGCCTGCAGCGATCGGCGCTCGTGGCGAACACGCACGGGCTGAATTGCCACCTCCGTTGGATTGCCCTTTAATCGCCTTTCTCCAGCGACTTCCTGCGCCTTCCTGAAGCGATTGCTAAGCTAACACTAGTTAGCTTAATGCTACCTGAAGCGATTGCTAAGCTAACGCTAGTTAGCTTAATGCTGGCGCCAGTCTCTAAAAATCTAACCTACAGCGATCGGATATACCTCCGGTGGATTACCCCTTTGATCGCTTTTATCCGGCCACTGTGAGTAAACTGACCAGCGATTCCAGCGCTTCCTTGTGATTCACTGATGTGCCCTACCTGAAGCGATTGCTAAGCTAACGCTAGTTAGCTTAATGCTGGCGCCAGCCATTCCACCTAACACCAGCCTGAATCAAAGCCCAGCTGCGAGGCCCAGCGGAGATACTACCAGGCAGGCGGCTATTTGTTTGACGGGGCTCAGCAGAGATTTCACCCAGGCAGACGACGGTAGGCGGCGGTGCCCAGCGGAGGACTTACCGTGACTGCAGCGGCGGTGTGCGACGAGACTACCCGAAGCGATTGCTAAGCTAACGCTAGTTAGCTTAATGCTGGCGCCAGTCATTCCACCTTACACCAGCCTGAATCGAAGCCCAGCTGCGAGGCCCAGCGGAGATACTACCAGGCAAGCGGCTATTTGTTGACGGGGCTCAGCAGAGATTTCACCCAGGCAGACAACGGTAGGTGGCGGTGCCTAGCGGAGAACTTACCGTGACCTCAGCGGAGCTCGGTGGCAGCGGCGGTGTGTGACGAGACTCGGTTGGAGGAGCGGGACGGGAGACCAGTTACGGCGACTATGAGCAACGAGACCAGCAACGGAAGGGGCTAGTTGGCTAGCTGAGGCCCAGCTGGATTCGAGGACGATCGGATCAGATTCTGGCGATATAAGCAGAATTTATTTTACTATCCACAGATTTTCTTTTTCCTTCTTTCCAAGAAAGACTGAAGATGGCTGCCACCGGATTAAAAAGTGGGCTGATGGGCACCACTAATAAGCCTTCTCTACTTCTCTACTTCCTCTTCGTTTTGTCTTTGTGTGTCTGGACCTGCAACAAGAAGGATTTTCCGACAAACTCAACCAAAGGTGAAGTTAAAAAGTTTTATCTGTATGGATTTGGGCTTGGACATCTCACCCTACACTCTATGTGGTCTTTAAAAGCCCTGAGCAAAAACTTCCAAATTAAGGCAAACATGGCTGTTAACCAAAAATCACAATATGGCAGAGGATATACAGTTAAAGTTCTGTTAGTTCTGCTACTTCTGGCAGGAGATATTCACCTTAACCCTGGACCTGCCACTATTAAACAGCAGACCACTGGGTTAGCACAAAACCGAGCTGTACAAAAGCAAAAACAACATTTATTTTTCCAAACTGTTAATCATGCACGAGTTCTTTGGGACACCAAGGCTAAACCAAAGGGGATCCTCGGCGGACATTTAAACATACGGAGCATAATCCCCAAAAGAGATGAGATTTCGGTGTTGCTGTTGGACTCAAATCTGGACTACCTTTGTCTCTCAGAAAGCTGGCTACACAGTAACATAGACACTAAAATGATCGATATTGTGGGCTACCAGTGTTTTAGAAAAGACAGGCAGGTAGGGAGGGGAGGAGGTGTTTTAATTTACATCAAAGACAAATATAAATGTCAACTGGTTGATTTGAATACTTCACTTGAATGTTTAGCTGTTAATGTATGTCTCTCTCCGGTAATGAATTTCAACATTGCAGTAGTGTACAACCCACCGTCACACAACTCTTCCTTTTATAATGAATTAAGTGATCTGGTTAAACAACTTGAGAAGAACAGAGAAACAATAATTCATGGTGACTTTAATATCAACTGGTCTGATAAAAAAGACAAACAAAAACTGAAAAGCCTCATGACTAAATTTAATTACCAGCAAATCATCAAAGGACCCACCAGGATAACCAAACAATCCAGAACACTTATTGACATGGTATTTACTAATAAACCAGAACGAATAACCAGAACCTATAATCTTGTAACTGGTCTCTCAGATCATAACATGGTTCTTGCTGTCAGGAAACTTACTAAAAAGCGACTACAGTATTTTGGGGGAGTCGATATTGACAAATCAAATTTTATTATCCCCAAATCAAAAAATGAGGAGTTTGAACATTACTTAGAGAATCAAAATTGGGAGCAGCTCATGTCAACATGTGAAGTAGATGATTGTTGTAATTTTATAACTGCAACAATCACAAAGTCTATAGAAAAATTTTCAAAGCAAATTAAAAGTAGACAACAGAAGATTAGCCTACCATGGTTAAATAATGAAATAAGAAAACTTATGAAGAGGCGAGACTATGCACTGAAAACATCACTAACCTCCAAACTACAAAATGATCACCTTGTGTACAAAAGTTTAAGAAATAAAGTGGTACATGAGCTGCGAAAATCAAAAATATCTTATTACAATAAACTGATAGATCATGCAAAGGGTAACAACAGTTCCCTATGGAGGCATTTAAATAACTTAACTAATAAAAAAAACGATCAGAAGGGGGTAAAGGAACTTAGAATCAATGGCAAGACCGTCAGTGACAAGGCTACTTTGGCAAATGAATTTAATTCACACTTTGTGGGCTCTGTGGAAGACTTAACAAAAATTTTTGTGCTGCCAAATGTGCTCAACAACACAAATTCCATACTTCCAACAGATACTTTTCACATCGATGAGGTAAATGAGAAGTTAATTGCTGGTATTGTTAAAACACTGTCAAACTCAAAAACTAATGATATCTACAATATGAGCACCTCCTTTCTCAAAATGCACAGCAAAATATTAATCAAACCACTGACTCATCTCATTAATCTCTCCATTAGGTCTAGTACATTTCCATCTGGCTGGAAAAAAGCTGTCGTCATACCAGTTCATAAATCAGGCAGTAAAGACGATATATGCAATTACCGCCCAATCTCTATCTTACCAGTCCTATCTAAGGTTCTTGAAAAAGTTGTAGCTACACAGCTGATAGACTACTTACAAGACAATCTACTTCTTCATCCACATCAATTTGGTTTTAGACCAGGATACTCAACAGAAACAGCAAATTGTTGCCTTATTGAAAACGTCAAACAGTCCTTGGACAGGGGTAATGTGGTAGGAGCTGTTTTTCTAGATCTCAAAAAGGCTCTCGATACTGTAAACCACAGTTTGCTTTTATCCAAAATGGTATCTTTTAACTTCTCCCCAAATACATTAGAATGGTTTGCATCTTATCTCCAGAATAGAGAACAGTGTGTAAAAGTTCACCAGGATAAATCCTCATTTTTAAACAACCGCATGGGTATCCCACAAGGGTCCATTCTTGGTCCTTTACTTTTCAGCATTTTTATTAATGACCTGCCGTTACACTGCTCAGCTGCAACATGCCAACTTTATGCAGATGATGCAGTTATTTACACAGCTGCCAAGACTCCAGCACAGGCTGCAGATGTACTGTCTACAAGTATGGTTGATGTCCAAGAGTGGCTCCTCCAGAACCATCTATTGCTGAACCTTCAGAAAACAGTCTCAATGTGCTTTTCAATCAAAAAATGTAACCTGCAACATTTTAAAGTTAATATACATGATCATGACATCAGTTTAGTTACAGAATTCAAATACCTTGGCATTGTACTAGATCCTCAACTCAAATTTAATCTTCATATAAAGAAAATTTCAAAAACAGTAAAAAAAAATCTGAACTGCTTTAAATTAATTAGATATTACATACCTTACGAAGCAGCTGCACTGTATATGCATTCTATGGTTTTTTCTCATATATCATACTGTTTGACAGTCTGGGCTCAAGCAGCCCCTTCCACAATAAGACATATAGGTTCATTATATAATCAAACCCTAAAAATCTTGGACAAAAAGCCCATTAGGTGGCATCACTGTAATGTTTTAAAAAAATACAACCTATTGAGTTTTGAGAGCTTCATTGACCTCTGTCTTCTGAAATTAACGTTCAAATGTTTTCATAAATCAGCACCCGAGCCACTTGCTGGTTTTGTCCAAAGACAGGACAGCAGCAGAGCCACCAGGAGTTCTGTTAACAATAACTGTAAAATATTCCACCGCAGAACCACATTTGGACAAACAGCTTTCTCTATAAAGGGCAGTCACATCTGGAACACAATGCCAAATGAAATTAAAATAATAACGGACTTTAAAACATTCACTAAAAATGTTAAAAACTGGCTGAAAAATAAACAAGAATGTACTCATGTATGAATTAATTGTCTGCAAAGTGAGAGTGAATGAAGGGAAGGAATAAATGTGTTTGTTTATAGTGAGTGACGGAGGGAGGAAGGCCTGAAATAGGCAAATGTGAGTTATGTTATATGTGTTAAATGTGAGTCAGGCTGTTATATTTGTGTATTTATAATATTTATAATATTTATGTTAAATGTGAGTCAGGCTGTTATATTTGTGTATTTATAATATTTTATAATATTTATAATTTTTCTGCATTGATGTATGTGGTTATTGTGTATATTTTTTATCTTGATTCTTTTTTCTAAAGCCCATCCAGGGACAAGAGTTGCAAATTAGCTAATAGCTATACACTCTATGTGCAACACATCAGATTGATTGTCTTTGATTAATTGTCTATGTTTATTGCACTGTCCCTGTCAAATAAACTAATCTACTACTAATCTCACTAGCTGCTGAGGCATGATGATCGAGAAGTAGTTATGGACAGCTAAAGTCACGCCCCCCTCTACTTCCGCATATGGAACCTTAATGTGGTTGGGACGTTGGGATGCACATGTATGTGATGTCACCACGTGGTGGACTAGCCCTGGCGTGGACGGCGCAACCCCCCGTATATACGTAGTTGTGTGAAACCTTGTTAAAGAGAGTGTTCAGTTCATGTCTCTTGTCAGCACCTCATTTCAGACATAACAATGGCGACGAGGGTAAAAGTGGCTATCACAACTAGGGATGAGCCAATACCACTTTTTCAAGTCCGATACTAATACTGTGCCTTTGAGCATCGGCCGATACCGATCCAAATCCGATACCATCTCTCTTATTTAAAACAACAAAAGTACAGAGCATATTTTGGTAATGATTGGTTGCATTTTGCACACATATAAAACCACAAATCTAAGCTCCAGTCTGGTTTTTACTGTCAGTTTCGCTCTTTTGTTTAGGTTTCACTTTTAGCATCCAGCCTCCAAGCTGGAAAAGTACTTCCTTCTGCTTGGTTGTTGACAGAATTCAGCATACTCCTTTACCGTGATACTTTTGCAAGTGTTTTATCAAATTGCTGAGGTTAAAATTTTAAATGCTTGTACCACACAGCAACATACCGAGGCGAGTCCCACAGACAGGATCCAGTGACACTCGTTGCCTCTGTGTACAGGAGCCGTGCACAGCGCAGCTGAGAACATGATCATGCCTTCATTTTCTTCTAATATTAGTAATGTATTGACTCAGTAAATTACTTTTATTCCTTACTGATACTGATCCAACCATTTTTCTTGGATCAAACCCAATACCGATACAGGGGATTGGATCGGTTCATCCTTAATCACAACCTTTGGAACCGTTCCTCGCTCTACCAGGTGAGCCACCAATTCCCTGGTCCCACTGGCATGAATCATTCCAGACTTGTATCGATGCTGTTGGCTTAACCAACGCTAGCGACAAAAGGGATAAGGGATTAGGACCTGTACTTATATAGCACTTTTTCTAGTTTCAAAGACCACTCAAAGTGCTTCACTAGTACTAACCCTCTATTCTAAGGGCCTATAGGAGACAGATACCAAGAGACAATTTAGAATGACCAATTAACCTAACATGCATGTCTTTGGATTGTGGGAGGAACCAGAGCTCCCAGGGGAAACGCACACAGCACAGAAAGAGAATGCAAACTCCACATAGAAAGGTTCATACCCCTGCCAGCTGGGGATTTGAACCTGAAATCTTCTAGCTGTTAGGCAGCAGTGCTAACCACTGCACCACCATGTTAAGACTAAGGCTAAGGGATGTGCTACTACACAGTCTCGGTAGCAAGGGACAGCGTGTGTTCTGTTCTCTTGGCCCTGTGGACATATATGAGGACTGTGTTGCTGCGATGAGCAAACATTTAGCTGACGCACGTAGTATCACAGTGCAGAGGCTCACTTTTAGCCAGCGCCACCAACGTGAGGAAGAGACGGTCCACCAGTATGTCACCGAGCTCCGTGTCCTGGCTAGCTTGTGTGCCTTCGGTGACAGAGAGGAAGAGATGGTACATGATAAGCTAGCGGAGTACACTAAGAGCGAGTGGCTATGGGAGCAGCTGATACTGCCGAAGATATGACCTGAAATTAGACGAGGCTGGGAGGATGGCGTCCCAAATGGAAATGGACATCCAGCTATCATTGCAGCTAACATCGCCTAACTGACAAGCGCCTCGTCTGGCCCCACGAGTACAGGCACCACTACCACCCAGCGCGCCGACCCTGCAACTCCCCGCTACAACCAAAAGAAGAAGGGTATGAAATGGGACAACACGGGCGAGTGCCTGTGGTAACCTTCACAAATTCAATGGCCCATCCACCACCCACCACCGTTAACTCAGTTGACACCAAAAACTGGCCATTCAAGTGGTGCACAGTGGAGCTGGACGGTGTTGGTGTGCCGCTGCTGCTGGATACGGCGGCCTTGAGGTCTCTTCCGAGCAAATCTACGGTCAGGAAACTGTTTCCTCAGAAGACATCATAGCTAATGTGGAGGACTTATTCAGCTACAGGCAAGTCAGGATCGGCATGGTAGAGACAGTCACCTTTTCTGTACGCTGTGGCTCTAAAACCATTTCATTGTTCACCTTCCAAGTGACATGCCGGGGGACCGATCTGCTGGGCATCGATCTGATCAGCGAGCTGGGTTTCTCCATCACCGACCCAATGGGCTCTACCGTTCTAACAGTCTTCTCATCCTGGCAGTACTGCTGGCTGGCGCTCATCACGGGACTGGGCTGCCTCACCTCTTTCAACCACCGACTGCTCAGTGTCACTGAAAATTCAGCCTCTCCACCGACTGCCCCTTGCACTGTGGGACGACGTCACAGCGGAACTGCAGAAGCTTTTAAATGCTGGCATCATTGAGCAGGTCAACGCTTCTCCCTGGATCTCCACCTTGGTGGTGGCAAAGAAGAAGTCGCGTGGCCTGTGACCATGCATTTACCTCAGAATGGTGAACAAGGCAGTGATTCCCGACAAATATCCCCTACCCACGACGGAAGAACTGACGGCAGTGTTCCATGGCTCAAAAGTTTTTTCCAAACTGGACCTCTGCCAAGGCTATTTGCAGGGTCCCCTTCACCTAGACATCTGCAACCTAATGGCCTTCGTCACCCACATGGGAGTGTTCAGGTACACCTGTGTGCCTTTCGGCCTCAGTTCCACCCTGAGCGGTTTTCAGAAAATCATGGCTATACTGTTCACCGGCCTCCCAGGGGTGGTGGTGTACCTGGATGACATTATGGTGCACAGTGCAACATCGGCCTCCCATGATGCCTGCCTCACTAAGGTAATGTAGGTACTGACAAAACACGGCCTTACACTCAACGGGGAAAAGTGCATCTTTGATGCATCGACCATCGAGTTCATGGGATTCTGCCTGTCTGTCAAAGGCCTGAGCCCCCTTCATTCAAACATTGAGGCGATACTGCACCTACCCAAACTATCGTGCCCCACACAGCTGTCATCATTTCTGGGCATGGCAAACTTCTATGGGCACTTCATTCCCCACTACTCAGAGACAATAGAGTCATTACGTGCTCCCCTGAAGCAGGATGCACCCTGGGAGTGGACCCCGGCATGCTCCGCCGCCATCTGCTGACTGAAAATGCAGTTTAATTCCCCACTTGTGCTCACCCGCTTTGACCCACAGAGCCCCATGTTTGTGACCTTTAACTCATCCAATACGGCAGTGGGAGCCGTGCTATCCCAGCTCCAAGGGGGGACCGAGCGCCCAGTGGCGTTCGCTTTGAGGTCACTTACTTCAGCCGTGCAGAAGTACTTAGTGGGAGAAAGGGAGGCGCTAGCATGCATCTGGGTATGCGAGCGTTGGCACATGTACCTGTATGGGTGACACTTCACACTCCGGACAAATCATAGAGCCCTCACGGTGCTGCTGGAAACACTGGGGTCAGGGCACATACATCTGCGCATCTACAGGGGGATGGAAAGGTTACAAGCATATAACTTCACCACCCAGTTCACGCCGGGCAGAGAAAATGTAGTGGTGGACCTGTTGTCCCGGGCCACACCTAACCCCACAATGAACGTAGATCAGGACCCCTTAGAGCCTGAACTGGTCCACATGCTGCATGGCCCACTTCAGACCACCGTCTCCCTGCAAGAGCTCCAGGCTGCGTCTGAGCAGGATCCAGTACCAACCCAGCTCTGCACATTCATTCGCGAGGGCTGATCATCCAATGTACCGGAAGAACTAGTACCCTGTCACAGAGTCAGAGATGATCTATCATGCTGGAATGATGTCTGCATGGCAAGAGGGCTCTGCACAGTGATCCCAGAGGCGCTAAAGGGTTGCATTTTGGCCATGGTACACGAGGGCTACCTGGGTGTTTTCAGAGTCAAACAGCGTTGTAGGGGCTCAGTCTGGTGGTCAGGCATCGACAAGGACATGGCGATCATGGTGAAAGACTGTATGCCCTGTCTAGCCAGCGGTAAGACCCGTGTGCTGCCACCCTCACCCCTGCAGCCTCTGCCTTGGCCATCAGCGCTGTGGAAACACATCTAATTGGACATTTGCCACGAGCTGCACAGCGTTCCCTTGCACCAACATTTATTACTAATAGTTTACAACCTCCACTCGAAATGGCCCGAGGTGTTGCCCACCGGCTCAGTCACCACCAATGTAGTCACCGATTTCCTCTCCTCCGTGTTTGCTCGCTGGGGCGTGCCTGACGCAATCACAACAGACAATGGACCGCAGTTCACTTCAGTGGACTTTGCTGCATTCATGAAAGGAAAAGGCATCAAGCACAAAGACTGCGTTCTACCACCCTCTGGCAAATGGGGGAGGGGGTGGATAGGTTTAACCACACCCTCAAGAACAGTCTCAGGGCACACCTAGTGGATGGACTCCCATTTTCAGCCAAACTACAAAGCACCCTGCTACATTACAGAGCGACACCTCACACAACGACGGGCAGCTCCCTGGCTCTTCTAATGCTAGGACGTGAGATGTGCCTTCCCCTGGACCAACTACACCCTCCAGCGGATACTACCCCAACAGAAAGGCCCTCACCTAGGGGGAGGGTGGTTGACCAGCAGCAATGTATGAAGCAAAGGTTTGACAAGAAACACTGGGGGAAGCGACCTGGGCTCACAGTACTGGATTGGGTCCGAATGCAATGCCCTAACTGCGCTCACAAACTGCAGTCATTTTGGACAACGCCGATGCAGATCAGAGCTCAGTTGGGGCCAGCCACCTTTCGTCTTGGCTGATGGGTCATGGTGGCACCCCAGTCGCCTCAGAATGGTGACACCGACCTCGGCCCCGGATCAAGAGATGGCTGCGGACAAGACGGGAATGAGCTGGGACTTCAGCGACACAAAATCCACAGCTCCCGAAGAGTGTCTGCTGGAGCCTGCAGCAGCAGCGCAGCCTATGCACCATTCGGCCAGGGTTCGGCAGAGACCCCGCCATCTAAACGACTTTGTAACTAAATTTTATTTTATTTTTTGATTGATAGATAGCACATGACTGGACTATGTGGCAGAATAATCCACACAGTCATGGGAGCATTCTGGCAGTCTACCTGAGTGCCCAGGTAGCGGTCTAAATTCTTTTGGGGTTTTCGAAGGGGGTGTAAATGGGGTGTTTGGGACATGAGGGTGCGCACGTATGTGCCGTTGCCACATGGTGGACTAGCCGTGGTGCGGACGGTGCCACCCCCCTGTATATAGTTGTGTGAAACCTTATTAAAGAGAGACTTCAGTTCACATCTCTTGTCAGCACTTCATTTCAGACATAACACTAAAGTCAGAAAAAATCTCCATTGAAGTGAATGGCAAGAGAGAAATTATCTTTTCATGCCAATCAAATTTTGCCACGAGTTACAGCTATATGATGTTTTTTTTTTTTTTCCACAATATCTTTATTGAACCTTTTTTTTTAACAAACATGATACAAACAAACACTAACACTAAAGTACTACAAAAAAAAAAAAAAAAATGTCCTAAAAACACCAACAACCACCAACAAAATCAAGTCTTCAACAATGCTCCTCTGTTTAGTCTAGACAATCCAATACATTAGTATACATATTATGTTCACCAGTTTGGAATTTACAAGGTCCACACACATCATTCACCTTCTTCTTCAAGAGTTATGTTTAAATTTTTTACATAATCAATAAAAGGTCTCCATATATTCTCAAACACAATTTCCTTTGATTTCAGTATATATGTTATTCTTTCTAATGGAAGGTTTGTTAACATCTGTCTTAACCACTGAGTCACATCTGGTCTATGAGTCTTTTTCCATAATAGTGCAATACATTTTTTGGCATTAAGCAAACTGAGGTCTATGAATGTTCTTTCACTTTTATTGAAATTATGCTTTTCTGGGTACAGACCCAACAAAAACAGTTTAGGATTCAATATGATTTGTTTTGAGATTATTTTTTCAATTGTTACCCTCACCTCCTCCCAAAACATTCTTATTAATCTACATTCCCATAAACAATGAAATAGGGTTCCTTTACTTTCCATGCATTTTGTGCATGTATCTGGTATATTTTTGTTATATCTATTTAACTCCTCCGGTGTAACATACATCCGCATTAACCATTTGAAATGTATCAATTTAAGGCGTGCATTTATTGATTTGGTTTGAGCTTCTGTACAAGCCAATTCCCATTGTTCCTCTGAAATTTCAATTTGCAGATCTTCTTTCCAGTAGTTTAATCTTTTCAGTGAATTTTCACTTGAAGATAGTGTCAATGAGTTATAAAACTCTGAAATAATACCCTTTCTTTTACTATCTTTCATCATCATTTTTTCCAAGGATGAATAAATAGGTCGAGTGAGAGCTTTATTTTGATTTGATCGAATAAAGTTTCTAAGTTGAAGATATTTAAAAAAATGTGTTCTATTGAGATTAAATTTGATCCTCAGCTCTTCAAAAGACATTATGTTGTCTGCACATGGCAAATATAAATCCTGAATCTTTTGTATCCCTTTTAAATTCCATACTTTAAATACAGCGTCCGCTCTCCCTGGTTTAAAATATTGATTACCCCATATTGGGCTAAATTGTGACAATAACTGTGGTTCTTTTAAATAGTTTTTAGCTTCACACCATATTTTGATCATATGCTTTACAAATGGATTTTTAACTTGTTTTTTGTAATTTTTTTGCCGAATCTGAGTATATGAATATGGGAAGAGGTAAAGGTAAATTGTATGATTCCATTTCAGTCCAGTGAGGGAGATCATTTGATGAAAAATAATATGTCATAGACCTCAGTTGTGCCGACCAATAATACAACATAAAATTTGGACATTTCAGACCTCCACGATCAAATGGTAAATATAATAAAGACAAACGTAATCTAGCCCTCCTGTTGTTCCATATAAATTCCACTAACTTTTTTTTATTCTTGAGAATAGATCTAAAGGTGGTGATAAGGGAATGTATTGAAATAAATAAAGTATTTTAGGTAAAATATTACTTTTAAGTATATTGATTCTCCCGATCATCGACATTGGTAGTGACATCCATCTCTGAGTTAACTCATTGATATCTGACATTAAGGCTTCATAGTTGACACTGGCGACTGATTCTAGCTTAGGCATAATTTGGATTCCTAAATATTTAAACTGATTTACAACATTGAATTGATTTACCTCAGGGGCTGGGTAATTTCTCTGGGTCTCATTTAGCATTAATATTGAAGATTTAGTTTTATTTATTTTATATCCTGATATTTCCCCAAAATTCTTTATTAAATTCAACAAGGTTGGAATTGATTTTTTTAGATTCAACATAAACAAAATTATATCATCGGCGTACAGGGAGATTTTATGTTCTGTTGGTCCAACTTTAATTCCATATATTTGTGAATGTAAACGTATCGCTATCGCTAAAGGTTCAATTGCCATAGTAAACAGTAAAGGTGAAAGTGGACAGCCTTGTCGACATCCTCTATTGATTTTTATTGGTTTTGAAATATTGTTATTTGTTAGGATTTCTGCTGTAGCATTATTGTATATTATTTGAACCCATTTTATGAAATTATTTCCAAGTCCAAACCTTTGTAGGACTTCAAAAAGAAAGGGCCATTCAACTCTATCAAAGGCCTTTTCGGCGTCCAATGATAGGAGAGCTGTATCCGGTGCTTCTTTATTAAAATAAATAATATTAAATAGTCTTCTTACATTATGGAAGCCTTGTCTACCCTTTATAAAGCCATTCTGATCTCGATTATAATATTTGGTAAAATTTCTTGTATTCGTCTTGCTAAAATTTTACAGATTATCTTAAGGTCGGCGTTTAATAGGCTTATTGGTCTCATATTTTCACATTTATTAGAGGGCTTACCTGGTTTTGGCAGCAGTATAATTAAGGCATTATTTATGTATGATGGTAAATTATTATTTTGAAATGCTTCTAAAACCATTTCCAAAAAAGGTTTTATTAATTTATTCTTAAATTTTTTATAAAGGTCAACTGGAAGACCATCTGGTCCTGCACTTTTTCCTGATTTCATATTATCAATGGCTAGCCCAACTTCTTCTTGACTAATTTTAGACTCCAATATCTCCCTGTTTTCATTTGGAATACACGGTATAGATAGTTCGTTCAAAAACCCATTTAGTTTTGTTAAATCAGGTTCATTTTTGGTATCATATAATTTTTCATAGTAATCTCTAAAGGCTCTATTAATTTCTAAAGGATCTATAACTACCTGTCCGTTACTTATAATACTGGTAATTGGTGTTTTAATTTCCAATTGTTTAATCTGCCATGCTAATAATTTTCCTGATTTTTCACCTTGTTCATAAAAAGATTGTTTCAATCTTAGAAGACTCGAGGCAGCTCTATTCGCTGATATGATGTTTTTTTATTTAAAAGATAATTTTCCATGTAATTAAAGTTGTCGTATAACAAAACAGCAATATTTAGTTTTTGTGAAACTGTTTGGTGGACTACATCTCATTGTCTCGCACTATACATGTCACCAAACACGATTATGGCGGTTCCTCTACAGAGCTGTACAGTGCAACACAGTATATGTTGCACATGCAACGTGAAAATTGGTCTGTGCGAAGAATGAATGAATTGACGTAGCACCAGCGTGATAAGAAACTATTGAGAGTCACTGGCATTTTTATAAGTCTTTTAATTTTGTCACCCCGTGTCAAACTCAGTGCAGATCAGTGGTTTAATACACTGATATACAGAGTTCAGTGGTTGCTGCTGTTTGTCTTCCTTTACAATGGACAGAACTACAAAATGCACCCAACATTCTTTTTATATCGGCACCGAACAGCTTTCATATTTACAGTACAAGAACAGACACTGTGTATGTGTGCGCAGGCTGCACTTCTGAGTGTCACATTTAGTGCCAGACAAAGTGGGATATGTTTTATTTCAGAGGGGACTGTCACGGGAAAAAAAGAGCAGATGTGAGGTCAGCCAATAAAAATTATTTTTCGCTGAAAATAATTTGAACCTGAGCTCAGAATCTGTCAATGATTTGAAAACACATAGATTGCATAGATTGCATGCATAGATTGCTCCTCACCGACAGGACAGACTGCTCTCTTCTCTACTGTTCCAGGCTCTGGGAGTGACAAAAAATGCTCTTATAAAAGAAACTTTTTTTTACGTTTCTTCTGGCTTCTCCTGGGCCCACAACGGGCTCATTTTGTGCAGGTCCCTAAATGAAAGTCAACACTATATCAGTAAATATGATCTGTGGCTGTGGTGCAGGTGCAGCGTGGCCGACTACTGATCGGAGGGTCAGGGGCTCGAGTCCCGGTCTGTCTGCATGTCGAAGTGTCCTTGAGCAAGACACTGAACCCCCAGTTGCTCCTGGTGGGTCAGGCCAGCGCCTGAGTATGGTAGCTCCACTGCCATCAGTGTGTGAATGGGTGGACAGCAGGATCTGTAAAGCGCTTTGGTCATCTAGACATGAGAAAAAGTGCTATATAATGTAAATGAATGCCATTTAATAATTTTGTCATTTTAGAGTCAGAAATAAGGTTTGTGGTGTGAAAGAGAGGGTAAAAGAGTGAGAGTTGGCAGCACTGCTATACTTGTGAGGACCCCAATTCTGTGGCTCCACAGACATTAAATGTCACATTTTAGCATCCTTGGTACAATTTGCAGCATTACATCTCTGAGAATTGTTTTCCCTATGCAAGTAAGTAGTTATTGTTAAATAATAGTTATCTTAAAGTTATTGTAAAGATAATTTCCCTGAGTGAATTGATATCAAATCAGATCGAATTGATTCAGAACCTCAATAATCTAATCGGCTCAATTCTGGGAATTATTGATTATTCCCAGCCCGAGCTCCCAGTCAGAAAACCGCTCATTCTCTTGTTAGCCACTGTTAGCAACACCCACTGAAAACAACACTAATTTATTTATAAAACCACCGTAGCGAAATTTTCAGAGATAGAAGTCAGATACTACTGTGTGTATGACCAACTAGTAATATGAAACAGAAGTGCTAATAATTAGTACATTTCACACTACTGTTCCTTTGCAGCACATGGGTGCAGCCATGTTGCATTATCATCTCAGGCATGTAGACGCTCATTACATGTAGACGCTTTACAAGTCGAAAAACCAACTTCCCGGTCAAAAGTTTAGCTGCAATTGCCCTAAAATCAGGAAAGGGTACAACATGAATGATATTTATCAATTTACTGTTTCTTTCTTTCAGACAAAAAGGTAGAAGAGGTTTATTTTTTACCTCATCATGTTTTGACTGGCATCTGCAGTCATCTTCAGAAGCGTCAGCTGATCGCTGTGATGTGTCATTTATAAGCTGTTTTCCTTAGGCGTGACCAGCCTGATGGACCTGACAGATCAACCATGCTGGCCACGCCTGGCGTTGTCAGGTGGTCTCTGTAGGATGGAGTCCCAGGTGTGGGAAAACATGCATGCTCCCTCATCCCGGTTCATGGTGTCCTTTGCACGCTCTTTGATTTCTATGGCTTCCTTGATCCAGTGTTTGTGTTTATTATCCTCCGATCCTGTCATGATCTGGACAGGGTCACAGATCCTATCCATGCTTTGTGTTCTTTTTGGACTCTTTATTATTATTATTATTATTATTATTATTATTATTATCATCATCATCATCATCATCAGTGTCATTATTTTCATTCACTATTATTGTTTCTGTATGGATTCTCATTTTGATTGTACTCTTTGTTTACTTCCGTTCTACTGTCATGTATTTTCCATTCTGCCCTTCTTACATTGTTAATCATTCACAGCTGCCCCTTGTTTTGCTAATCATTGTTTCCCTATATATGTTGGCCGCGGGCATTAATCCCCGCGGCGTCCTTATGTTAACTTCACATGTATCCTTGTCACGTTGTTGGAATTATTATTTGTTTCACTCTGTTGGATTACCACATCCTTTTGTTATCTGCCGTCACCGGCTTACTTTTGTGCTCCCAGCCCACGAGCTGAGTCTTATTTCCTTGTTAATAAATCCACAAACTAGGATCACAGCTTTTGGGTCCTCTCTTCTGCCTAGCCTGGCCACAAACCAGGACAGAAGGACGCCGCCAGTAAGGATCCAGCGGATACTAGTTTGCTCAGGCGTGGCTGTCTGGTGCCTCAGTGAGGAGGAGCTGCGGACCACGGAGAGACTCTGGGATCTGGTTGCTGCAGCTTGCAATTGCTCTGACGGGGAGAGAGCGTTTCACCTTTGGGGAGCTGTGATGCAGATGCTGGAGCACACGCCGGGCCTGGGAGTGCTCTCTTGGGTATAGGAACTGCTGATTTCCTCTCCTCCTCCATCACCTTCTCTGGGCGACCAGCTGCCTCTCCATCTCAGGCCGATAAGAAGAGGTAGAGGGAGAGACGAAGGGACCAACATCACCGCTGCTCCTCTCGTCACACACCAACAGCCTTCTCCACACCGGAGCTAGCCAACTGGCCACCTGTGTTTACTCCCCCGCAACGGAGGGATTTTTATATGGCAGCCAGTTGGCACGCGGGGGACCTGGGTGGAACAAAGACTCTGTGAGACGTCGTTCCACTTTGTGCTCCATCCAGCCCCACCCTCGGCTCCTCTCCCGCCCTGCCCCACCACTTTCCGGAGAGCTCCAGCAGCTGCACCTCCTTATTCCCGGAGAGTTCCAGCAGCTGCATCCCCTCCTCTCCAGAGAGCTCCACCTGCTGCTTCACCTCCGGCTGCCTCACCTGCTGCCGTTTTACCTGCCGCTTCATCTGCTGCTCCTCTCCCGGTCGCTTCACCAGCTGCTTCGCTCACGGCCACCTCACCTGCTGCTCCTCCCTTGACTGCCTCACCTGCTGCCCCTCCTGCAGCTCATCTAGAGGCTGTCACTCCTGCAGCTTGTCCCGAGGCCACCGTCTCAGCAGCTCATCCGGAGGCTGATACCCCAGCAGCTCACCCTGAGGCTGTCATCTCTACACGAGCAGTAGCTCCAGCAGCGACAGAGGGCGGAGCAAGGCAAGTACTTTCATTTGTTTTAACACCTATTAATGAAATGTACTGCCTTGCTCTGAGCGAGGGTTCCCAGTCACAGCTGCCTGCTGTCTCTGGCCCCTCACCACCAGTTAATGTTGCCATCTATATATTTTTTGCCACCTCTCACCCCTGGTCTCCCTCTTCATTTTGAGATCATTTCCACCTCCATGGCCTCCACATCCAAGAGGGTGAGCCCTCCAGCAGTGACTGTTTCTCTCCACATGTACGCCCCTGTAGAGACTGCTTCCCTCCACATGCACACCCTTGTAAAGACTGCTCCTTTCCTCGTGCACGCTCCTCTTGAGATCATCACTCCAGCATCAGCATCACCGGGGGTCCTCGCCAGTGGTAGAGCAGGAGTTGAGGCAAGTCCTCTTCTTTGTTTTTTTTTAGCATCAATATTAAAGAGGTCTTGTCTTGCTCCCAGCTACATCACAGATGAAGAAGACAGACGGGAGGAAGAGGAACACATACAACATGCATTCACATGCTGCCAATATCCAATATCAGAATCATCAGAATCAGAATCAGAATCAGCTTTATTGGCCAAGTATGCACAACACATACAAGGAATTTGACTTTGGCTAAAAACTTGCTCTCGTTGTTCAGGTGAAGGATTTAAATAAGGATTCAATGACAAACAGAGTATGTACAGTAAATTACAGTCTGTCCACGTTTCTATAAAAGGATGCAAATATATACAGGAATATATGCAGTTATTTACTCGGACTAACCACACTTTGCAGAAATATATGAAAAAATATACAATCACACAGTATTTCAATGTGGACTCAGATTCAGTGATATAATGTGAATGAAGTAAAAAGCAGTGTGAGAGTTATGTGCAATGTAATAATGGATGAAAGGTCATGAGTACAGCAAACAGGTAGGACTAGGTGAATGTTAGGAGTTCATCAGAGTGATGGCTTGAGGAAAGAAACTGTTCCTGTGATGGGTGGTTTTGACCTTCAGTGATCTGTAACGACGACCAGAAGATAGAAGTTCAAACAGTTTGTGGCCGGGGTGTGATGGGTCAGCACAGATGTTTCCCGCCCGTTTCCTGGTTATGGACCGATATAAGTTCTCAATGGAGGGTAGGTCGGTACCAATGATCCTCTCCACAGACTTAATGATCCGCTGCAGTCTGGTCTTGTCCTGTTTAGTGGCAGATCCAAACCAGACAGTGATGGAAACGCAGAGGACAGATTGGATGATGGCGGTGTAGAAGACAACCAGCAGCTCCTGAGGCAAATCAAACTTCTTGAGCTGACGCAGAAAAAACAACCTCTGCTGGGCCTTTTTCCGGACAGTGTCTATATGGGAGGACCACTTCAGGTTCCGGGAGATTGTGGTACCCAGAAACTTGAAGGAGTCCACAGTGGACACTGTGCTGTTGAGGATGGTGAGTGGGGGGAATGAAGGGGGGTGTCGCCTGAAATCCACAGTCATCTCCACCGTTTTGGCTGGGTTAAGTTCAAGATGGTTCTGGCTGCACCAGAGGATCAGCTGCTCCACCTCCCGCCTGTATGCAGACTCATCATCATCCCGGATCAAACCGATGACTGTGGTGTCGTCCGCAAACTTCAGGAGCTTCACCGAAGGGTCCTCTGAGGTGCAGTCGTTGGAGTAGAGGGAGAAGAGCAGTGGGGAAAGGACACATCCTTGGGGGGCGCCAGTACTAATTTTTTGGGAGCTGGATGTAAATCTCCCTAGCTTCACCTGTTGCCACCTGTCAGTCAGAAAGCTGGAGATCCACTGGCAGGTGGAGGGGGGCACCTTGAGCTGGAGGAGTTTCTGATGAAGAATGCCTGGGATGATGGTGTTGAACGCTGAGCTGAAGTCGACCATGGGCCATAAACAAAGGAAAAAAGCAGGTCAAGAACAAAGAAAACAAAGGAAAACAAAACAAACACCAAAAGATGAAGATTAAACGAAAAACAAGGACATGATAACCATACCATACATCCAAGGGATAACAGAACCAATACAAAGGATCGTGAGAAAACACAACATCAGCACAGCAGTGAAACCAAAAATAAGACAGCTACTAGTACACCCCAAAGATAAAAATAGAATAGGACAAAAAATGTAACATAATATTCGAAATCCCATGCAGATCATGTAACAAGACATATATCGGGGAAATGGAAAGAACACTCAACACAAGAAAGAAAGAACACCAGAAGGAATGTGAAAAGAAAACACTAGAATGACTCACAAGATCACAAAAAGATAAGGCAGAAGAAACCCTGAAATCAGCAATACTGGATCACTGCAAAAGGAACAGTCACATCTTGGATTGGGACAGCACAAGAATCATTAGATCGGAGGATAATAAAAACAAATGCTGGATCATGAAAACCACAGAAATCAGAAAATGTGCAAAGGACACCATGAACCGGGATGAGGGAGCATTCATGCTTTCCCACACCTGGGACTCCATCCTCCAGAGACCACCTGACGATGCCGGGCATGGCCAGTGTGGTGGGTCTGTCAGGTCCATCAGGCTGGCCACGCCTAAGGAAAACAGCTGTTAAACAGCACATCACAGCGATCAGCTGACGCTTCTGAAGATGACTGCAGATGCTAGTTGAAACATGTCGAGGTAAAAACAAACCTCTTCTACCTTTTTGTCTGAAAGAATGAAAAAGTAAATTAATTATTGGAAAAGAAGGCAAAATTAATGTACCTGAGGATGAATTAGATTTATTTTGAATAGTGAACTAATAATAAGTTAATCTAATGTTGTCTGTGTATGAAAAATAGGAAATATGGATTACAGGTACAGTTTTATGTAATGTGTTCCAGCATTTTCAATTTATGTTACTTAACCTTTGTAGATCTCAAACATCAACATTACACTTTTTATACATAATTCTACATGCTTTTAAAACGGGAAGCATTATCTACTTAAGCAATTTCAGAATTACCAATAATAAATCATCCCCAGAAACCTTTATTAGATAAGTGGATTGATTTGGAGCAACTTAACGACAGCAATGGGACCACTTATTGCCTTCCTTCATGGGCCGTTTCATCACATACAGACTTATTACTGGAATATATTTAGATCATATATAATGGCCCAGATAAAGTGTCGGAAGTCTAACAGTACGTTCCTGCAGTGGGAACAGTGTTTGATGTGTTTTACTCACTGGCTAGCATTGTATGACTGATTCAGAGGACCTTGGAGGCCTGAAAACGGCCTCTTCTTCTTCTTATCTCACAAAGATTCTCATTGTTCACTCTCCCGCTCTTCTCACACAGACAGAAACAAGTGCAATTCCTCATTTCTGGCCCTTATTGCCCTGCTGCATTTAAATCTGACCAAGCACTGCATAAGAAATGTGATGCGCTGCAAGACTTCCATTTAGAAGCATGGCAATATTTAAAGATGCAGTCTGGGAAATACAAGTTTACAGTGATGTGAAAAAGTATTTGCCCCCTTCCTGATTTCTCATTTTTTTGTATGTTTGTCACACTTAAATGTTTCAGATCATCAAACAAATTTAAATATTAGACAAAGACAACACAAGTAAACACAAAATGCAGTTTTTAAATTAAGATGTTTATTATTAAGGGTAAAAAAAAATCCAAACCTACATGGCCCTGTGTGAAAAAGTGATTGCCCCCCTGTTAAAACATAAATTAACTGTGGTTAATCACATCTTTGGAAAGCTGAGTTCAATTTCTCTAGCCACACCTAGGGCCTGATTACTGCCACACCTGTTCTCAATTAAGAAATCACTTAAATAGGGCCTGTCTGACAAAGTAAAGTAGACCAAAAGATCCCCAAAAGCTAGACATCATGCTACGA
Source organism: Pholidichthys leucotaenia (assembly GCA_020510985.1). Taxonomy (NCBI): domain Eukaryota; kingdom Metazoa; phylum Chordata; class Actinopteri; order Cichliformes; family Pholidichthyidae; genus Pholidichthys; species Pholidichthys leucotaenia. The sequence goes on along the minus strand of CM035836.1, from coordinate 369,064,730 downwards.
GCAACATAAATTTAGGAACAAAGGAGAAACAAAGTGATTGAGATCTATCCATCTGGAAAAGGTTATAAAGTCATTTTTAAAGTTTTGAGACTCCAGCGAACCACAGTGAGAGCCATTAACCACAAATGGCAAAAACATGGAACAGTGCTGAACCTTCCCAGGAGTGGCCGGCTGACCAAAATTACCCCAAGAGTGCAGCGACGAGTCATCCAAGAGGTCACAAAAGACTCCACAGCAACATCCAAAGAACTGCAGGCCTCACTTTGTCATGATCTGGTGAACGCACTCTCCCCCGCCCGTCTGGTTCAACTTTCATCTGCTCAACGGCCAATCATCTCCACCTGCACGATGAGATGTACCTGTTACCTCTGACTCGTCAGCGCTTAAATAGACCTTCTCTTCAACACCTCGGTGCTGGCTCGTTGGGTATACTACCAGTTTCAGCAGTAAGTTCTAATTTTCCTCTAACTAGAAAAACCTTCTAATCCTTTGCTTACATCTCCACAGGTTGCTACCTCCTTTGGGGCGCGTCTCCGGGGTTGTTGTGCTCTCATCTGCCTCTTCACCATCACCCCATCAGCAACCATCGTCACCCGGTCAGACACCTCACCCAGCTCCACTTCTGCCATCCAGCATCCCCTTCTGGTTTGTCGTAAGTGCTGGGTTCTTCTGCCGGGCTCTCCTTTTCTCCCATGTGAGTGCTGTCCCATTTTTCCTTATTTTGGTCTTCCTCCTAATCTACTTGCTCTCGTTTCTCTCCACAGGCTGGGTGTTCCCCTGGCGAGTGGCATTTTTCTCTTGCGGAGTGTTCCTCTTGCATTAATAAAATTCAAGTCAAACTTGTTTCTCTGTGTCAAAGTGTGTTTTCTCTGTTGTCACTCCCTGCACGTGAGCTGTCAATTAATACCAATCATGACAGAACAAGCCAGCCACAGCGCAAGATCAGCGGGAGTGGCATCAGTGGAATACTCTGCTTTAGACCGTTTAGATGCCAGAGAAGCAGGTGGCCGTACTTACTCAACAGCTGCAAACCATTACGCAGCAGTAATGCTCATCAGCTGGGCACAGTTGCCGAACATTTGGGCCATTTGTCTCAGCCGGTTTCCATCCCCCCGCCTGTTGCCTCAGTTTCTTCCACCATGCGCCGAACCACCTCCGTTCCCTCACCTGCCCCGTATGCGACGAGGTAGGCAAATGTAGGTTTTTTTTGTGCCATATTCGGCAGTATTTGGGCCAGGTTGGGGGTGAGTACCCAGACGACACAGCAAAAATTCATTTTATGACCGACCTGCTGTGGGATAGGACCCTCAGTTGGGCCCAAGCCATTCTCAACAGCCTGGAGAGCCCCAATTATTCATTTGAGAGATTTGTGGCTGAATTCACTTGCGCGTTTGACCGTACAGAAAGTGAGGGAAATATGAGCCGATTAATGTCACTCCGTCAGGGGAGCCGGTCTGCTGCCAACTAATCTGTGGAGTTCCGGGTTGTTGCGGCGGACTCGGGATGGAGTGATGTTTCGTTATGAAGCATCTTCCTCCAGGGTTTAAGCAAACACCTCCGAGACGACCTAGTGGTGCATGCCGTCCCCTCCTCCTTGGACGGCCTACTTGATCAGGCTGCCAGTCTTGACAACCGATCCTGCAAGCACGCGAAGGAGTGCAAAGCCTCCTCCTACGTGCTCAGTGTGCGTGCACCCCCTTCGGCTTATGACATAGGTGGAGCCGATTCCTCCTCTGAGCCTATGGAGTTTGGCCGGGTCCATCTGACTGCGGAAGAGCGCCAGAGGAAGAGGAGAGTCGGCGCCTGCATGTATTGTGGCTCCCTCAGGCACACACTACAGGGGTGCCGGCTGAAGCCTAAAAGTTGCGGCCTGTCAGTAGCCGTGGGGGGCCTGACGGACAGGAAATCCATTCATCCCCCCTGTCACTTCTCCATTTCGGCCCTCATTCTGTTGCCGGGGGTTGAGAGGAGGGCTGAGGCTTTAATTGATTCAGGGGCGGAGCAGAATTTCATCTCTGTGCGCTTCGTGTGGGATGTAGGCATCCCCACGATCAAATTGCACATGTCCCTTAATGTTACTACATTGTCGGGTGAAAAAGTGGCCACCATCACCAAGAAAATGGAGCCGGTGTCCGTCCTTCTTTCCGGCAACCACCGGGAGACTATTTCGTTTTATATTCTCCCTAAATCTGGTCACCTGGTGGTTCTCGGTTACCCGTGGCACTGGAAACATAACCCTATCGTTAATTGGGCGAATAATTCCATCTCTTCCTGGAGTCCGTACTGTTTGGCATCCTGTTTTAGCTCGGCCGAGTGTTCACCTGCGCTGTCCATCTCTTCCCCTCCGGCAGACCTGCCGAACCTCAGCCTAATACCCAAGGTCTATCATGATCTCGGAGAGGTCTTTAGCAAATCTAGAGCGCTTTCTTTACCTCCCCATCGCTCCTATGATTGTGCTATAGACCTACTCCCGGGTGCGTGGCTGCCGTCCAGCCGGCTCTACAGTATCTCTGGGCCAGAGAGGGAGGCGATGGAGAGCTATTTGAAAGATTCTCTGAACACTGGCTTTATTCAGCCTTCATCGGCTGCTCTTGGGGCAGGGTTCTTTTTTGTTGGGAAGAAGGACGGTTCACTATGCCCATGAGAGAAATAAACATCAAAGATGCTTTGCTACAAGCAGAAACTGCAAAAGCAAAATAGATGAAACATCAGTTTCTCTTCTTAACAGTCCTGGTGGCTGAGTGGTCAGAACTTCATTAGAGGATCCCTCCTGCATCATCAGCAGGTGTCTCAGGGTCATCGGCGTTTCGCCCCTGAACCTTGCCTTGGTGAATTCTCACACCTCGTTCATTTTTGAACATTCCACCGCAGAAGTTGCATCTTCTTGTAGCTTCACCCTCATCCTGCATCACTTCCAAACTCGTAGTCCTTAAGCCGATGTCCAGGTCATTAGCCATGTGGTCCATCCTTAGTGGCAGATTATCCTCCCCCCCTCCTCGGTCTGCCTGGGGGTATTCTCTCTGTTCAGTACTTGTAGCTTGTTTGTGCAGTGCTTTGGGGTGCCAGCCCTAACACTAACGCGTGCCGTCTTTCCGAGCTGCCTTCCATTCTTTCATGGATGTCAGTGGGTCTTCTCCCACCGCCAATGGGCCTTTCCCCATAGTCACAACAACATAAGAGAAATAAACATCAAAGATGCTTTGCTACAAGCAGAAACTGCAAAAGCAAAATAGATGAAACATCAGTTTCTCTTCTTAACAGTCCTGGTGGCTGAGTGGTCAGAACTTCGTTAGAGGATCCCTCCTGCATCATCAGCAGGTGTCTCAGGGTCATCGGCGTTTCGCCCCTGAACCTGTACGCCTCGCCTGAGTGGGGCAGCAAAGATTAATCTTCACTTGCAGAAGGGTTCCAACCACGGTCTCTTGTGAGCCACAACCACCTTGAACTAGCCTCTGCCACTGAGGCTATATCCCCAATGGCTTTCCTAAGATGTTTAGGTTCCAGACCTATCTTGTGTAAAAAATGATACAAAGTTGCAGCTGGAAACCCACAACAACCAACCTCAACGGGGAATAAAGTAGTGTGCCACCCTTTAATCCGAGCCTCATCAACCAGGTCCTGATATTTTTCCTTCTTGAGTTTGTGAGATATATCCAGCCTCTCCTCCCAAGGCACTGTAAGCTCAACTATTACAATGGATTTTGCACTCCGAGAGCAAAGAATCATGTCCGGGCGGAGAGTGGTTGTTACTGCTTCTTCTGGGAAAACGAGCTTCTTTTTTAGGTCAACGTGCAACTCCCAATCTGATGCTTTATGCAAAACAGAGGGGCGCATTCTGACAGTTGTTTTCTTCGGAGACTTATTTCCTGGCTTTTGAAAGCTAATGACCTGAAATGATGTTGCCTGATGGTTGTTGGCTCTAATCCTTTGAAATTCAACCCACTTTGCCATTTCTGCAAGGACTTTATCATGTCTCCACCGGTAACGCCCTTCTCCCAGTGCTCTAGAGCACCCGGTCAAAATGTGATTCAAAGTACTAGGGGACATACTGCACAGCTTACAAGATGAATCCTCATCTTTGTACCAAAGTTTTAAATTACTTGGTGTTGGTAAAAGATCAGTCACTGCACAGAGAAGAAACGCCAACTTGCCCTGGTCCGTGCCCCAGATATCATTCCAGGACGGTGATCTTTCAAGTGCATGGTTCCACTGCATCCACTGCCCTTGAGAGGCAAGCCCTGTGGCTTTCACACAGCGGTCCTCTTCCACTGCCTCTCTGACCCTCTGTACTACGAATCTTCTCCTGCTTTTGGTGTCAGCTTTGCTCCGCCTTTTACCATTGTAATTTCCTAGCCCGAGTCGTCCCTGACAAACTACGCCGACGATTTCGTCATGTCTCCAGTATGCTTCAGCTTCCCTGACAGCTTCCTGGGGTCTCCATTTCCTGCCACACTTAATGGCTGTATTGGAATGCCTGACCTTCTTATCATCAGAATAGAGCAGAGTACAGACAGACCCTGCCTTAGTGGCCTTGAACTCCTCCACCACCGATGAGATTGGTAGGCGAAGCTTGGAAGTCTTACTGTAGAGATTAACTGAACTGAAGGATGGGGGAACTCCTAGCCATCCGCGAATAAATTTGCTACAGAATCTCTCCATTGCTTCTACTCTGGTAACAGCAAAATCATATAGCAGGAATTGCCACTGCAACCTGGGTATGATGCCATACTGAAAGCACCATACCTTAAACCTCCCAAGCAAGTGGCTTCTGTCAATTGCCTTAAGCCAGCTACACAAACTAGCCATGGTCTGCTTTAAATTCCCCCTATCATTTAAGGTACAATCGTAGTACTTTCCCAGGCATCGTACTCCCTGTTCTTGAATTGATGGAATTACAGTCCCTTCGATGCTGAAAATGCTTTCCATCAGCTTTCCTTTCATAATGCTCAGACTCCTAGACTTTCCTGGATTAAACTGCATTCGTGACCAAGCTGTCATCTTCTCCAATGAGCCTAGGATCCAATGCATTCCTTGCACTGACGGAGTCATTACGGTTATATCATCCATAAAGGCTCTACAAGCTGGATGCCTAGTGCCATCATCTGCTTTTGGGCCTCTGCATTGTATCCCTCCTACCTTCAATATCAAATTCATAGCAGCCACAAACAAAGCCACAGATATTGTGCACCCTGCCATGATGCCTTTTTTGAGTCTCTGCCATTCGGTGGTAAAATCTCCAACAGTAAACCTCATCCTCAGGAAATTCATATGGGACATCACAAGCTTAATCACCTCTGATGGTACTTGGTAGTATTCCAGTGCTCTACGGATCAGTTGGTGGGGTACACTTGGATAAGCTTTGGCAAGGTCTAGCCAGACAACGGAGAGGGTGGTGTTATTCTTTTTTGCCTCTAATGACTTGGCTAATCACTGATGTATGCTCCAAGCAACCAGAGCATCCCGGGACGCCTCCTTTTTGGACACTTGTGTCAACAAACTTATTAGTAAGTAAATATGATATTAACCGCTTAGCAATGATGGACCAGAATATCTTCCCTTCAACATCTAGGAGGGAAATCTCTCGAAACTGGTCAAGTCCAGATGAATTTAATTCTTTAGGAACAAAGCAGCCCTCAGCCAGTGTCCAAAACCAGGGCTCTTGTTTCTTCTTCCAAAGAACTCGTAACAGTTTTGCCAGCCTTCTCAACAAGTGGGGACAGTTTTTATAGATTTTATAAGTTGTATCTGATGGTCCTGGAGCAGAACCTGCCCGGGCTTTCTTCACTACATCCTTTACTTCTTCAAAAGTGAAGTCTGCTATATTGAAAGGGAAGTGTGGCTTAAGTGGCGGCAGTTGGAAAGGGCAATCTCCCAATGGGACGTCTCTATTGGGATCCCCATGTGCCGCTGCCACACTTTCCTCAACTTCTTCTTTTGAACACATCAGCCTTCCACTTTTGGGCTTGCCGACGAGATTGGCTATAAACCTAAAGGGGTTACTAAAAAAGGCCTTCCTCTGTCGCTGCTTCTCTCTCTGCTTTCTCCAGTTTGTTTCTGCCCTGCAAAGTTGGAGCAATTTCTTTCGCAACTCTCCATTTAACTCATTTAGGGCCTCTCTTTCATCTTCATTCCCTTTCCGCCACCTTTTTTTAATTGATCTTAGATCCCTCCGCACTTCTGCAATCTGACGCTGCTTTCTGGAGGGTCCTGCCGGTGGCTTGACACCTTTATCTTTTTTCACTCCAAAGGTGTCCTGACATGCCTGATACATGGTATGTACCATGGTCTTGATCTTCCTGGCTACATCTCCTTTCAAGATGTTATCAAGTGAGATACTTAAGTCCTCATCCAATTGTGCCCATCTGCGGTCATTTGCTGGTGGGAGATTCAGCCGGAGTTTCTCCATGATACTTCCCGGCCTATTATATTCACCTCCGCTGCCTGTACTCTGATTAAATTCAGCAGAGAGGTCTGGGTCACTGTGGTTTGCCTCCTGGTCCCCAACCTCTGCCGTCTGACAAGTAGAGCTAATAAACTCTGAGATTTTCCTCTGGAAGGCATTAGATACTTTGCGTTGCTGTAGTTGTTCTTTGCACTTCATCTTGCCTTGGTGAATTCTCACACCTCGTTCATTTTTGAACATTCCACCGCAGAAGTTGCATCTTCTTGTAGCTTCACCCTCATCCTGCATCACTTCCAAACTCGTAGTCCTTAAGCCGATGTCCAGGTCATTAGCCATGTGGTCCATCCTTAGTGGCAGATTATCCTCCCCCCCTCCTCGGTCTGCCTGGGGGTATTCTCTCTGTTCAGTACTTGTAGCTTGTTTGTGCAGTGCTTTGGGGTGCCAGCCCTAACACTAACGCGTGCCGTCTTTCCGAACTGCCTTCCATTCTTTCATGGATGTCAGTGGGTCTTCCCCCACCGCCAATGGGCCTTTCCCCATAGTCACAACAACATAAGAGAAATAAACATCAAAGATGCTTTGCTACAAGCAGAAACTGCAAAAGCAAAATAGATGAAACATCAGTTTCTCTTCTTAACAGTCCTGGTGGCTGAGTGGTCAGAACTTCGTTAGAGGATCCCTCCTGCATCATCAGCAGGTGTCTCAGGGTCATCGGCGTTTCGCCCCTGAACCTGTACGCCTCGCCTGAGTGGGGCAGCAAAGATTAATCTTCACTTGCAGAAGGGTTCCAACCACAGTCTCTTGTGAGCCACAACCACCTTGAACTAGCCTCTGCCAGTGAGGCTATATCCCCAATGGCTTTCCTAAGATGTTTGTGCATTGATTATCGTGAACTCAGTGCTATAACGGTTAAGGATAAATATTCTCTGCCCCTGAAACTCCACGTTTGAGCTCTTTGAGCACGCGCAAGTATTTACTAAATTGGATCTGAGGAATGCTTATCATCTTGTTTACATTCGTGAAGGGGACAAATGGAAGATGGCCTTTAAAACACACTTGGGGCAATTTGAATATCTGGTGATGCCATTCGGGCTCACCAATGCCCCCGCCGGCTTCCAACGTATGATCAATGATGTCCTCCATGATATGGTTTATCAATTTGTTTTCCTTTATCTTGACGACATTTTGATTTTTTCCACGCACGCCAGAGGAACACGCAGTCCACGTCGGCCATTTTACAACAGCTCCTGGAGAATAAGCTTTACGTTAAGGCCAAGAAGTGTGAGTTTTCCACTCACTCTACTTCTTTCCTGGGCTTTATTGTGGCTGAAGGAGAGCTGAGGGCTGATCTGACCAAGGTAGAGGCTGTGCTAAATTGGCCTACACCCCACTCCCGCAAGGACTTTCAATGCTGCTTGGGGTTTGCAATTTTTTTATCGCCGTTTCATTAGAAACTATAGTGGGGTAGCACAGCCTCTGACCCTGCTGACCTTGGTAAAAGTGCCTTTAGTTGGTAGGCAGCTGAACAGGCCTTTCATAAATTGAAGGGTTTGTTCTCCAACGCTCCTATCTTGGCCCAGGTCAACCCCCAGCTCCAGTTTATTTTAGAGGTGGACGCTTCTGACTCGGGGGTGGGCACTGTTCTATTGCAGCATTCAGCCTCAGATCAGAAGCTCCATCCTTGCGCATATTTCTCTCGGCGGCACACGCCTGCCGAGAAGAACTACAACGTAGGAGAGTGGGAGCTGTTGGCCATTAAGTTGGACTTTGAGGAGTGGAGACACTGGTTGGAAAGAGCGTCCCAGCCCGTAATTGTGTGGACCGACCATAAAAATTTAGAATAATATCGGTTGGCCCACAGGCTAAACACCAGGCAGGCCCGCTGGGCCTTATTCTTTGCTAGATTTAATCTTACCATCACTTGCAGGCCTGGCTTTTGTAATATTAAACTGGACACTCTCTCCTGCCAGTTCTGTCCTGACCGTCCTACCCCTCCCTCCCTTCCCCAAGCCATTGTTCCACCCTCTTGCTTCCTTGGAGCGCTTACGTGGGACATTGAGCGGAGGGTCCGGCAGGCTCTATCCACAGAACCCATACCAGAAGGGGGCCCTGACAGCCGACTGTTTTTCCCGGCCGCTCTCTGCAGCGACGCCATCAAGTGGGGCCACACCAGCTTTTTGCATGTCATCCTGGGATCACTCAGACTATCAACCTCATTCGTTCGGTGTTCTGGTGGCCCACTCTGTTGACGGACGTCCGGGATTATGTCAGTGCATGTCAAGTCTGCTGCCGCAACAAATCGGACTCCTCGCTCCCTTCTGGCCTTCTCCACCCATTCCCCATCTCTCACTGACCCTGGTCCCACATTGCCCTGGACTTTGTTACCAGACTTCCTCCCTCTCAAGGTAACACCGTTATCCTCACCTGTGTGGAACGCTTCTCTAAGGCGATCCACCTGGTGCCCCTTCCCAAACCACCCTCTACTTTTGAAACAATGAACCTCTCCACCAACCATGTCATCTGCTTACACGGTATCCCTATGGACATTGTGTCTGACCCAGGCCCTCAATTCACTTCCGAAATCTGGAAAGCCTTCTGCCGCTCCTTAGGCACCACTGTCAGTCTCACATCTGGGTACCACCCACAGAGCAACGGGCAGGTTGAGCGCACCAACCAATCCTTGGAGGCCACCCTTAGGTGCGTGGCAGCCTGCAACCCAAGTTCATGGAGTACTCATCTGACCTGGGTGGAGTACTCCCACAATTCTGCTATCTCAACAGCCACCGGGTTGACCCCATTCGAGGCATCTATGGGATACACTCTCCCTTTGTTACCGATGGTGGAGATTGACGTTGCAGTACCATTGGTGTGGGCCCACGCACGCCGCTGTCGTCGGCTATGGAAAGCCACCTGTGCTGCCCTTGCCTGTTCAACCAAACTCAACCGCCAGTACGCTGATCGCAGGTGGACTCTGGCTCCTGAGTATTCCATTGGGTAGCAGGTGTGGTTGTCAGCAGACCAGGTGCCATTGAGAACGGAGTCTAGGAAGCTTTCTCCTTGTTTCCTGGGCCCATTTCCCGTCTCTAGGATCTTCAACGATGTCACGGTTCACTTAAAGCTCCTGCCAGCAATGCAAAAACACCCCACCTTCCACGTTTCAAAAATCAAACCCCTCTCCGCCAGCTCTCTCTGCTCTCCCCCGAAGCCGCCTCCTCCCCCTCGGATCATCGATGGCCAAACAACCTACATGGTCCAGAGGATCCTGGATGTTTGCTGTTGGGGCCGGGGGCTTCAATATCTCGTCCACTGGAAGGGCTATGGACCAGAAGAAAGGTTGTGGATCCCTGGTTCCAAATTTCACAACAAGGGGATGGTTCGGGCCTTTCACAAGGCACATCCCAACAAGCCCACTGGACTGCCAAGAGGCATTTCTTGAGGGAAGGGGCCCTGCCATGATCTGGTGAGCTCACTCTCCCCCGCCTGTCCGGTTCAACTTTCACCTGCTCAACGGCCAATCATCTCCACCTGCACGATGAGATGCACCTGTTACCTCTGACTCGCCAGCGCTTAAATAGACCTTCTCTTCAGCACCTTGGCGCTGACTAGTTGGGTATACTACCAGTTTCAGCAGTAAGTTCTAATTTTCCTCTAACTAGAAAAACCTTCTAATCCTTTGCTTACATCTACACAGGTTGCTACGTCCTTTGCGGTGCGTCTCCGGAGTTGTTGTGCGCTCATCTGCCTCTTCACCATCACCACATCAGCAACCATCGTCACCCGGTCAGGCACCTCACCCAGCTCAACTTCTGCCATCCAGCATCACCTTCTGGTTTGCCGTAAGCGCTGGGTTCTTCTGCCAGGCTCTCTTATTCTCCCATGTGAGTGTTATCCCATTTTTCCTTACTTTGGTCTCCCTCCTAATCTACTTGCTCTCGTCTCTCTCCACAGGCTGGGTGTTCCCCTGGTGAGTGGCGTTTTTCTCTTGTGGAGTGTTCCTCTTGCATTGATAAAATTCAAGTCAAATTTGTTTCTCTGTGTCAAAGTGTGTTTTCTCTGTTGTCACTCCCTGCACGTGAGCTGTCAATTAATACCAATCATGACACTTGCCTCAGTTAAGGTCATGACTCCACCATAAGAAAGAGACTGGGCAAAAATGGCCTTCATGGCAGAGTTCCAAGACAAAAACCACTGCTGAGCAAAAAGAACATAAAGTCAGAAAACGTCTTGATGAGCCCCAAGACTTGTGGGAAAATACTCTGTGGACTGATGAGACAAAAGTTGACTTTTTGGAAGATGTGTGTTCCATTACATCCGTCGTAAAAGTAACACAGCTTTTCAGAAAAGGAACATCATACCAACAGTAAAATATGGTGGTGGTAGTGTGATGGTCTGGGGCTGTTTTGCTGCTTCTGAACCTGGAAGATTTGCTGTGGTAAATGGAGCCATGAATTCTGCTGTCTACTAAAAAAATCATTAAGGAGAATGTCCGGCCATCTGTTTGTGACCTCAAGCTGAAGCGCACTTGGGTTCTGCAGCAGAACAATGATCCAAAACACACCAGCAAGTCCACCTCTGAATGGCTTAAGAAAAACAAAATGAAGACTTTGGAATGGCGTAGTCAAAGTCCTGACCTGAATCCAATTGAGATGCTGTGACATGACCTTAAAAAGGTGGTTCATGCTTGAAAACCCTCTAATGTGGCTGAATTACAACAATTCTGCAAAGATGTGTGGGCCAAAATTCCTCCACAGCACTGTTAAAGACTCATTGCCAGTTATCACAAATGCTTGATTGCAGTTGTTGCTGCTAAGGGTGGACCAACCAGTTATTAGGTTTATGGGGCAATCACTTTTTCACACAGGGCCATGTAGGTTTGGATTTTTTTTTTTTTTTTTTACCCTTAATAATAAACACCTTCATTTAAAAACTGCATTTTGTGTTTACTTGTGTTATCTTTGTCTAATATTTAAATTTGTTTGATGATATGAAACATTTAAATGTGACATACAAAAAAATGAGAAATCAGGAAGGGGGCAAACACTTTTTCACATCACTGTAAATAGTGCCTTCACACGTTTCCATAAATATCAAACTATTCCTAAACTGGTTGCCAGCTTTAAGTATATGAAAGAGTCAGTTTTCTTTTATGTGTCTGCTGAAGCTTGCCAATGAGAGAACAAAGATCTGTGTGGTCCTTTTATCAGCAAATAAAACCTTTTCCTCCTCAGTGCATGTGTGTCATAAGATACATATCTGAGAAGTAGGTGACTGGATGACTGGCTCGTTCTCTACTCGCATATCAAGCAGCTGTTCGACAGCTGTGCGCACAAGTGTGAAAAAAATGTATGTGTCAGGGGAGAGAGAAGGGAGTGTTTGTTAATGTATGTGTGTGTGTGTGTGTATGTGTGTGTATGTGTGTGTGTGTGTGTGTGTGTGTGTTAGCCAGAGAGAAAGGCAGCTCTGTAATTTATGCTGCACCTCCGACCCCAGAGCTCTTTGCTGCTGAGGTTTGCTGATGTGAAAATAAAAAGGCAGAGTAACTGGCTTCTTTTCCAGCTCAATGGGGGAAGGAGGAGAGAGAAGGTACGAGGGCGGAGCGAGAAGAAGCAATAGGATTAAAATGTTTGTTTTTATGTATACATTCATCACGGACGGCTGTCTGAGTGAATATGAATGAATGTGGGTCTTTACAACTGTAAACAAATGTGAGATGGAGAGCTGATTTTTCAGCTTTGACACAGTAGGGAGAAAACAACCATACATGTTCATCAAGTTGCTCTAGTTAAAATGTTATTTTTGAGGATTTTAGTGGCTAAGACTGAAAGCCAATAGCGGGAAACAAAGCTGACAAAACATTTTTTACCCCTCAGCCTTTAAAAGGCTGAAAGGGTATTGTCCTCACCTCGGTGGCGGCGGTGTCTATACCTACCTTGTAAATGCAGTGACTAAAGAAGGAAATGAGGTAGGCTTTTCATACAATACATTTTTTCAATACAATAGTTGTATCTAAGAAAAATCTTGGACAAGTTTGAACTTGGGTGACGTCTGATCTTCAGGTCAAGGTCAGAGGTCAGTTTTTCTTTAAATCTTGTACATGTACTAACCCCAGAAGGCATTTAAAGAGACATGCACTAAAATGGGTTGTTCTGAGGCTGCAAAAGATGATTGACAAAGGTGCTGCAATAATTAAATAATTAACTAATTAATTAACTGTGGTTTATCACATCTTTGGAAAGCTGAGTTCAGTTTCTCTAGCCACACCCAGGCCTATTTACTGCCACACTTGCTCTCAATCAAGAAATCACTTAAATAGGACTTGCCTGACAAAGTGAAGTAGACCAAAAGATCCTCAAAAACTACACATCATGCTGTGATCCAGAGAAATTCAGGAACAAATGAGAAACAAAGTAACTGAGATCCATCAGTCTGAAAAATGTTATAAAGCCGTTTCTAAAGCTTTGGGTCTCCAGCTTTCCAAGACGAAAACCACTGCAGTATAAAAGGAACATAAAGGCTCCTCTCAGTTTTGCCAGAAAACATCATGAAGAGCCCCAAGACTTTTGGGAAAATACTCTGTGGACTGATGAGACAAAAGTTGAACTTTTTGGAAGGTGTGTGTCCCATTACATCTGGCATAAAAGTAATACAGCATTTCAGAAAAGGAACATCATACCAACAGTAAAATATGGTGGTGGTAGTGTGATGGTCTGGGGCTGTTTTGCTGCTTCAGGACCTGGAAGACTTGCTGTGGTAAATGGAACCATGAATTCTGCTGTCTACCAAAAAATCCTGAAGGAGAATGTCCTGCCATCTGTTCGTGACCTCAAGCTAAAGTGCACTTGGGTTCTGCAGCAGGACAATGATCCAAAACACACCAGCAAGTCCACCTCTGAATGGCTTAAGAAAAACAAAATGAAGACTTTGGAGTGGCCTAGTCAAAGTCCTACCTGAATCTGATTGAGATGCTGTGGCATGACCTTAAAAAGGAGGTTCATGCTCGAAAACCCTCCAATGTGGCTGAATTACAATGATTCTGCAAAGATGAGTGGGCCAAAATTCCTCCATAGCACTTTAAAAGACTCATTGCCAGTTATGGCAAACACTTGATTGCAGTTGTTGCTGCTAAGGGTGGCCCAACCAGTTATTAGGTTTATGGGGCAATCACTTTTTCACACAGGGCCATGAAGGTTTGGATTTTTTTCCCCTTAATAATAAACACCTTCTTTTAAAAATTGCATTTTGTGTTTACTTGTGTTATATTTGTCCAATATTTAAATTTGTTTGGTGATCTGAAACATTTAAGTGTGACAAACATAAAAAAAATGAGAAATCAGGAAGGGGGCAAACACTTTTTCACACCACTCTGTGTGTGTGTGTGTGTGTGTGTGTGTGTGTGTGTGTGTGTGTGTGTGTGTGTGTGTACTCTACCGTTCAAAAGTTTGGGGTCACCCAGACAATTTTGTGTTTTCCATGAAAAGTCACACTTTTATTTACCACGAGTTGTAAAATGAATAGAAAATATAGTCAAGACATTGACAAGGGTAGAAATAATGATTTGTATTTGAAATAATAATTTTTTCCTTCAAACTTTGCTTTCGTCAAAGAATCCTCCATTTGCAGCAATTACAGCATTGCAGACCTTTGGCATTCTAGCTGTTAATTTGTTGAGGTAATCTGGAGAATTCTGATGCAATGAGCAAACACATTGTACCATTAGAACACTGGAGTGATAGTTGCTGGAAATGGGCCTCTATACACCTATGTAGATATTGCACCAAAAACCAGTCATTTGCAGCTAGAATAGTCATTTACCACATTAGCAATGTATAGAGTGTATTTCTGATTAGTTTAAAGTTATCTTCATTGAAAAAAACAGTGCTTTTCTTTCAAAAATAAGGAAATTTCTGTCACATCCGCTGTTTTTACCGGCGCTCAGGCCATATTCCTCCTCAGCCCAGCTCTTATTGTGACAGCATCTCAGCGGGCTCCCAGCTGTCAAGCTCTATGGGACGGCTGGAGCCCAATTACCTCTCATCAGCTGAGGCGCTGTCAACCATTATAAAAGGAAGCAGCTCCGATCACTCGGGGCTGTGACCTCGCACGATTATCCACGCTCTTCTCCGGCGTGGGTAAGGCTGGAACCCCTTCGTCTGGCGCCAGCCACCCTGTCGTCATTCAGCATCGTTTGTAAGTGTGTTCCCTTGTATGATCATTTGTGTTTTGGCCCCACGAGGCCCTGTTCCTTTGTTCCTTTCCCTATTTGCCAATAAACAACGCAAACTCACTGGTCAGCCCTTGGCTCTCATTTATGGCTCGCAGAGCCATATGTAACAATAGGTCACAGCCAAGCGAGTTGCCGGCGGCCGTGAGTTTGCTAAATTGGACTTCGTTCTTCCCTGTCTGGGTGTCTACTCTGGGAGCATGCCGTCTCCCAGGAGCCGCGTTCGGCGCCTGGGTAATGAGTTAGCGACCGCCCTGGAGTATGTCGACGGGACGCTCTTCACCGCCTCTCTCTACGACAATCCCAACGACATACGCAGGCATCTGGACTACACTGAGGCTCTCTTGGACAGTCTTTCTCGCTACTCCAACCACCCTGAGGTCTTTGCCAGGAGAGATGACATCGCCGCACAATGTGAGATTCTCCATGGGCTGGAGGGAAATCCCGTCAGGAAGCCGAAGAGGAGTCATCGTCACCCCTCGCTTCGGGATCCCGCTCCTGCCTCCGTTCCAGCCCAGGAGTTCGCACTATCCAGAGGTCTTTTCCCATTGGGCACGACGTCACTTGGGAATCCCCCGGAGAAGCTGCAGCTGGCAGCTGTCAAGATCCGAGACCGGGTGGCTGCTGCTCGCTCTGCGGTTCATCCATTTGCCATCATTAAGCATGTGATGGCGGCAGTTAGACTGGTGGAGAGGAATCTGGAGTTGCGTGAGTACCCAGAGTTTGCCGACCTGCTCGCTTCTGTCTCTACACAGGAACGGGGATTCCCGGGTCTCACCTTCGCCTCGTCCCCTGCAAGTAGCTGTCGTCACACCGGTCGTCAACCTCAGCACGAATTCCATCCGGATCCAGTTCCGGGTCACTGCAAGGTCTCAATTCCCCACACAGCTGTCACTCCCACGCCTCATCAGAGGGGAAACCCCGCAGCCTCGTCTCCCGAGCCATCTTCCCCCGCTGTTATGTCAGCGCTCCGGGCCCAGCTCATCTCGGCTGACGCCTCCTCCTCCTCGACGCATTCCCCGGCTGCTGTGTGCACCCAGAGTCCTGACTTGGCGAGCTCCGTCCCGGAACCATCATGAGCGGCTCCCTGACGTCCTCCCAGGGGGTCCTCCGTTACTGTCTGGCGGGGAAAGGGAGGAGCAACGTCCGCCACAGCGGTCACCATCCAGCCTCCAGGAGACAGGCAAGTCCCAGTTCATTCATCCACTCATTGGGATTTGCTCTGTCAGACTCCTGGAGGTGGAGTTCGGGGTCCGCGGCTCCCCGAGCTCCCACCACCTGCTGTGGCTGTAATTGTTAACCCCACATCCTCTGTGTCTCCCTCCGCTGAGCGGTCCTCGACGCCAGGCCAACGTCGTGGGATGAGGAGGGGGCCTGCGGTTCTGGAGAGCCTGGTTCCGGTTCCGCAGCTACGCCGTGGGCGGAGGAGGAGAGCGGACTGCAGCATGGAACCTGCGCCGATGATGAAGCGTCCCCGGGTCTCCACGAGGAGTGGTCCGGTCCAGCGGGCCGAGGTTCTCCTGCCACCACGCCGTGTGGGCCATCGGCGTGGGCACCGGTGCTGGAGGACTCGCAAGCTGCGCGCACCATCATGCCAGCTGCGGAGCCCGACGCAGCTGAGTGGGAGCCTGAAGACGACCTCCTGCGCTCTGAACCTGGATCTTCGCAGTCCTGGACGGCGTCAGAACCCGAGATCAGGCAAGTGCTCTACTTTGTCTTTATCCTTCATATATTAGAGCATTTTAGCCTGTCTCTAGGGGAGATGAGCCGGGTGCAGCCGCCCGCTGCGTCCGAGCTTATCTCGCCGGGTTCTGGCGCTGCCGGTGATCCTGATCCCGGTTCTTCTCTCTCTCCTGAGCCTTTTCCCAGGGTCGCCGGCGAGGAGCTGCTTTTGCCTGCTGTGCCTGAGGTTCCAGGTTGGGGATTGGAGGTCGGTTCTGGTGCGGCGCTGACCCAATCGGGGTCCGACGCGGGTGCTACCGAGACCCAATCGGGGTCCGTCGCGGGAGCAGCAGCGACCCAATCGGGGTCCAACGAGGGTGCAGCACCAGTGGTATCCAGGCCCGGTGAGGGAGCTGCAGATCCCCTGCCATCGGACACTGGACCGGCTCATCATCATCTTCATCCCCCTTTTCACCATTGTCACCTGAGTTGCTCTCATCTTCCCCCCAAGCCTTCTCCACCAGGGCCCATATGGACCTCCCACTGTAGGCCCGGCTCGCCCTCACTATCTCTCTCCACAGGGAAGCCGTTGCCCTTTTCTCCCCTACGGGCCTGGTGGCTGGGCGATGCGGGTCGGCCGCCAGAGGGACTGCCGTGCCCATTTGGCTCTTTGGTTCGGCCGCCCGACCTATTGGACTTTCTGTTCGACGATCTGATCCGGCCGCCTGAGATACTGTTTTTTCTGGCCTGGGATTCGGGTAGGCCGCCTGAACATTTCCCGTCACCCCTGTTGGCGGTTTGGACGCTGGGTGCGGGGAGTTCCCCCCGAACTGAATTATCTCTGCTGTGCTTAGTCTTTTGTGTTTTTGCGAGGGTGCAGCCATGTAATTTCTTGTAGTTGTTTCACGTTTAGTGTGCCTTTTTTTTCCTTCCCCTCCTGTTTGAGGGATGCCCTGTATCTGGTAGATTTGGCCTTAGGAGCCTCTGCTCTCATTTCTAGGTCTCCTGGGTTGTTTTTCTTTGATTCGGTCTATATATTATTATTGGCATTTCATGGAGTATTGTGGTTTTCCTTTTTTTGTCCTCTTTCCCATGCTCTGTGATTACTTCATTTGTTTCCAGCCTAAATAGTGTTTTTTTTTTCTTCCTTCCGTCCGCATATGGTTGCCTGTTTTGGAGTATTGTGTGTTCTCCTTCCCCACGCTCTGTAATTGTTTCATTTATCCCTTGTCAATATTGTCTTCTCTTTTCCTTTTTTTTCTCTCGGGCTACACATTAGCATTTTATGGGGTATTGTGCTTCTTTTCCTCATACTCTGTAATTGCTTCATTGTTCCCTGCCAATATTGTGGTTTTTCCTCTCCCCTTTTTTTTTTCTGATTCTCACCCTCCTGGCCTGCGCCCCATCCGCCCACCCTAGGTGTGTGTGTGTGTGTGTGGGGGGGGGGGGGGCTTGGGTGTTACTGGCCATTCTGAGTCCGGCCTTGAGGGGGAGGTACTGTCATATCCGCCGTTTTTACCGGCGCTCAGGCCATATTCCTCCTTAGCCCAGCTCTTACTGTGACAGTGTCTCAGCGGGCTCCCAGCTGTCAAGCTCTACGGGACGGCTGGAGCCCAATTACCTCTCATCAGCTGAGGCGCTGTCAACCATTATAAAAGGAAGCAGCTCCGATCACCCGGGGCTGTGACCTCGCACGATTATCCACGCTCTTCTCCGGTGTGGGTAAGGCTGGAACCCCTTCGTCTGGCGCCAGCCACCCTGTCGTCATTCAGCATCGTTTGTAAGTGTGTTCCCTTGTATGATCAGTTGTGTTTTGGCCTCACGAGGCCCTGTTCCTTTGTTCCTTTCCCTGTTTGGCAATAAACAACGCAAAGTCACTGGTCAGCCCTTGGCTCTCATTTATGGCTCGCAGAGCCATACGTAACGATTTCTAAGTGACCCCAAACATACATATATATATATATATATATATATATATATATATATATATATATATATATATATATATGTGTGTGTGTGTGTGTGTGTGTGTGTGTGTGTGTGTGTGTGTGTGTGTGTGTGTGTGTATATATATATATATATATATATATATATATGTGTGTGTGTGTGTGTGTGTATTAATGTTGTCCCTCGATCCCGAGGATGACATGCATGTGCAGCTATCTGTGGATATGTAGATGGCTCTGCAGACCAAGTCTGCACTTGCAAGCCTGGAACAGATATGGCACAGGAATTCTGCTGTTGTTGCAGGGACGGACGCTGCTCTGTGGCAACGTTCTCTGGCAGTCTGTGCCTGGTTGTGGTGCTCCTCCTCTAGTGAGGCTGACCTTCTTTCCATGAGAGCACGCCAGCACTGCCTGTCTTGTGCTTTGTGAACAAGTTCAGCGGGGGAGATGTCACACCACTTGAGGCTGTCTTTTAAGGCATATCCTTCTAGCGTTTGTAGGGGCAACCTCATTTTCTGTGCCCCTGCAGAAGCTCACCAAACAGCAGCTGCTTTGGGATACGGTGGTCCTCCATCCTGATGACATGGCCTGACCAGCGGAGCCGTGTCTTCAGAAGCATTGACTCAATAGGGACAGACCTGGCTCTGTCAAAAACTTCTGTGTTGGTGACCCTGTCCTGTCATCGTATGCCAAGGATGGAGCGTAAAGCACGTTGATGGAACTTCTCCAGCTGTTTCAGATGTCGCCGATAAACCGTCCATGTCTCACAGCCGTATAGAAGTGAGGTAAGGACGACGGCATTGTACACTTTGAGTTTTGTGGCCAGGATAACATTGTGATGGTTCAGTACCCTGTTGTGAAGTTGTCCGAGAGCTTGGCTTGCTTTGCTGATTCTGGCTGAGATCTCTTTGTCCAGAGAACCATCACTGGATATTACGCTTCCGAGGTATGTGAAGCTGTCAACAGATTTCAGCTCTGTGTTGTCAATCACGATAGTGGGGTGTGGAGCATTCGAGTTTGGTGCAGGCTGGAATAACACCTCAGTTTTTCTCAGGCTAATGGTGAGACCAAACTGCTTTGAAGCCTCAGAGAACTTATTCAGCATAATCTGCAGATCCTCTGGCTTGTGAGCCATCAGTCATCTGCAAAGAGAGCTTCCTGGATGAGACTGGTGAGCGTCTTTGTTTTAGCAGCCAGTCTGCGCAGGTCGAACATGGACCCGTCATAACGGTAGCGAATGTACACGCCCTCTTCTAGGTCCTGCACTGCTTGCCTGATGACACAGGTGAAGAACAGATGGAACAGGACTGGTGCCAGAACGCAGCCTTGTTTCACCCTGGTGGAAATGTCAAAGGGTTCTGAATGTTCACCACTGGAGAGCACCTGCCCAGTCATACCATCTTGGAAGAGCCTGACGATCTGGATGAACTTGTATGGACAACCAAAGCAAACGAGCACTGACCAAAGGGCCTCTCTACTGACAGAATCAAACGCCTTGGTCAGATCGATGAAGACAGAGTAGAGGTTGAGATTTTGCTCTCGGCATTTCTTTTGTACCTGCCTCACTGTAACTATCATGTCGACTGTGCTGTGACCCGGATGGAATCCACACTGAGCCTCTGGTAGGTTGGTCTCTGACAGCATGATGAGTCTGTTCAGGATGATCCGAGTGAAGAACCAATCCTGGTGCATGCGCTGTTTTGGACTGAGTATGGTCTTGGCAGTCTCATGACAATGTTCTTGAACTCTTGCCATGTCTCTGTGCTGTCCTCAGCAGATGGTGCTCCTGCCTTGAGGTTCTCATCTAGCACTTCCTGGAACTGCTGACGATGTAGGTCATATCTCAGTCTCGCAGTGTTAAACACAGCCCTAACGGTCTTGGGACGCCGTCGCTGCATGGGTGCGATATGTAGCTGCAGGATTGCTCGTACAAGTCTGTGGTCGGTCCAGCATTTGGCGCCTCTCATGGCGCGTGTGAGCCGTACATCTTGTACGTCTCTCAACCTGACTATGATGTAGTCTATCAGGTGCCACTGCTTAGATCTTGGGTGCATTCAAGTGGTCTTGAACTTGTCTGCTTGACAAACGAGGGTGTTGGTGATGCACAGTGCATGTTCTGCGAATTTGCTAAGGAGGAGCAGGCCATTGCTATTCTTGTTTACCACGCCATGGGGGCCTAGCACACCTCTCCAGTTGTCTCTGTCCTTTCAGGTTCAGGTTCAGGTTACTTTATTTGTACCTGTAGGTAGATTTGTTTTGCTGTCAGGTGACATCCATATTTCCAAACCACAATTACATTCAACATGAACACAAACACAGGCACACGTGAAGCTGACTATAAACATGATAAAAGTGCTCAAGGCTCCACCAATCAGGACAAAGGACAAAGAGATAAGAGAAAAAACAAAGAGATAAGAGAGAAGGGTCATATTAAAAAGTTAAAGACTACTCAAAGAGGTTAAAAACTCAAAAGTCTAAAACCCAATAAAAGATTTAGAACTCAAATAAAAAACCTACAAAAATAAGTAAATATAAAATAAAATTAATAAATAGGTAACTAAATTATGTGCAATATATTGTTACATCTTGTTCAACTCTTTGACAGCAGCAGGAACAAAGCTGTTTTTGTAGCGCTGGGTTTTACTTGTTGGGACAGCAAACCTCCGTCTGGAGGGAAAAAGCTGAAAGTGGCAGTGCAAAGGGTGGGAGTCATCATTTAAAATGGAGGTAGCAATCCTCTGTACCTGTTTGGTGTACAGGGATGTCAGGCTCAGCTGTGACTCACCAAGCAAACGACTGGACCATCTAACAACCTGATCCAAGGATTTCCTCTGTTTCAGTTTTATCTGACCAAACCATGACACTAAAGAAAAGGATAAAACAGATTCAATAAAAGCCCGATAAAACATTGTCATTATGGTTCGGTCAATTTGGAAGCGTGCAAGTTTCCTTAAACAATGCAATTGTTGCTGACCCTTTTTGCACACCCTTTCACAGTTCTCTTCAAAGTTTAAATTACTATCAATAATTGTCCCAAGATGTTTGTAGGATTGCACACACTCAGTGGTCTGGCCTTTTAGTACAGTGACTTTGTGCCTGGGAGTTTTCCTCCTAAAGTCAATAATTATACCTTTAGTTTTTGTCGTATTCAGCTGCAGGTAGGAATCCTCACACCAGTGAACAAAATCATCAAATACTGGGCCATGGCCACTCTCACCATCCTGGAGGAGACTGACAACAACTGAATCATCGGCATACTTTATAATGTGTGTTGTCATGTCTGCTCCGACACATGTTTGCATACAGGATGAAGAGTAATGGTGACAATACACACCCCTGAGGAGAGCCAGTAGAAGAACACTTTTGGTCAGACAATGTACCATTGACCCTTACTCTCTGTGTCCTGTTGGTTAAAAAAATCCATAATCCAACCCACCAGATTATTACTCAAATCAAATTGTTTCAGGAGCCTTTCAACTAAAATATGAGGTTGGATTGTATTAAAGGCGGAAGAAAAGTCCACAAATAAAAGCCTGGCATGTGTCCCATTAAAATCCAGATGTTTAAAAAGCAAGTTAAACAGAGTGACAGTGGCATCCTCCACTCCTCTGTGAGGCCTATAGGCAAACTACAAAGGATCCAATGCATGCTCAGCCTGCTTTAGGACCTCAAATCTGACCAGTTTTTCAAAAATTTTCATTAAAATTGAAGTCAAAGCAACTGGTCTAAAATCATTTACCGTTTTTGGACAACTGGATTTTGGAACGGGGACGACCACAGCATCTTTCCAGATCTTAGGCACATGTTGTGTCTGTAAGGACTTATTAAAAATGTAGTGAAACACAGGACTCAGTTCATGTGCACAGGACTTTACCAAGCACCCACATATATTATCAGGGCCCTGACTTTTGTTCACTTTTACAGAACAGAATGCCCTTTTAACATCCTGCACCTCAATATTAAAGTGCTGATTGTCTTTGAGTTTCTGTTTCAAATCTTGGGTTTCTGTGCTAAAATTAAAGGAATCAAAATGACCATAAAAACAATTAAGAGCATTAGCCAGCTCTGAGTCTGAGTTAAAACCATCTAAAAACACACAATTACTGCGCTCTGTGCTCTGAAGGCCTGCAATAGTTTTCATACTAGCCCAGGCTGAACCAAACTTCTTTGTTGCCATCGTGCTTTCTAACTCTGATTTATAATTCTGTTTTGCTCTTAAAATTTTGGACTTCAGCTCTTTTGTGGCAACCTGCAGCTCAGAAACAACTCCCTGTTTAAAGGCAAGTGCTTTCCTCTGTAAGCAGGATTTAACTGATTTAGTAACCCATGGCTTGTTGTTGGGATATATTTTGACACGTTTACGTGGAACGACCATGTCCCTGCAGAAAGCCATGTAGGAGCATGTCACATCCACTAAAAAGTCCAAATCTTCTCCGCAGGCCAGTGTGAACGCCTCCCAGTCTGTACAGTTAAAGCATTCCTGGAGGCAGAGCACTGAATCCTCTGTCCACACGTCTATGTCTCTGGTCTTCGCCTTGTCTCTTCTGAGAACAGTTTTATATGTGGGCAGCAAATGTCCATACACAGTTGTGATCTGAGGATCCTAAAGGAGGAAGGGGAAGAGATTTAAAGGCCCTCTCTATGGATCCGTAGCACAGGTCCAATGTCTTTTTTCGCCTGGTTGGGCAGGAGACATACTGATAAAAGTTTTTAAGTGTCTTCTTTAGAGACACATGGTTAAAATCCCCAAGGATAAAATTTGGAGCATCTGGGGAAATCGACTGCAACCGCTGTACCACATCAAAGACGGTGCTGGTGGCGGAGGCAGCATCTGCTCTCGGGTGAATGTACACAGTTGTTATGAAAAGTTGGGGGAACTCGTGGGGCAGATAAAAAGGGCATAGTGACACGGACATAAGCTCCACATCTGGTGTACAGATGCGCTCTATGACCGTGACAGATGTACAGTACTGTTTATTAATAAATTGTGGTGACCCACCACAATCTACAGGAACATTCCTCACACTCAGCAGTTCTAGAGGAAGCAGAGGACAATTTGCATATGGACAGAGAGCCCCTGGGGGACAACCAGAACAATGGACTATTGTTTATACATCCCTGGATTAAGGAGAGGACATCCGGGCGCCAGTTGGTCACGCGAATGATATGTATTGACTGATATGTATATCAATATGCTAATGTGCCATGCATTCTCTCTGTTTGTATAACATATACAGTAAAAAAGCTGATGATACATGCCTCAAGAGACAGTAGACCACTGTAGTGCACAGCGCTACAAAGTGCGTCTCATTATGTTGGAGGAAAATAAAACTCTGCAACCTTCCAGCTCGTCGCATCTCGCCTGATCTTATTCCTCCACACTGGTGACCCGACGTGTCATGGTGCGCCCCTTGCCTGATCTTTTCCCTCCACACTGGTGACCTGACGAGAGAGAATGACCGTCTGCTCCCTCTCACCGTGCTGTGGATCCCAGAGGACCAGAGAATGCCTGCAACTTCTTCATCCTCACCGCCGCATGCTCCCCGGAGTGGGCAGCGCTGGGACTGACATGCACCATGAACAGCAACACGAGCGAAACGAAGGAAGCAGCCTGAATGGGGAAATCATCGACGCCGTCTGTGTTGATTGCCACCAAGCTCCCCGACCCTGACTCAGCTCGTGACAGGGGACCTCCTGCGCACAGAAGCCCCGCACGCACACCGCAGGATTACGAGGACAGTGCAACTGCCAGCTATGTGGTCACTGCGCCAAGTGCGCACCACGCACAGGGACGAACCGGCTCCACAGACTGATACAGCATCCTCCGCCGCTGCACATGCCCGAGAAACACGGCAGATCGCCTTCCTTGGAACCTTCAGGGATGCTTACACACCTGAAGCAGACGTGCAGCCCGTCCCATTCAACGTGCTGGAACCCGGAGCGGAGCACAGTTTTTTCCACCCCTCCCCTGTCCCCCCCACGGACTGATATGCCCTCCGACACACCCCTACAGCAGGACAGTTCTACCGGAGCTGGAGCCCAAACAACTGTGGGGGGGGGGGGGGTTACAGCCCCTTCTGAGTGTTCTGGGGGGGAGCCCTGTGGTGACCCACCACAATCTACAGGAACATTCCTCACACTCAGCAGGTCTAGAGGAAGCAGAGGACAAATTGCATACGGACAGAGAGCCCCTGGGGGACAACCAGAACAATGGACTATTGTTTATACATCCCTGGATTAAGGAGAGGACGTCTGGGCGCCAGTTGGTCATGCGAATGATATGTATTGATTGATATGTATATCAATATGCTAATGTGCCATGCATTCTCTCTGTTTGTATAACATATAAAAGAGCTGACGATACATGCCTCAAGAGACAGTAGACCACTGTAGCGCACAGCACTACAAGTGCGTCTCATTATGTTGGAGGAAAATAAAACCTTTGCAACCTTCCAGCTCGTTGCATCTCGCCTGATCTTATTCCTCCACAATATAAACATACGCCGCCCCCCTGATGTTTCCCCGTTACCTCTTCCTGCTGATCCAAGTGAAGTGGGGCTCCAAAGCTGTCAATACACAGGTCCGGGTCCCAGTCATGCGCCGTAAGCCACGTCTCCGTGTAAGCCATGACACAGCAGTTCTTGAAATCCTTCTGATATTGTACATTTCCTTGAATTTCATCCACTTTATTTCTCAGGGATTGTACATTCCCCATAATAATGGAAGGAAGAGGAATGCGGCTAAGCTGACGCCTCCTCAGGTTTAATCTTACGCCTCCACGCTTTCCGCGCTTCCTCCTCTTGTCTCTCTTTTCATCGCTGTGTCCATGAAAATCTCTTAAAATAAAGTCTGGCAGTTGCGGCACAGACTCAAACACAGATGCTGCATTATCCATGTTTAAATGCAGTAACATGTCTCTGGAATACTGCATTCTTCCCGGCATGATCGCAATCGCGCTTACCTCCAAGACAAAGAGCCAGTAAGAAAGAGACGACAGTGCAAAAACAAGAAGGAAATCCATACTGATGGAACCAGGGAGCTCTTCGTTATATAGTCCACAAACATTCAAGGACAAAAACGGCACAGAGAATTACGTTAAAACACCTTAAAGTGCATAAAAACAGAGACACAGTTGTCAAACTTTTTTCACCTGCTGCCGGTCGCTGCGTGCACATGCACCCATATATTTCCGACTCTAGCATTGAAGTCACCCAAAATCAACAGCTTGTCACTGGCAGGGGTGGACTTTATGAGCTGGTCAATGTCTTCATAGAATTGCTCCTTGGCTTCATCAGTGCTGGTAAGTGTAGGGGCGTAGGCACTAATGATGGTTATATGGCGTGATTTGTCCAGTGGGAAGCGGAGCTTCATAAGGCGCACATTGATCCCGACAGGTAGACAGGGAATGGACTTTGTTAGACTGGTTCTGACAGCAAACCACACTCCATGTATTCTGGCTTCAGTCTTGGGCTTTCCTCGCCAAAAGAAGGTGTAACCACCCCCAGTTTCTTTTAGCATGCCCTCAACAGCAAGCCTTGTTTCACTCAATGCAGCGATGTCAATCCGGTAACACCCTAGCTCCTTTGCAACCAAGGCTGTTCTTCTCTCTGGTCTTGCAGTGCTGTCCCTGTCTAACAAGGTGCAGACATTCCATGCTCCAACTAGAAGCTGTTTATGTTTGAGTTTCTTTGTTGTTCGACTGCTTGGAGGATGATCCATCAATCATGGTAAGTTGACTGGATAGTGTAGGGCAAGCAATTTTTAGGGTACCTTTTCTACCTCCTCCCTCATGCGAGGGTAGGCAATGCTGTCCTAAATAGGCTGCCCAGTCACCCTGGATGCTGCCGAACATCTCTTTTGCCCAGGTGTTAAAGACAAGCGACCACTGGCCCAAGGGCCACCTACGTGCAGGTTTGTGACTATGACTGCCAGTGATCATCTCCACTTGTCGCTTCGCCACTCTCCCATCGCCGCAGGACTTTTGAAAGACATAGGCTATAGACTGCACATAGAACCTGTGCGGGAGGGTTTTTAAAAGTGGTAGAGCCATTGCATGGGGGAAATCCCACTCTCTCAGCTGCAAAAGTCTGGTTCCAGTGGTATGAGGTATCATCACAACTGGAGGCTTCATTGGCTGTAGTGGATGACCATAACAACTTCGGTGCTCTGTCACGCTTTGCACTCCACAGTGCACTGCTGCATTGCCTTCTAAGTCGCTGAGTCATTAAGATTTCTTCCGCCTGGTCCGCCGAAGCAGTCTTTGCTTGTCATTCGGGTGAGCAAGTCCCTAGATGGATGCCAGTCAAGGCTATCGGGCTCCATCAGCCCGGATTATTAGAAGTAGTACAGGCGTAAAGCAGATAGGAGCATGGAAGTCAGGATTCACCTGTCTACTCCTGTACCACAGTACAGGGTTATGCCGTTCCCGCCAGCAAGGAGGTCAGAGGCCCCCTCATCAGCACCGGTGAAGTTTTGGCCTTTCCTGGGGGTGGGCACCTTTAACCCTACCTACCCATAATCATCTAGCCCTAGTAGACAGGGAATTCATTGGAAAAGAAGGGAAGATAAGGGAAGATAAGAGCACAGCTGAAAGTATGAAGACAGAGGAATCAGACAGCTAGGGAGGTAGAGGGAGCTGAACTCCTCACTCTGGTAAAGGACCAGCCCATCACCATATATATATACATATGTAGGAGTCAAGAATTGACCTGACTGGGTGTCTTTCCAGTATTTCTTTAATTCTCTCACATCCTACATTCCTCTCTCTCAGTCAGAGTAAAAAGAGACAGAACGCAGTCACTCACATCCATTTTTACACACCTCCAATAATACATCACATACAAAGTCACACACTTCAGTTACATTCTCCCATTTGCATTATAAAACTCTAGAGTCCTTCTGCTCTCCTGTCTGACCCCAGATGGTCAGACGCGAGGAATCCTCTCCTTTCTCTCGAGCCGTAGGTGGTCCAGACGCATTGTCCTCTTGAGGTGTGATGTCAATACACATTGCCAGCCTAAAGTCTCTCTAGGCTGAATTCAAGCATGTGGGTCACATACATTCACAATTATGGACGCCACATCACTCCCCCTCCTACGCGAAAGACTGGACATACACCTACAGCGTCATCCCCCCCCCCCCCCCCCGCAGAATCTTACAGCACAATCCAACAGTCTGATCAAAGCCCACATCACTCTGCCTGTCGTCTAGGTTTCAATCTTCTCCCGAATCTGCTGTACGCAGGTCTCACAGCCTGTGCCGGGCCGTCCTGCTATGACTCTGTGGAATGAGGGGAAGAAGGGTTATTTGCCCCTTGCGGGGGGTCCGGGGGCCGTCCCCTGGGAGGCCTGCCGCGTTGAGGTGCGCCCGCCGGCCGTACAGACTCGTTATGCAACACAAAAGCAGGTTTTAGTCTATCAATACTGATCGTCTCCCTCCTGCCCCCCAAATCTAGCACAAAATATTTCTCCCCGGTCTCCAGCACTCGAAATGGACCGTCGTAAGGTGGGCGGAGGCTGTGACGCTGAGTGTCATGTCTGACAAAAACAAACTCTGCTTTTTGTAAAGCTTTGGGCACGAACACACGTGGAAAAGTGTGATGAGCGGGGCCCGGGAGCATTTCCGCTCCCGTGTTACTCAGAGGTCCCCGGACCGGGGGGGGCCCTGGTGCCGTATGGTCTGGCAAGAACTCGCCGGGCAGCCTGAGAGGTTGCGCTAAAACTAACTCTGCTGGTGAGGCATCTAGGTCCTCTTTGGGTGCCGAACGCAACCCTAATAAAACCCATGGTAGTTTGTTTACCCAATCTGTGTCCGTTAGCGATGCTCTGAGGGCTGCCTTCAAAGACCTGTGAAAACGCTCGCATAAACTGTTGGCCTGGGGATGATAAGCGGTAGTGCGATGTACTACCGCTCCTAAGCCGCTGGCCACTGCTGACCACAGTTCCGACGCAAATTGAGGTCCCCTATTGGACATAATATTTGACGGAACCCCAAAACGCGCTACCCAGGCTGTTAAAAAGGCGCGAGCCACCTCTGCCGCTGTGGTCGATGTTAAAGGGACCACTTCCGGCCAACGTGTGGTCCAATCCACCATCGTCAAGAGATGTGTGAACCCTTGAGATGGCGGTAGGGGGCCCATGAGGTCCACGTGCACATGATCGAACCTCCTAGTCGGAATGTGAAACGGTTCTAAGGGTGCTTTGGTGTGCCTGTGGATTTTTGGCCCGCTGGCAAGCCATGCAGGCTTTAGCCCACTCCTTCACGTGCTTGTGCAGGCTCGGCCAAACAAACTTCTCCGCTACCATTTTCACCGAAGCGCGTACTCCCGGGTGCGCTAGGGAGTGCACGATGTCGAAAACGCGACGGCGCCACGTGGCCGGTACCACCGGACGCGGTCGCCCGGTGGAGACATCGCAGATTAGAGGGGATGAACCGGCTTGTAAAGTTTTTCGCTCCAGCCTTAACCCTGTTGGTCCAGACAGGAGCGCGCGCACGTCCGCGTCTTTGCTCTGCTCCGCTGCCATGGCTGCATAATCTATTCCCACGTGGACCGGAGCCGCGTGCGTGTCCGCGCTGTTACCGCGCTCTGGGTAAGCGGCCGCGCACCCCTGCTCCGCGCGGACGGGTGCTGTTACCGCACGTGACAGACAGTCTGCCACTACATTGAGTTTACCGGTCACATGCTGGATATCGGTGGTAAATTCCGAAATTGCGGGCAGCTGTCTCTGCTGCCGCCCTGACCACGGTTCTGAAGTTTTGGACATCGCAAAAGTGAGCGGTTT
Source organism: Pholidichthys leucotaenia (assembly GCA_020510985.1). NCBI lineage: Eukaryota > Metazoa > Chordata > Actinopteri > Cichliformes > Pholidichthyidae > Pholidichthys > Pholidichthys leucotaenia. Next base: position 369,035,717 of record CM035836.1, on the reverse strand, counting down.
GTGGTCGACAAACGCGGTGAAACGCCGCCCTTCCAGCCAGAACTGGAAATGACGAATGGCTAAGTGGAGCGCCAGGAGTTCCCTGTCAAATGCGCTGTATTTCCGCTCGGGCTCGCGCAAGGACCTGCTGAAAAAAGCCAAACTCCGGCGACCTGCTGCTCTACCACGGCCCCTATTGCTACCTCTGACGCGTCTGTGGTTAGCGCTATGCGAGCTGCCAGGTCTGGGTGCGCCAGCAGTGCTGCGTCCGCGAGCGCTTTTTTTACTGCTGTGAACGCGCGCTCCCGCTCCGGGGACCATTCGATCACATTGGCAGGTTCTGTTTTTTAAGCGCGGTGTACAGCGGTTGCATGAACTGTGCTGCGCGGGGTATGAAACGGTTATAAAAATTCACCATCCCCCAAAATTCCTGCAACGCTTTCACTGTCTGTGGCTGGGGAAACTCAGCCACCGCGCGCACTTTTGCCGGCAGAGGAACTGCTCCCTCTGGTGAGACACGGTGCCCCAGAAAATCAATTTGCGCTGCGCCAAACTGGCACTTGGCCGGGTTGATTATCAACCCGTGTGCTTCCAACTTTTGAAAAACTGTAGTGAGGTGTTTTTCGTGTTCCTCCTCTGAGGCGCTGGCTACGAAAATATCGTCCAAGTAGACAAAAACAAACGGAAGGTCGCGCAGCACTGCGTCCATCATCCGTTGAAAGGTTTGCGCGGCGCCTTTAAGGCCAAAAGGCATGCGTAAAAACTCAAAAAGTCCGAACGGGGTTATTACCGCTGTTTTGGGAATATCCTCTGGTTGAACGGGGACCTGATGATAACCGCGGACCAGGTCTATTTTAGAAAAAATGCGCGCTTTTGCCAGGTGCACCGAAAAATCCTGGATATGTGGAATCGGGTAGCGATCCTGAGCTGTGGCATTGTTTAACCTGCGATAATCACCTCAAGGTCTCCACGAGCCGTCAGCCTTAGGCACCATATGCAGGGGGGAAGCCCAAGCGGACTTCGAGCGGCGAATTATGCCCAACCTTTCCAGCATGGCGAACTCCTCCTGTGCCCCGGAGAGCTTAGCTGCATCCAAACGCCGAGCTTTAGCAAAAACTGGTGGGCCACTCGTGGTTATGAAGTGCTCCACCCCGTGTTTCGCCACCTTAGCCGAAAAAGTGGGAACTGTGAGTGCTGGAAACTGGTGTAGGAGAGTGTGAAACTTACCACCTGCTGCGGCGACGTTGGTCTGTACTGGCGGCAGGCACACCCGAGCTGCACAAGGGATAGAACAGAAAGAGAGTGCATTTACTAGGCGTTTGTTGGCCAGATCAACTAACAAACCATGTGAACACAGAAAATCAGCACCTAACATATTGAAGCTCACTGCCGCTACGATGAAGTTCCACTCGTAAGCGCAGCCGTGGAAGGACAGAGACAAGGTTCTCTCTCCGTAAGTCTTGATGCTGGAGCCGTTGGCCGCTGTTGCTCCGTCTCCGCGGGGTCCAGTCACCCAATCTGCATAAGTTGCAGTGATGAAGCTCCTCTGGGCTCCGGTGTCCACGAGGAATTGCCGCCCGGAGCCGCGTCTGTCAAATAAAGCAGCTTGTTCCGTTCGCTGAGAGTGGAAGCTGCTAACGACTCCCGGCCCGGCCGTTTCCCCGCTTTTTGAAACTGCACAGCGGGATGCATCTGTGCGCCTTCTCGGCAAAGCGTCGGTGGTAATAGCAGAGGCTGTCATCTCCCCTGGCTCGGGATCTCGCCGCCGCCGTCGTCGCTGGGGTGGGCTCTGCTGCCTCTGGCTCCACACTGCCCCCAGCCGCCGCGCCGAGGTCTGCCACTGCCACGGAGACCTCTTGCTCGTCGCAGGCGTTGAGGAGCCGCTCCGCCTCCTGGGCCAGCTCGCGGAAGTCCTGCTGGTTCACACATCGTCTGCTGGACAGGGGACCTCTCGTGTGTGCTGGGAGGGTCCTCAGGAAAATATGCTTGAAGAGGAACGCGTTGTTGTCCGTCCCGATCATCTGTAGCATGTCCTCCATGAGGACAGTCGGCCTGCGTCCACCTCTGTCGCGCAGGTCCAGCAGCTGCCTGACCCTTGCCTCGGGCAATGGCACGAAGCTCCTGATGAGGGTGGCTTTCAGCGCTTCGTATTTGCCAGCAGCGGGCAGCTGCTGCACCAGGCTCCGCACACACCAAGCTGTGCGGCTGTCGAGTCTCGCGATGAGATTATGAAACTTAATGTCGTCCGCTGATATCTCCCCCGAGTAGGAAACGCGACTCCATGTGCTGGAACCATGAGTGCGGGTCATCGTGCCAAAACTCGGGGAGCCTAATCAGGCTTGCGCCCCTGCGGGCAATTCCCGGTGAATCCGGGTCTGAGCGGCTGTCTCCCGGTTCTTCCATGTCGATCACGAAGCTATCTTCCAGCCTCGGCGTGCTCAGATTTATGTATAGGTCACCAGTGTAGGAGTCAAGAATTGACCCGACTGGGTGTCTTTCCAGTATTTCTTTAATTCTCTCACATCCTACGTTCCTCTCTCTCAGTCAGAGTAAAAAGAGACAGAACGCAGTCACTCACATCCATTTATACACACCTCCAATAATACATCACATACAAAGTCACACACTTCACCGTGGCTGCACGGTGGCGCAGTGGTTTAGCACTGTGGCAGCACAGTTTTACCCTCGGCCGGGGGATCGCAGGGATCATGAGATCGTGGGTTCGATCCCAGCCCCCGACCAACAGTGAGCTGTGTGGAGTTTGCATGTTCTCCCCGTGTTGCGCGGGTTTACTCCGGGATTTCTCCGGTTTCCTCCTGCACACCAAAAACATGTAGGTTTAGGGCGCTCGCGCACGCAGCGACCAGCAGCAGGTGGCTTGTCACCAGACTGCAAACCAAGTCTACCTACGGGTACAAATAAGTAACAAAAAAAAAAACAAAACCAAAAAAACCCCCACTTCAGTTACATTCTCCCATTTGCATTATAAAACTCTAGAGTCCTTCTGCTCTCCTGTCTGACCCCAGATGGTCAGACGCGAGGAATCCTCTCCTTTCTCTCGAGCCGTAGGTGGTCCAGACATATTGTCCTCTTGAGGTGTGATGTCAATAGACATTGCCAGCCTAAAGTCTCTCTAGGCTGAATTCAAGCATGTGGGTCACATACATTCACAATTATGGACGCCACACACACACACACACACACACACACACATACAGTATATATATATATATATAGTATATATATATACACTACCGTTCAAAAGTTTGGGGTCACCCAGACAATTATTTTATGTTTTCCATGAAAAGTCACACTTATTTACCACCATGAGTTGTAAAATGAATAGAAAATATAGTCAAGACATTGACAAGGTTAGAAATAATGATTTGTATTTGAAATAATAATTTTTTCCTTCAAACTTTGCTTTCGTCAAAGAATCCTCCATTTGCAGCAATTACAGCATTGCAGACCTAACATGATTGCACAAGGGTTTTCTAATCATCCATTAGCCTTCTGACGCCATGAGCAAACACATTGTACCATTAGAACACTGAAGTGATAGTTGCTGGAAAAGGGCCTTTATACACCTATCTAGATATTGCACCAAAAACCAGACATTTGCAGCTAGAATAGTCATTTACCACATTAGCAATGTATAGAGCGTATTTCTGATAAGTTTAAAGTTATCTTCATTGAAAAAAAGTGCTTTTATTTCAAAAATAAGGAAATTTCTAAGTGACTCCAAACTTTTTAACGGTAGTGTATATACTGTATATATATATATATATATATATATATATATATATATATATATATACGTATATATATATATATATATACTACTGTTCAAAAGTTTGGGGTCACCCAGACAATTATTTTGTGTTTTCCATGAAAAGTCACACTTATTTACCACCATGAGTTGTAAAATGAATAGAAAATATAGTCAAGACATTGACAAGGTTAGAAATAATGATTTGTATTTGAAAAAATAATTTTTTCCAGATACTCAACCTGCTCAAAGGAAGGTCAGTTTTATAGCTTCTCTAACCAGCTAAACTGTTTTCAGCTGTGCTAACATGATTGCACAAGGGTTTTCTAATCATCCATTAGCCTTCTGACACAATGAGCAAACACATTGTACCATTAGAACACTGGAGTGATAGTTGCTGGAAATGGGCCTCTATACACCTATGTAGATATTGCACCAAAAACCAGACATCTGCAGCTAGAATAGTCATTTACCACATTAGCAATGTATGTTAGATATTAGAGTGTATTTTTGATTAGTTTAAAGTTATCTTCATTGAAAAAAAACAGTGCTTTTCTTTCAAAAATAAGGAAATTTCTAAGTGACCCCAAACTTTTGAACGGTAGTGTATATATATATATATATATATATATATATATATATATATATATATATATATATATATACAGTGGGGCAAAAAAGTATTTAGTCAGCCACCAATTGTGCAAGTTCTCCCACTTAAAAGATGAGAGAGGTCTCCAATTTTCATCATAGGTATACCTCAACTATGAGAGACAAAATGAGGAAAAAAAAAATCCAGAAAATCACATTGAAGGATTTTTAATGAATTAATTGGTAAATTCCTAGGTAAAATAAATATTTGGTCACCTACAAACAAGCAAGACTTCTTGCTCTCACAGACATGTAACTTCTTCTTTAAGAGGCTCCTCTGTCCTCCACTCGTTACCTGTATTAATGGCACCTGTTTGAACTCATTATCAGTATAAAAGACACCTGTCCACAACCTCAAACAGTCAGACTCCAAACTCCACTATGGCCAAGACCAAAGCGCTGTCAAAGGACACCAGAAACAAAATTGTAGATCTGCACCAGGCTGGGAAGACTGAATCTGCAATAGGTAAGCAGCTTGGTGTGAAGAAATCAACTGTGGGAGCAATTATTAGAAAATGGAAGACATACAAGACCACTGATAATCTCCCTCGATCTGGGGCTCCACGCAAGATCTCACCCTGTAGGGTCAAAATGATCATGAGAACGGTGAGCAAAAATCCCAGAACCACACGGGGGGACCTAGTGAATGACCTGCAGAGAGCTGGGACCAAAGTAACAAAGGCTACCATCAGTAACACACTACGCCGCCAGGGACTCAAATCCTACAGTGCCAGACGTGTCCCTCTGCTTAAGCCAGTACACGTCCAGGCCCGTCTGAAGTTTGCTAGAGAGCATTTGGATGATCCAGAAGAGGATTGGGAGAATGTCATATGGTCAGATGAAACCAAAATAGAACTTTTTGGTAAAAACTGAACTTGTCGTGTTTGGAGGAGAAAGAACACCATACCCACTGTGAAGCATGGGGGTGGAAACATCATGTTTTGGGGCTGTTTTTCTGCAAAGGGACCAGGACGACTGACCCGTGTAAAGGAAAGAATGAATGGGGCCATGTATCGTGAGATTTTGAGTGAAAACCTCTTTCCATCAGCAAGGGCATTGAAGATGAAACGTGGCTGGGTCTTTCAGCATGACAATGATCACAAACACACCGCCCGGGCAATGAAGGAGTGGCTTCGTAAGAAGCATTTCAAGGTCCTGGAGGGGCCTAGCCAGTCTTCAGATCTCAACCCCATAGAAAATCTTTGGAGGGAGTTGAAAGTCCGTGTTGCTTTTGTTATTGACCAAATACTTATTTTACCGAGGAATTTACCAATTAATTCATTAAAAATCCTTCATTGTGATTTTCTGGATTTTTTTTTTTTGTCTCTCATAGTTGAGGTATACCTATGATGAAAATTGGAGACCTCTCTCATCTTTTAAGTGGGAGAACTTGCACAATTGGTAGCTGACTAAATACTTTTTTGCCCCACTGTATATACTGTATATACGTATATACAGTATATGTGTGTAAGAGGACAATGTACAGTATTTGGTTATAACAAGGTGTGTATGACATGTTCTTTCTATCTATCTATCTATCTATCTATCTATCTATCTATCTATCTATCTATCTATCTCTGACATTTGATTAGTTTTGAGTGATTTGCGGGTTTGTTTGCTCCTGTCACGAGCTGAGCACTGGAGGTTCCGCCATTCTCATTCTCATGGCCTTTTCTCTGTATTTGTGTATTTGTTGTATTTCATGCTTTTTGAGTTTTGGTATTCTCGTACTCTTTTCTATTTTTCTGTTAATGTCTCAGTTTTGTTACGCTCGTGTTTTGTATCAATCTGTAATTATTTTTCTGTCTACATTTATTGATATTTTATTCCTTGTATTTTGGACTGTTGTGTTCTTTCTTTGGGTTGACAGCTGTCAAGTGGCTGTTCCGGATTGTGCTCCACGTGAGCATCACCCTGTCAGCTCTCTTCACTCTCCTCTTACACACACACACACACACACACACACACACACACACACACACACACACACACACACACACACACACACATATATATATATATATATATATATATATATATATATACACTACCGTTCAAAAGTTTGGGGTCACCCAGACAATTATTTTGTGTTTTCCATGAAAAGTCACACTTATTTACCACCATGAGTTGTAAAATGAATAGAAAATACAGTCAAGACATTGTCAAGGTTAGAAGTAATGATTTGTATTTGAAATAATAATTTTTTCCAGATACTCAACCTGCTCAAAGGAAGGTCAGTTTTATAGCTTATCTAACCAGCTAAACTGTTTTCAGCTGTGCTAACATGATTGCACAAGGGTTTTCTAATCATCCATTAGCCTTCTGACACAATGAGCAAACACATTGTACCATTAGAACACTGGAGTGATAGTTGCTGGAAATGGGCCTCTATACACCTATGTAAATATTGCATGAAAAACCAGACATTTGCAGCTAGAATAGTCATTTACCACATTAGCAATGTATATTAGATATTAGAGTGTATTTCTGATTAGTTTAAAGTTATCTTCATTGAAAAAAACAGTGCTTTTCTTTCAAAAATAAGGAAATTTCTAAGTGACCCCAAAAGAGTAGTATATATATATATATATATATATATATATATATATATAGATATAGATATAGATATATATATACACACACTACCATTCAAAAGTTTGGGGTCACTCAGACAATTATTTTATGTTTTCCATGAAAAGTCACACTTATTTACCACCATGAGTTGTAAAAAGAAAATATAGTCAAGACATTGACAAGGTTAGAAATAATGATTTGTATTTGAAATAATAATTTTTTCCTTCAAAATTTCGTCAAAGAATCCTCCATTTGCAGCAATTACAGCATTGCAGACCTAACATGATTGCACAAGGGTTTTCATACATTTGCAGCTAGAATAGTCATTTACCACATTAGCAATGCATAGAGTGTATTTCTGATTAGTTTAAAGTTATCTTCATTGAAAAAAAGTGCTTTTCTTTCAAAAATAAGGAAATTTCTAAGTGACCCCAAACTTTTGAACGGTAGTGTATACACAGTATATGTTGCAGGCAGAGAGTAGACAGACTGAAAATTTCAGGAAAAAAAGACTTTATTCCACAGACCAAGTAAATGTTTTTCAGACATTCTTTCATTCATTCATCTTCTTCCACTTAATCCTTTTCGGGTCGCGGCGGGGCTGGAGCCTATCACAGCATCTTTGGGCGAGAGGCAGGGTACACCCTGGACAGATCGCCAGTCCATCGCAGGGCCAACACAGAGAGACAGACAACCATTCACTCTCACAGTCATACCTAAGGACAATTTAGAATCCCCAGTTTTGATGCCAATTAACCTAACTTGCATGTTTTTGGCATGTGGGAGGAAACCGGAGAAATCCCGGAGTAAACCCACACAGACATGGGGAGAACATGCAAACTCCACACAGATCACTGTTGGTCAGGGGCTGGGATCGAACCAGGGGATCCCATGGCCAAGGGTGAGTTGCTGTGCTGCTGCAGTGCTAACCACTGCGCCACCACGTTGTTTGAGCTATTCAATGAGATGATGATATTTGCAACTTCATTTTCAGTTATTTCTAATATATTAAAGACTGGTTGTGAGGGGTTAATAGGACTAGAATTATGATCAGGTGGATTAAATGAGTTGGATATTTCTAGCACAGAGTTATTAAAAAGTTGTTAAACTGTGTAGCAATGACTGTGGGATTCTGTACCATTTTGTTATTGTTAAGTTCCATGTCTCTGTCATCTTTTTTGTTCTGTTTATTAGTCAATTTGTTAATATTATTCCAGGTTTTTTTGCCATTTCCTTTTGCATTTTCAGTAATGGTTATAAAAAATTTGCCTTTGCCTTCCTCAGAGTTTCTGTTCCCTTATTTCTAGCAGATATAAATTTGTGTCTGTTGTTAAACCTGATTTTAGAGCTATTTTAAGAAGCTGATCTCTGGTCTTGATTAGTTTGAGACATTCGGAGTTGAGCCATTGTAAACTCATTTTTCTGTTGTTTCCTTTTTTTTAAAAATGCTGCGATTGGAATTGGAATCTGGAATTTCCCCATCGTGAGTCTAATAAAGACTTATCTTATTACTGCTTTGTTTTTCAGACAGAAAAACAAATTTATCAGCATCTCCAACAGCTGTTGTTTCCAAGGCAACCAGAAATCCTACTGGCAAAAGACACATTTGCGCAACAGCCCAGCTTAGTGGTAGAAAAATAACACTGCAAAGACACAATATCCCAAACCACTCACCAGACCAAACCCATCCCCTGGAGCTGTCACGATTGGCCCCTCAGAGCAGAGAAAGATAGACCCAGACACCGACTGCAGTTTGTGGCATTTATTAACAAAACATAAAGTTCCAAAGAGCATGAACACAAAATTCCAAACAGGTAACAAGGAAATCAAATAGCAGATTGACTCACCAGAACAGGGATGGGGTTCTGGTGGTGAGGAGAAAGTATCGTTAAGAGTGCTGCAAGAATGAAATGAAAATGCAGTCCTTAAATAGGGTCAGAACAAATAAAACAAGTGATAACAGGTGTGGGGTCACATGAGCGGGCAAAAAGGTAACACTGATTGATGATTAGGATCAGCTGTGAAGTAATGAGAGGAGAGTGAAGAGAGCTGACAGGGTGATGCTCACATGGAGCACAATCCGGAACAGCCACTTGACAGCTGTCAACCCAAAGAAAGAACACAACAGTCCAAAATACAAGGAATAAAATATCAATAAATGTAGACAGAAAAATAATTACAGATTGATACAAAACACGAGCGTAACAAAACTGAGACATTAACAGAAAAATAGAAAAGAGTACGAGAATACCAAAACTCAAAAAGCATGAAATACAACAAATACACAAATACAGAGAAAAGGCCATGAGACTGAGCATGGCGGAACCTCCAGTGCTCAGCTCGTGACAGGAGCAAACAAATCCGCAAATCACTCAAAACTAATCAAATGTCAGGGATAGATAGATAGATAGATAGATAGATAGATAGATAGATAGATAGATAGATAGATAGATAGATAGATAGAAAGAACATGTCATACACACCTTGTTATCACCAAATACTGTACATTGTCCTCTTACACACACACACACACACACACACACACACACACACACACATATATATATATACACTACCGTTCAAAAGTTTGGGGTCACTTAGAAATTTCCTTATTTTTGAAAGAAAAGCACTTTTTTTCAATGAAGATAACTTTAAACTAATCAGAAATACACTCTATACATTGCTAATGTGGTAAATGACTATTCTAGCTGCAAATGTCTGGTTTTTGGTGCAATATCTACATAGGTGTATAGAGGCCCATTTCCAGCAACTATCACTCCAGTGTTCTAATGGTACAATGTGTTTGCTCATTGCGTCAGAAGGCTAATGGATGATTAGAAATCCCTTGTGCAATCATGTTAGGTCTGCAATGCTGTAATTGCTGCAAATGGAGGATTCTTTGACGAAAGCAAAGTTTGAAGGAAAAAATTATTATTTCAAATACAAATCATTATTTCTGACCTTGTCAATGTCTTGACTATATTTTCTATTCATTTTACAACTCATGGTGGTAAATAAGTGTGACTTTTCATGGAAAACACAAAATAATTGTCTGGGTGACCCCAAACTTTTGAACGGTAGTGTATATTATATATATATATATATATATATATATATATATATATATATATATATATATATATATTCTTTTTTTAATTCCCCCTTCTCTCTATTTCTCTTTTGTCCATGCATGTCTGAAGTGAGTTTCGATCTAAAAACATCTGTTTTTACCAGAATTTCAGTCAACGTTTGCCAAAGGAGTTTAACTTAGGCTGACTTAGGTGAACTCTGCAAAACTAAGCCCAGTGCTCAGGAACCTTTACAAACTGAGCACAACTTTCTCACACGTTTATTTCCAAATGTTGGCAAATTTTCAGCATGCTGAAAATTCTCAGTGAATACAACTTTCGCCAGCATTTGCCAACAAACACCAACTATCATTAACTTTTATCAACTTTTGCCAGCAGAGCCAGGCATTTGCTAAAACGTCAGCAAAAGTTGGTCCAAACATCGTAGTGGGAATCCACCCAAAAAACCAAGTCCAGGATAGCAGGAAGCCTCCACAAACACTGATCTTTATATGAGCATTGCCTGACGCTGATGTCAGCTGAACTGCACTGAGTATTCTTAGCTTAAGCTAACTTAAGTTGGCAACTGCTACACACACGCTAGCCTAAGTTGGCAAAAGTTTTACAATGCTGAATGCAACGCTGGGAAATGTTAACAAAAGTTCGTAAAAGTTTGTAAAAGTTGGTGTGTGCTGCATTAAAAAAAAACTGCTCACAACCATAATTTCACCAGCATTTGGACTGATTTCTGATTTTTCAAAAAATTCAGTAAAAGTCAGTCCAAACATTACAGTGTGAACCCAGTTTAACCTTTAAAATACATATGTCCAGCTGTTCAGTGTTTCAGTGCTTTTTGCATAACTTGCTGTTCTCTAACAAGGTGCTTAACGGCAAAATTCATAACAGGTGTTTGATCCATGAATCCACCAATAAATTTTCTGATTCAATTAGAATTGGTATTTCAACAGTCCTCTTCATTATGCTGTTCACATTTTGACATCCTGAGACCAAGAGGACAACTAACAACTGATCAACAGTATCTTGCCATTGAGAGACTTCAAACAGGATGTTCTCAGAGGGAAGTGGCCACTGAGCTTAGACTGTCACAGAGTGTCATCAGCAGGTTGCAACAGAGATAGAGAGACTGGAAGAGCCACAGAAAGGCATAGAAGTGGATGTCCTTTGGCCACATCCCACGCTGATGACTGCTCCATTGTGAACAGTGCCCTGCGGAACTGGATGATGAATACCACTCAACTCCAGGCACATTTAAAGGAGGTGAGAGGCACCCAAGTGTCAAGTCAGACCATTCAAACCGTTCACATCAGCGTGGTCTGTGTGCTATACGACCTGCAAGGGTACCTGACCACACCATCAGGCACAGGCATCATCGTCTTGCATAGGCCAGGGAGCATTTACAGTGGAAAAGGGACCAGTGGGCCTCACTGCTGTTCTCTGATGAAAGTCGATTCATGGTGAGCAGAAATGATGACCACCAACAATGTTGGAGACATCAAGGAGAGCGCTATGCATAAGCCACTGTTGTCACCAGACGAGCCTTTGGTGGTGATGGTATTACAGTCTGCGCAGGTGTGTCAAGTCAATACAGAACTACCCTACACCTTGTGAGTGGTACAGTGACAAGCCGATACTACCTGAATAACATCATTAATCCAGTCATTGTGTCCCTGCATGAACACAGGCCTAATTTCACCTTCATGGATGACAATGCTCCAGCTCATTGAGGTTGCATCATTAGGGAGTGGCTGCTGGAGGCTGAGGTACCTCAAATGGAGTGGCCTGCACTTTCTCCAAACCTGAATCCCATAGAAAACATGGGATCAGCTGAGTCACTGTGTTGAAGCTTGTCACTCTGCACCCCACAACCTCAATGACCTGAGGGCAACCTTTCAAGAAGAGTGGAATGCCATGCCTCAGCAGACAATAAATCAACTTGTGATCATGATGAGACATTGTTCTCAAGCTGTAATTGATGCTCAAGGGCACATGACAAGTTATTGAGACACTGACATTTTTTGTTGTGGTATCCTCACCACTGTTGCTGGCTTTTGTTTCAATAAATTGTTTGAGATGAAGAAATCACCATTGCATGCTTCTACTTAAATGCCCTACTTTCATGATATTATGTCACTAGTGTGAACATTTTACATTTTACATAAGTTTCACCCTAACGCAGAATATCCCTAACTTTTTGTGAGTAGTGTATCACAAATTTGACTCAGTTCAGCAACGCTGCTGCTTTTTTTATTTTAAACTTTGCAGCACTGGCAGCATTTCACTGGTCAACCCCATGTAAGCATGCAGTCTGAAGTTTTAAATGCAAGTTTATACAAAACTTTGAAGCTGAGTATTTAAGTAAACATTCAGATGAAATTCAAAGTGCCACTTTATGCATGATGTAAAAATGCTGTAGATCTGAAAATAAAGAAACTAACCCTTTAAGTTGTATTTTTGTCATCCATTTTTATCATTATCATAAGTATTCTGCTGGTCCTTGGTTTATTTAGTAGTGTTTCTGATATTATTCTCTGTTCATTCTTAGATTTTAGGTTTACTCTTATTTTGAAGTCATTCCTGTTCCAGTTCATGTTCATGCAGTCTTGCACCCTCTGGGATTAATAAAAGTATACAAAATGCAAAAAAAAAAAAAAAATTAAAAATTAAAAAAAATACTATTTACAGTATGTTTGTCACCTACCTCTCATCAACTGTAAGACTCTCCCCCAAAAGGTACGCTCCAGTTTGGTCTTTACTTTCAGTTTCATTCTTTTTAATTTTCACTTTTAGCATCCAGTCTCCTGAGCTGGAAAAGCAGGACTGCAGCAGCTGCTGCTGCGCGACACACATCCTTCTGCTCTGCTCTTGACAGAATTCAACATACTTCTTTGTCGTGATACTTTTGCAAGTGTTTTATCAAGCTGGTGGTGTAAAACTATAAATGCTAGTACCACACAGCAACATACTGAAGTGAGTCCCACAGACAGGCTCCAGTGATGTGACACCCGTTGCCTCTGGTTACAGAAGCCATGCACAGTGCGGCTCAGAACATGATCGCGCCTTCATTTTATTATTATTAATGTATCAGATTGGTAAATTACTTTTATTCCTTTCCGATACCGATCCAGCCGTTTTGCCGGGATCAAACCCGATACCGATATGGCGGATCGGATCGGCTCATCCCTAATTGCAATACTTAAAGATCGTAGTAGTGTTGCATCATGACCCACACATTATGATGGGTATTGCTTCGTGAGGTCCCTTGCGATTCTCACCCACCTCAGAATGACTTGCCCTCAGAATTAGCCTCAAGTGGCCTCTCATGGAACTGCAGTTTTTGGGACTTCAGAGTTGGCTTCACTTGTCAGTCCTGGAGGTTCATTTATTTATTCTGTACCAAGAATTCTCTAGAAGTCACTTGGCAACTTTTAAGAGTACAGTATGTAATTTTTTGGAGTTTTTTTTTTTGGTGGTGGTGGGGCGTAATCTGAATTCTGAAAATTAGTGAAGCATAAAATCTTAACTTTGATTTCATTTTTATATAATCACTTTCAAGTAAAAGTTGTTTAATTTTCTCTATATTAAGATAAGCTGTTTTTATATACAGACAGAGGGTCCTTCTTAAAAGCAGCCATTTTGGATCATGATAATATCTTTCCAAGTTTTATGTCAAGCTTTAATTACACAAATGGATCTCCTATATGCTTGGGAAGAGGGTGATGACTAATAAAATGTGAATTGGTTGCATTTTGAAATCTGCTTCACTGAATGTTACCACACCTTTAAACCAGGAAGCAGCACATAACCACCAATAGCCATTTGTTTTAAGTTATTATTCCTTTAAAAAGCAACACATTATGCAGATTTTTTTTTTCCAGACCTGAACCTTTTCTTTTCTTCTTTCCACTCTGTAATTACTTGTTCAGTCAAACATGCACAAGTGGATCATCCCTGCTGTGTGAATGGGATTGAAGCTCAAAGAGCTGGGTAGGGGAAAGTGTTAATGCAGCAGCTTAATCAGGCTGAGGGGAGGAAGCGCGCGCGCGCGCACACACACACACACACACACACACACACACACACACACACACACACACCTTCTGACTGACTAGTCAACACAAGACTTGTTCTTTCCATCCTGTTTTCTCTCTGCAGGCCTCCACCCCCACACACTCATGAGCCCTTTTAGCACAGAGATGGTTTAAGTTTTGCCTAAATTGATTTTTCCTCTACTGATGCGTCCTTTAAGATAAATAAATGGACTAATAAGCTGAACAGCAAAGGGCTGCAAGGCAAAACTATTTCCATATTTAAGAAGACACAGCAGAAATGGTGCAATGTTAGGGTGCATGTAGGAGGAAGTCATATGACAAGTATATAGATGACTGTGTGGGGGTGAATTTACGAACTGAAGAAAAAAGAACTGCAAGACTGTGTTCAGAAGGGTTATATAATTAAATTAGTGGTATTGGACGATTCAATTTTTTAATCGCGATTAATCTTTTGGAATGTTGAGTTAATCGCGATTAATAACACGTTAATTGCGTTTTTTCATTCAGATACAGTGTGCCTTAAGTTGGTAATTTTTCAAGTTTGTTGTACTGTTATGAACATGGGAGTGGACAAATATGCCTGCTGTCTTTACCTGCAGGTTGATTAAAGCTCTCAACATATCCAAAATGACAAAAACTATCCAGAATATTTTCCAGAAATAATATTTCTGGTGCACACCATGTCATTACAAGTTACAGGCACGAGAAGTCATAAATCATGACTCTCTTTGTTTGCTAGCGGCAAGTCCCTGTCACATGGTCTGGGCGCCCATGCCATCCACGCTTAGACCATATTCCTCCTCAGCCCGGCTCTTACTTTGACAGCGTCTCAGCGGGCCTCCAGCTGTCAAGCTCTATGGGATGGCTGGAGGCCAATTACCTCTCATCAGCTAAGCCGCTGTCAACTACTATAAAAGGGAGCAGTCCTGATCATTCAGTGCTGTGACCTCGCTCTATTATCCACGCTCTTCTCCGGCGTGGGTAAGGCTGGAACCCCTATGTCCGGCGCCAGCCCCCCTTTCGTCATTCATCATCATTTGTAAGTGTGTACCTTTGTATGATCGTTTGTGTTTTGGCCACACGAGGCTCTGTTCCTTTGTTCCTTTCCTTATTGCTAATAAACAACGCAAACTCACCGGTCAGCCCTTGGCTCTTATTTATGGCTCGCAAGAGCCATACGTAACAGTAGGTCACAGCCAGTGAGTTGCCAGCTGCCGTGAGTTTGTTAATTGGACTTTGTTCTTCCCTGTCTGGGTGTCAACTCTGGGGGCATGCCGTCTCCCAGGAGCTGCATTCGACGCTTGGGTAATGAGCTAGCGACCGCCCTGGAGTATGTCGATGGGACGCTCCTCACCGCCACCTTCTACGACAATCCCAACGACATACTCTGGCACCTAGACTACACTGAGGTTCTCCTGGACAATCTTCCTCACTACGCCGACCACCCTGAAGTCTGCGCGAGGAGAAATGGCATTGCCTCACATTGTGAGGCAATGCCATTTCTTCACTTCCACCTCCCAAAGAGAGCAGACGCTTTTTCTCAAGCTCCGGCTCTTTATCTCTCTCCTCCCCTAACTGACTGGATCCCAGCTTGCTATCGTCTGTCTGCGTGTCTCTACTGCTGATTATCGAACGAAATTATGGATTTAATAAGCTGGGCTTTGAACGCAATTGACACTATTTTTTCAACGAGGAAAAGTGCCCTGGGGGAGGCAGTTTGCCCCGCAGGAACAGCGGCCCCGGGCTATTTGAAGGACACAAGTAATTGGAAACTCTTGTGCCTGTGTGATCTCTCTATCAAAGATGTTGAAGATTTATACCTCTTTGTAGCAATGGTCATCGGAATTTTACTGATTGGATCTGGGATTGTTCTGGTGTATCGCAAATTGATGAAGATGGACAGAGCCTATCAAAATGCTGACCCGGCGAGGCTTAACCATCAAATTGACCAATTGGGCAGGACTTTGACAGCGGCTAATGGAGAACTGTCTAGGAAAATGGATTACATCATGATCACGCTGAGAGCCGTCCATGATGATTTCAGCGTCCAGCAATGAAGGATTTAAGTACTGAATCTGTAAGAGAATATAAAGTTTTTTTCTCTGAAGTCAGTACTATTCGACTCATTCGACCTGCCCTTACAATCAAAGTCCTCCAGATTATCTGCAGTTTTTGTTTTCAAAACATGTGAGCAGCATTGACTCTCGTGGACAGCCGGCTGGTAGACAAAACATCTCCTGCTGAAGAGACTTTGTTGTTCTTAACTGATATAAACACCCTCACTCAACACCACACTCACACTGACTCAATAAACTGATGAGAAGATTATTGATTCACTGCTCTCTTTGTGTCCTTGTATAGATTCTATTGTCTGCTACTTGTGCATTGAGAGCTTTTTTTCTTGTAATCATAATATTGATCATTTATGACCGGTATTCTGACAAACAATGCTTTTTTTCTCTCTCCTATCATGTTTATCCCTTTCCTCCCTCATGCTTCCTGTTCCCAGTCTGCTGACAGGTGCGTCACTGACGCTGCCGCATCACCGAAAATGTCAACTATGTCGTTTTCAGTGTCAAGTCAAATCCCTCGTATGTTTATCAGTTGTTTACTGTGAATGTACTTGGCAATAAATCTTTTCTGAGTTCTGAGTTCTGAGTTCTGAGTTCTGAGATACTCCGTGGGCTGGAGGGAAATCCCGGCAGGAAGCCGAAGAGGAGGAGTCATCACCCCTCGCTTTGGGATCCCGCTCCTGCCTCCGTTCCGGTCCACGAGTTCGCACCATCCAGAGGTCTTTTCCCATCGGGCATGACGTCACTCGGGAATCCCCCGGAGAAGCTGCAGCTGGCAGCTATCAAGATCCGAGACCGAGTGGCTGCTGCTTGCTCCGCGGTTCATCCATCTGTCATCATTAAGCATGTGACGGCGGCAGTTAGACTGGTGGAGAGGAATCCAGAGCTGCGTGAGTTCCCTGAGTTTGCTGACCTGCTCGCCTCTGTTTCGGCACAGGATCGGCGATTCCCGGATCTCATCTTCACCTCGCCCCCTGCAAGAAACCGTCATCACACCGGCTGTCAACCTCAGCACAAATCCCGTCCAGAT
Source organism: Pholidichthys leucotaenia (assembly GCA_020510985.1). Taxonomy (NCBI): domain Eukaryota; kingdom Metazoa; phylum Chordata; class Actinopteri; order Cichliformes; family Pholidichthyidae; genus Pholidichthys; species Pholidichthys leucotaenia. The sequence continues at coordinate 369,018,504 of CM035836.1, read as the reverse complement.
CCAGTTCCGGGTCGCCACAAGGGCTCAATTCCCCACACAGCTGTCACTCCTGCGCCTCGTCAGAGGGGAAACCCCGCAGCCTCGTCCCCCGAGCCATCTTCTCCTGCTGTTACATCAGCGCTCCGTGCCCGGCTCATCTCGGCTGTTGCCCCCTCCTCCTCGACACATTCCCCGGCCACTGTGTGCACTCAGAGTCCTGACTTGGTGAGCTCCGTCCCGGAACCATCTCGAGCGGCTCCCCATCGTCCTCCCAGGGGGTCCTCTGTCACCATCCGGTGGGGAAAGGGAGGAGCAACGTCCACCACAGCGGGCACCACTCAGCCTCCAGGAGACAGGCAAGTCCAAGTTCATTCACTCTCTCATTATTGTGATTTGCTCTGTCAGACTCCTGGAGGTGGAGTTTGGGGTTTGCAGCTCCCCGAGCTCCCACCACCTGCTGTGGCTGTAATTATTAACCCCGCATCCTCTGTGTCTCCCTCCGCTGAGCGGTCCTCGATGCCAGGCCAACATCGCTGGATGAGGAGGGGGCCTGCGGGTGTGGAGAGCCTGGTTCCGGTTCCGCAGCCACGCCATGGGCGGAGGAGGAGAGCAGACTGCAGCGTGGAACCTGCACCGACAAGGAAGCGTCTCCGGGTCTCCACGGAGGAGCGGTCCGGTCCAGCGGGTCGAGGTTCTCCTGCCACCACGCCATGTGGGCCATCGGCGTGGGCACCGGTGCCGGAAGACTCACAAGCTGCATGCACCATCATGCCAGCTGTGGCGCCCGACGCAGCTGAGTGGGAGCCTGATGACGACCTCCTGCCATCTGAGCCCAGATCTTCGCAGTCCTGGACGGCGTCAGAACCCGAGATCAGGCAAGTGCTCTGTTTTGTCTTTCTCCTTCATATCTTAGAGCATTTTAGCCTGTCTCTTGGGGAGATGAGCCGGGTGCAGCCGCCCGCTGTGTCCGAGCTTATCTCGCTGGGTTCTGGCGCTGCCGGTGATCCTGATCCCGGTTCTTCTCTCTCTCCTGAGCCTTCTCCCAGGGTCGCCGGCAAGGAGCTGCTTTTGCCCGCTGTGCCAGAGGTTCCAGGTTCGAGGTTGGAGGTCGGTTCTGGTGTAGTGCCGACCCAATTGGGGTCCGTCGCAGGAGCAGCCGCGACCCAATCGGAGTCCGACGAGGGTGCAGCACCAGTGGCATCCAGGTTCGGTGAGGGAGCTGCAGATCCCCTGCCATCAGACACTGGACCGGCTCATCTTCATCTTCATCTTCATCTTCACCTTCATCTTCATCCCCATCTTCACCATCGTCATCATCGTCACCGTCATTATTCCCCCAAGCTTTCTCCACCAGGACCCATATGGACCTCTCACTGTCGGCCCGGCTCACCCTCGCTATTTCTCTCCACAGGGAAGCCGTTGCCTTTCTCTCCCCTACGGGCCTGGTGGCTGAGCGATGCGGGTCGGCCGCCAGAGGGACTGCCGTACCCATTCGGCTCCTTGGTTCGGCCACTCGACTCATTGGACTCTCTGTTCGGTGGTCTGGTCCGGCCGCCCGAAGTACTGTTTTTCCTGGCCTGGGATTCCGGTAGACCGCCTGAATGTTTCCCGTCACCCCTGTTGGCGGTTTGGACACTGGATGCGGGGAGACCCCCCGAACTGAATTATTTCTGCCGTTATTCCTATGCCTAGTCCTTTGTTGTTTTGTGAGTGTACAGGTATATAATTTCTTATAGTCGTATCATGGTTAGCATGCCTTTTTTTTTCTCCCCCTCCTGTTTGAGGGATGCTCTGTATCTGGTGGATTTCAGCTTAGGAGCCTCTGCTCCCCTTTTAAGGTGTCCTGGGTTGTTTTTCTTTGGGTCTTGTCAACTTGTTATAGCATTTTATGGAGTATTGTGCCTTTTATTTCCCCCATACTCTGTAATTGCTTCATTTGTCCTCTGCCAATGGTGTCTTTTTCCTCTCTCTGGCTGCACATTATTAGCATTTTGTGGAGTATTGTGCTTTTTTTTCCCCCCCTTATACTCTGTAATTGCTTCATTTGTTCCCTGCTAACGTTGTTTTTTTTTTCTTCTCTCCTTTCCCCATTCACGCCCTCCTGGCCTACGCCCCATCCGCCCACCCTGGGGGGGGGGGGGGGCTTGGGTGTTACTAGCCGTTCGGAGCCCGGCCTTGGGGGGGGCGGTTTCTGTCACATGGTCTGGGCGCCGATGCCATCCACGCTCAGACCAAATTCCTCCTCAGCCCGGCTCTTACTTTGACAGCGTCTCAGCGGGCCTCCAGCTGTCAAGCTCTATGGGACGGCTGGAGGCCAATTACCTCTCATCAGCTGAGGCGCTGTCAACTACTATAAAAGGGAGCAGTCCTGATCATTCAGTGCTGTGACCTCGCTCTATTATCCACGCTCTTCTCCGGCGCGGGTAAGGCTGGAACCCCTATGTCCAGCGCCAGCCCCCCTTTCGTCATTCATCATCATTTGTAAGTGTGTACCTTTGTATGATTGTTTGTGTTTTGGCCCCACGAGGCTCTGTTCCTTTGTTCCTTTCCTTATTGCTAATAAACAACGCAAACTCACCGGTCAGCCCTTGGCTCTTATTTATGGCTCGCAAGAGCCATACGTAACAGTCCCGGGAAAACCCCCATGAGTGCCTGGTATCATTGGAAAGCTTAGAAATCGTACTTTCTACAAATATATGTTTTTGCGGAAGATGTAACTCCTGAGCAATCGAAGGCGAGTTTTCAACCTAGCCAAAATATAAACAAATCGTCTTTTTCCAGGTCCGTTTTTACACACTTCCTACAAATTAAATATAATTTTGAAGATCTTTCAGTACAGAATATGGAAATAACATTACATCATTTTTGAAAATGTCCTCAAAGTGACTCATTTTGCCAGGACGGGTCATTTGTTTACAGTGTTAGCATCTTAGCAGCGGCACTAACAAATGGAGCTACTATTGCGCTCGTGACGACACCCCATCATGCTACAGAAATGACAAGGGACTGAATGGACATTCCGAACACAGCTTGAGAATTTTTTGTAGACTGGTACTCACCAACAGTTGGACCTATGTGTAATGTCTGTAATTGAGGGATGGCGGAGCTGGAAGGTGAAGCTACCACCCGTGTCACACAATAATAAGTCCTAAGAACAACACTACATTATGTGTTATATATGGAAATGATGGTCGAAGACAGAGTTATGCCATGCAGCGAACTCACACTTTATTCAGAGAACACAGAACTATATACAGTCTAGCTGTAGCCCGCCTGACATTACACCAAGGACAGGTATGGCAAGCCCTAAGGGCCACACACACCACACTCTCTACACAACATTCTCCCCCCTTTAGAAAGTTCAAAACCACACACAATCGAGACCCTCCAAATTAGGACCCGAATCATGCACTAAGGGAAATAACACGAAATAGAGAACTAGAATGCCCTAACACATTCACCCAAAAACAACTAAAATAGGACTGTTTTTTTTTTCCTGAGCTAACTAAGCCACACAAAATAATCCCATGTCACAACATACACTCATGCACACCTATCAACACATGTACATTAACGTTATTTAAGTTACACCACAGTCCATGGGCAGCCATGGATAAAACTGGCTCGGAGGCCCAGAGAAACCCTACGGCACGTGTGCCCCTGGCAGCTGTCTGCCCCTGGGATCAAAGCTGACCTCCCCAGCAAAAATGTCTCTTTTCCTCACCCTCGGCTGCTTCTCTCGTCTAGACACGGACTGCTGCTTGGCACGCCGTACCTCCGTGCCTGTCTATCCACTCCTGACCGCCTTCAACACCGCTGCAGCTGCTGCCGCTGTAACCCCGCACACTCCGGGGAAAACCAAAGCTCACTCGTTGCTGTCACCCATTGACTCGGGCAGCTCGCTGTAAGGCCCAGCACCCTCGTCCAAGGCACTTTGAGCCCCAGCACTGAGGTCCTGCACAACCTTCGTGGAGCCCGGAACCTCCTCTCTGTTGTCCAAGGTGCTCCGCTGTGCCGTCTCTGTGTCCAGCTTACACCCTTTTCGGTGTCACTCATTGACAAAGGCGCCTTGTCACTGCACCCAGCACCATCGTCCAAGGCACTCTGCTGCGCTGCCTCTGCACCTGGCTGTCGCTGCTGCTTCCCAGGGTTTTCAGCCTGCTTGCTCCCGCTCTCCCACTGCCCAGACTCCAGCCCCGAGGAAGACCCATTTGAGTCCGGTCGCTGCTCTCCCTTGTAAACGGGGGCATCGCATTAATGGACGATTAATGCGATTACGCCAACACCACTAAATTAAATCCAATAAAATTATTAAATTGTCTACTACCTCTAGGAGGGTATTATCTCAAATTTAGTGACAACCTTTGACATTTGACCTGCCTCTCACTAGCACTGTTAACAAGAAAGGTGAATTGTCTGTCACGCTGAAAACAACTGGCCATGAGAGAACGCATTTCACTTGTGTTCTGGGCTGCACAGCATCCAAACAAAAGCTTCCACCAATGGTGATTTTTAAGTGGATGACTATGCCAAAAGAAAAACTCCCGAAAGAATTTGTCATCAAAGTCAACACGAAAGGGTGGATGATAGAAAGCCTAATGAAGGAATGGCTGACGGAGTGCTACGGCAAGTGACTGGGAGGATTTTTTCACAGAAAAAAAGCATTGCTCGTTTTGGACAGCATGAGGGCCAATATACCGGTAACAGATTCTGTGAAAAGCAGCCATCAAGAGGACAAACTCAATTCCAGCTGTGATTCCTGGGGGCACAACAAAGTATTTGCAGCCACTCGACATCAGTGTGAATCGTGCATTTAAAGTAGCACTCCAAGTTGAGTGGGAGGCTTGGATGACTAGCGGCCAGAAATCATTCACCAAAACTGGCCGCATGCAAAGAACAACTTTTGCTCAAGTCTGCCAGTGGATCCTGACAGTGTGGAACAGTGTGAAAAAATCCACAATCACCAACGGGTTTTGAAAGGCTGGACTGCTGCGTGATGAAGAGGACAGCACAAGCACAAATTTGCCTCAAGACGAAATTTACATTGAGAGCAACAACAAAAGAGAGACTGAGAAAGTGTATGACAAAGTCATTCTGAGGCTTTTCAATTCCGACACTGAAGAAGATGACTTCAGTGGTTTTAAGTGTGCAGGAGGAAGATGAAGATAGCGATCAATGACTTTTCTGGTTGGCTGGTTATTTTTTTAATCAGCTGTGTTACTGCTGGCAATTGTTTTTACTGCCGTGTTACTGCCGTGTTACAGGCACTGTTCGGAAAAAAACATTTATTTAATTAAAAATTTAAAAAAAATCTTTCTGTGTACCATCTTTCTGTGTAAATATATCATGTTACAATATGGATACTTGCGGCTTATAGACAAATGCGGCCTATATATGTCCAATTTTTTTTTCTTTTTAAATTTAGTTGGTGCGGCTTATATTCAGGTGTGCTCAATAGTCTAGAAATTACGGTAAATCCTACAAATGCTTATGCAGTACGTGATTAAAAATGGCTGGTGAGTCAACAAAACCTTGTGGTATTCTACTGTAAGTGTATTGCTGACCCAGATAGGCAAATGCAAAAAGGGGCCTGCTGTCTGCATGTAGTAGAATACTGAAAAAGGCATTAGATATATCAACTGCAGTGAAAAATTTATGTTGTGGAGAAATGTTATTCAGAAGCAGATAAGGATTTGAAACAGTGTAATTTGTAGGCAGCACTACAGCATTGATTGATCTCAGATCAAGAACTATCCTGTAGTCCTTTTTTCCAGGCTTCTCTACAGGAAGAATAGGTGTGTTCCATATGGACTGTGTTGGCACTAGAACCCCTGGCTTGGAGAAGACCCTGTATTGTTCCTGCTATGCTTGTTTCCTTCTCGTTTGTGAGAGTATACTGGTTTTGCCATATTGGCTCAGTATTTGTTTTGAGTGAGATATTTACTGGTGTACAGGTAATCAGACCAACATCCGCAGAGCCGTCTGACCATAGAGAGGGGGGCAAAGCCTCTAACAGTGCATCAGAATCTGGATGATCAGTGTTCTCTCTGCCATGTGTTCTGTCAAGATGTAATGTTTGTGGAGTGGTCTGTATTGTTACATTGCATGAGATGCAATAACAATCAGCAGATGATGTCAATCCCTACACTGTGTGACAACCCAGTCAGTCAACTTAAGACAGTTTTTCACCATTGGTCCCAGTGCCCTTGCCTCCTCCCCTGCGGACACACCCAGTGTCACATGTGGTGCAGCAGTGTCCAAGAGGGCATACAGAGGCAACAAGCCCTTGTCCAAATAAACTGCAGCAGCAACTCCTTGTGGACCCACATAAATGTCTTTGCACACCAAGTCCTGTACCCCCACCAAAGTCTCCCACTGATCATCATACAGTTCTTGGTCATCATGCGAATAGTTCATTGTGCAGTGGAGTGGATCATGTGGGGGGTCATATGACCGAACACAGTCTATCCATGGGGATCATCGAGCAGACATACCACAGTTCTAGTAGAAACAAACTAGATGTGTGCTTTTACCTTCAGGAATACATCTATTCCCAGAAGATTTATAGGACAGTCCCCTCTTCAGTGTGGCTCCCTAGGCCCCGTCATTGTTGGCTCAGCATCATGTTCTGGTTGGGAGCCATATGACATTGTTGTAGCTGCTGTGGTGCAGAAGACTGGTCAGGCCACACCCCTGGTGCTGGGGGTGGGATGGGTGTGTGCATCATCTGTGAGCGCCCTCTAATATTAGGCAGACTTCTGCAGTCATGTGCCCAGCATCCTGGTCTCCCGTACTGGTAACATATGTCTTGTGCCAGGGCAGGTGATTTCATGCCTCCTCTGTATGGTGGAGTAAGTGTATAGGCCATCCAGGCACATCCTCTTCCAGGATGTGAAGCCCTACAGTCACGAGCCCAATGACCCCGTCTGCCACTCCTAAGGCACATGTCCTGTGACACAGGTGGTCTTCTATTTCCTCTGTATACACGTCTCCCACACCCTGGTTGTGGTGGGCGAGGACACCATTGTTGTTGTGGTGCCAACACAAAGAGTTCAGCAGGGACTGGACCAATAATGGCTTGAGGGGCTGCCACTGTGATGGCCGGAGCCTGTACAGTAGTTTTTTGTTTTTTTATCTTTGTTCATTACATCCCTAGTTGCTTTCATCTGGGCTTTTACCAGCTGATTTGATAAGTCTGCTGTTTCTGTGTCTTTTTCATTTTGTTTTTTAGTATATTCTTTCACATAATGATGCACATGTGAGAGCCATTCTGCCCAGGGGCGGGTATTCAATCCCACTACCCCTTCCAGTGTGGCTCTGACAGGCGGTGGTACTGATGTCTGTATTGCATTTCAGAATATTGCAAATGTAGTGAGATTGTTACGAGGGTTTTCTCCAGTCATATCAGTCCAGAGTGCCAAACACCTATCCACATAAGCTCCTGCCTCTTCCTCTGGCTTCATAGGTATATCTGTTAACTCAGCACTTGTGAGATCAACGAGGAACATTCTCCTCATTACTGTAAAAATTTTATCACTGTGATCTCTGAATGGTGCTTAATCTGCAACATCAATAGTGTGTGCCTGTTCCTCTATGTTTTTAAGCATAGAGGGTGAAGTGTGGCTGGCAACTACTCGTCTAGCGTCTGCCATGCATAACCGGCAACCTACTGTGGCCTTCTGCATTGTTCTAATCCAAGGAGAACCTCCTGAAGTTAAAGGAAGCAGTGTGTCACAAATACCTTAAAGGTCCTTAAAGGCCAAATATCACGTAACAGGGTACTTTAAATATCTTGAAACTAGATATAAAAGGGAACCGATCCGTTCGGGTCTTGGTGCATATGCTTCAGTAACAACAGAATATTCATTAATTTAAAACTGCCGCGCTTGGCCTGACACGGCCCCTGGAATCTGCCTGGGGAAGAAGGCGGAAGTGACGAAATAGATTGTACCCTAGTTTGATGCTTGGGGTATTTCAATTGATTGTTTATATGGAGACTGGAAGGTTGAAGTGAGCAACAAGAAAGAAAAAACTGGATATTTCACCCATACCTTAAAACGGGACTATCAGGGACAGCTGGGTAATAAGGGACACTTGTCTGGGAAATATTTTCATACCTGTCAAGTGAGACGTTTTCGCCGTACTTCAACACCGTAAAAAGCGGCTATAAGGGACGGCGGAGCAACAAGGGACACCACTCTGGGAAATGCCCCAAATGCAACTCGTGTTGTTATTGTCAAATATTTTAAGGATTCATGGATATTTGACAATAACAACACAACTCAGCGTCCGGCGCAAAATAAAAAAAAAAAAGCAGAATTTTGTATTTGTAAGGCGATCTCTCTCTGTTCCGCAACCGCTGCACAGCTGAAAGTGTTAAACCATTGTCCTAATGACTTCTCATTGTAGTGAGAATAGCTCCCGCTGAGCGATCTGCCCGCCCCGACAATCAGACTAATGATTGAGTCCACACTTCTAACAGTAGTGATAATAGCTCCCGCTGAGCGATCTGCCCGCCGCGGCCATCAGACTGATTGAGTCCACACTTCTCATTGTAGTGATAATAGCTCCCGCTGAGCGATCTGCCCGCCGCGGCCATCAGACTGATTGAGTCCACACTTCTCATTGTAGTGATAATAGCTCCCGCTGAGCCATCTGCCAGCACCAGCTGTGGGTGATCACACACAGGACGTGCTCCTCAACACACTCAATTTTTTTTCCTGTATATTTTTCTTTTGGGCGTACAGAAATGGCAATACGCCCGTTTTTGCTAAAATTGCATTTTCCCCGTATTTTCCTTAAAATATTTGACAATAACAACACTAACTACATTTAAAACATTTCCCAGAAAAGTGTCCCCCACCACTCCGCCGTCCCCCACAGCTGCGCTTGGCACCAAAATACGGCGAAAATGTCTCACTTGACAGGTATGCGCCTCCATTTTCATATTGATCTGGTCAATTTCTTGACAGCAGCGGCTCTCCTCCACTGTAATAATAATGGCTTCCGAAAAATCAATATTTATGGGGCGCCCTCGACAGACCCCCTTCGGCTTCACAATTCTGGAGGCGATTAATGTCCAGTTCAATGACATTTTCCACTGGTTCTGCTCTCTGGTCATTGTTGGAACTGTTGTCATCAGACAAAGCATCTGATTCCGTCTCAGACGGCTCGAACCTGTAAGGTTCTATGCCTCTGTCACTGTCTGAACCACTGACAAAAAAAAAGACAAAAAAAAAAAAGACAAAACTAAACTAATTTGTTCACAATCGCTGTCACTTTCCGTCATGATTGTCCAATGTTGATAAGTGTGAATGTGGATAGGCAGGGCAGCCAGGGTACAACTGGTGATGTCAAAAACATGGGCGTGGTCTGGACTAGCTGTCACAAGCCAGCAAGCAAGGTGGGGCCTTCACCTGGTGTATTTTGTGCAATTATGTAAATACAGGTGGGTGATATGGTCTCCGGTATGAATATTTGGTTTAAGCTATGTGTATTTTATCTAAATTCATTGTCATTTAGAAAAAAAAATTACGTGACATTTGGCCTTTAAATGACCATTCGACATACTGGGAAGACCCATCTTCAGTTGCAATCATGGGTGCCATATTTGAATAATTTTTCCTTGGTATACTGCCTGTTTTAGTGTGAGTAGTTCTCTCATCTAGATTATCAAGTGTGGTACCATAAGCATTAAATTTCCACTTTCTTGGACCAACATTTTTATTCTTGGATTCATCATATTCTCCAATATGTCTTTTTTCCAACACACTCTGCAGTCTGCTTATATCATCCTCAGACAACTGACTCATCATGTGTGAAACCTCCCTTCCTAATTCACCATTCTCATCCTGTAAATTGTTCTCCTCCACAACATCTTTTGGCTTAGCCTGAAAATATGTTGGAGTTGATGTAGTGAGAGACACCCTAACCTTATCCTGTTGACTTAATCCTGACTGTGATGGGTCAGCGGGCTCACTAAGGGAATGAGCCGCTTTTATACCATGCATTCCTTTTCCAGCATTTTCCTCAGCTGTTATGTGACTTTGTATAATTGCTTGCAAAACGTCCACCAGTTTAGCTGGTTGGGGCATTGGATTATGTGACCCTGGCAAATATCCCTGTTTCTGCATTTCACCTACCTCTGCTGCTTTTGGAATATAAACTTTAAATTGGTTTTAAATTTAGGTTATTCTGAATAATATGGATTGCTTTGAAGTTAATTTGGAAGCTCGATTTGGTTATAAATCGGCTTAATAGATTCACACTTTGTTTAATCTGGAGGTAAATTTATGAAAGAATGCAATTCTGATAGTTGACCACAAGATGGAGGCAGTTCTTTCTGCACTCAAGGAGGAGGAGACACAGTGGCGTCGCTTGGTGGCGGTCTAGCTGTCTCAGATTCAAGATCAAGATCAAGAAAGCTAGCTCTGTCTTGGGGCAGCGCCCTGACCCAGTGGAGGAGATAGGAGAGAGAGAGAGATGGTGGCTAAACTGTCATCTCTGCTGGAGTCCGAGTCCCACCCTATGTAGGACATACTGAACGCACTGAGGAGTTCATTTAGCAGCAGACTACATCATCCTAGGTGCGCAACCAAGAGGTTTCGCAGGTCCTTCCTACCTACGGCAGTCAGACTGTATAACCTAAGCAGGGCTGCTCGCAGAGATAGCAAAAAAAACGTGACAACCTAATAGTACTGAATGCAAAAGACGCAATACACTTACACAATGGTCCCCTCCAGTATATACAACTAGGACAGTATCAGTCGCTACGGAGGTGACAATATGTATGGGTACATATTCATACTATGTAGGATAACTAAGTAGACGGTTACGCTGTTTATTCCATCTCGCTACAATGCTCCGCACTTTGTATATATATTTACAGTATATATTGATGTGTATGTATGTATATCCACTGCTCTTATTTATGTCTTCCGTATCTTCTTAATTATTGCTCTGAGTGTTGCTATCCCTGTGCTGTTGCAATCCTGGAATTTCCCCATTGTGGGACTAATAAAGGCTTATCTTATCTTAAGATGGCACCCAGGATGACTCACCCTGGTGATTTTCAAGATGGTGTTTGCACTACTTAATCTGTACATGCACAGTTCTCATGCAATGAGAATATTATGTGGCCATTTTGGTCATGCGCAAGTGTGAACGCACAACGTGGCCACGAAGCCTTTTGACCACAAACCACACCTTGTTTTTTTCAAAGAAACTAAAGAGCTACTTCCCTTAAATTTGGTTCTATTCATGCAAGAATAATCCTACAACTCCACCTTCGTGTACAATTCAGCACTGTTACCTCAAACAATCTCCTCTCAGTAACTCTTATCATGTTTTAAACACAATTTCTCAGTTCAACTCAGGTGAGCGGGTGAATTACCCCCTCCCCTTTGTGATCAGAGACACAGACTCTGCCCCGTTTCCTGCACCGTGAAAAGTGGTTTTGATGTCGCCATTTTAGTTAACCCAATGACTGACACAGGCACTCCATTGTGCCATAAGCCCCTAGTGGTCAAGATGTTTTTCAAAAAAATATTCAGTTCAGATGTCAGAGATTTCCAAGGCTATAACTTGAAAGTGGTAAGAGATAATGACTTACTGTCAATTAGAAAGATGTAGAATATGATCCAAAGTTTGAGATAGGAGTAAATTTATGCATCTAATTTGCATAATGCCACGGCAGCCATATTAAATTACATAATTTTTGGTAAATAATGGACTTTTGGACATATTTACACAAAGAATGGTTTTGCTTTTTGTCACCGTTTCTTGTTTTGTTTTGTTTTTTTGTTATCTTCTCTTCAAAGTATATGAACCAGAACATTAGTAGAATGTCAACAAACAAAGAAATTCGTCAGACTTACTGCTGGCTGGGCAGCTCTCTTGCTTCATCCTTCTGCGGCATCCTGGTCGTTATTTTCTCTTCTGTCAGTCATTTTATTTTTCCCCCTCACATCCAGAAACTGTTATGATTATTCCAGCTCAATTTCGCTTTTATTCTGCTGCTATTCATCGTATATGATGACACGGAACCGATGTGATTGTTCTATCCAGTCACATGGCGATGGCGTTGATAGTAGGTGAATCTACCAGCTTCGCCCACCCTCTGTTATAACAAAATGTAGTGGTGTGATGGTGGCTTAGTTGGTAGAGCATCCACCCCACACCTGGGAGGAAGGGGTTCAAATCCTGGCTGGGTCATGCTGAAGACCATATAAAAGCGGAACTTCCTGCCATCCAGCTTGGTGCTCAGCAATAATGGAACGGAGGAGGGAAATTTGTGGTGGTGCCTTGTATGGCAGCGACCCCTCTGATTCTATATATGTGTGTGATTAACATTGTAGATAAGAGAAACATAATTTTGTTGTACTGTACACGATTGGCTCTATGGACTGAATGACAATAAAGATGGCTTATCCTTATATATACCTTCATAAGCTAAATAATCTCTTTTTAGAATCATAGTTGGCAAATTCGGGACCAAATGCTTCCGCGGTCTGCTTCCTCAGTCTTGCGATCGAGTAAGATCTAGATTTGTTTACAAACTCTTCTTCTCTGGTGAGGTTTCAGGATGGTTCTATGTCCGCCATAAGTCCTCCAAGGCAAGAGTAGTAAGTTATACGTGTCTGCCACCTTGTGAGGTAGAATCCTTTGTACAACTTAAATCAACTGGGAAGTTTTTGTCTACGTCATATAACATCACATGACAGGCGCCGTGCTGTGCCTGTGCCAGTGGTGGCGCTATCTGTCCATGAAATCTTGCCATAATAAGGGTTAAATTGTGGAGAATGTGCGGAAGGATGAGACTGAGTTTATTCCTCAGGTTCAGCTTTATTCACAATCACATACTCCAACAATTTCAAAGCAGGAAAAAGAGGATGAATCATCTCACATCTGTCTTTTATACCCCGGACATCAAAACTGCAGTCACATGGTGTTTAATCAAACATACAGTCACATGGTACTTAATCCCAGTCACAATGTAACTCCTCAGATCTTCACACCATCGTCCTTTAGTCTCCGGTGGTTCGGAAATCTCTCCAGGTCATCTCCTTGAAACAAAGGCCAAATCTCACACTCTCCCGTTACCTCTCGGAGGCTCAGTCCCTTTGTTCCCTGAGACGTGCAGCACACAATAAACACACAGCAATATATTTGTGGAGCATATGTAACCAACATATGTGCCCACATGACCCCCCCCCCCCCCAAATGTCTAAGATGGAACAATCATAACTAGAGATGCATGACATAATAACATTACTACATATCAAACCACCCGTTGCCTAGGCCTAAGTCTTCTGCCGTATTTGCTGTAAGCCGGCTTTACTGCCTCTGCAGTGTCCTCCTGCTGTGGGACTGTTGCCTGTGGATTAGAACTGTTAGTCAATCTCTGTGGGTGTTCTGGAGAATGCCTTCTGGGGGTCTGCCGCGACGGGGGGCCCTCGCCAACTGCACAGCCTCATCTGCCAAAACAAAAGCGGGTTTGAGCCTGTTTATACCAATTACCTCCTTTCTGTCTCCCAAATCTAGCAAAAAATGCTTCTCTCCTGGTCCCAGCACCCTAAACGGTCCATCGTACGGCGGCCGCAAGTTTGGGCGATGGGCATCATGTCTGACAAAAACAAACTCCGCATTTTTTAAAGCTTTTGGCACAAAAACGCGTGGGAAGCTGTGATGAGCCGGGCCAGGAAGCGTGTTTGATCCCGTGTCGCTCTGCAACCGCTGAGCGGGGGGGCAATTTGGAGCAGGATTATCTGGGAGAAATTCCCCGGGCAGCCGGAGAGGCTGTGCAAAAACTAACTCAGCTGGGGAGGCATGCAAATCCTCCTTAGGTGCAGAATGCAACCCCAATAAAACCCATGGTAGCCTGTCTACCCAATTTGTATCCGTAAGCGACGTTCTGAGGGCTGCTTTCAATGACCTATGGAAACGTTCGCATAAACCGTTAGCCTGGGGGTTGTACGCGGTAGTGCGGTGAATCGTTACCCCCAGGCTGCGGGCCATTGCTGACCAGAGCTCAGACACAAATTGAGGACCTCTGTCAGACGTTATGTCCGACGGAACTCCAAAGCGCGCTACCCAAGCTGTTAAAAACGCGTGCGCCACCTCTTCGGCTGTGGTTGATGCCAGTGGGACCACTTCTGGCCAACGCGTGGTGCGGTCCACCATTGTCAAAAGGTGTGTGCACCCCTGTGATGACGGAAGGGGGCCTACCAAGTCGACATGCACATGATCAAAGCGCTTAGCCGGGATGTGAAAAGGCTCCAAAGGAGCTCTAGTGTGTTTGTGTATTTTGGCTTGCTGACAAGCTACGCAGGCTGTCGCCCATTCCTTGACCTGTTTGCGCAACCCCGGCCATACAAATTTCTCTCCTACCATTTTGACTGATGCGCGCACCCCTGGGTGCACCAGAGAATGGATTGAGTCAAAAACGCGGCAGCGCCACGCAATTTGGAGCAGGATTATCTGGGAGAAATTCCCCGGGCAGCCGGAGAGGCTGTGCAAAAACTAACTCAGCTGGGGAGGCTTGCAAATCCTCCTTAGGTGCAGAATGCAACCCCAATAAAACCCATGGTAGCCTGTCTACCCAATTTGTATCCGTAAGCGACGTTCTGAGGGCTGCTTTCAATGACCTATGGAAACGTTCGCATAAACCGTTAGCCTGGGGGTTGTACGCGGTAGTGCGGTGAATCGTTACCCCCAGGCTGCGGGCCATTGCTGACCAGAGCTCAGACACAAATTGAGGACCTCTGTCAGACGTTATGTCCGACGGAACTCCAAAGCGCGCTACCCAAGCTGTTAAAAACACGTGCGCCACCTCCTCGGCTGTGGTTGATGCCAGTGGGACCACTTCCGGCCAACGTGTGGTGCGGTCCACCATTGTCAAAAGGTGTGTGCACCCCTGTGACGACAGAGGGGGGCCTACCAAGTCGACATGCACATGATCAAAGCGCTTAGCCGGGATGTGAAAAGGCTCCAAAGGAGCTCTAGTGTGTTTGTGTATTTTGGCTCGCTGACAAGCTACGCAGGCTGTCGCCCATTCCTTGACCTGTTTGCGCAACCCCGGCCATACAAATTTCTCTCCTACCATTTTGATTGATGCGCGCACCCCCGGGTGCGCCAGAGAATGGATTAAGTCACGCAGCGCCACGCAGCTGGTACCACCGGACGCGGCCGCCCAGTGGAGATATCGCAGATTAGGGGGGGCATACCATCTTACAGCACCCTGTCCTCCAGCCTTAACCCTGTTGGTCCAGACTGGAGCGCGCGCACGTCCGCATCGCTAACCTGCTCCGTGGCCATGGCTGCATAATCTAACCCTACGCGGACCGGGGCTGCGCGCCCTTCTGCGTCGCTACCTTGGCCCGCGGCCATGGCTGCAGAGTCTGCCCCCACGGGGCCTGGAGCCGCCACAGCACGTGAGAGGCAGTCTGCCACTACATTATATTTACCTGTCACATGCTGGATATCGGTGGTGAACTCCGATATCGCGGCCAGCTGTCTCTGCTGCCGGCCCGACCAAGGTTCCGAAATCTTGGCCATCATGAAAGTCAGCGGCTTGTGGTCCACGAACGCGGTGAAACTGCGCCCTTCCAACCAGAACTGGAAGTGGCGGATGGCCAAGTGTAGAGCCAACAACTCCCTGTCGAACGCGCTGTATTTTCGCTCGCTATCGCGCAAGGTTTTGCTGAAAAACGCGAGCGGTTGCCAGGCCCCAGCTACATACTGTTCAACGACCGCCCCTATGGCTACATCGGACGCGTCAGTGGTGAGCGCCATGCGGGCCGTTGGAACTGGGTGTGCCAACAAAGCAGCGTTTGCCAGGGCTGATTTGACTTGAGAGAATGCGCGCTCCCGCTCAGGAGACCATTCGATTTTATTCGTGGGTTTTTGTTTTTTTAGTGCAGCGTACAATGGTTGGATGAGCTGCGTTGCGCTGGGGAGGAAACGGTTATAAAAATTAACCATTCCCAAAAACTCCTGTAACGCTTTGACCGTTTGAGGTTGGGGAAAATTTGTTATTGCGCGCACTTTATCGGGCAGAGGGACCGCTCCTTCTGGCGAAATGCGATGCCCCAAAAAAATCAATCTGCGCCACCCCAAACTGACACTTCGCTGGGTTAATTATTAACCTGTGCTCTGCCAACCTCCGGAAAACTGCTGTGAGGTGGCTTTCGTGTTCGCCTTCGGACGTGCTGGCTACCAAAATGTCGTCCAAATAGACGAACATGAAAGGGAGGTCGCGTAGGACCGCGTCCATCATGCGTTGGAACATCTGCGCCGCTCCCTTGAGTCCAAAAGGCATGCGCAAAAACTCAAAAAGTCCGAAAGGAGTTATTACAGCTGTTTTGGGTATGTCCTGAGCGCGCACTGGAACCTGATGGTAACCGCGTACTAAATCTATTTTAGAAAAAATGCGTGCCCCCGCCAAATGAACCGAAAAATCTTGGATATGCGGAATTGGGTAGCGGTTGTGTGCTGTGGCGTTATTCAACCTGCAGAAATCACCGCAAGGTCGCCACGAGCCATCAGCCTTTGGGACCATGCGCAGTGGTGAAGCCCAGGGGCTTTTCGAACGCCTGATGATGCCCAGTTTTTCCAGGTTGGCAAACTCCTCGTGCGCTATGGTCAGCTTAGCTGAGTCCAGGCGCCGAGCTTTTGCAAAAACGGGCAGGCCGATGGTAGTGATATAATGTTCCACCCCATGCTTAGCCACTGTCGCCGAAAACGTTGGGACTGTGAGTGCTGGGAACTGAGTGAGGAGTGCGTGGAACTTACCACCCGCAGCTGTGACGTTGGCTTGTGCAGTTGGCGGCGCCACTCGAGCTGTGCAGGGAATAGAGTGAAAGGAAAGTGCATTAACTAGACGTCTGTTAGCAAGATCAACCAATAAACCATGTGAGCACAAAAAATCAGCCCCTAACATGTTGAAATTGACTGCCGCTACAACAAAAGTCCACTCAAATGCACGGCCCTGCAAAGACAGAAGCAGAGTCCTCTCACCGAAGGTCTTAATCGCTGAGCCATTCGCTGCTGACACCCGGGGACCCTTAGACGGTGTCAGCCGGTCCGCGTAGGAAGGCGTGATGAAGCTCAGCTGGGAGCCTGTGTCCAGGAGGAAATGCCTCCCCGAGCGTGCATCCGTCAGGTAGAGCAGCTTGTTCTCCTCCCCGAGGGCCGCAGCCGCTACCGACCCCCGGTCTTGGCATTTCCCGAGCGCTTGAAATGGCACGGTGGGAGGCACTTGTGTGCCCTCTCTGCAAAGCGGCGATGGTAGAAGCAAAGGACGTCGTCTGTTCTGTGTCACCTGGCCTTTGCTGCTGCCGTCGTCGGTGAGTCTGGTGCTGCAACCACTGGCCCCATGCCGTCTCCGGACATTGTGCCTAGCTCTGCTGCCGCGGCCGAAACCGCGCTCCATTTGTGGGCGTCGACAAGTCGTTGCGCCTCCTTGCTCAGCTCATGGTAGTCTCGCCGGGCCAACAGAGGTGAGCCTGCCAGGGTCACTCTCACCGCTGGCGGCAGGGTCCTGAGGAAAAGGTGGGTGAAGATAAAGTTGTCATCCTCGGAGTCTCTCAGCCTCAGCATTTTCACCATCAGGTCTACGGGTCTGTCGTTCTCAGACTCCGTCAACGCTAGGAGCCCCTCTGCTCGCTGTTGCACCGAGGGGGTGAAGTGGCTGACAAGCGCAGCCTTCAATGCGCTGTATTTGTCGCTGTCCGGTGGGTGATTGACCAGATTCTCTACCCTCTGGACTGTGTGGCTGTCCAGCTTCGCCACCACATGGTAGAATTTTGCGTCGTCTCTCGAGATTCTCCGGAGGTTGAACTGCACCTCGACCGCGCTAAACCAGGAGCGCGGACTATGCTGCCAGAAGTCCGGCAGCTGGAACGTGGCGGCATTCATCAGGCTGGCTTCTGCTGAGCCCCGCTCGGGAGAATTATCTCTGCTCATGCTTCGTCGTAAGGTCACCAGTGTGGAGAATGTGCGGAAGGATGAGACTGAGTTTATTCCTCAGGTTCAGCTTTACTCACAATCACATACTCCAACAATTTCAAAGCAGGAAAAAGAGGATGAATCATCTCACATCTGTCTTTTATACCCTGGACATCAAAACTGCAGTCACATGGTGTTTAATCAAACATACAGTCACATGGTACTTAATCCCAGTCACAATGTAACTCCTCTGATCTTCACACCATCGTTCCTTAGTCTCTGGTGGTCCGGAAATCTCTCCAGGTCATCTCCTTGAAACAAAGGCCAAATCTCACACTCTCCCGTTATCTCTCGGAGGCTCAGTCCCTTTGTTCCCTGAGACGTGCAGCACACAATAAACACACAGCAATATATTTGTGGAGCATATGTAACCAACACATGTGCCCACAAAATCACCTATATTTATATAGTATGGGAAAAAGAGTTAGTAGATAATTACAGCCCTGTGGTCCAAACTCCAGATCCCGAACCCTTTCTACAATTCTGGCCACATCAGGCTTCTACTTGAATCCTATTGACCTAAGTGGGTGTGGCCAACTCAGAATTATAGTGGAAAACAGGATCTTTTGTTTCTGGTAGACCAAAAAATATTCACATTCCCTGGGGCTTTTGCCTTTATTTCCAAATCCACAAAATGCACTTCCTCATATTCCAGACAGTCAGAAATGGGAATTCAGGATCAGGGCTAGCCCCTTTCACCCTACACCACTCTTCGTGTCTTAAATTGGGATATAAGAGGTAACCACCCACACATTTATCCCTACAAGATTTACAGAATCAACACAATATCAGCATGGACAATATCTGCAGAGTTTGTTGTGTATTTGTGTGTCTTTCTCTGCCGCTTTATGTCCAGCTTAACTCCATACAGAGGCTATTTTCCCTGACCCATGTCCAGAATCAGAACAAGTGATAGCTTAATATGGAGATTAGTCCAATTTTAACAAACTGACGGTTAACGTATGAAAGTCCTATTTTACAACAAAACTCCCTATGTATTTTTGGTAACATATAAAACTCCTATTTTCATAAAGGCTTCCTATGTATCATTAGTAACATATGAAAGTCTTATTTACATAAAGACTTCATATGAATCATTAGTAACATATGAAAGTTTATTTTATATTAAAACTCCCTATGTATCTTTAAAAAGTGTCTCATTAATCTGTCCCTAACATGTAAATGCCTGCATGCATGTTTATGAGACTTCCTGCGAGTTCTTAAAATCATAAAAAATAGCCACAAAATATAACATTATCTATGTGTTAAGTTTTTCCAGTAGAATTTAAAAAGCACGACAAAAGGCTTACTTTGACTGAATGTTGCAGACAATCCTACAGAGATTTTTGGAAGAGGTTCTCACCTTCTGATTAGTGGGCCCTGGTTTGTCCATGACACTCAGACAAAGGCTTTGTGTCCCAATGTGATGTTCATTGTCAAAGTAGTTGGCTAACTTCCCGCATCCTCCACCATTGAAACTGTAAAAATTAAATTAGACAGCTAGCAGAATCTTTTCAGTTAACCAACCAATAATCACAGAAAAAATAGTATTTCTCAGCTCATCTTTTATTGAATCATGCAAGTAGTCAAACACGGCTGTGGGTCTCAGCAGCCCAACCTGGTTAAGACCCAGAACAAAGGAATCCCCCTACATATAAATTCTGAGTTGATGGGCCTTCCCAGCAACTCTCCAACAATACATGTCCATTGTCCAAACTGGTCCAAACCGGTCTTCTCAGTGTCCAAATAGCTCCCATATCTTTCCTCTCAGTGGTCCAATGGCTCCAGATATCTCCTCGCTTTTATGACTCCTCTCAGCAGATGTCTCCTCTCTTTTATGGCTTTTATGGCTCCTCTCAGCAGATGTCTGCTCTCTTTTATGGCTTTATGGCCTCCACATACGCAACCCATGCCCCTATATGAAAGCAGGAAACAGAGACTAGAGCATGTGTGCAGCTTGTGTGTGTGTGCATTTGTATGTGTGGTGTGTGTGAGAGCACTTTGTGTAATATCTAACTAACTAATCTTCACTATTTATTTACTATAACAAACATTAAAAACTTTATTAACACAAATGATAAAAGAAGCTAAAAGAACCAATATTACCCTTTAATGACTAGGAGGCAGGAGATTCTGTGGGGAGAATGCATCAAGGGGACACCATACATACACACATATATACTATTCCCTAAAAAAAGTGCACTGCAAATCAAAACAAGATGATACTCACCACCTGTAAAGCAAATGCGCACATGCAAGCAAGGAGGGGGTGGTGTACACCAGGTGAGCTCTCCACAGGAGGTCCAACCACCCAGGCAAAATAAATTAAAATTAGTCTCAGGTGGTTCTAACAATTAAAATAACTAAATGAAAATGAACTGTTTTAAAATTCTCAAAGTCAGGTATGCAGTTGGAAGTCAGAGTCCATATAATAAAGGCAATGTAAAATCCATATAAAATATTGTCTCCAACAACACCCTTACAGCACAGCTGACTTAAACACAACAGTAAAAGAAAATAAAGGAGACTGACTCCAGGAAAACAGTCCACTCAAATCTGGGAGTCAACTCAAATCATCTAGCTACAGGCAAAGCAGCAGTCCAGCATCTAACATGGGCCTACAGGGCACTGGTCTGGGTCCTTGGGTCTAAATAGAATTTAAAGGTAATAAAAATTACATTTAGTACATAAATCAGTCCCTCCAGGAGTTTGTGGGGTGTTTTTATGATTGTTGGGGCCCAAAAAGCTAGACGCCAGTGTAGAAGAGCTCGGAATAGAATAGAATTTAAAGGTATAATAGTATAATTTAAAGGTATAATTTAAAGGTATAATAGAATAGAATTTAAAGGTAATAAAAATTACATTTAGTACATAAATCAGTCCCTCCAGGAGTTTGTGGGGTGTTTTTATGATTGTTGGGGCCCAAAAAGCTAGACGCCAGTGTAGAAGAGCTCGGAATGACGAGGCGATGTGACTTATAAACCAAAGTTTATTATCAGCTTTGCTCCTCTAACAAGTCTCATCTAGTGCAGCAGCAGAAGAAGTAAGAGAGCGAACACATTCGGCTCTGTGTACTTATACTCACACACAACAAAAGACATGCATACAAAGCTGACATCCCCCATTAACTTAATTATCCTCCTTTGTCTCCGTACCCCTCCACCTGGCCCTGGGAGGTCAGGGCGACCTATCTGGTCTCCACCGCAGTGCCTCGGATGCTCTTTGATCTTCACTGGCGGTTGAGACCCTTTGTCCTGTTCTGAGGTGTGAAGTCGCTTTACATATGTAATCACCAAACATTCTCACATGCTTATACATATGTAGGTTATGGGATATATGATTAATATAGACCACAGCCCCCCCCAAACGACTAGGGCTAGCGTCTGGTGGTCGGGTTTCCACCCATGGGACCCGGCCGGGCTCAGCCCGAAGGAGTTACATGGGTCCGCCCTCCAGTGGGCTCACCACCTGCAGGAGGGATCATGGGGGTCCGGTGCTATGTGGATCAGGTGGCGGTCAAAGGCGGAGACCTTGGCGGACTGATCCCAAGCTTTCTAAACTGGCTTTTGGTATGTGGAATGTCACCTCTCTGGTGGGGAAGGAGCCTGAGCTGGTGTACGAGGTTGAGAGATACCGGCTAGATATAGTCGGCCTCACCTCAACACACAGCTCCGGTTCCGGAACCAGTCTCCTGGAGAAGGGCTGGAGCTTGGCCTTTTCTGGAGTTGCCCCGGGAGAGAGGCGACGAGCAGGGGTGGGTATTCTTGTATCGCACCACCTTGCTGCCTCTATATTGGAGTTTTCCCCGGTGGACGAAAGGGTTGCTTCCCTGTGCCTTCGGGTTGGGAAACGGGTCCTGACCATCATTTGTGCCTATGCACCAAATGATGTTTCAGAGTACCCACCCTTTTTGGAGTCTGTGACTGGGGTGCTGGAGGGTGCTCCTCTTGGAGACTCCATTGTCCTACTGGAGGACTTCAATGCGCACGTGGGCAACGACAGTGAAACCTGGAGGGGGGTGATTGGGAGGAATGGCCTGCCCGATCTGCACCCGAGTGGTGTTCAGTTATTGGACTTCTGTGCTAACCACAGTCTGTCCATAACGAACACCATGTTCAAGCATAAGGGTGTCCATATGTGCACCTGGCACCAGGACACCCTAGGTCGCAGGTCGATGATCGATTTTGTTATCGTGTCATCAGACCTGCGACCGTATGTCTTGGACACCCGAGTAAAGAGAGGTGCAGAGCTGTCAACTGATCACCACCTGGTGGTGAGTTGGATCCGATGGCAGGGGAGGAAGCCATTCAGACCTGGTAGACCCAAACGTATAGTGAGGGTGTGCTGGGAGCGTCTAGCTGAGGCCCCTGTCCGGGAGGTCTTCAACTCCCACCTCCGGAAGAACTTCAACCACATTCCGAGGGAGTCTGGAGACATGGAGTCTGAATGGGCCATGTTCTCCACCTCTGTTGTTGAAGCGGCGGCCCAGAGCTGTGGCCACAAGGTGGTCGGTGCATCTCGTGGTGGCAACCCCCGAACCAAGTGGTGGACACCAATGGTGAGGGGGGCCATTAAGCTGAAGAAGGAGTCCTATCAAGCTTGGTTGGCTTGTGGGACTCCCGAAGCAGCTGAGGTGTACCGGCAGGCCAAGCGGAGTGCAGTTCGGGTGGTTGCTGAAGCAAAAACCCGGGTATGGGAGGAGTTCGGTGAGGCCATGGAACAAGACTTTCGGTCGGCCTCAAAGAGATTCTGGCAAACTGTCCGGCGGCTCAGGAGGGGAAAGCAGCTCCCCGTCCACACTGTGTATGGTGCGGATGGGACACTGTTGACTTCGACTGGGGACATCGTCGGGCGGTGGAAGGAATACTTCGAGGATCTCCTCAATCCCACTGATACGCCTTCCACAGAGGAAGCAGGGTTTGGGGACGAGGGGGATGACTCGCCTATCACAGGGGCTGAGGTCGCCAAGGTGGTTAAAAATCTCCTTGGTGGCCGGGCCCCAGGGGTGGACGAGATTCGCCCCGAGTACCTCAAGGCCCTGGATGTTGTTGGGTTGTCATGGTTGACACGCCTCTGCAACATTGCGTGGAGGACAGGGGCAGTGCCTTTGGCATGGCAAACCGGGGTGGTGGTTCCTCTCTTTAAAAAAGGGGACCGGAGGGTGTGCTCCAACTTTAGAGGGATCACACTCCTCAGCCTCCCTGGGAAGGTCTATGCCAAGGTACTGGAGAAGAGAGTCCAGCCGTTGGTCGAACCTCGGATTCAGGAGGAGCAATGTGGTTTTCGTCCTGGCCGTGGCACATCAGACCAGCTCTTTACCCTCTCGAGAATTCTCGAGGGTTCGTGGGAGTTTGCCCAACCAGTTTACATGTGTTTTGTGGACTTGGAGAAGGCATTTGACCGCGTCCCTCGTGGATTTTTGTGGGGGGTTCTTCGGGAGTATGGGGTATCGGGCTTGTTGTTACGAGCTATTCGGTCTCTGTACGACCGTTGTAAGAGTTTGGTTCGTATTGCCAACACTCGGTCGGAGTCATTCCCAGTAAGAGTTGGACTCCGCCAGGGCTGCCCTTTGTCACCGATCCTGTTCATAATTTTTATGGACAGGATTTCTAGGCGCAGCCAGGGAATGGAGGGTGTCATGCTTGGTGACCACAGGGTCTCATCTCTGTTGTTTGCAGATGATGTTGTCCTGTTGGCTTCATCCAGCAATGACCTACAGCTCTTGCTGGGACGGTTTGCCGCTGAGTGTGAAGCGGCTGGGATGAGAATCAGCACCTCCAAGTCCGAGTCCATGGTCCTCAGCCGGAAAAAGGTGGATTGTCCTCTCCGGGTTGGGGACAGGCTCCTGCTCCAAGTGGAGGAGTTTAAGTATCTTGGGGTCTTGTTCACGAGTGAGGGGAGAATGGAGCGAGAGATCGACAGACAGATTGGAGCAGCATCTGCAGTGATGCGGACGTTGTACCGGTCTGTTGTGGTGAAGAGGGAGCTTAGTTCTAAGGCAAAGCTGTCGATTTATCAGTCAATCTACGTTCCTACTCTCACCTATGGTCACGAGCTTTGGGTAATGACCGAAAGAACGAGATCGCGGATACAAGCGGCTGAAATAAGCTTTCTCCGTAGGATTGCTGGACTCACCCTCAGAGATAGGGTGAGGAGCTCAGTCATCCGGGAGAGGCTCAGAGTAGAACCGCTGCTCCTCCACATTGAAAGGAGTCAGTTGAGGTGGTATGGGCATCTGATTAGGATGCCTCCTGGACGCCTCCCACTTGAGGTGTTTCAGGCACGTCCCACTGGGAGGAGACCCTGGGGCAGACCCAGGACTCGGTGGAGAGACTATGTCTCCCAGCTGGTCTGGGAACGCCTTGGTATCCCCTCTGAAGAGCTGGAGCAGGTGGCTGGGGAGAGGGAAGTCTGGGCTTCTCTGCTTGAACTGCTGCCTCCGCGACCCGGACCTCCGGAAAAGCGGTAGAAGATGGATGGATGGATGGATGGATGGATGGATGGATGGATGGGGCCCAAAAAGCCTGAATTTGTGGGAGCTTTTTTAAAAAGTTGCGATAAAAGTTGCAGTGTTTTGAGAGGGTTTTTTTTTTTTGCTCTAAAAGTTGTGGGAAAAATTATAGATTTTAATGCAGATGCTTTTTCCATAATTTGCTGCAATGATATTCTATATAACACAACAAGACAAGCACAGGAGTGTCAAAAATTTCCTATTAAACAGTAATTTATTTGTAAATTAAGCAGAAACTTCTGCTACAGAAAAAAACTCTTTTGTGCAACAGCAAAAACAGACTTTAACACAATTAAATGAGAATGAAGTAGCTACTCAAATTTGTCATGAAAATGATCAACACTGTAGGCTACTCTTGCTGAGACCTTGAAAAGGATTAATAAAATAATTATCCATTACAACAGCTAATTTGCACTGAATGTATGTTTAAGAATATAGATTTGGAAATTATGGCAGCACCTTCATTTGAAAACTCCCTAACCGCAGCGGTCCCCAATCACTCGATACCGAGCGCAGAGAAAAAATAAATAATTTATTCTGTTGCTCTGTATTGTCTACTTAAGTCTGTGTTTTTCTGAAAAAAAAAATGCTGAATATTCTTTCTTTCTGTGCCTGACTCCTACTTGTCTGTCTGTGCGTCTTGACACACACCTGCCTCATCAGATACTCATCCTTCCTTTACCGGGAGTTGTACTGGGAGGAGGGGGTTCTCCTTGGGGGTTTGCTGGGGTCCATGACAACACCGGAGATTCACAGCTTTAAAGCTCACTGACAAGATGTAGTAATGATTTTACCTCTAAAGACGTATAAAATGTTCAAACACTGGCTGTAGTGTTAGATTTGCTTGTTTGTTTGTGGTTTTACGGTGTCTCTCTTCACACGTGCTCCAGCGACGGGGTGGTTTTCATGCAGGCGGACTTTTTTTTCAACACAAACCTGGCACTTTGTACACACAGTCAGCTGATGTGTTCTGTGTATACTCACTGTAAACACGGAAGTGAGCATGGTGCAGACACATTTGATTTGTTAGACTGAGTGTTTAAGTGCTACTCAGGGACAAATTTGATTGGCAAAATTGGTGGAGGTTGACGATTAGCCAAAATTGTGGGAAAATCGCAGTGATTACACGAAGTTGCAAGATTGCACAAAAGATGCAGTGACTGGCTGGTTTCGCGTGAATTGGTGCGATCGCAACATCGCAAAATCCTGGAGGGACTGATAAATGTCAGAATGTGAAAGTGACACTTTAATGCTGCCTATACCTCTCAATAACCATAAAAATCGGTACTACCTGTCTCATGGATCGGGCCGTTGGCGACTCAACTGGCATGCCCGCCCTTCCGAGGGCGTGGAGGGTGAAACAGGGCATCCTGGCAGAACTAAAAACAATATCTGCCACAGGTCTGTGGTGGACCACTCCCAGTTACACGGGGTGAGACTGGACATCCCGGCAGATAAACACATCTGTTACAAGGTTTGTGGTGGACTGTGCCAGTCGGTGCATTGTGACATGCACTACACAAAGAGCAGATATAAACAAACCTATCATCTGGTCAGTCACTGCAACAGATACTGGAGTCAGTTTGTCTTGGTTTGTCCTTGCCACTGATAATACCTTTATCTGCCAAGAATGTGCTGCTAGTCCAGCAAAAGTTAGCAGTGCTCAAATACTTTGCAAGCAGTTTCATGAAATGGTCAATCAGAAAGCAACTTATACCGGCTTGGACATCGCCCGGGCTTACAAGGTCTGCGCTGATCTGTTCACACTCCGACAGGCAGCGAAAAGTAAGCTAGGAGCAGGAAAACAAAAGAAGAGGAAAACAGTAGCCTTGTGTGTAGCAGAATGGAATGTATGCACTCTGTTGGACAGAACAGCATCACAGCACCGAGAAAGACAGACCGCACTTGTGGCCCTGGAAATGAACAGGTACAATGTAGACATAGCTGCACTTAGTGAAACAAGATTGCCTGGATATGACAGCTTGGAAGACCATGGGTACATCTTCTTTTGGAGTGGGAGATCAACTCAAGAAAGGAGAGAAGCAGGAGTGGGCTTTGCAGTTAGAAAGGAGATAGCAGCAATTCTTGATGAGGAACCGGTGCCAATCAACGACAGGATAATGACTATGAGACTCCCACTACAGCGGAAGATGTATGCCACACTCATCAGTGTATATGCCCCAACAATGACCAACACAGAGGAGGTGAAGGAAGAGTTCTACTGTGATTTACGTGAGACTATCAGACATGTACCGACTGATGACAGGCTGATACTCGTTGGAGATTTTAATGCCAGAGTTGGTTCGGACACTGAGAAATGGAAAGGAGTGCTAGGTAGTCATGGAGTAGGCAAGTGCAATGCTAATGGAGAACTTCTACTTGCACTATGTTCAGAGTACAACCTTGTGATAACCAACACTCTATTTAAGCACAAGGACACACACAAGAAGACATGGATGCACTCAAGATCCAAGCACTGGCACTTATTAGACTACATCATTGTCAGGCAGAGAGACATAAGGGATGTATTGGACACCAGAGCAATGAGAGGTGCCGACTGTGGTACTGATCATGTTATGCTGAGATCTAGATTAAGGATTTGCAGATGAAAACAGCACTGCAGGACGGGTGCGAAGCCACCACGGAAGCTAAACACTAGTGCACTGAAAGGCCAAAAGAAGCAGGAAGAACTTACACAGGAAATGGATGAAAACTTGAAAGACTGGGACAGCAACAACTCAGAGAATGACAGAAGAGAAATGGGCAACACTGAAGGATATGGTGTATCAGACAGCGAGTGATGTATTAGGCTACCCTGAGAGGAAACATCAAGATTGGTTTGATGAGCATGATGAACACCGGAAGAAACTACTAGAAGCGAGGAATACAGCTAGGCAGGAAAACCTACAGTGTAACACAAAGTCGAAGAAGAAGAAATACTCAAAGGCTCAGAGTGAGCTACAGAAGTACAACAGAGAGATGAAGTCCAACTGGTGGGATGAAAAAGCCGAGGAACTTCAAACTGCAGCAGACAGAAAGGACATGAAAACATTCTTCACAGGTTTGAGAGAAATCTACGGCCCTAAACCAAGAGGATTGATCCAACTAAAGGCTATGGATGGTGAAACGGTTTTGCAGGAGAAAGACAAGATCCTGGACAGATTTGCAGACCACTTTGACCAACTACTAAACAACCCTGGAGATCTCACCGAAGAGGCTAAAGAAGCTCTAGTGCAGCGACCAGCTGTATCAAGTCTGGATGAACCACCAAATTTTGATGAACTAATGGCAGCTATCAGGACAACACAGGATGGTAAATCTCCAGGCAGGGATGGAATTCCAGCAGAAGTGTGGAAATTTGGTGGTGTTCAGCTGACCAACTGCCTGCACAAGCTCATCCAAGAGATATGGGATGCCCAGAAAGTACCTCAAGACTGGAAGGATGCAAGTATTGTGCCTTTGTTCAAGAAAGGTGACAGGAAAGATTGTGGAAATTACCGAGGTATATCACTGCTAACCACTGTTGGTAAGATTCTATCACGTGTACTACTGAACAGACTCAATGAACACATCTCGCAGAATGTACTACCGGAAACCCAGTGCGGCTTTAGAAATGGAAGAAGCACAATGGACATGATTTTCTGCTTGAAACAGGTTCAAGAAAAGTGTATTGAACAGAACATGCATCTTTATGTAGTCTTCATAGACTTCAGTAAAGCCTTCGATACTGTTTCGCGACAAGGACTTTGGCAGGTACTCTAGAAATATGGCTGTAGAAGTTTGTCAGCCTGATCGAGGCACTCCACACAGGTATGCAAGCAAATGTGGCAATGAGTGGTTCAGTATCTAAATACTTTTCAGTAAGCAATGGGGTGAAACAAGGTTGTGTACTGGCACCTACACTCTTCTCGCTATATCTGGCAGCCATGCTTGAGGTGGCCTTCAAAGACACTTAAGAAGGAGTATACATTCAAACAAGGAAAGAAGCAGCCTTGTTCAATATGGCACAATTTAAAGCCAAGAGTAAGACATCAATAAAGGTAGTAAGAGAAATGCTCTTTGCCGACAACAGTGCTCTAGTTGCACACAGCGTGGAAGATATGCAATCTTTAGTGGAGAAATTTGCAAGAGCAGCTAGCCAATTCAGCCTCAAAATCAACATCAAGAAGACAGAGTGCCTTTATCAACCACCAAAGTTCCAATTATCAACATCACTACCAGAAGAGATCAGCATTGGTACAGAGCCACCAGTCAAGTGCAAGACTTTCAAGTACCTAGGTAGCACTGTTTCAGAGAATGCTAGACTGGAGGATGAACTATCTCTCAGAATGGGAAGAGCGAGCGCTGTGTTTGGAAACTTGAGGGAGAGACTGTGGAACAATCGACATGTGTCTATCCATGTGAAATGCAAAGTGTACAGAGCGACAGTACTGGCTACTCTATTGTACGGTGCTGAAACTTGGACTGTCTACAGAGTGCAGGTGAAGAAACTCCACGCGTACATGATGAGACACCTTCGAGCTATAATGAACATCTCATGGAAAGACAAGATAACCAACACAGAAGTGTTGAAACAAGCTGGACTACCATCAATGGAGGACATGCTAATACAGATGAACCTGAGATGGCTCATACATGTTGAGAGGATGGACCACCAGCGTCTCCCTCAGCAGTTACTCTACTCACAGTTATGCTAGGGCAAACGCAATCAGGGTAGACCAAGGCTCAGATTTAAAGACACTGTAAAAAGAAACTTGAAGAAGTTGGACATAGACAGGAGTTCCTGGCAGCGGAAGGCTAAGGACAGAGCTGTGTGGAGGAATCTGATCAGACCTAAATGGAACAGTCATTGCCGCCCATGACAGACTGCTATGATGATACCTCTCAACCAAGTCACACAAATTAGGACATAAGCAGCAATTCACCACAGCCTCAACTCAAATAATGCCAGCTGTAGCACCAACATCAGCTCAGTCAGAGCCAATTATCCCCAGCTGCGCTTATAAAGGTGATCTCATCCTGCCTCCACCTACAAGGGGTGTTACCAACCTAATGCCAGCCCCCAAGCTCAGTGACCTCCCTCACATTTGTTTTTTTCCCTCATACACATGGAGGAAAAAAGTGCTAGTAAAACCTTCTTTTTCTGGAGACTGGTTTCCAACCTTTACACTTTTACACCTGCAAAATCTCAGCATTGTATGCACTGATAGCCAAACTGTAAAAGAAGATTGTCATTTTGGGGTAAAAAACGTTTCTGTATGCACGGGTCTTAGTCTCACTCCTGGAGCATAATATACTGCTCAAAAAAATAAAAGGAACACTTTGAAAACACATCAGATTTTAATGGGAAAAAATAAGCTGGATATCTACACTGATATGGACTGGATAATGTGTTAAGAATGAAAAGATGCCACATCTTTTGATGGAAATGAAAATTATCAACCTACAACCTACAGAGGGCTGAATTCAAAACACTCCAAAACTTACTCAGATTAAAAAGTGTTCCTTTAATTTTTTTGAGCAGTATATATTGCAGTTTGGTCCAAACTGTAGTTATCACTATGTGAAGTCAAAGGCATTAGTATTGTAGTCCAAAAGTCTTACATGAGATTGGGTAGAGCTAGTTGTAAAGAGGTAAAGGGGTTTACCGGAGCAGTGGCTCATTTACCAGAGTGGTGGCTCAGTTGGTAGAGCATCCACCCCACACCCGGAAGGCAGGGGTTCAAATCTCGGCTGAGTCATGCCGAAGACCATATAAAAAGCGGAACTTCCTGCCGTCCAGCTTGGTGCTCAACAATAATGGAATGGAGGAGGGAAACCTGTGGCGGCGCCTTGCATGGCAGCGGCCCTCTGATTCTACACATGGGGTGTGTGTGATTAACACTGTAGATAGGTAAAACACAATTTCATTCTACTGTACATGATTGGTTGTATGGTTGAGTGACAATAAAGGGTGATTTAGTTTTTAAAACAAACCTACGATCACTCTAATAAAGTAGTTTTACAGGCCAAACCTGTAAAACTTCAAAGAAGTTTAATTCCTGAACCTAATGAGTGAGTAAAAGTGAATTTTAAATCTGACTGTGTTTGTGGCGTGATGAACACACCCCAAGGTCAACAAGAGCCTTCACTTCTCTCTTAGCAAATACACATGTATAGCCCCATTTCCACCACAGGAACCAGTTTTACAAAAACTTCCTCCATGGTGTGCGCCGCATTAAAGGAACCTCCTCAAAAGGGGAAGTTTTCAGGAACTTGCAGCAGGCAAAATGAGGCCCTGGTCAGAGGGAGTTACTTCAAAGTGGCCCCGAAAACGGCTGGGTAGGGTTTAGGATTGACTTGATGTTGACTGGATAAAAGTCAGCATCATGATGTAAACAAAGCACAAGGAAATGAGAAGCACCAAATTTGACCAGGAAAAGATAGTCGTGAAGATCTAATGCTTAAAAACGTATAACGTAATGTTGCCATGGTTTTGGAGGGCTGAACAATTATTTGGCATATGTGTCCATGCAATCCCAGGTAGCTAACAGAATCGGGCCAATTCTGGTTTTGTTCCGGCACCTTTGGCTGTGCTCTGGCAACATCTTACCAAAAATCCAGCCAGATCTGGGCCATTAACAGTTGCTGGATGCAGCTGGGTTTTGGGTGCTCGGATCAGGCCCACTGACGGTTGAGATATGGCACATTTAGAACAAACTGTGGTCACCTTATTTGCCCAAGATACAGATCTAGTGATGATGTTGGGAGGGGAGGGGATTTCCCTATACTGGATTTATGTACAATTATACACATTAATGAATTTGATCAGTATTTATAACATGAATTATTATTATTATTACTTGCCCACCAGATGCAAGCAGACTCAGTGTGTTGGACAGGTTCTGGCTCGTCATTCACTCCTGCATCTGGTGTGCCTCCGACCTTCTGGCCTGCCAGATTTGGGCTATATTCAGGCCAAAACATCTTGGCTACCTGGGGTGCAAGCCACAGGAAGACGAACATTACACTGCTGTGACATGGCACATAACACCGGTCACTACCGCTGTTCTGTGCGGGGATGTGAACCCCCACAGCTGGCTAACGGGAGATGGAGACCCATCTGGTGCTTCTCCTGGTGTGCTCATGTAGCTATACTGTATAATTCCTAAAAATTGAAATGTTAATACAGCCATGATTGTGGAGAAGAATGGCCAGAAGCAGTATATCATATCTGGTCACACATCCATTGGGGTAACATGAAAATAGCGGAGAGGCAAGGCACAGGACCAGCGGCTCAGGCTGTCTGTAGCCTAAGAGTGAGTCCACTTTCCCAGGGACTGACGGTTCCTACCCCCATAATGGAGACACGACAGGGGGGGAATACAGGGCTAGCCCTTGTCAAGTTCATGTCCCATAAAACTGGTTCCTGGTTCCTGTAGTGGAAACGGGGCTTATATTGCCTCTGGCTACTTAAAAGTTAAAATGACATATTACTCTCATGTTACTCATTTGATCTGAGTGCACTGTACTGAGCAGCATTAAGTCCATGTAGCGCCATTTGTAGTGTTTGGATGAACTGTCTTTCTGTCATTGTGTTTAATTTGGTTATGTATGATGGCTGTTCCCTTGCTGCTGGAGGCTTGAATTTCCCCATGGGGATCGAGAAAGAAGTTATCTATCTATCTATCTATCTATCTATCTACTCACAACCTGCACTGATGATGCATTCCAGGAGTTTAAAGTTTTGATTGTCACCCCCCCTCCACAAGCAGGATTTCTGACTATAAACATTTTCCTGCACATTTAAACAAAGTGCTGAAAGCCATTAATGTGCTTGCTCTGAACAAAAATGTTTCACACCTTCAGTTTATCAAGGTGGAAAAAAGAACCTCAGGTATGTTTGGTTTTCAGCTCATTTCACATCCATATTCTGACTTCAGTAGGCATGCTAAACTAAGCGTTTGGAAAAGTTCAACCTCAGATGACACCTGGAATGCACCAGTAGACCCACCTGTAGAGCACTGAGTGTGAGTTTAGTGAGCATTCCAGGAATTGCATAGGAGCAGTAGTGATTTTAATGAATTTTGGATGGACAGACAGATGGAGCACTATGGCAGTGGCTCATTTTATCTTCACTGGAAGAAGACAAAAAAGGAGGGGAAATGCAAACTCACATCTCTTCCATGAGACCCCACTGTTGCACTGTTGCAACCACATACTGTCACATTTGCTGCGTCGGGGTTAGGGAGAGTGCCTAATCATGTGGCCTTCACTTCCGCCCTCCCAAGAGAGTAGACGCTTTTTCCTTCTCTCCTGCTCTGACTTTTTTTCCTTCCCCCCCAACTACTGGATCCCAGCTTGCTGTTGTCTGTCTGCGTCTAACTGCGACCGTCGAAAGAAAGAAATTATGGAGTTAATAAGCTGGGCTTTGAACACAATTGACACTATTTTTTCAACAAGGAAAAGTGCTCCGGGGGAAGCTGTCTGCCCCGCAGGAACGGCTCCAGCAGGCTATTTACGTGACACAAGTAATTGGAAGATCTTTTGTCTCACTAATCTCTCTATCGAAGATATTGAAGATTTGTATGTCTTCGTGATAATGGTGATCGGGATCTTTCTGATTGGAACTGGGATTGTCCTGGTGTACCGCAAATTGCTGAAGATGGATACAACCTATCAAAATGCTGGCCAGGCGAGGTGCATCTGTCAAATTGAAAAATTGGAGAAGACCCTGATAGCGACAAATGGAGAACTGTCTCGGAAGGTGGATTACATCATGGTCTCACTTAGGTCTTTCCACGATGGATTTAAAGCCCCGCAATGAAGGATTAAGTACTGAATCTACAGAAGAAATAAAAAGCCTTCTCTGTGATCAGTCCGATTTGGCTTAATTTCCCCATGAAAATTCCTCCTGGCTGTCTGCAGTCTGTGTTTTCAAAATCATCGAGCACAAGGCCTTGGACAGCCATCTGGACAGCCTGCCCAGATAAAGACTCGGCGGCAGCCAGACAAAACATCTCCTGCCAAGTGCCCTTGTGTTCTCTTATTATCATCAACATTGCCTCAACAGCGCACACACATTGATCCATGAACTGAATAAAGATACACACACTGCTCTCTTGTGTCTTTGTCTTGTGAATCCCTGTTTTGCGTATGTGCATCGAGAGCTTTTTTTTCCCTTGTAATCATAATATTGATTGATTATGCAACGAGTATTATGAATCAATGATTTTTTTGCTCCTTCCTATTGTTCCTCGTATTATTCTTATTCTTATGCTACCTGTACCCTCTATCCTGTGGGCAGGCGCGTCCCCGATGCAGCCGTGTCACTGGAAATGCAGGTTCATTTTCTGTGTCAAGTCAAATTCTCTTGTATGTTATCAGTGATCTGTTAATGTACTTGGCAATAAATTTTTTCTGATTCTGATTTTTTCTGAAAAGTAAACATGATTTATTGGAAAAAGTAACAAAGGCAGCACAAGGCTGGAAAAAAATATCACAAAGCTGCACGGCAGGATAAACGGAAACAGAACCTAAACCGTGAGCAGCTTGGAAAAAATAACATAAGCTGTGCCAAACAACGTGGAGATGCAGCAAACAGAAATCCTAGCAGTCAACCCAACAGTCATCTTAACAGTAGATCACCACACTGAATGTGTGGCGAGAGCTGAACAAATAGAGGCTGGAGGTGATTAGTGTGATTAGGTGCAGCCGTGAATAATTAACACCACAACAGAACTAATCACGGGAAATCAAGGTGCTGTCACAATAAGGAAACACAAGGTGACAGGATGATGGCCATAATAACAAAAGAAAACATGACAGAGTGGATAAAAGTGAAGCAGACTATAACCTAAGCAAGGGCAGGAGAGCACAAATGATGATAAACATGCAATGAGTCCAAAAGAAACTCAAAGCCTGGACAGGGTCTGCAGCCCTGTCCAGGTCTCTACAGCCAGGCAGGCTGAAACAAACTCCCTAAGCAAAGTCTAACACAAAAAAATGAGTTTGTGGGGGCCACCCAAAGTCTAAGGCCCCAAAACAAAACAAGGTGGGTCGGGTGGTCTCCCAAAGTATCAGGACCACCAGACCAGAGAATAAAGCGGGTCAGGGGACCTACCCAAGTCCATAGGACCCTAGGCCGAGGAGCAGGGTGGATCCGGCAGCCTCCCAGATTCTCTAGGCAACGAGAACATGAGATAAGATGGTTCAGGGGGTCTACTCACATCCACGAGTCCCCAAATCAGGAAGCGTGACATGCTAGGCAGATGCGGAGGCTCGCTGGCCCCACGTGCTGATAATTTAAGTGCGCTGTCCTCTGGATGAGATGGCTGGGTGTGCTGACCTCTGGACGAGATGGCTGGAGAGCACTGACCTTTAGACGAGATGGCTAGGGAAGGCTGACCTTTAGACGAGACGGCTGGGGAATGTTGACCTTTAGATGAGATGGCTGGGGAGCGCGGACCTCTGGACAAGACGGCTGGGGAGCGCGGACCTCTGGACAAGACGGCTGGGGAGCACTGACCTTAGGATGAGACAGCTGGGATGCGCTGACCTCAGGATGAGATGGCCGGGGTGCGCTGACCTCTGGATGAGATGGCTGGGACGCGTTGCTCTCCAGATGAGATGGCTAGAGTGTGCTGACCTCTGGAGCAGATGACTGAAGCATGCCGACCTCATGTGTTGATGGTTTGAGCAAACTGATTCCCGAATAAGATGGCTGGGGGGGCTGACCTCAGGATGAGACGGCTGAAGTGCAGTCCAGATGCCCAGGATTTCCTGTCTGATGCAGCCACCTTGGACAGGGAGGAAGAGGTACAGGTTGGAGTTGGGACCACACCATAACAGTCAGCAGATGAGCTCAGCAGGGAGAGCTCAGAAGCAGATGGCGGTTGCAGCTGGGTCTCCTCACCAGGAGTAAGACAAGACTTCTTTAATATAGATATTAAGAAAACAGAGAAGATGACTTGCCTTAACTACTGCTCTTCCACTGGCGAGGACCCCGGTGCTGCTGATGTTGGAATGATGACCTCAAGAGAAGTGGTCTCTACAGGAGCGTGCATGTGGGGAGAAGCAACCTTTGCTGAAGCGTGCATGTGAGGTGGAGCAGTCACTGCAGGAGCATGCACCTGGGGAGGAGCAATCTCTGCTAGAGCGTGGACGTGAGGCGGCATAGTCTCTGCAGAAGCGTGCACATGGAGAGGAACAGTAGCAGCCCTTGAGCTCACCTCCTCCATTATGGACCCAACTGAGGTGGAGATGACCTCAGGGAAACAAGGAGTAGAGGTGAGTGGTGGAGTACACATGGGGGTGACAGCAGAAACAGAATTTGAGGGCTCAGCAGCAATAGGAAGCAGCTGCCGAGTCTCCTCACTGGGGGCAAGGCAAGACCTCTCACTATTGGATGTTTAAAAATGAGAAAACAGTAATTGCCTTGTCCCCAGCTCCGTTGTGGTTGAGGCTACCACTGCTGTTGAATCCGCTGCTGGAGAACCAGACGAATCTCTCCGGGTGGCTACGGTAACCGTTTGGTGAGAGGCTGTTGTGCAGCAGTGAGTAGCTGGAGTTGGAGCGGAGGAGAGGTGTGTGGAACTTGTGGGAGCCAGAGGACGTTTCTGCATCGGTACAAGCGCTGGTGCCCCAAATGACTTCCTCACCAGCCCGTGGTATGTTCGGTGGAGGCTGGAAATGGCGTCCAGTAATCCCGCCAGCTCGGGGTATCTCTGCAGACCGGGATGCACCTCCACAATCCCAGCCGCAGCATTTAGGCACTCCAGGGCCTCCTCTTGAGTGTGGGAGGTGCTGGCTTCTGACACAAAGTCCTGAATGAACTGGACTGCCCACTGCTCATCCACATTGGGACAGCCAGTTACTGACCTCCCTTTGCCCGCTGAGTCCTTTCTTGCTTGAGTCCATTTGTAATCCTTGGCCTCGGCAGGTGACGAAGCGGAGGGTGGCGGTGGTGGTAAGACAGGGAGTGCTAGTCCCCGCAGCCAGGGAAGGGAGCGCACGTTTGGATGAGCCTCCAAGATGTTGGCAACTGCCTCCCAGCAGTACTTGTCATCTTCCGGGGAGCTGCGGGCTACGGTAACGAGGTCCCACAGCCAGCAGCTCTCCCCCTTCTGCCTCCTCCTTCTCCTGTTTTTTTCGCCTGCTGGGTCCAGTGTTGGTAGCAATCTTCTGTCATATTTGCCCCTTTTGGGCGAGGGAGAGGACCCAATCACAGGGCGAAAAGTAAAAATGATTTATTGGAAAAATAACAAACGCAGCAGGAGGCTTGAAAAAAATGACACAAAGCTGCACGGCAGGATAAACAGAAACAGATCCTAAACCGTGAGCAGCTTGGAAAAAATAACAAACTGTGCCAGCAATGTGGAGATGCAGCAAACAGAAATCCTAGCAGTCAACCCAACAGTCATCTTAACAGTAGATCACTACACTGAATGTGCGGCGAGAGCAGAACAAATAGAGGCAGGAGGTGATTAGCGTGATTAGGTGCAGCCGTGAATAATTAACACCACAACAGAACTAATCATGGGAAATCAAGGCGCTGTCACAATAAGAAAACACGAGGTGACAGGATGATGGCCATAAAAACAAAAGATAACATGACTGAGAGTGGATAAAAGTGAGGTAGAATATAACCTAAGCAAGGGCAGGAGAGTACAAATGATGATAAACATGGCAATGAGTCCAAAAGAAACACAAGGTTCTGCAGCCCTGTCCAGACCATTACACATACTACCCTTTTCATAGCATTTCATAGATCACTTAAAACTGGATATCCAGCTTTGCACAATGACTTGGATGACAGTGACATAAGTTCGGACCCAGGGAACATGCACACAGGCTCGAGTGAGATTCAACAGTTTTATTAAGGAAATAATGAGTGTGTGAGTGCATGTGTGCAGGATGTGATGTGTTGTAGGAGGACGGGATGCGTCGAGGGGGAAGCCGTGCGTCGTACAGCCAGGCAACCTTGCAGGTGGAATGGTCGGTGGTGTTGGCTTAGCCGCAGGTCTCCTGCCTGGAAGACAGCGTTGCGTTGCTCGCTCGGCGTGGCGAGGAAGGTGATGGCGTGGATGAGGGAGGAATCCGCCGCCAGAGGATCCACCTGTGCACAGGGGAGAGAGACTGGAGAAAAGGTGAGAGGATGTTGCTTACGTGCTTGACGAGGAATGGTTCAGAGAAGCGCTGGCAGTCAGAGAGCAGGCGAGCGCTGGAATGATGAGCGTTGGAGAGCAGACGGCTCCAGACTGAGGCTCCAGGCGGAGTGGGCTAAACAGCCCGAGCTTGATGAAGCACAGGTGTGCGCGCAGCTGGAGCGGGAGATAGGCGAGAGCGAGTTGTGACAGTACTCCCCCTCGAGCAGCGCCTCCCGGCGCTGGCTTACCTGGGTACGCCCAGTAAAACTCCGTGATGAGACGTTTGTCCAGCACAAATGACGGGCGCACCCAGGATCTCCATTCAGGGCCATACCCCGCCCAGTCCACAAGATATTGCAGGCCGCGACCCTGGCGGCGGGAGTCCAGGATGGCGTTGACCCTCCACGCCAGGTCGCCGGCGATCATCACAGGAGGGGGTGGGGCCCTAGGAGGGGGGCAGAGTGGATTAGTCACCAGGGGCTTTATCTGGGAGACGTGGAACGTCGGACAGACACGGAGGGAGGGGGGGAGAGCCAGTCGCTGGGCCAGCTTCCTCTTCTTGGCCTTCAGGTTGATGTTCTGGGTGGACAACCACACCTGCTGGCCTACCTGATAGCGGAGGGTGGACCTCCTGCACCGATTAGCAGATCTGGAGTTGCGCACCGCCGTGCATAAAAGCGCTTGGCGAGTAGCGGTCCAAAAGCGCCAACAGCGCCTTAAATGAGCCTGAATGGATGGTACTGCCACCTCCCCCTCCTCTTCGGGGAACAGCGGAGGGTCGTAGCCTAGGGACACCCAGAAGGGAGATATCCCAATGGCCGATGACAGGGTGGAGTTATGGGCATACTCTATCCAGGGCAGATGAGCGCTCCACGAGGAAGGACTGGAGGCGGTGACGCAGTGCAGTGCAGCTTCCAGCTCCT
Source organism: Pholidichthys leucotaenia (assembly GCA_020510985.1). NCBI lineage: Eukaryota > Metazoa > Chordata > Actinopteri > Cichliformes > Pholidichthyidae > Pholidichthys > Pholidichthys leucotaenia. Next base: position 368,979,958 of record CM035836.1, on the reverse strand, counting down.
GGTTCATACGTTCGCACTGCCCATTGGATTGGGGGTGGTGACCGGAGGACAGGCTCACTGTGGCCCCCAAGGCGTTGCAGAAACATCTCCAGACCCTGGACACGAACTGGGGCCCCCGGTTAGAGACGACATCCACCGGAATCCCATGTAGCCTCACAACATGTTGGACCAACAGATCTGCCATCTCCCGTGCCGTAGGGAGGCCGTGGAGTGGCACGAATGGGCGGCCTTCGAGAACCGGTCCACGATGGTCAGGATGGTGTCGAAGGAGTTGGACATCAGGAGACCAGTGACGAAATCCAAGGCTACATGGGACCAGAGCCTTCCGGGGACCGGCAGGGGATGGAGGAGCCCAGCTGGAGGATAGGTCGATGTTTTACCAGTAGCACACTGGGGGCAGGCGCAGACGTAATTGGCGACATCGTCCCGGACGTCCGGCTACCAAAAGGACCTTTGGAGGAGCTCTACCAGTCGGGAAATCCCAGGGTGACAGGCGAGCTTGGAGGTGTGAGCCCAATGGATGACGTCACCCCGGACAGAAGAGGGCACAAACGATCTCCCAGTAGGACCGCCGCCAGGAACGGGTTCGGCCTCCTGTGCCCTCCGGACCTTGTCCCTGATGGCCCATGAGACAGTGCCCATGACGCACGAGGCCGGCAGGATGGTGTGATCCAGTTCCACGGGGGCTTCTGGAGCGAACTGCCTGGACAGAGCATCCGGCTTAGCGTTCTTGGAGCCGGGGCGGTAGGTGATAGTAAACCTGAAGCGGCCAAAGAACAGGGACCAACGTGCCTGGCGGGCATTCAGGCACTTAGCCATCATCAGGTACTCCAGGTTCTTATGATCTGTCCAGACCACAAAAGGCTGCGCTGCCCCCTCCAGCCAGTGACGTCATTCCTGCAGCGTGAGCTTCACCGCTAGGAGCTCTCTGTCGCCAACGTCATAATTCCTCTCCGCCGCAGAAAGGCGCCGGGAGAAGAAGGCGCAGGGGCGAACCACCCCGTCCACGGGAGAGCGCTGAGACAGCACCGCCCCCACCCCTGTATCAGAGGCATCCACCTCTATGAGGCACTGCAGAGCGGGGTCCACCTGAGTCAGGAACCGGGAGGAGGAAAACTCTGTCTTCAGAGCGGTGAAGGCAGCCGCGGCTTCCTCTGTCCACCGGAACGGCACCTTGGGGGAGGTGAGGCGGGTCAGGGGAGAAGCGATGGAGCCAAATTTGGGGACAAATCGGTGGTAGAAGTTGGCGAACCCCAGGAATTGCTGGACCTGTTTCCTGGACGGGGGGGCGGGGGGGGCGCACTCAACTACCACCTTGACCTTGGCCGGATCGGGGATGATCTGGTTGTGAGCCACGATGAAACCCAAGAAGGAGGTCTTGTCAGTGTAGAATTCACACTTCTCCGCCTTCACGTAGAGTCTGTTCTCCAGGAGACGTTGGAGGACCCGCCTCACGTGAATCCGATGCTCCTCCCGGGACCGGGAGAAGATCAGGATGTCGTCCAGGTAGACAAAGACGAGCACCCCCAGGAAGTCGCGAAGGACGTCATTAATCAGTTGCTGGAAGACAGCCGGAGCGTTGGTGAGCCCGAACGGCATGACCAGATATTCAAAATGGCCACTGGGCGTCTGGAACCCCATCTTCCACTCATCGCCCTCCCGGATCCGAATGAAGTGGTATGCGCTGCGGAGGTCCAACTTCGTAAACCAGGAAGCCCCTGGAGAGAGTCGAAGGCGGAGTCCATCAACGGCAGCGTATATTTGTCTTTGATTGTGATGTCATTCAGGGCCCAGAAGTCGATGCATGGCCGGAGGGACCCATCCTTCTTGTTGACAAAAAAAACCCCTGCTTCAACTGGGGACGAGGAGGGACGGATGATGCCGGTGCTGAGCGACACCTTAATATAGACGTCCATTGCCTCACGCTCCGGTGCAGACAAGCTGTACAGGCGACCGGATGGTAATGGCGCCCCCGGGTGGAGGTTGATGGCGCAGTTGTAGGGGCGGTGGGGGGGAAGAGACAGCGCTTTGGACTTACTAAACACGGTCCCGAGATCGTGGAACTCCGGTGGCACCTTGGAGAGGTCCAGAGGAGGAGAGTCGGAGGAGGAAGGAGGAAGCGACGGGGCGCAGGCAGCGGACTGGAGACAGGCGCCCAAACAAAAGGTGCTCCAGGAGAGGACACTTCCAGATCGCCAGTCAAAGGTGGGGTTATGAAGACGCAGCCAGGGGTAACCCAGAATGACGTGGGCTGAGGGGAGCTGGCAGAGCTTGGCAAGGAATGCCCAGGCGGGTTGCCAGGCTCTTTGAAAAAAAGGTCTGCTCAGCCCCCGAGTCCACCAGTGCGTGAGTGAGATGTTCAGTGGAATTGTGGCAGAATCTGATCGGCAAAAGACATTTGGATAGGGAGCTAGATTGGGATGCGTCCGCGAGGCCCCCTATAGTGACTCGCGGACTCCCCTTTTGGCTTAACCGGGCAAACCTCCACGAGGTGCTGGTCATCTCCACAGTACGTGCAGAGGCCCAACTCCCTGCGGCGCTGTTTCTCCGCCAGTGGAAGCTTGGCCCGGCCAGTCAGCATCGCCTCCGGCTCATCGGCGGACTCTGGCGCGGGCAACGCCAGGGGGCGAGGTTGAGAGGTACGGGGAAATGCACCGAGCGGCTGGACGACTTCCGCTCAGCGGCCCGTTCTCTCAACCTGTTATCGAGACTGATTGAGAGGGAAATTAATTCAGAGAGCCGCTCCGGCGGGTCCCGGCAGGCCAGCTCATCCCGGAGGCTGGGGCTCAGACTACAGGTGAAGATGCTGCAGAGGGCAACATCCTCCCACCCAACTTCCGCCGCTACCACCCGGAAGTCAACAGTGTAGTCGGTGGCCAACCGACTACCCTGACGAAGATTCAGCAGCTGGTTGGTTAGCACACTGTCACGGTGCGAATGGTCAAAAACTTCATTAAAATTGAGAACGAACTGAGCATAGGTTAGGTTCGCGTAGCTGGGCCTCACCATTACGGCGTAAGCCCAGGCTAACGCTCGCCCTTCCAGAAGGTTAGTGATGTATCCAATTCGGCTGTGATCAGTAGGGAAGTCCCCGGGGACGTGCTGGAACACCGACTCACACTGGAGGAGGAACCCCCGAGCTTCACCGAGCTTACTGCTGAAGCGCGTGGGCGTGGGAATTGGAGTGAGCCAGGTTGGCGGCCCCAGGCTAGCCTGACTAGCTGGGGGACCGGCGGGAGCTGGCCCGCTAGGCTGAACCGGAGGGAACGCCTGCTGAGGATCCAGACGGTCCAGCTGGCGATTGATTTGGACTAATTGATTTAAAATTACCTGCTGCTGGTGAGTGATTTGATCCACTCGAGCCTCAAGAGTGTTAAGCCGGTGTGCGAGCCCGCTGTCCGCTGGGCCGCTCTGCTGGAGCCATACTGACATAAGTGTGGACCCAGGGAACACGCACACAGGCTCGGGTGAGTAGGCGAGCGTTGGAGAGCAGATGGCTCCAGACTGGACAGTGACCGAATGACTGACGTGTATGAATTTAATAGATAGATAGACTTTATTGATCCCAAACTGGGAAATTACAGTATAACAGCAGCATGACAGTAGACAACTAAAACGACAGAAACACACACAGCATAATAGACAAAGGGATTACCCATGGAAAGTAAAACTGCTAAAAACTTACACTACCATTCAAAAATTTGGGGTCACTTAGAAATGTCCTTATTTTTGAAAGAAAAGCACTTTTTTTCAATGAAGATAACTTTAAACTAATCAGAAATACACTCTATACATTGCTAATGTGGTAAATGACTATTCTAGCTGCAAATGTCTGATTTTTGGTGCAATATCTACATAGGTGTATAGAGGCCCATTTCCAGCAACTATCACTCCAGTGTTCTAATGGTACAAAGTGTTTGCTCATTGCGTCAGAAGGCTAATGGATGATTAGAAAACCCTTGTGCAATCATGTTAGGTCTGCAATGCTGTAATTGCTGCAAATGGAGGATTCTTTGACGAAAGCAAAGTTTGAAGGAAAAAAATTATTATTTCAAATACAAATCATTATTTCTAACCTTGTCAATGTCTTGACTATGTTTTCTATTCATTTTACAACTCATGGTGGTAAATAAGTGTGACTTTTCATGGAAAACACAAAATAATTGTCTGGGTGACCCCAAACTTTTGAACGGTAGTGTATATACATCATAGATGAATAGATGGTGACCCATACAGGTACATGAATCATACTGTACAATGCAGGATTATCAGGTGCAGGGTGAAAAATGAGGCACCAATTAGACTGTAAGGTGCAGTATGGTAGCATAGTTATGACCAGAATTCAACATTAGAGTGAGTTATTGTACAGTGAAATGGCATGTGGCAGGAAAGATTTTCTGTACCTAACCGTTCGGCAGCGAAGCTGTAGCAGTCTGCTTTAGAAAGTGCTCCGTTGTCTGTTCAGTGTGTGGTGGAGGGGGTGATCAGGATTGTCCATGATGGATTGCAGTTTATTTAGTGTCCTCCTCTGAAGTTCCCTTAATGGCCAAAAGGCGTTGCTAAAACCAGAATTTCCAAAAAGGTATAAACAGTTACTTATACGTAGAACTGATGGAACATCAGTGTGAATGTGTGTGTGCATGGTAGCAAAATCTGTAAATCACTTTGGTCATCCAGAGATGAGAAAAAGCATTATATAAGTGAACAGCATTTACCTTTTTTTGTTTTTATACCAAAAACAGTAACACTGTTTCGTGGAAGTGACTGCATTGATGTACGTGTGTGTGTGTGTGTGTGTGTGTGTGTGTGTGTGTGTGTGTGTGTGTGATGTTTGGACTTGGTGACTTGCCGTAGATGGTGTGATGACATGGGGAGCTCGCCGTGAACATGAAGTCATCGTAGTTGGCCTCCGTCGGTCTATGATGACCATGGAAGAGAATCCTAAACGTCTACTCTGCTGGAACAGCACCGCCTGTGGCTGAACAGGCCGATGCGCGAATGGCAGTCCCTGTCACACAGGTCACACTTGTGGGTGGTCTCCGTGCTGCTGGGTCTGTGGCGGTTCTTCCTGTGGGTCCTTTTTTCATCTGCTGCAGCAGTCAGTCTCTCTTCACCCGCCTTGAGCTGTCTGGTCAGGGTGCCTCTCCATTTGGAGCGGTCCGTTGCAAGGTCCTCCCAGCGCTCTGTGTTGATCTCCAGGGCCTTCATGTCTCTCTTGCAGACGTCTCTAAAGCGCAGCTGTGGGCGGCCAACGTCTCTCCTGCCAGTCGCCAGTTCTCCGTAGAGGACGTCTTTGGGGATTCTGCCATCCTCCATACGGTGAACGTGGCCTAGCCAGCGGAACCTGCGCTGCCTGAGTAGAGTGAACATGGAGGGAAGGCCGGCGCGGGACAGAACTTCTGTGTTGGGCACTTTGTCCTGCCAGGATATGTCCAGGATGTGGCGAATGCAGCGCAAGTGGAAAGAGTTCAGTCTCTTTTCCTGCCGGGCGTATGTTGTCCACATCTCACTCCCATAGAGCAGTGTGCTGATGACGCAGGCGTTGTACACTGCCATCTTCGTCTTGACAGAGAGTTTGGGATTCTCCCACACTCGTGTGGTGAGGCGAGCGAGTGTGAAGGCTGATTTTCCAATCCTCTTGTCGATCTCTGTATCAAGGGAGAGGTTGTTGCTGATCGTGGATCCCACGTACGTAAACTGATTCACGACCTCCAGCTCGTAGTCGTCGATGGTGATGGTTGGTGGTGCTTCCGTGCCTTGCGCCAAGACATTAGTCTTCTTCAGGCTGATGGTAAGCCCGAAGTCCTTGCATGCCTGGGAGAAGCGGTTCATCAGGGTCTGAAGCTCCTGCTGTGTGTGGGTTGTGACTGCAGCGTCGTCTGCGAACAGCAGGTCTCTGATTAGAGCCTCGCGTACTTTGGTTCTGGCTTTCAGGTGGGTGAGGTTGAAAAGCCTGCCGTCAGATCTTGTGTGCAGGTAGATTCCCTCTGTTGCTGTGCTGAAGGCATGCCTCAGGAGCATAGGAAAGAAAGTACCAAAGAGGGTTGGCGCAAGTACACAGCCCTGTTTCACTCCGCTGCGTATGTTGAATGGCTCTGAGACGTTTCCGTCGTGCTGCACTATCCCCTGCATGTTGGTGTGAAACGATTCGATGAGGCTTTGCAACTTTGGTGGGCATCCTATCTTTGGCAGGATCTTGAAAAGGCCCTCTCTGCTGACCAGATCGAACGCTTTGGTGAGGTCGATGGAGGCGACGTACAGGGGCATGTTCTGTTCTCTGCATTTCTCCTGGAGTTGGCGGATGGAGAATATCATGTCAACCGTCGATCGCTCAGCGCGGAAGCCACACTGAGACTTGGGGTAGACACGTTCGGCAAGCTTCTGTAGATGAACGAGAACAACTCGTGCGTAGACTTTGCCAACAACGTTGAGGAGGGAGATGCCCCTGTAGTTGTTGCAGTCGCTTCTCTCCCCTTTGTTTTTGTAGAGGGTGATGATCTTGGCGTTCCTCATGTCCTGTGGTACGGCACCTTCCTTCCAGCACTGGCAAAGGACGTCATGCAATGGCAGCAGTAGGGCGGTCTTACAGTGCTTGATCAGGTCGGGGGGTATGCCGTCGTTGCCGGGTGCCTTGCCAGCGGCCAAGCTATCATTGGCCTTGCTGAGTTCGTCGATGGTTGGCTCGGCGTCAAGTTCATCCATGGATGGCAGGCAGTCGATGGCATCAAGGGCTGACGGTGTCACGGTGTTCTGTCTGGAGTAGAGGTCGGAGTAGTGTTCCACCCATCTCTCAATCTGCTTGTTCTTTTCTGTGATCATCTCCCCAATGGAGGATTTGAGGGGGGCCGTCTTGCTCTGAGCCGGACCAAGTGCTTTCTTGATGCCATTGTACATACCACGGATGTTCCCTGTTATGGCAGCGGTTTGAATGTCTTGGCTGAGCTGAGTCCAGTACTCGTTGGCACAGCGCCGAGCAATCTGCTGAACTTTGCTTCTCGCAGCCCTGAGAATCTGGAGGTTCTTCTCATTTGGGTACTTCTTTACTCAGCAAGTGCTGAGCGCTTGGCTTCAATGACGGGGGGTCATCTTGGTCAACTTGGCATCAAACCAGTCCTGTGACTTTGAGGTCTTCCTCCCAAAGGTAGCCAAGGCTGTGTGGTGGATGGTGTTTCGCAGCTCTTCCCACTTCTGCTTTGCAGATTCTCCTTCTTGTGGTACACCAAGTTCCTTCTCAAAGGTGGAGGCAAACTGCTCAACAAGTTCTGGTTGGGCCATCTTGCTGGTGTCAATCCGTGCCTTTCCAGGCTGTCTAGCACGATGGAATTTCTTCAGCTGCAGCTTGACCTTGCAACACACCAATGAATGGTCTGTGTTGCAATCTGCACTCTGGAACGAACAGGTGATTAGCACGTTCTTCAGTGAGGTGCGCCTGGTCAGGATCAAGTCCAGCTGGTGCCAGTGCTTTGAGCGCGGATGTCGCCAGGAAACCTTGTGTTGGGGCTTGGTCTTGAAGAACGAGTTTGTGATGCACAGATCGTGATATGTGCAGAACTCGAGCAGCCGCTGTCCGTTGTTGTTCATTCTGTCCACGCCAAATGGTCCAAGACAGGAGGGCCAGGAGTTGTGGTCAGCACCCACTCTGGCATTGAAGTCTCCAAGGAGAATGAGTTGTTCAGAGTTGGGGATGATCCTGACAGTTGTTGCGAGATTCTCGTAGAACTTGTCTTTTGCCTCTGGTGTGGCTGTCAGTGTTGGGGCATACACACTGACGAGGGTGACTGGGCCTTGAGTGGTGTTGAGGCGGAGGGTGAGGAGTCGTGCAGAGTCATTGCTGCCCGGTTCCACCATCTTCAGCAACGTGTTCTTCACTGCGAAGCCCACTCCGTGTTCCCTATGTTCGTCACTACCCTTTCCCTGCCGGTAGAACGTGTAGTCCTTCTCTCTCAGTGTGCCTGCGTCAGCCAACCGTGTTTCCTGGAGAGTGGCGATATCCACTCCCAGTCTCTTCAGCTCATTATTGATGATGGCAGTCTTCCTGGTGTCGTTGATGTCCTTGAGGTTAGCAGCGAGTCCTGTCATCATAGTGCGGACGTTCCAAGTTCCCAGTTTTAGAGTTGGTCTCTTTTGTTTTTTTGTCTTGCCTGGTGCGAAGGTTCTCAGCCTGCTGTTCGGACTTCTCCTCATCCCCATTCATCCAATGAGGAAAGCAAGCTGTGGTGGGACAACACCTTATTGGCTGGGGGCTGCCCAGCTTGAGGCGGGCGGTAGCTGTCCAGTGAGATCCGATGATCCCTCCCACTGTCGGGAACAGCCCCTGGCACCACGCTCTACGCCAATTGAGCGGTGGCTTATAGCCGGTAACTGTCATTCCCCGTGTTTTGTCTATGCCAAAGGCGAAGCTGGAGTGTCCTCTCCAGTGATCCGGTGTTCTACCTTCCAGTGTTGGGCGTTGGTAGGATTCAAGCCTGGGCAGGAAGATATGGAGGACAAGATGTTGCCCATACAGCATGTCCCCCCTCTCCACGTCACTGATGAATCCAAAGGAACAGCAGGGCTGCGACAGTTTGGCACCAGTGCTGTCGCAGGAGCTGCCAGAACAATGTTGAGCACAACAGAGAACTGCCTTAGGGGCTCCGACTCTGGATTTTTCCTCAGGGTTGACTCCCGAAGCCTTTCCCGTGACCGGGTGTGCCGCAAGGCAGCGGAGGTTTGAAATCAGGGTTTACCTTCCCCTAGATGGGCTACCTTCCCAGGTTGACGAGCCACCATCTACCCGAAGCATCTGGTTTTAAGGCGCCAGAGATCCGCCCTCGCCCCTTCTCCTATTAGTAAAAGCAGTTCCACCGGGCTTAGAGACTAAACCACACGGGCAGGCTAGGAGTTGGACTTAGTTGTCAGAGGCTTTTCGAGATGCACGCCATAAGGAGCATTTTATGAGCACTGGGAGCTTAACCCCAGTGCCGCTCCTGGCTATGACAACCTTGGAACCACCAAACATTGTGGTGCCGTGAACATACGGCACCAATATTCTGTATATAGTTAGTTGTGTGTTGAATAAAGGAGAGTACAGTTGATATTTGCTGTCTGCGGCTCATTTCTAAACATAACAAATAGCGATGAGGATAAACCCTAACAACCTCAACATGAAAGTGTGCTTAGCACCCCCACAGCTGTTCCTCATGCTACCAGGTGAACTGGCAATCTCATGGTCCCTGTGACGAAGGAGTGTCACCACTGGTATGGACCTCTTTAATTAGATGGTATATTATATGTGCAAGGGAATTTATATAACTTTCAAATATTAAAATATATTCTAATTTATAAAAAATACACAGAGTTGGAAGTTGTAAATGGTATTTATTTGTGGGCTGGATATCGGTTTTCTTGGTGAGTTGAAGTTCACCTGTGAGATAAAAAGAGTTAATGTTCATAATTAAGTCAACTGTGTGAGGCAAATAAGAAACCACTTACCTTTGCCAGCATACTTCCTGGTGGTGTCTCCGGCAAAAGATTCCCCGGGGGCTCGAGCGCCTTATAAAGGGTGCCAGGAGGGAAAAGTATGCAGTAAATGAGTAGAGGGGGAAGTTGGTGGTTGATTTAAATGTAAATAATGGTTTATACTATTTATGAGTGTTTATTTATTATGTGTGAGTTTGTAAACATTGTGTAGATATTATGTATATGTTTAATGAATATTTTAAGGTATTGTTGGGTATATGTAAAATGTGTATATTTATTGCCTTACCTGTGGATAATGGTATGTTCTAACCAGGCTAATTATCTCACTCGGTATATGAGCAGGTGATTTTCATTTGGAGGTTGTTGGGTGTCGGTCGTTTTAAATTGGAGTTGTTTGCCTGCACAGTGTCTAAATAAATGGATAATGCTTGTTGCAGGTAGATGCCCTCAATTTCCCCTCTGGGGATCAATAAAGTATACAAATAAAAATTAAAAAAACCCCAAACTCCTGAAGTCCAGCTCCTCTGTGAAATGCATCTTGACCGCTCGAGCCGTATGACAAATGATGTCAGAAGAAAAAGCCAAAAGTGTTGTTAAAAGCTGATGAGTGACAACACTGTACAGAAGAAGCAATGACTAAAGGAAATACAAAGAAGCAACAGGAGCAGTTAGAGGACTGGGATCAAATACATCAACTGAGCAACAGAAGGCCAGCGGACCGGACAAGCTGGAAGAATTAACAAGCCTGGTGAAGTCATTAGTTTGTATGCAGGCATCCAGAGATTGTCAATTAGAGGAAGAAGCCTCTCTCCAGGAGCAAAGATGGTGGCACTAGTTTCACCAAATACAAGCACAGGTGACGGAGTTGAGAGAGGGGTATGAGAGCCGGGGTGAACGCAATGGTGAGAATGACGCTTCGGGTGAAGAGTCCGGGGTGACGGCTAGCCGGGTCAGCCCACAGGAGGAGCTACTGCTGTGGGTGCAACCAAGGACAACACACATGCTCCACAAGCCCAGGCTGAACACGTTCTCTCCCGAGGATGATATTGAACATTATCTGGCAACATTTGAAAGAATGGCTATGGTCTGCCACTGGCGAAAGGAAGAGTGGGCTATTCAACTGGTTCCCCTGCTCACAGGTAAAGCACACAGTGCTTATGTCCTTATGGACATGTCAGACAAGGAAGATTATGAAAAAGTGAAAGAAGCAATTTTAATGAAATATGAGATAACAGCCGACACCTATAGAAGGAGGTTTTGTTCCCTGGACGTTCATCAGGACGAAACCCCTTGTGAACTTTGTTTGTTTGACAGATCTGTTTAATAAATGGGTTAAACCAGAGACCTCAATGATAAGAGACATTTCTGAACTGATGATACTGGAGCAATTTCTGCGGATGGTGGACCCGGAACTGGAAGTCTGGATACGCAAGCGGGACCCAAAAACTGCATAGGGCGCTGCTCGGCTTGCAGAAGTTTCCTTGTCAGCCAGGTCTGGGAGCAGAAGACCTACTTTCAGCCGTGATGGCTACTTCACCACATGGAGTAAGTCTAATGGGGGTGAAAGGGGTGGTCAAGCTCAAATTAGACCTCAGTCCAGTTCCAGTCAGTTCACAAATAGTAAACATAATATTAATAAAAAGTCACATTTTTTCTCAAGGCAAGAAATACGCTGCAACCAGTGCAATGAAATCGGTCACACTCAGTATACATGTCCAGCTACGAAGCAAAGTAAGCCTTTTCTTTTATGTTCAGTCCCAAGACCCACCCTCTCAGCCCCAGTTCAGAGAGAGTATTATATAACATCAGTTTTGCTTAATGGCCAGTGTGAAGAGGCCCTTTTAGATTCTGGTTGTTTTCAGACTGTTGCTCTGCCCAGTGTGGTCCCTAGAGATCTGTGGAGAGAGGCTACAGTGAATATTAGTTGTGTACATGGGGATAAGAAGTTGTACCCGACCGCTGAGGTCTATTTAACGGTAGGTGGCCAAACTTATCTCCTTTCTGTAGCGCTTGTGCCCGATTTGCCTTATTAAGATAAGATAAGATAAGCCTTTATTAGTCCCACAACGGGGAAATTCCAGGATTGCAACAGCACAGGGATAGCAACACTCAGAGCAACAATCAGAAGGCAAGAAAAAACAAGCAAGCAAGAGCAGCTAATATACATATGTACATATTACTATAAAATATATATATACACACACACACACACAGACACACAGTGCAGAGCATTGTAGCTGGATGGAATAAATATATGAATATATGAACACACAGTGCAGAGCATTGTAGCTAGATGGAATAAATATGTAAATATATAAACACCCACAGTATGGAGCATTGCAGCTAGGTGAATAAATATGCAAGTATATAAACACACACAGTATGGAGCATTGCAGCTAGGTGGAATAAATATGCAAGTATATAAACACACACAGTGCGGAGCAATGTAGCTAGATGGAATAATATGTAGATATATAAAAACACAGTGCGGAGCATTGTAGCTAGATGGAATAAATATATAGATATATAAATATAAACACACCCAGTGCAGAGCATTGTAGCTAGATGGAATAAATATGTAAATATATAAACACACACAGTGCAGAGCATTGTTGCTAGGTGGGATGAAACAGCATAACCGTCTATTTAGTTATCCTACATGGTATGATTATGTGCCCATACATATTCTCACCCTCCATAGCGACCGGTATGTTCCTAGTTGTATGCCGGAGATATTATTATATATATAATTTGGTTATTGATAATATTGGCTATATTATTTGGTTATTCTTGGCAATGATGTTCCAACTTTGTTGGATATCATACAAAAGGCGAGGAATAAACAGCAGACTGAGGAGGGACAGGTAGATGGCGCTAATGAACAGAAGCTACCTGTTGAGAGGGAGAGTAATATGGTCACAACTAGAGCCCAGAGGGCTGGGAATGTTCTCCAAGAGTTACTTTTTTATGATTCTAGGTTAGAGGTGGGCCCAATTAAGTAGCCAAAATCCAAGGCCCAGAGAAGAAGGGACAAGGTTTTAGTTGCAGCTAAAAACCTGGGTGAGGAAGTAACACAGCTAAGCCAGTCAGTAGATTTTGACATTCCTTCTGATATAGCTGCGTTGCAGAAAGCTGACCCATCACTAAAACCCTGATTTGATAAAGTCTCTGAAACTGAGGGTGTGAAACAGGGCAGAGTTGACTACTTGGCTGAGGCCTCTTATGTGATTAAAAATGGTATTTTGTATCAGCATCAGGGGGAAGTTATGGCTATAGCTTTGCCACAAAGCCTCACACAGAAGGTTATGGAGCTAGGATATGCTATTCCTTGGGCAGCTCATCTAGCATTCCAAAAAAAAACACTTCAAAGAATTGCTAGAAGGTTTGTGTGACTGGAAATGTACACTCAGGTTAAGAAGTTCTGTGTTTCATGTGAAACATGTCAATTTACATCACCTAGGGGAGTAGCCCGTGCCCAGCTTCAGCCATTACGGGTCATTGGAACACCTTTTGACAGAATAGGGATGGATATAGTTGGCCCCCTAGAGAGAAGCTCCTCGGGTAGTAGGTACGTTTTAGTCATTTGTGACTATGCCATTCGTTACCCAGAAGGCTTCCCGTTGATCTATTAAGGCTAGGCAGGTTGCCAACTGTCTTATACAATTGTTTTCAAGGGTAGGCATACCTAGAGAGGTCCTCACAGATTGTGGAACAAATTTCCTGTCTAAGCTGTTGCAGCAAGCATATAAGCCGTTGGATATAGAGGGCATGAAGATCACCCCATATCACCCTCAGACAGACGGACTGGTTGAGAGATTTAACCAAACCCTGAAGAACATACTGCGGAAGTTTGCTTCCAATACAGGCTCTGACTGGGATCAATGGGTGTCATATTTGTTGCTTGCTTATTGGGAGATGCCCCAGGCTTCAACATGATTCTCACCCTTTGAGCTACTTTATGGTCATCAGGTGAGAGGTCCACTGGACTTGTTGAAGGAGCACTGGGGGAGTCCACCTAGTGATCAGGACAATGTGGTTTTATGTAATAAAAATGAGAGAGAGGCTGGACCAGATGACTGCTCTGGCTCAGGAGCACATGAGGGTGGCACAGAATAATCAGAAGACTTGTTATGATAGGAAGGCCAGAAAGAGGAGTTTTTCATCCAGGCCAGCAGGTGTTGCTGCTTCTTCCTACTAGTGACAGTAAGCTGTTGGCTCGATGACAGGGTCCTTATCAGGTCTCTAAGAAGTTAAGTGCAGTGACCTATGAACTGTATATGCTTGACAAATGGAAGAAACATCAATGTTTTCAAATTAACTTGTTGAAGGAGTTTCAGCAGCCTGTCCATCAGCAGCAGCAGCAGCCTCTCCATCAGCAGCCACAGCATCAGTTCCTTATTTGTACGACTGAAGTAGATGAGGAAAGAGAACAGTCTTTCCCCACAAACATGATAGATACTTGTTTAGTGGATGTGTCCCATCTGCAGTCTTATCAGCAGAGATAGATAGAGGCACTGTTGGATCCAGAACTTTTTCAGGAGAAACCTGGCTTCACCACGCTGGTTCAGCATAAAGTTCATTTGAAGGAAGATGATATTCCCCGTAGAAAGTGCAACAGAATCCCTAAACGTTTGGTCCCAAAGCTCAAGCAGGAGATTGAGTTGATGTTGCAGCTAGGGGTGATTGAAGTGTCAGCTAGTGAATGGTGTAGTCCCATTGTGTTGGTCCCAAAGAAGGATGGCTCCTTGAGGTTCTGCATTGATTTTAGATATCTAAATGCAGTTTGAAAGTTTGAGTCTTACCCCATGCCCCAAACTGATGAGCTGTTGGAGAAAGTGGGCAAGGCTAGGTTTATTATCACACTAGACCTGAGGAAAGGGTATTGGCAGTGGGCTTTGGCTCCTGAGATGAAAGAACTGACAGCCTTAAAAGACACCTTATGGCAACTTTCAATTTAGAGTTATGCCATTTGGCCTCCAGGGGATGCCTGCAACATTCCAAAGACTCATGGACCAGGTATTGAGAGGTGTATCATAAGCCCCTTTTCGACAAGTCCCCACTCAGCCCTACACGCCTCGACACAGCTTTACACAGCTCAGCATGCTTTTGTTTCCATTACAGCAGAGTACTGCTTGGGTGGGTGGGATTTTTTTTTTACAACAAGGCGGCGCCACACTCACGTGACGTAAAACATGCTACACAAGCAAAATATAACATGGTGGCTTACGAGGCGACTGCTCGGTGTCTGGCTTTTTGTCAGAGTAAAGGCAAAGGAGGATAGCCAGACAAGGGTACAGGCAGTGAGACGAAACACTCTAGAAAAGTACTGGAGCATTTAGGAAGCCATAGAGCCAAAGATGTGAGGATACAAACTAGATCACATATTCACATATGAAGGTAAGCTAATGATTGCTAATGCTAGTTTGCTTTAAGTCCGCCGTACTACATTGTAATATCTGCAAGTTATTGCTACTAGGTACTAAAATATGTATTTTGTGTGTGTGTTTCAGATGGCGCTCTTGTGGCAAAATTACTGCTTCAAACCGTGGGTCTGGGCGTTCAACACAGCCTCTCACTGATGTCACCCCAGCTTCACAAATGATCAGTGGTTATAGAACTTAAGAATGTCTGTAGAAATGTTTAGCTTCCTGTGCAACAAATTGCTGTGATCTGTGTGAAAATCACGGACAGACTGTTGAGACATCATGTGATGTACCTGCTCCAGCAGCACTGAGTCTGTGGTGGTGTCATGGCAAAAACTGTTCAGCTGCCAAAATTTGATCGCCAGGTTGTAGTTATGGGTTTATATTAGCCATAAAATATATATTTTAACAGGTAAACAGCACTGAGTTAAGTATGAGATATATTTAACAATTATGATGGATTTTAGGCCAAAACAAACTTGATCTAGGATTAAAAGCAATTAAAATAATGCAGTCACAAGGTTACATGGAAAATACTTGATTTACTGGATACATGTAGATACTGTAGAAATATACATTCTCTGCATCAGCAATGTACTATACATGTATTCATGTAGTATTGCACTGGGAATTTTGACAATCAACCTTTGTACTTTTTGCAGATCTGTCTCCACTTTTTCTTTATGTATGAAGGTTACCATCAAGTGACATAAATTAAATACTAAAAGATTGGAAAAGCTGTCTAAGAACAATCCAGCAGTTTGAGAAATCATTTTTGGTTTGGTGTAAGTCTGAAAACAGAATTATGACCCATAAAGCAGTTTGTGTTAAAATGTTAAATCCCATTAAACCCTAACCCAGGGGTGTCTAATCCTGTGCCATGGAGGCCCAAGACCCTACAGATTCTCTCTTCTACCCAGTCTCTTCAGCAGGTGTTTTCACTGATCAGCAGTCAGTGGTAGAAACTCGGTGGAATCTGTTGTTGAAGACACCAGTTGGAGGTAAAGCCTGCAGGGTCTTGGCCCTCCATGGCACACGATTGGACACCCCTGGCCAAACCCATTATTAGAAAATACAGATGCTAATATGGCACAGAATTCCTCCATATACTGGTCCTGTCACTAAAGGGTGCAGTGTCTTTTGCGCTGGCACATCCAACAATACAGTCTTCTGTAAATAAAATAATTCTTTTTGGTTACTTTTTCTTAAAAATGAGCCATTATTTTCAACATCACTGATAAATGGTTTGTACTGTTGACTCTTTTCACACCGGTGTCTTAACACATTTTGGATTACCAAAATGTGTCTAAATATTTTTTAACTACAATGTCATGATTCACCGCATCACAGGATTTTGTTATTCCAAAACTGCTCCCACAACCTACAACCTGACCTTGATCTATAGACTTTTATAAGATGTTTAAGTAATTAAACTCCATAATATACTCCAATAAAATTGTCTAGTAACCCTTTTTTTTCTAAAACTTTGGAGAAAGTTGGTAATGTACTACAGACATAACCTGATTTACAGCTGAATTTGGTCAGAAGAGAGGATGCGTATGTAATTATTGACTCTTTTCCCACCAGTGTCATAACAGACAAAATACAGTCATAATGCAAACACAGTCACTGGTTTATTACAAGTATCAGCACAATTACAGACCATTTTGTTTTGTATGTACACAAGTTAAAAAAAAAAACAAAAAAACACTAGGGATGGGGAGCCGGCCACTCATCGCGTTCACAAGCTTGCCCAGTTCAGCCAGAAAAGCTTGATTGAAGGCAGCAGTTTGTGTCATCTCTTTCCTTCGGAAGGCAACTTCTTGCTCCCTTGCTTCAAGTGCGTCATCGGCAAGCCGGCTGATGGCCTGCATGTGCTGGGCAAGTGTTTCATGGTGCTGTTCAAGCTGCCGTTCATGGAGCCTCACCTCGTCACCATGCATCTGGGCAAACACAGTGGCAAGGTCCGTTGTGGGGTGGCTCCTTTTCCTCTTGCCTAGATGAAAGACAGAAATGGATGGTGGTTAGTTAAAGCAAATTCAAAACATATATTAGGGAAATACACTTGTGAAAGCCAGTGGTGGGATGTGACAAAAATACTTCGTTGTTGTAATTAAGTACAATTGTCATGTTGCTGTGCCTCAGTAGAGCAGATTTTGCAGGCACCAGGTTATGTTTAAAATAATTTGTTTTTATTGTGGCCTCAGATATCTGAATGAGTTAATACAGTCAGCTGACTTAAATCATTTCAATGAAGCACGTTGACTGCAAGTACATTCGAAAGCGAGTTCATGTGCTACATCAGTTTTTCAAAAACAAGAATTATATCAGTACTTCCTCCACCACAGCTAAAAATTGGACCAGGTTGTGGACCCCTGACAAGTGAGCACCCTAGGAGCCACTCTGTACATGTACATTTTCAATCCAGGGATTTATGGTGGAAAAGAAAGAGCACGACAACACTGTTCCAACACTGTTTTTGGAAAATCCAAAAACACGGTGCACGTGTTTTTGGCTGCACGGTGGCGCAGTGGTTTAGCACTGTGGCAGCACAGTTTTACCCTCGGCCGGGGGATCGCGGGGATCATGAGATCGTGGGTTCGATCCCAGCCCCCGACCAACAGTGAGCTGTGTGGAGTTTGCATGTTCTCCCCGTGTTGCGCGGGTTTACTCCGGGATTTCTCCGGTTTCCTCCCGCATACCAAAAATATGTAGGTTTAGGGCGCTTGCGCACGCAGCGACCAGCAGCCGGTGGCTTGTCACCAGACTGCAAACCAAATCTACTACGGGTACAAATAAGTAACAAAAAAAAAAAAAAAAAAAAATCCACACAATAGGTATGTGGGTTTATTATGAGGCTTTAGGGAATTATATGAATCACTTTATAACTCACTTTATAAATCACTGGTTTGAAAATGCACTTGTATATGTTGAGATTTTGCATCTTGGGGTCCACTTGACCTATATTCATATAAACACAACATGCTGAGGGAGGCGGACCCCTGGCATGTGGAAACAGATTCTAGAGAGAAAATACACACAACTTAATGCACAGCACCAAAGTGCAACACGTACACAAACCAGGATTTTAACCAAGATTAACATATTTCATTGTTTTGTTCTCACAAGCGAATACTTCAGACAAAGCAAGCGTGAATCAGCAGAGTTGGCTACTAGCTAGCTAGCACTCCTTGCTAACACTCATTAGCCAGGAGAGAACGGTGTTGTTATTGATCAAAAAAGTGAGCTTGCCACCAATAGACTAAATAAGCGAAAAGATGCACAATATCATAAAACACTCACCATCCATGGTTCTCTCACCTTCAGCTTCTCCCTACATTGTTTTAATGTCCGGCCGTATCCTGGGCTGCCATCTGTTTCGTTGCGGGTCGCTCCATCTGCGCTCTGGATACTATCGTCAACCACCAAGCACAGAAAAGTCCGCACCTCTTCGTTGGACCACGGTGTAGATTTCCGTGAAACCTGCGAAGCCACCTCTATTAATATCGTGTTTACTTGCTGAACAATTTTTTGCAAATGATGGTTGTAGATTCTGCAGAAGACGGCGCTCTCATGACATTACACCCTGACCAATCAGTGGCCTGCAGTCTGACATCACATTTTCAGCCCGACTCAGCACAGTTGGAACCCCAGTGGGATAGGTACAAAAAAAGTACCTACTAATGGAAAAGCCTACAAAGCGCGCCAAGTCAAAGTGAGTAGGGCTGAGTGGGTACTAGTGGAAAAGAGGCTATACTTTGCAGTTGCCTACTTGGATGATGTGGTCATCTACAGTCAGACCTGGAAGGAACATGTGTTGCACCTTCGTCAGGTCCTCCATCTGATCAAGACAGCAGGATTGACCATTAATCCACCAAAGTGTGCCTTTGGACAGCAGCAGGTGGAGTACCTGGGTCATGTTGTTGGACAGGGGGTTATTAAGCCACGAGTGGGAAAGGTGGATGTCATTCAGGCCTATCCTGTGCCCACTACAAAGAAAAAGGTACATTCATTAATGGGTTTGGTGGGATGGTACAGTAAATTCATTCCCCACTTTGCTGAGACAGCAGCAATTCTTACTGACCTTACCAAAACTTCAGCATCAAACAAGGTGAAATGGACAGAGGAATATGGCAGAGCCTTTGAGGATCTGAAGGGTGCTACTTCTAGTGATGGGGTTCTCTGTAATCCGGATTTTGCTCATCCATTTATTCTCCAGACTGATGCTTCAGGAGTGGGCATTGGAGCAGTGCTTCTGCAGGAGGTGAAGGGAGAAAGGCATCCAGTACTGTTCCTGAGCTGTAAGCTGTTGGACCGGGAGACTAGATACTCTATGATGGAGAAGGAGTGTCTCGCCATGAAGTGGGCCATTGAATCGTTGAGGTATTATCTGCTTAGTCGTCACTTCACTTTAGAGACAGATCATCGGGCCCTAAAGTGGTATACAGGATAAAAGACTAATAGTTGTCTCACAGGGTGGTATTTGTCCCTGCAGCCTTGTGATTTTACAGTTCACTATATGGCAGGGAAAGCCAACCTTGTTGCAGACAGCCTTTCCAGAGTACATTCTCTCTCTTGCCAGCACAGAGGTCTTGATGCATGCTTTTATTACTAGTCGTATAGACTATTGTAATGCCCTGCTCTCTGGTCTTCCTCAAAAAAGAATATTACATCTCCAACTGCTCCAAGATTCATCAGCACGAGTGTTAACGAGGACCAAGGAGCGGGTGCATATTGCACCAGTTTAAGAATCGCTGCATTGGCTCCCCGTGCGTTTTAGGATTGATTTTAAGGTTCTCTTAGTAGTTTTTAAATTCCTCAGTGGTCTTGAGCCTTCTTATCTGAGCTGCTCCTATCTTATGAGCCCTCGCGAACCCTGAGAGCCTCTGGTACTGGCCTTTTAATGGTTCCCAAAGTCAAGACCAAGACCTTTGGTGAAGCTTCCTTTCACTATTATGGTCCTCGTCTGTGGAACAGCCTGCCAGAGAGGCTCAGGGCCACAGAGTCAATAGCTATTTTTAAGAACAGGCTCAAGACCCACCTTTTTAATTTGGCTTTTAATAAACCTGTTTAACTATTACTGAAGTAGTCATTTACGTTCCATTGTTTTATGTTCTTTTTGGCACCATTTGTTGTTAGATTTTCTCATCTTCTTATTGATGTGTTTAGTTCAGGTTTTTTTTTTTAAAGTACGTTTTTTTTAGTTCGTTTTTATGTGTTCTTAGTTCTTTTCGTACCTTTTTATATTGTGGCTTTTAACAAACCGTTTAACTACTATTGAAGTAGTCATTTATGTTCCACTGTTTTTACATTCTTCTTAGTGCCATTTGCTTTTAGATTTTCTTATTTTGATGTGTTCTTAGCTCAGTTTCTAAGTATGGGTCTTTAGTTCCCTTTGCTCTTTGGGTTCTTAGTTTTATTTTGTATTTATGTGTTTTAGCTCCAGTGTTTCCTCAAGATGGTTGCTTCTTCACGTGGTACCTCGGTGCCGAGCAATGTTGCCTTTATTTTATATGTGTGTAAGAGAAGTAGGGGGTGATGTATGTGCCTGTGTGTGTTGTGTTTGTGGGTATGTTTATGGGAGGGTTGGAAGGAGTGGGGCTGTATCATGTAAAATATGTAATTAAATATGTCTATTGTTTTTATCTATGTAAAGCACTTTGCGCAGCATCTAATGTTTTAAAAGTACTATACAAATAAAGTTTGATTGATTGATTGATTGATTGATTGATTGATGAGTTTTAAAGTACTGTACTCTTGGGGGGGGAGCAAATGTGACAAAGGAGTGTTGCCACTGGTATGGGCCTTTTTAATTAGATGGTATATTATACGTGCAAGGGAATTTATAACTTTCAAATATTAAAATACATTCTAATTTACAAAAATAAACACAGAGTTGGAAATTGTAAATGGCATTTATTTGTGGGCTGGATATCTTTTCTTGGTGAGTTGAAGTCCACCTGTGAGATAAAAAGAGTTAATGTTAATAATTAAATCAATTGTATGAGGCAAATAAAAAAAAACACTTACCTTTGCCAGCATACTTCCTGGTGATGTCTTGGGCAAACGATTCCCGGGGGGCTCGTAAAGGGTGCCAGGAGGGAAAAGTATACAGTAGATGAGTAGAGGGGGAAGTTGGTGGTAGATTTAAATGTAAATAATGGTTTATACTATTTATGGGTGTTTATTTATTATGTGTGAGTTTGTAAATATTGTGCATATATATATACAATATATATAAAAACATATAAATAATTTATATGTTTAATGAATATTTTAAAGTATTGTTGGGTATATGTAAAATGTGTATATTTATTGCCTGTGTGTGTGTGTGTGTATATACTGTATATATTTTATAGTAATATGTACATATGTATATTAGCTGCTCTTGCTTGCTTTTTTTTTTTTTTTTTTTTTTTTTTCTTGCCTTCTGATTGTTGCTCTGAGTGTTGCTATCCCTGTGCTGTTGCAATCCTGGAATTTCCCCGTTGTGGGACTAATAAAGGCTTATCTTATCTTATCTTATCTTACCTGTGGATAATGGTATGTTCTAACAAGGCTAATTACCTCACTGGGTATATGAGCAGGTGATTTTCATTTGGAGGTTGTTGGGTGTTGGACATTTTAAATTGGAGTTGTTTGCCTGCAGTGTCAAAATAAATGGAAAATGTTTGTTGCAAAATGCTTGTCCATGAAATGCGCCTTGACCGCTCGAGCCGTATGACAGCCCCGCTGGCATGAGTTATTTCAGAGCTTTGTCACCGCCGTAGGGGCAAACGATGCTAATGACGAGAAGCTAAAAGGCATGCTAACGTACTATCTTGGCGCTGAAGTGAGCGAGAGTGAGCGTGTGCTTCACTCTCTGGTCCCTACGGACACATACAAAGACTGTGTGGCCACGATGAACATACTTTACGTTGACAAAAGCATTGTAGTGACACAGAGAGCGATTTCCAACTGGTGCTGCCAGCGTGAGAGTGAGTCAGTCTGGCATTATGTGGCAGACATCATGGACCTAGCAAGCACCTGTGATTTTGGATGGTTGATGGAAGAGATAGTACGCGATAAGCTAGCAGAGAATACTAACAACATGAGGCTGCAGAGTAAGCTGTTTTCAGTGGCAGATAAGCTAACACTGGAAGAGACTATGGCTATGGTCACACTGCAGGTCTTAATGCTCAATTCCAATTTTTTTTGCCGAGATTGAATTTTTTTGTGTGAGCATTCACATTATAATTTAAATGTGACCCCCATCAGACTTGAGTATGAACGGTCTCCAGCTATGAAGTGACCCGCATGAGCAGAAGAAAATGCAACATCAGACACAGCATTGTGTTTACGAAAGTAAATATGAGCCCAGAACGATTGAGGGGGACAGAACTTCTTCACCTTGATGCAGTGTAACAAAATAAAATGTTAAAATCACTCATTCCCCTATATGCCAGATGACCACTGTGATCAGCTCTGCTTTAACAGAACTGATCGATTAAACAGCTCTATTGAAAATGAAGAACCCGTGTCTCAATGGGATTACCTGTATAAATAAATGGTAAATGGCGTTCACTAATATAGTGCTTTTTCTCATCTCTGGATGACCAAAGCACTTTACAGATCCTGTTATCCACCCATTCACGCACACATTCACACACTGATGGCGGCAGAGCTGCCATACACACACAGGCGCTAGCCTGGCCACCAGGAGCAACTGGGGGTTCAGCTAATGAAATCTGGTGTTTCAGAATGTTCAAATGTGGTCTTATATTTAAAGTTAGGAGTAAGTACAAATGCATTTATAGTTTACCTTTTTAATCTGCTGCTGCATCACGTGTAAATTTGTGATATCTGAATGGTATGTTGATGTAATAATACTAAATTATATTTTACTACTATTTAATATGTTTAGAACTGACACAGAATTACATTTACATAGTTCTAGAACAGACAAAATAATTTAACCAAGTAAAATAAATTATAAATATTAACAAAATTCCATCACCCATTTATTAAAATATACTGACATTCTGCAAACATTTTGATTTATTAATGTGTGCATTTGTTAGTGTTACTAGGAATATAAAAAAAGTTGCATATTAGTATATTTTAATATTTGAAAGATAATCTAAGAAAGTAAGTAAAACCTAAAAGATGTTTAATATTTTTATGCAATGACCATAAAGAAATTATGTTTACTAATAAAAGCAAAGATATCTTAGGAAAGGCAACCCATCACCACTCATGACAAAAAAACCTTACACGTGTATTATGTAACTCCGCCTAGTGAAACAAAAAATGATAAATTATATTCAAAATTCCTAGATTGCATTTCAAATTGTGAGAAAATATGTAATAACATTTATCTACTAACAATCGATAATCAGCATTCAAATGCAATTAGTGTTTCACAACAGGCATGACATCACAACTTACACATGCTATTTCATAACAAATTCATTACGCGAAAATTCTCAAGTACATTACTTATAACGAGAAAAAAATCTTACCTCGGAATGTGTCTTCCGATCACTAATTGCTGTAATCGGGGCCGATTGTGATGAACTTTGATTGACTGGCATCTGAATTTGACCGTGTCCATCGATCGTTTTGAATGCAGCACCGAGCGAGTAGGTCGATCTCCTTGTAGGCACAATTTTGAGATGTTTCTGTTTTGAACAGTGTTCAACTAAGGCAACACAACCACGAGATCCATAACTCAAGAAATCGTTGCAATAAACACACTGGGCTTTCCCTGGTACTTCGCATTTCGCTATAAGTCGGCCATTTTTTCAACGACAACTTCGGTATTTTTACCAATCTTTACAGTCATTGACAGTTTTTTCGAGCCATTCCCATCGAAACTTGTTCCTTATCCCTTTGTCGACTTCTAAAATTCTTGCTTTGTTGTCTTTCGTGAGTTTTAGGTTCACCATTTTCACGAAATTGGGAAAACTCGGTTGATTGAACTGATTGAACTGTCCGCCATTTGCATTTCGCTCCACGCGTTGGATATGACAAAGGAAATCTAACAAAATCGCCGATTGGTTGCTTCAATAAGTATCAGCCAATCAGTGGCCTTGTTACATTACATTACTACTCTCGCTGGGTAGTGCATTCTGTGTGGTGGACTTTAACAGCCGATCAAAAATACGACTCGCCGCTCATAACATACCTCACCACCCCCCTAAAATTTTCTCCTCGAATTTAGACGATTCACGAGAATGACCCTAGACATGATCAAATCCGCGGAATTCCGCAAATCCGTGGAGGATTCTCATCCCTGAATAAATAATCCTAGCGATTACAATAGGGCTCTCACCCATTGATGTTGTCAGCGGCTCATACCAGCGGTCCCACACAGGAAGGAGAAACCGCCTCTCCCCTCTCCTGTGTCCCCGTGTCTGGCCATTCCACTCAGTCAAGTCGGTATTAACTTTACATTTTAGATATTACAGCGGCCGGGTGTGCAGTTTACATGGAAAAGGGAATTTGCAGCATCCAGTAAATGTGCCGCTCCTTTTTTTTTTTTTTTTAAAAAGTGCCGTTATAGTGCACTTCTTTGTCTTACAGCTTCAGCCCTGAACTGTAACCCCCACCCCCCCAAAAAAATTGGAGTTATTGTGCAGTCGGAGGAGACAAAATTACAATCAGTGATAAAGGGAAGAAGATTGATTAAAAAGAGAGCACAAATCAGCTGTGTCTGCCATGCTTGCTGCATCCTCCACTGCAGAATTGTAGTGTCTGTCTCACTTCAGTGAGGAAAAAGTCAGATGAAATGCGACATGACCGTTCAGACTGAGGTCGCTTCGGAAAATATCAGCTACATATCCGAATTAGTACCACATATGAAAGTGGCCTGGGTCTGGTGTGAAAAAATTGGATATGTGCTGTTCAGACTGTCATTAAAAAATCAGATATGGGTCACATTTGTGCAAAAAAATCGGACTTGAACAGTAAAACCTGCAGTGTGACCGTAGCCTATGAGATTGGTGTCCCAAAAGGAGGCAGAGGACGAACTATTATCGCAGCGAACGCCGCTTAGCAAACAAACGCCTTGTCCAACAAACGCCTTGTCCAACCCCGCGAACGCAGGTTGTAGCTGCCGCCACCCGACGCGCTAGTCCCGCTTTTCCCCACCACAATTGTAAGAAGAAGGGTAGTAAGTGGGACGACACATGACTGTGGTTTATCTAGGCACAAAACCCAGTCTGCCACCTGCCCAGCCAAAGGGATGAAATGCCGCCGCTATAAGAAATTGAACCATTTTGTTAGAGTCTGCCGCTTAACCACTACAGACACGATGGCCCGCTCACGCAGCTCAGCCACCATCTACTCAGTTGGCACAAAAAAACTGTCCATTCAGATGGTGCAATGTGGAATTGGACGGCATCAACGTGCCGCTGCTGCTGGATACGGTGGCCTCAAGGTCCCTCCTGAGCACGTCTAAGGTCAGGAAACTGTTCTCTAGGAAGACAATCACTGCGGATGCGGAGGACTTATTTGGTTATGGTGACGCCAAAATAGGCATGGTGGGAAGGGTCAGCTTTGCTGTGTGATATGGCTCCAAGGCTGTTCCTTCATTCACTTTCCAGGTGACGCGGAAGGGGGCCAATCTGCTGGGCATCGATCTGATCAGCGAGTTGGGTTTCTTCATCACCGACCCAATGGGCGCCACCATCCTGGCAGTCACCTCACCCTGGCATCACTGTTGGCCAGCACTTTTCACGGGGCTGGGCTGCCTCACTTCTTTCAACCACCGACCGCTCACCGACCCGACGTGTCCCCGAAAATTCACCTTGGCGGATTTTGAGACATTCATGAGAGAAAGGGGCGTCAAGCACATTAAAACTGCCTGTCCCCCCCCCCCTGGGGGGGGGGGGATTCAACCAGACCCTCAAGAACAGTCTCAGAGCACACTTGGCGGATGGGTTCCCGTTCTCAGCCGCATTACACAGTACCTTGCTACATTACAGAACGATGCCTCATGCCACAACGGGATGCTCCCTGGCCCTACTAATGCTTGGATGTGAAATGTGTCTTCCCCTGGATTGATTACGGCCCCCCATCGGAAGCTATTCCGACAGAAAGACCATCACCTAGGGGGAGGGTGGTTGAACAGCAACGGCGAATGAAACAGAGGTTTGACAGGAAATGCCGGGCGAAGCGACCAGGACTCATGGTGCTGGATTGGGTTCGGATCCGCCGCCCCAACCGCGCCCACAAGCTGCAGTCGTTTTGGACAACACTGATGCAGATCATAGCGCAGCTGGGCCCAGCCACTTTTCACCTTGCTGATGGGTCACGGTGGCACGCCAACCGCCTCAGGAAGGTGACGCCAACAGTGGCCCCGGATCAGGAGACAGCTGCAGACACAATGAGATCAAGATGGGACTTCAGCGACACACGACCCACAACTCATGAGGAGCATCTGCCAGGGCCAGTGGCGGCAGCACAGCCTGAACGCCTTTTGGCACGGATTCGGCAGGGACCCCGCCACCTGAAGGACTTTGTGACAAACTTTTGAGTGTAGCCAGAACGTGACCGACAACAGTGGCAGAATAACCCACTTGATCACGCAGGCATACCGGTAGTCTACCCGGGTGCCCAGGTAGCTGTACAAAGTTCTTTGGGTTTTTCGGGGGGGGGGGGAGTGTAAATGTAGTGTTTGGACTTGGTCACTTGACATGGGGAGCTCGCCATGGACATATAGCGCCAATATGTTAGTTGTGTGTTGAATAAAGGAGAGTGCGGTGACATTTGCTGTCTGCGCCTCACTCCTAAACATAACGGGGGGGGGGGGGGCTGTAAAGCTCATAGTGGTCAAATCTGACCAAATGTGACTTATTTTTCAACACAGTCTCCCCTTCAGTCCACACACTTCTTCCATCATTGTTGCAGCGCTTGGATCCCTTGCGCTTGAAAAATAAACCACATTTGGTCAAATTTGACCATTATGAACTTTTCAGCCCCTCCTTTGTTGCTGAATTGTAAAACTAGAGGGCACTCAGAGAGTGCACACCTCTGTCAAGGCCCTATGTTGCAATGTTAAAAGAGAGTGAAAAAGTGAGCCAAAATCCACATCCTGACCTGGATCATTCCAAATTCCAGTCCAAGGACCACCACCTCTGGTGGAGATTTAATCAAAATCCATCCAATATTTTTTGCCTAATATTTTTTGCCTAATCCTGCTAACAAACAGCTAAACAGAGGAACAATCCAATATAAAAGCATTACCTCCTTGGCCAAAGAAACAATTCAAGACTTTTTAAACCCTTGTACATATTGTGAACTTTCCAGGGATTATTTATAGGTTCAAAGACATATAGTTCTTAAGATTAAAACCCATTTTTTTTTGGCAGCTCCTCAAAAATGCTCCCTTTAGAGTTCTGTATGAAAGTCTTTTTTCATGCTCTCTAATATTAATGAGCCCCTAATCTGATTGGATAAATGCTTTTTTTGAGTGGGCCAAACACAAGTATGGAGGCAGTCAGGGTGTTTGTTTTGCTAACTGAAGGCGGGGCTTGTTGGTTTGTGACATCACAAAACAGCTCATTTCCTTTAAGAGTTTAACTAAGAGTGTTTTTTCTTTGTGACTTCAGTATTTTAAGATTTTAACTATACACTGTACAGTATATGCTACTCATGCCTGTATTTCATCAGGTTAAAAGCCATAAAACACAATTTTACACAATATGGGACTTTTAAAGGGCCCATGACATGCTTTTTTCCACATCTTCTTACTTATCCAATGTTACAATGATGAATTATCAAAAGTCCTCAAAGGACGGTTATTAGTGGGTAGCACTACTGCCTCACAGCTAGAAGGTTGCAAGTTCGAATCCCCAGGCTGGCAGGGGTGGGAACCTTTCTGTGTGGAGTTTACATGTTCTCCCTGTGCTGTGTGGATTTACCCTGGTTTCCTCCCACAATCCAAAGACATCCATGTTAGGCTAATTGGTGACTCTAAATTGTCCCGAGGTATCCATCTCTGATAGGCCCTTAGAATAGAGGGTTAGTGTATAGCTACTAGTTAAGTGCTTTGAGTGGTCTTTGTGACTTGAAAAAGTACTATAAAAGTATAGGCCCTTATCCCACCATAAAAACACAAGACTGTGGTGACCCAGCCCACTGCAGACTGACACTATTTCACACTCAGCAGAGCTGGAGGAAATGGAGGACAATTTACATACAGACAGTTGAAAATGATGTTGAAAATGATCATAAATCCTCCTAAATTCAGGAAAAGTCGAATGTCAACATGGTATTCAGAACAATGGACTGTTGTGTATACATCTCTGGATGAGGGAGAGGACATCCGGGCGCCAGTTGGTCACGCGAATAATATGTATTGACTGATATGTATATCACTATGCTAATGTGCCATGCATTCTCTCTGTCTGTATAACGTGTATAAAAGAGCTTGCTATACATGCCTCAGCAGCGCAGTAGCTCACCGAGCTACAAAGCATGTTTCAATATGTTGGAGGAAATAGAACCTTGTACCCTTGCAGCTTGTTGCATCTCGCCTGATCTATTACCTCCACATTGGTGACCCTGGGACATGGCATGGTGCGTCTCTCGCCTGCTCCAGTACCTCTACATTGGTGACCCTGGACGTGCATGGTGCATCGCTCGACTATGCCATTTTCTCCACACTGGTGACCTGACGAGAAAGAATGACCGTCTACTCCCTCTCACCGCGCTGTGGATTCCAGAGGACCAGAGAACGCCTGCATCCTCTTCATCCACACCGGAGCACGCTCTCCGGAGCGGGCAGAGCTGGGACTGACATGCACCATGAACGGCAACACGAGCGAACTGAAGGAAGCAGCCTGAATGGGGAAGATCATCGGTGCTGTCTGCGTTGATTTCCACCAAGCTCCCCGACTCTGACTCACCTCCCGACAGCGGACTTCTTGTGCACAGAAGCCCTGCATGCACACTGCAGGATTGTGAGGACAGCACAATTTTCAGCTATGTGGTCAATGCGCCAGGCGCGCGCCACGCACCAGGGACAAACCGGCTCCAGACTTATACATCGTCCTCCGCCCCTGCACATACCCAAGAAACACGGCCGATCGCCATCCTTGGAACCTTTAGGGCTGCTCATGCACCTGAAGCAGACATGCAGCCCGCACACAGGACTTTGGATGGGTTTCTCAGCCACGGCGCACAATGGGAATTTAACAGATTGCTTTCCCCGATGACTTTAGGGCTGCTTCCACACCTAAAGCCAAACCGCCAAGTCCCTCACACAGCTTCAGTTTTTTTTTTCACAGCCGCTACGCATCCTCGGGGAATTTGGCCGTTTGCCTTCCCCACATCCTCTCAGGACTGAGCCGCAAGAGGAGTCAGAGACTTAATTTTTTCACAGCCACTGCGGATCACCGCCAGGTTTACCGGGAAAGTCCCTCACCATCGCGGATCCACACGCAATTTTTGCGCGGCCCAGACACCTTTGACGTCCTGGGGCAGAATCAGAATCAGAATCAGAATCAGATTTATTGCCATTGTTCATGTAGTACACAAACTAGGAATTTGTCTCGGTGCAATGCTGCAACATTAAACATGATAAAATAAAATAAATAAACTATACATGCAATAAAGTGTAGAATAAGAATGAGTAATACTAGTCAGCAGTTTAAATATATTAGCGAGCAGCAGATAATGTGGAGAACCATATAGTGCAGTCGGTAATGCAAGAAGAAAACAGTGATGATTGACATGAGTCTGGTTGAGCTGCTGTACATAGTGCACGAGAGTCAATAAGTCACTTAGTGTTCAGCAGTCTGATGGCAGAGGGGAAGAAGCTGTTCATGTGAATGGAGGTTTTAGTCTGAATGGACCGAAGTCTTCTACCTGAGGGGAGAGGGGCAAACAGTACGTGACCAGGGTGTGAAGGATCAGCTATGATCCAGCCAGCATGCCTCCGGGTCCTGGAGATGTACAGATCCTGGAGAGATGGGAGCTTGCAGCCAATCACCTTCTCAGCAGTGCGCACGACGCGCTGCAGCCTTAGTCTGTCCCTGGCAGTGGCTCCTGCGTACCACACGGTTATGGAGGTGGTGAGGATGGACTCGATGATGGCTGTGTAGAACTGCACTAACATCTTGGTGGGTAGCTTGAGCTTCCTCAGCTGCCGCAGGAAGAACATCCTCTGCTGGGCCTTTTTGATGAGGGAGCTGATGGTCGGCTCCCACTTGAGGTCCCTGGTGATGGTGATGCCTAGGAAGCGGAAGGAATCAGCAGTGGTGATGGGAAAGCCTGTGAGGGTGAGGGGGGGGGGCAGAGGGGTTGTGACTTTCCTGAAGTCCACAATCATCTCCACTGTCTTCAGAGCGTTCAGCTGCAGGTTGTTGTTGTTGCACCAGGACGCCAGCTGGGCCACCTCTCTCCTGTAGGCGGACTCGTCGCCGTTGGAGATGAGCCCGATGAGGGTGGTGTCGTCCGCAAACTTGATCAGCTTGACAGACTGGTGGCTGGAGGTGCAGGAGTTGGTATAAAGGGAGAAGAGTAGGGGGGAAAGTACACAGCCCTGGGGTGATCCAGTGCTGATGCTAACAGAGTCTGAGACAGTCTTTCCCAGCCGCACATGCTGCCTCCGGTCCGTCAGGAAGTCGGTGATCCACCTGCAGAGGGAGTCAGGCACGTTGAGCAGGGACAGCTTGTCCCGGAGCAGAGCGGGGCGGATGGTGTTGAATGCGGAGCTGAAGTCCACAAACAGGATCCTGGCGTAGGTTCCCGGGGAGTCCAGGTGCTGCAGGATGGAGTGGAGTGCCAGGTTGACTGCGTCGTCTACAGACCTGTTGGCTCGGTAGGCAAACTGCAGCGGGTCCAGGAGGGGAGTGGTGATGGACTTGAGGTGGGGCAGGACCAGGCGCTCAAAGGACTTCATGACTACAGAGGTGAGCGCTACAGGTCTGTAGTCGTTAAGTCCAGTGATCCGTGGCTTCTTGGGGACAGGGATGATGGTGGAGGATTTGAGGCAGGTCGGCACGTGGCATAGCTTAAGGGAGGTGTTAAAAATGTCTGTGAAGACAGGAGCCAGCTCTTTCGCACAGTGTCTCAGGGTGGAGGGAGACACGCCGTCCGGACTGGGGGCCTTGCGCGGGTTCAGTCTGGAGAACTGTTTGAGCACGTCCTGCTCACTGATGACAAGGACAGGGGGGGAGGAGGGGGGCCGCCTTTGATGAAGTAGGGACCGTGGAGGCTGTGGAGCTGGAGGGAGGGGGGGAGTTGGACACAGCTGACAAGGTGTCAAAACGGGCATAGTGTTGGGACAGTCTTTGACAAAGGGCTTTGTCATCCTGACCTTTAGGAGCCTGAGGCCGATAATTGGTGATTTGCCTCAGTCCTCTCCACACAGAAGCCAAGTCGTTAGCAGTGAACTGCTGCTGGAGTCTCTCAGAATACACAGATTTAGCTCTCCTCAGCTCTCTGTTAAACCGATATTTAACCTCCCTGTAGCAGTCCCTGTCTCCACTTTTCAGCGCTGCTTTCTTCTCCTTCCTGATCTGTCTGAGCTTAGCAGTGAACCAGGGCTTGTCATTTGAGTACCTCACCCTGGTGCACGATGGAAGAATGCTCTCCTCACAAAAGTGGATATATGAGTTCACAGTGTCCGTGTACTCATCCAAATCATGCGTGGCTCCTTTAAACATGCCCCAATCAGTAATTTCCATGCACGTTTCCAGCTTCTCCTCAGCTTCACTGGTCCATTTCTTCGTAGTGCTCACAACAGGTTTAGTGAGCTTCAGTCTCTGTCTGTAAGTGGGAATGAGGTGGACCATCACGTGATCAGATAGTCCGAGCGCAGCGCGGGGAACAGCACGATACGCGTCCTTCACAGTGGTGTAACAAGCACTCACTTACTCCCACCCCCCTCCCCCTCCTCCTCCACAGCACTGTTCCCACACCTCACTCCCTAAAGCCGGCCGATTGCCGGTTTGTTCCATTACGCACGACGCGCACCGGCCCCGTGCGCCCATGATGCACAGCCGTTCAACGTGCTGGAACTCGGAACGGAGCACACTGTCTTTTCCACCCCTCCCCTGTCCCCCCCACGGACTGACAGGCCCTCCGACACTCCTCTACAGCAGGACAGTTCTACCGAAGCTGGAGCCCAAACGATGGTGGGGTGGGGGCGGGGGGGGGGGGGGGTCATAGCCCCTTCTGAGTGTTCTGGGGGGAGCCGTGTGGTGACCCAGCACACTACAGACTGACACTATTTCACACTCAGCAGGGCTGGAGGAAACAGAGGACAATTTACATACGGACAGAGAGCTCCAGGGGGCAATCAGAACAATGGACTGTTGTGTATACATCCCTGGATGAGGGAGAGGACATCCGGGCGCCAGTTGGTCACGCTAATGATATGTATTGACTGATATGTATAGCACTATGCTAATGTGCCATGCATTCTCTCTGTCTGTATAACGTGTATAAAAGAGCTTGCTATACATGCATCAGCAGCGCAGTAGCTCACCAAGCTACAAAGCGCATTTCAGTATGTTGGAGGAAATAAAACCTTGTACCCTTCCAGCTCATCGCATCTCGCCTGTTCTATTACCTCCACAAGACGTACATTTTCTGTAGTAATTATATTCAAAATAAACTCATTTTGTCCAAGTGTTGTGTTCTCATGCCTGCAAGATTTTCTTAAAGAAACAGACTTAATAAGACAGTGGGGCAAAAAAGTATTTAGTCAGCCACCAATTGTGCAAGTTCTCCCACTTAAAAGATGAGAGAGGTCTCCAATTTTCATCATAGGTATACCTCAACTATGAGAGACAAAATGAGAAAAAAAAATCCAGAAAATCACATTGAAGGATTTTTAAAGAATTTATTTGCAAATTATGGTGGAAAATAAGTATTTGGTCACCTATAAACAAGCAAGATTTCTGGCTCTCACAGACCTGTAACTTCTTCTTTAAGAGGCTCCTCTGTCCTCCACTCGTTACCTGTATTAATGGCACCTGTTTGAACTCATTATCAGTATAAAAGACACCTGTCCACAACCTCAAACAGTCAGACTTCAAACTCCACTATGGCCAAGACCAAAGAGCTGTCAAAGGACACCAGAAACAAAACTGTAGACCTGCACCAGGCTGGGAAGACTGAATCTGCAATAGGTAAGCAGCTTGGTGTGAAAAAATCAACTGTGGGAGCAATTATTAGAAAATAGAAGACATACAAGACCACTGATAATCTCCCTCGATCTGGGGCTCCACGCAAGATCTCACCCCGTGAGATCAAAATGATCACGAGAACGGTGAGCAAAAATCCCAGAACCACACGGGGGGACCTAGTGAATGACCTGCAGAGAGCTGGGACTAAAGTAACAAAGGCTACCATTAGTAACACACTACGCCGCCAGGGACTCAAATCCTGCAGTGCCAGACGTGTCCCCCTGCTTAAGCCAGTACATGTCCAGTCCCGTCTGAAGTTTGCTAGAGAGCATTTGGATGATCCAGAAGAGGATTGGGAGAATGTCATATGGTCAAATGAAACCAAAATAGAACTTTTTGGTAAAAACTCAACTTGTCGTGTTTGGAGGAGAAAGAACACCATACCTACTGTGAAGCATGGGGGTGGAAACATCATGCTTTGGGGCTGTTTTTCTGCAAAGGGACCAGAACGACTGATCCGTGTAAAGGAAAGAATGAATGGGGCCATGTATCGTGAGATTTTGAGTGAAAACCTCCTTCCATCAGCAAGGGCATTGAAGATGAAACGTGGCTGGGTCTTTCAGCTTGACAATGATCCCAAACATACCGCCCGGGCAACGAAGGAGTGGCTTCGTAAGAAGCATTTCAAGGTCCTGGAGTGGCCTAGCCAGTCTCCAGATCTCAACCCCATAGAAAATCTTTGGAGGGAGTTGAAAGTCCGTGTTGCCCAGCGTCATCCCCAAAACATCACTGCTCTAGAGGAGATCTGCATGGAGGAATGAGCCAAAATACCAGCAACAGTGTGTGAAAACCTTGTGAAGACTTACAGAAAACATTTGACCTCTGTCATTGCCAACAAAGAGTATATAACAAAGTATTGAGATGAACTTTTGTTATTGACCAAATACTTATTTTTCACCATAATTTGCAAATAAATTTTTAAAAAATCCTTCAATGTGATTTTCTGGATTTTTTTTTTCTCATTTTGTCTCTCATAGTTGAGGTATACCTATGATGAAAATTGGAGCCCCCTCTCATCTTTTAAGTGGGAGAACGTGCACAATTGGTGGCTGACTAAATACTTTTTTACCCCACTGTACGTCATAGTTTCTGATTTACCTGATTGATCACATTTTCTTGAAAGCGCATGTCCGCAAGACAGTAGCCAGCCTATCAATAACTGACTTATTATGGCTCATTTCTGTAACATTTAATCACCCTACTAGACAGTCACGTTTCCACTGGTTCATTAAAGGGGTCATTGACTAAAAAATGGTGTGTTTATATGTCTTAATCTTCTGAAATGTGTCTATTGGTCACATGATTATTGGGAAAAAAAAGCACTTAAAAAAAAAAAACATGCACCCTTTATATCCTTTTTCCCTTTTGACTCTCCCGGATTTGCTTCAGGTCATGAATCCTAAACCCAGCCCAGCATCATCCTTGAAACCCATTTGCTGCTTTATTATTGGCCAGCCTAGCTGTGTGCTATATTCACTTTTCTATCAGGTGTCTTCCAGTGGGGTTGAATAAGATCACCAGTCATGTTGGGGGGATAATCACAGAGCAATGGAACAAATGTGAAAACATCCAATTTATTATAAAATTCTTGATAGTGACAGACAGCAGTATGAAGACAGATTAGTTTTAATTGAGAAGCAGGCCCCCAATCTCATTCGGAAGCAAAACTGCCCAAAAGACACGGGCAAGTGGGCTAACATCACCTATCCAGACGTACAAAGCTTGATATATTTCTTGATCTTCATAACACTTATCATGCATGTTTATCCACATCAGCCCATAAATTATTCACAGAGCCCCCAACTTAATTTCTCCTGTTTGTTTTTCTCTGTTTTTGCTCTGTTTTTTGATCTGTGATCTAATTTGATTTAGCATTAGCCAAAGGCTGGCTTCATTCAGCACACTCACCTGTCCAGGCGCTTTCATATGAAGTTAGACATCGTTGTCTTGTTTTTGTTCACAAGAATTAAGACTTCCCAAGCAAGTGACACTCTTGAATGTTGGTGAAGTCTGGATCTCAGTGTCATTCTCAAAAAGCCTCAACTCCAGCTAAAGTTAGCTTTAGCAGCTAGCTTGTTCCAGCACGGAGTGTCCCAGCTTTGCTGGTTTCCTGCCAGCAGCCTCAAGAATAAAGTTGTGTTGTATTTCTCCTCTTTGAAGCCTTTTTTCATCGGAAAGGAAACAGGAGGTGAGCTGGATCCAGGTGTGGTGAACACGCTTCACCCTTGGGTCTGTACGGAGGTCTAATCAGCCGGAATGGTTAGAAGTACCTGCATAGCTGGGCAGAAGGAGACATTTCCTGTCTCGCCTGTGTGGACACAGCTGATTTTACAGACTGCAGTCAAAGATAAAAATATGACAGGGAGTATGGAGGGCAAAACAGTGATTTGGATCTTCTTAATAGCCTGTAGCTTGAAAGTGTGACACTTAAGTTGGCTCGGACAGATCCCTGATAGGTCCCGTCAGACAAACAAGTACGTTTGTTTAGCTCGCTCTGTGTGTGTGTGTGTGTGTGTGTGTGTGTGTGTGTGTGTGTGTGTGTGTGTGCTACTGGCAGCAGCTGAACTGATGAGAACAGGGAGCTTATGTGTGATATCCTACCGTGTAGCAATGATCACACTTGAGTTATTTCTTTGGCTAACTCTGCCGTTTATTCTGCAACACACATAATATGACTGAACATGGATTCTGCGCGGGGTTTTCACACTCTTATTCTAATGTGTCCCCCTTAATAGTAGTGCTGAACAATACAGGTAGTTCCCCCTAGAGGCATGTGCCAGTAATGTTCTATTTTAGACTTGCAGTCTACCACATCCCTCCCCTCTAGATTAAACTACTCTTAATTACACTAGCCAATTACTAGACATCCTGGAACTCCCATTTAACCCTGAACTATCACAGTTACTTTTTAATTTCTTAAACACATGTGTCATACACATAATTTCTTTCTTTTTTTTTTTTTTTTTTTTTTTTTTTTCATGTATAACACACATAACAGTCTAACTGGGGATTTGGTTTGACTACCGCATCCCAGTGAGGTTCCAGGACGCATTCTTGTCCTGTGGCTGGGGAACTCACTACTGACTAAGTATAGTCCTTCAAGTAGTCTGGAGCTTTCCTAGCTCGCTGAGATCTTCTCACGGCGGGTGAGCCAACTGCAGGTGAAGACTCAGACTGCTCCACTGTTTCGGCTGCTGCAGTGCTGCCCGTAGAATCTGCAGAGACGGTTACCTCAGGTTTCACCTGAAGTGGTGGTTCGTTGATGCTCTCCTCAGGATGGGTGTCAGACAACACCTCTGGTGCCATCGGCAGGGGAATGGAGCTCCTACCACGAACTTGGTCGATGTGTCGCCTCACCACTTGTCCATGACCTAATGTCACCTTGAATGACACAGGGCCTGTTTTTTCCGTTATTTCTCCTGGTACCCAGGCTGGTCCTGAGCCAAAGTTGCGGGTGTAGACCACGTCTCCTTCTCTCAGTATTCTCTCTCTAGCATGCATGTCATGATAACCTTTTTGTTTCTCTTGTTTATCATGCACTTTGTTTCTGAAGTCTGGATGTATTAAGTCAAATGTTGACCTCAACTTTCTTCCCATCCATGGACCTGCGTAGTCAATGTGAATTCTTCTCCATGGTTTATCTGGAACTTCCCAGGGATGTAGTGGGGCTGCTGGAGGACTGTTCCTGTTCTCCTGGCATGCCGCACATGACTTCACAAGCGCCTCCACCTCTGCATCCATGTTGGGCCACCACATGTAACTCCTCGCCAACGCTTTCATGCGAGTGATGCCAGGGTGTGCTTGGTGTAGTTGTTGCAGTAAGGCATTCCTACCAGGTGGTGGAACAACCACGCGTCCTCCCCACAGGATACAACCTTCCTGGGTGCTGAGCTCATCCTGTCGTCTGGCATAGGGAATGAACTCAGGACTGTTCATCTTCGGCCATCCTCGCAAGATGTATTCTCGCACTCTTGCTAGAACAGGGTCTTTGTCTGTCCACTTCTTTATTTGTTGTGCGTTCACCAGGGGCACGCCGATATCTTCAAACAATAGCACTCTCTCCTCCTCCTCAGGCGTGCTGTCTCTTCCTCCATCCAAGGGTAGCCTACTCATCGCGTCAGCATTCGTATGGTCCCGTCCGGCTTTGTAAACGATGGTGTACTCATACGCTGCTAATGTAACGGCCCATCTCTGAATTCTCTGAGATGTCATCTGGGGTATGGCTCTCATTTCACTGAACAGTGAAATTAGTGGCTTGTGGTCAGTCACTATAGCGAACTGTCTCCCGTACAGGTATTTGTGGAATTTTTTTACACCAAATACTACTGCAAGGCCCTCCTTGTCTAGCTGGGAGTAGTTTTTCTCAGCTGCACTAAGAGTTCTTGAGACGAACCCTATGGGTCTCTCTGAGCCATCCTCCATACGATGAGAGAGTACAGCACCCACACCGTAGGGTGATGCGTCACACGCCAGGATGAGTGGTTTGTTTGAATCATAGTGCACTAACACACTACAGGACTGAAGTAGCGCTTTGGACTCTTCAAACGCCTTCTGCTGCTTGACCCCCCATGACCATTTTTCTTCCTTCTTAAGTAAGGTATGTAGTGGTGCCAGCAGCGTGGAGAGCTTTGGGAGGAACCTATGGTAATAGTTCAACAAGCCCAGGTAGGCTTTTAACTCAGTAACATTTTGTGGCTCAGGCGCCTCCGCAATGGCTTCCACTTTGTCTGTTAGAGGGTGTAGACCACTGGCGTTAATCTTGTGGCCTAGGAACACCACCTCTTTTCCCATGAACTCACACTTGCTTCTTTTCAACCTCAGACCGCTTTTCTCCAACCGTTGAAGCACTTCCTCCAGCGTTTTCAGATGTTCTTGTTCATTTGGTCCTGTACAAAGGATGTCATCCAAATAAATGGCAACATTCGGAATTCCACCTAGGATGCCCTCCATAGTTCTCTGGAATATAGCAGGACTGGAAGCTACTCCAAATGGTAAGCGTGTGTAGGTATATAAGCCTTTGTGTGTATTGATGGTTACATACTTTCTTGATTCTTCTTCCAAGACTACTTGTTGGTAGGCGTGACTCATGTCTAATTTCGTGAAGTGTCGGCCGCCGTTCAGCTGTGCGAAGAGGTCCTCCACTTTAGGAATTGGATACTGATCCACCCGTGATGCTCGATTGACAGTGAGTTTGTAATCTCCACATATTCTAATGGAGCCATCCGGCTTTCTCACTGGGACTATGGGCGCCGCCCATTCTGCAACCTGCACTGGCTCAATGATCTTGTCATCCAGCAGCCTCTGTAGCTCGCTTTCGACCAGTGGCTTGACTGCATAGGGTACCGGTCGGGGTTTGCAGAATCGTGGTTGGGCCTCCTTGTCCACATTAATCTTTGCAGTGACACCTTTTAGCTGTCCTACGCCTTCTTTGAACACCTCAGCGTGTCTTTCGAGGATCTCCTCCAGCTGCAATTTGGGCTGAGATTCCACTTTATTCACCAACTGATCCATCATGGCCAGTTCTTGTAGCCAACTTCGCCCTAGTAGATTTGGTCCTTCGCTCCCAACTACTACTACAGGTAAGTCCTTTTCTTTGTTTTCGTGCTGCACCTTCACTTGTGCCATGCCTAGCACGTCTAGCTTCTCTCCTGTGTATGTTTTTAATTTTAATGAACAGGGATTTAATTCTGCTGTGTCTGTTTTCTTCCACAGTTGTGTATATTGCTGTTTACTTAATATGGTTACTCCACAGCCTGTATCAACTTCAAATGTTACTTTCATTCCATTAACATTCATGGTACGCGTGATGGGCGCTACCTTGGTCAGCTCCTCTGACGTGTTGTAAATTGTGTGAAAACCCATGTCTTCTGTATCACTTTCTCCCTCCCCTCTCAGTTGATTCGCTCGCTGTTCCTTTCCTGGGCCCTTGTTTTCATACTTTTGCCCATTAACTGTCGCTTTCAGCACCTGTGCGCTGTCCACCTTTATTCTACATGCTTTCTTAATGTGCCCTCGCTTGCCACAATTATGACACAGCTCAGTGGCAAATTTGCACTCGGCGGCATTGTGCTGGCCTTTGCAGCGATAACAACTGGGGAATTTGTGCTGAGTTTTGTCAGTCGACACTTTGTGGACACCTACTTGGGTCTTAGGCACACGAACATGCGTTGCTGTGTCCTCTGTTAGCTTCCCTTGCATCTCTCTCACATCTTTAGATGCTGTTTCCATCGCTTGGCATAATTCCAAAGCCTTCGCAAAAGTGAGTTTTGTTTCAGATAAAAGTCGCCGTTGCATACGGTCATCATTCACTCCACACACAAGTCTGTCTCTTAACATTTCTTCCAATGAGTCTTTGTAATCACAGTGCAGTGTTAATTTCCTCAATTCTGCCACATACTCTGCTATGGACTCAGTGTTCCTCCTTATGCGTGAATTAAATTTGAATCGTTGCACGATTTCACTCGGTTTGGGGCTGAAGTGCTTCTGAAGCTCAGCAGTAAGCTGGTCGTACGTTTTATCTTTCGGTAATGCAGGGCTTATTAAATTTCTCAACAAACTGTAAGTAGTTGCACCAACTCCACTCAACAGTACAGCCTTCCTTTTGTCTGGCTCCTCAATGTCATTAGCTTGGAAGAAAAAGTCCAACATTTCACTATATTCTTCCCATGACTGAGTCGAGTTATCAAAAGGGGTTACCGTTCCGATTACAGCCGCCATTGCTCGTCGTGGTGGGGAAACCTCGTTTTTCCTCCTCTGAACTTGCACTCGAACTACTGGAGTCACTTGAGTTCGCCACACTTGCAATGTTCTCTGTTTCTCGCCGCTGATTTTTTTTTTTTTAATCCTCGTCGCCAATTGTGTGATATCCTACCGTGTAGCAATGATCACACTTGAGTTATTTCTTTGGCTAACTCTGCCGTTTATTCTGCAACACACATAATATGACTGAACATGGATTCTGCGCGGGGTTTTCACACTCTTATTCTAATGTGTCCCCCTTAATAGTAGTGCTGAACAATACAGGTAGTTCCCCCTAGAGGCATGTGCCAGTAATGTTCTATTTTAGACTTGCAGTCTACCACATTATGAATCTGTGAAAATGTCCACAGAGCATCACAGACTCTACAACAATATTATTAGTCAATTATTTCTACAGACCTATCCACCTTATTCCTGGGGGTGCTGCTGTAGGAATGATTATGGGCGGAGCTTCCGGTTTCAGCTGACATAGTGTTAAATCAGTCAGTAAAAGTGGAGTAGTAGGGGCATTTAAAATAGCGTTTTAAGAAGTTTTCCAAATTCATTTTAATGTGTAGTCCACATACGTGTTTTGTACTCAAGTTGCAGCTAATTTCAGCTCTTCTAGTTTTTGTAGTTTTTGAATGTTTTGGTGTAGTTCTGGTACTTGCTGGTGTTCGTGGTTGTGCCATAGACTGTATAAATGGAGGCTTCTCACCACACAGTGACAGACGACATCCAAGCACGGTGTTATGGCATACGTCTGCTCTAAGGTAAATTGATTATGTCCAACATATTTTAACAAAATGTAGCCGACTTTATTGTGGTGGAGACGTGCTGGTCGGAATGCGCACCGCGTCATTATGAGTATAGGCAACGAGAAGTCATAAATCACGACTCTTTCTTTGTTTGGTAGCGCAAGTCCCGGGAAAACCCCATGAGTGCCTGGTACCATTGGAAAGCTTAGAAATCGTACTTTCTAAAAATACCTGTTTTTGCAGAAGACGTAATTCCCCACTGATGGAATGCGAGTTTTCAACCTAGCTAAAATATAAACAAATCATCTTTTTCTGGGTCTGTTTTTGCGCACTTCCTACAAATTAAATATCATTTTGAAGGTCTTTCAATACAGAAAATGGAAATAATGTTACATCAGTTTTGAAAATGTCCTCAAAGTGACTCATTTTGCCAGCACGGGTCATTTGTTTACAGCGTTAGCATCTTAGCAGTGGTGCTAACTAACGGAGCTACTGTGTACGAGGCCACTTTTTAAGGTCATCTTCCTATCCCTCAATAGTCGTGGGAAGTGGTATGATTATATTACTGTTTTGAGGTGCAAGCGGCCGTGTTCCTGTATTTCTGATGCCGAAGTCATTGTTTTTTAACAAGAAAAAGTGTCCCATTTCAGTGATCGTTTTGCTACCATAGTTCACGCAAGGCATCATGGGGCCTAGGAATAAGGTGGATTACAAAATGGTCAGAGCACCCGCAAGTTGGAATACAAGGAAGGCGCCAAATCAGCTCTACTAATATTAATACGAGAAAGCCAAATTCTATTTCATTTCTCTGATAGTTTCCGAGATGACTCACCTTGGTTCTAAATAATTACAGGTAGTCAATAAAACAACACTTTCTCCTTCCCACCAATGTTTGAACAACCAATTATTCCACAGTAGGACACTATATTTACATAATTTTCGGCTTTAATGAAATACATATGTAATGTGCCGAGGTTCGGTGTGGTGGATGGACAACTCTTGTAATGAACAAAGCAGGAGGGAGACAGATAACTTTCTCAGCAGCACACTTTACTTTTCTACCTCATGTCAACACACACACAACACTTCCTTGTTCATCAGTCACATGACAACTTTAGCCAATCAGGAACTGGCAGGCTAGACCTCAGGTATATACCACATAGGCAGATTCAACAAGTTATTTAACTAATGTGAATGATATAAACATGAATACTTGTATGTAAATATTTGAAGAATGCTGCTACATAAATTAATAAATAGATGTGGAATGACCAAAATGTACAGTCTGTAAATATTTATGTAAATATGTCAATATCTAACTGTAAATAGCTTCTTAACTGGAATGCATCAATTAACACAAAATATTAATTTTCTCAGCCTGTGTATCTCACATTTCCTTCCTCTCTCACAAAAGAAACATCCTCGTTTCTCAAAAACTTAAAGGGGAGAGAAAAAAAAAAACATGAAACAGAACATAGTGTGGGCGGTTCGGTTAACCCCCACAACAGATTAAGGACAGTCAGCTCTCTTCTCTTGGTTTTTCCCGCTGCACTACTGAGATGTAATGTGCCATTCATGTATTGTGATGTAATGTGCCATGCATGTATTGTGATGTAATGTGCCATTCATGTATTGTGATGTAATGTGCCATTCATGTATAGTGTTCATGCGTCCTGTCCTTACTGTGACCTAGAGACAGATCAATATGTAGATGTGCCTTGTAACCTCTTTGTCCTGCAAGCTGGAGCAGAGGACAGCAATCTGCCTATTGTTATGTAGGTCTTTCAAATGCAAATGTCTCATGCCTGTTCTGCAGTCCTTTTGATCGTACTAACTGCTGTGAATCCGCTTTGATGTATGGTCTGAGTTGGGTATAAATACTGCACAGGTTCTGTAACTCATCCTCTCAATCTCACTTCTGCAACTGCTGCTGCTGGACACAGACTTAGTGTCCTCCTTCTCTGAGAGCCGCGGAGCTCGCTCCCGGTGCGCACGCACGGCGCCGGGAGTGGCGCTCGTGTCGGCAGTATGATTAATAAAACCTGCTTAAAACCACAGCATCGCTGCTTATTATTTCATGCTGCCGCACTGGTGACCCCGCAGACGCACACGCTTTGTGCGACGCAACCTTCTGGACTGGACATCCACGCTGAATCAGCCGAGGGACACAAGATGTCT
This sequence comes from Pholidichthys leucotaenia, assembly GCA_020510985.1. Lineage (NCBI taxonomy): Eukaryota > Metazoa > Chordata > Actinopteri > Cichliformes > Pholidichthyidae > Pholidichthys > Pholidichthys leucotaenia. The sequence goes on along the minus strand of CM035836.1, from coordinate 368,937,220 downwards.
CCTCCCTCTCGCCGCTCCAACGCACCATGACCTGAAGGCAGAAAAGAACACGCTGCCAGTGAATGCTTCACTGGTGACCCCGAACATGCACACGTTTTGTGCAAAGCAGCCTTCTGATCTGGACAGCTGCACTGGTGACCCGTTCTTCATGACGAGATCTGCACGTCTGAGATCTGCTCATCCACGCTGGACCGGCCGCGCTCGCAGCTCCTCCACACGAGAGCGCAGGCACCTCGTCCCCTCTCCACGACAGCGTCCTCCATGGCCGGCGGAGAACGCAACGCGTGGACCTGAACGCACTATGGCCAAGCTGCAGCCACAGCTCAAACCTGGATTTTATCGGATTTTATCGGCGCCGATCTCCACCAAGATTTCTGCACCCTGGTTCTCCTCTCCAGCTGGCCCATCCACGCACGGGACAATAACGGCTACAGAGACCACCATCGTCCTCCGCCGCTGCACATGCCCGAGAAAAACGGCCGATCGCCACCCTCGGAACCTTCAGGGCTGCCCGCACACCTGAAGCACACTCGCAGCTCGCCCACAGGATTCATTAATGGTCTCAGCCACGGCACATAAGGGAATTCAGCCGTCAGCTTTTCCCGAGGACTTTAGGGCTGCGCCCGCACCTAAAGCCACAAGCCAAGTCCCTCTGCTTCCTTTTTCTTTTTTTCTTACAGCCGCTACGCAGCCTCGCCGCTCCTGTTTTCTTCATGGCCACGAGAGGAGTCAGAGACTAATTTTTCTTCTTGTGGACCTCTGCACGTTCAACGGGACAGCCCTTCGACATCGCGGACCCACAAGCAATTTTTGCGCGGCTCGGACGATTTCACCGTCCCCCTGCCGGCACTTACTACCCCCCTCCTCCCTCCCCCTCCGCCTGTAGTGAGCTTCTCCCACAGCTCGCTCCCATAGAGGGATTATCGAGGTCTCGGCCCCCTGCCGTGCCCTCTGGGGGGGAGCGTGTGGGCGGTTCGGTTAACCCCCACAACAGATTAAGGACAGTCAGCTCTCTTCTCTTGGTTTTTCCCGCTGCACTACTGAGATGTCATGTGCCATTCATGTATTGTGATGTAATGTGCCATGCATGTATTGTGATGTAATGTGCCATTCATGTATTGTGATGTAATGTGCCATTCATGTATAGTGTTCATGCGTCCTGTCCTTACTGTGACCTAGAGACAGATCAATATGTAGACGTGCCTTGTAACCTCTTTGTCCTGCAAGCTGGAGCAGAGGACAGCAATCTGCCTATTGTTATGTAGGTCTTTCAAATGCAAATGTCTCATGCCTGTTCTGCAGTCCCTTTGATCGTACTAACTGCTGTGAATCCACTTTGATGTATGGTCTGAGTTGGGTATAAATACTGCACAGGTTCTGTAACTCATCCTCTCAATCTCACTTCTGCAACTGCTGCTGCTGGACACAGACTTAGTGTCCTCCTTCTCTGAGAGCCGCGGAGCTCGCTCCCGGTGCGCACGCATGGCGCCGGGAGCGGAGCTCGTGTCGGCGGTAAGATTAATAAAACCTGCTTAAAACCACAGCATCGCTGCTTATTTTTTCATGCCGCTGCAATAGCAACAATATTATTCGAGAACATAGTTCTTGAGATATCATGGTCGAACCAGATGCTGTTAGGGGTTGCTGGGAATAGTCAGAGCCAGAAGCATAGGTGACGGGGTGGGGGTGGGGGGTTGCAGAAGGACAAAGAGGGGAGGGTGAAAGGTGGGAGTGACAGTGGGGATGGGGTCGTTGCAGAGGAGGTGGTTGTAGCTGAGGAGGGAGTTGGAACTGTCCTGTGGCCTGTTAAGTGTGGCCCCTTCGTTGCTGCAGATGCTGAGGGTTTAAAGGGCAAAGCACCTGACAATGCAGTCAAGCGAGTGAGTTGAGGCTGTAGAGAGGAGCCACAAGCAGGTGGCTCACAACCATGACCTGGAACAGGGGCATTATAGGGCCTCAGGCGGTTGTAATGGACAACCTGTGACTTATCAGGTAAGTCCAAGAGGTAACGAATCCTGTATGTACAGTGGTGTGATAAAGTGTTTGCCCCCTTCCTGATTTCTCATTTTCTTGTATGTTAGTCATACTTAAATGTTTCAGATCATCAAACAAATTTAAATATTAGACAAAGATAACACAAGTAAACACAAAATGCAGTTTTTAAATGAATGTGTTTTTTACTAAGGGGGAAAAAATCCAAACCTACATTGCCCTGTGTGTAAAAGTGATTGCCCCCCTAAACCTAATAACTGGTTGGGCCACCCTTAGCAGTAACAACTGCAATCAAGAATTTGCAATTGGCAATGAGTCTTTTACAGCGCTGTGGAGGAATTTTGGCCCACTCATCTTTGCAGAATTGTTGTAATTCAGCCACATTAGAGAGATTTCGAGCATGAATCGCCTTTTTAAGGTCATGCCACAGCATCTCAATCAGATTCAGGTCAGGACTTTGACTAGGCCACTCTAAAGTCTTCATTTTGTTTTTCTTAAGCCATTCAGAGGTGGACTTGCTGGTGTGTTCTGGATCATTGTCCTGCTGCAGAACCCAAGTGCGCTTCAGCTTGAGGTCATGAACAGATGGCCGGACATTCTCCTTCAGGATTTTTTGGTAGACAGCAGAATTCATGGTTCTGTTTACCACAGCAAGTCTTCCAGGTCCTGAAGCAGCAAAACAACCCCAGACCATCACACTACCACCACCATATTTTACTGTTGGTATGATGTTCCTTTTCGGAAATGCTGTGTTACTTTTATGCCAGATGTAATGGGACACACACCTTCCAAAAACTTCAACTTTTGTCTTATCAGTCCACAGAGTATTTTCCCAAAAGTCTTGGGGATCATCAAGATGTTTTTTTGGCAAAACTGAGACAAGCCTTTATGTTCTTTTTGCACAGCAGTGGTTTTTGTCTTGGAACTCTGCCATGCAGGCCATTTTTGCCCAGTCTCTTTCTTATGATGGAATCATGAACACTGACCTTAACTGAGGCAAATGAGGCCTGCAGTTCTTTGGATGTTGTTGTGGGGTCTTTTGTGTCCTCTTGGATGAATTGTCGCTGCGCTCTTGAGGTAATTTTGGTCGGCCGGCCACTCCTGGGAAGGTTCACCACTCTTCTATGTTTTCGCTATTTGCGGATAATGGCCCTCACTGTGGTTTGCTGGAGTCCCAAAGTTTTAGAAATGGCTTTATAACCTTTTCCAGACTGATAGATCTCAATTACTTTGTTTTGCATTTGTTCCTGAATGTCTTTGGATCACAGCATGATGGCTAGCTTTTGAGGATCTATTGGTGTACTTCACTTTGTCAGGCAGGTCCTATTTTTTAGGCCTGGGTGTGGCTACAGAAATTGAACTCACCTTTCCAAAGATGTGATAAACCAGGTAATTTATGTTTTAACGGGGGGGGGGGGGGCAGCAATCACTTTTTCACACATGGCCTGTAGGTTTGGATTTTTTCCCCTTAATAATAAGCACCTTCATTTAAAAACTGCATTTTGTGTTTATTTGTGTTATCTTTGTCTAATATTTAAATTTGTTTGATGATCTGAAACATTTAAGTGTGACAAACATACAAAAAAATGAGAAATCAGGAAGGGGGGGAACACTTTTTCATACCACTGTAACTCCTGGTGAATCCACATCAGATCTGAGACACTCCAGTACCTCACAAGGGCCTTTCCAGTGTGGGGATGTATGACAATATGACAAAACCTCACGCTTTTGTCATATTGTCGTTTCTGCTGTTTGTGGGCAAAGTCTCTGTTCCATGCTGCAGAACTGGAGGCACATTTGAGTTTTCAGGTAAACTGTGCAACATAGTTACTTGGAGAACCTGGGGTAGATACAGACAGTGTGTTATTAGGCAACAACATGTTGGCAAGCAACCTTGCCTCACAACCATGTGTGAGGAAGAATGGAGTGAAGCCTGTTGTCGAGTGAGGGCTGGTGTTGTAGGCCAAGGCGACTTGGTTCAAACAGTCATCCCATTCACCAGGTTGTTGTAGAAGAGACGTTGCTAACTGATTAATAATTATCCTGTTGAATCTCTCTATCATACCCTCACATTGGAGATGATAAGGGCTTGTTCTTGTTTTCTGGATGCCCAGGAGATGACAGAGGTGTTTCACTAGATCAGACTCAAATTGACGGCCTTGATGTGTGTGCAAAACTTCTGGAATGCCATGTTCACAGATATAATTTTCAAACAGACATTTAGCAGCTGTTGTGGAGCGTTGGTCAGGAATGGCATACAGACTGACATACTTGAGAAATAATCTTGAACAACAAGCATATACCTGTTGCCATGACTTGTGATGGGAAGCTCTAGTATGTCAGCTGCAACCTTCTGGAATGGCTCGGTAGCAACAATTGTTTTCACTGGGGCCCTCTGATGAGGTGTGGGACTCCATCTAGCATCACAGGGAATACATTGCTTGCACCACATTTTAATGTCATGTGACATGAAGGGCCAATAGCACAGTTGCTGAGCACATTTCAGGACTTTGTCTGCAGAAAGATGGCCAGCTACTGGGGTTCCATGTAGCAGCTGTAGGATAGTGTCTTTTAGGGCATGAGGGACAACCACTTAATGCAGCATTGACTTAGCGGATGGCCTGAAAACTTTACGGCAGAGTAATCCCTTGTGGAAAGTGAGTCTGTGGTGGTACTCTTGCCAAAGCACCTTTTCAGCTGGTGTGCGTTTTTTCATATGCCAGTATTGGGGCTTCTGACCTTTTGTTTTCCAGTTAATAATCTCTTGATAGTACTGAATCCTGTTGTTGTTCTGTTTTGAGCTATTCGTCAGGAAGCTGGATCATAGATGTGGAAGAGACAAGCTGTCCCGAACACTGTGAGTCAGGATTAGAAGGTTGTGAACTAGTTTTGTTACATGGAACTGGTTCTGAATCAGTACTGTGGGAGGAGTCATGATGAACAGAATTGATGGGACAAGATAGACTTAAAGAACTGAAGTGTTTTTCATCAAGAGGTCAACTGGTGGACACAGTACCGCAAGTGAGTTGCTCACTTTGGTTGGGGTTAGCAGGACAACGTGACATTGCGTCTGCATTAAGATGACAATGACCATTTTTGTGAACTGCAGTCCACTCAAAAGGATCAAGTTCAAGGGCCCAGCGTGCATGACGACCAGTTCTGTCATTGTCAATGGGTATTTTTCTGAAACCCAAAAGAGGTTTGTGGTCTGTGACGATGGCAAAAGGCTGCTTATAGAGATAGTGACGAAAGTGTCGTACTGCCCAGACAATAGCCTAGAGCTCTCTATCATAGGTTGACCATTTCTTTTCTGCTTTAGTCAGAATATGGCTTGCATAAGCAATCACTTTTTCCTGATTTCCTTGTCGCTGACCTAGCACAGCACTAATAGCAAAACAGGAAGCATCTGTGTATAGGGAGAATGGCAATGTGAAGTCAGGGAATGCAACAACTGGTAGGCTTGAGAGTACATGTTTGAGGTAAGCAAATGCATCCTGACATTGTGAAGTCCAGTGGAAAGGCACATTTTTCTCAGTGAGTGCATGTAGAGGGACGCAGTGATGTGCAAAGTTCCTAATGAACTTGCGGTAGTATGAACAAAGTCCCAGGAATGCTCTTACTTTTGTTGCAGAGCGGGGAGTAGGCCATTCTTGGGCATTGTTTACATTTCATAGGTCTGGCTGAATGCCATTTTTGGATACAATATGGCCTAAAAATTGCACCTCATCTCTAGCAAAACTGCATTTTGAGGGGTTTAGTTTGAGGCCACTTGCTTGGAATCTGGAGAGGATTTCATCCAGGTGCTGGAGATGTTCAGTGAAGGAACGGCTGTAAATGAGGACATCATCCAAATACACCAAGCAGGTTTTCCATGGGAGACCACGAAGTACCATCTTCATTAAGCGCTGGAATGTGGCTGGTGCATTTGTGAGTCCCACTGGCATAACTTTAAACTGATAAAGTCCACTACCTGTTGTGAATGCTGTCTTTTCACAATCCTCCTCCTCCAACTCAACTTGCCAGTAACCATGCTGAAGGTCCATTGTGGAGAACCACGCAGAGCCAGCCAGAGCATCCAATGCATTGTCCACTCTAGGGAGGGGATGGGAATCCTTAATTGCCACTGCATTGAGCTTCCTATAGTCCAGGCAAAAATGGCATGCTTCATTTTTCTTGCGCCCCAAAACAACTGGCGCAGCCCACGGGCTATAGCTTTCTTCAGTGACACCTGCTTTCAACAGGTTGCCAACTTGAGTCTGTATTTCAGCTCTTTGATCTGGAGTTACTCGATAGGCTCTCTGTTTGATTGGTACTGCATCACCAGTGCGGATACGATGTTTAATTAGACCTGTGCGGCCTCTATCCTCTGAGTCCTTACTAAACACTACAGAGCATTTCTGAAGCAATGACTTTAAGGACTGGACTTGGGAAGGTGACAGGAGTGTTTCATTACCTGTACAGGTGGAGATGAATCACACACAGATGCATAATTTTTGTCCTCAAGTGGCATGACATCAACAGATGACAGAATGAAATTCACCTAGGTGTTGACCAGAGTGTAGTTCAATGCCGTCCCTGGAGGGATTTAAGAGTCAAACAACAGTTGTGCCATTTTGAACTTCGTTGAGTGTGTGTGCTACAACAGTGTCACAGGATGGGTTGGGCATGAGAACACCGCAATAATCAGTAGGCACAGGAGAAACAGGTGTAGCTGCTAACACACAAGCTGTGACAATGGTTTCACTCATAGCTGGGATCTTTGTGGGTGTAAGCACAGTCACGTTACAGCAGGCAGCTACTTCATGTCCCTTGGGCAACAGAGGAATCTTCATGTCCCACAACTGAAGAATTTTGTTTTTGAGATCAAGTAGAGCATGGTGTTTTCCAAGAAAATCCCAACCTAATATGACAGACTGGTATCCCCCTCTAAGCACTTCAAATTCCTGTTGCCATACCTGTTTTGCAAGTCTGATTCCAATAGTTAGCTTGCCTAAGATGTCCAGGTGCTATCCATTGGCTGAACGAGCGGGAACAGAGGAGGATGTCAGGGGACGTTTTTCAGAGCATGATGTAGAGCCTGAGTCAATTAAAGCACACACTGCAATACCTTCAATGATAGTGAGGATTGTAGAAGAAACAGAGTCAACAGATTGTGATTTATCTGTATCAGGCATTAATGTAGTAGGGGTATCAGTTTGGGGCTGTGACTCAGCAGCTGATGTTTGCCCCTCAACAGCAGCTACTGGAAGTTTCCCTGTTAGTTACAGCCTGAGTGTGCATGTCTGTCTGGAGACTGAAATTGAACAGTACCTCTCACATGTGGACTTGAATATCTGTTTCTCCGTGGAACTGGGCTAGGGGTATATTCAAGCCTGTGGGTGATGTCGTCATGGTGATCGTACCTGAAGTAGGGATAGGATGGGCGTGATGGAGAGCAGCGCCTGTTATTGCTGTCATGCCACTCACGGTATCTATGATGAGTAGAAGGGGGAGAACAGTGTTTGTAACATGACACCAGATCACGAGCAGGATATCATTCAGGTGAGTAATAGTCTCTGTGGTGTGGTCTATTGTGGTAGGAGGGAGGAGAGGCATTGCGTGTCCTGTAATGGGGATCACTGGAGGAAGGTCTGTCAGACCTAGAATCTAAACACTGAGCAAGATAGCTGTGTTTTACCTGCAACAGCTGCACTTCACATTTCAAGGAGTTAACTGTGAGGGTCAGTTGCTCCATTGCCTGAAGAAGTTTGTGGTCAGAAGGGTAAGGGCGAATCATAGCCACCTGTTCTGAAGGTTGACTGTGTGGGGTAGCCATAGCTGTTAGTGGCAGAGCTGCACGTGCTCTCTCGCATCAACTGGCAATGTGCAGGGTATCTTCAAGGTTCCCTGCCCCTAACTCATGAATTTTTGACTGTAAGTTGGGGTCTAATCCAGCCACAAAGCGTCAAAATCTTTCTCTTTCCAATGCACTGTAGTCATAGTTAGGGAATGCTTCTAACACAAGATATGTAATATCAGCACGGTACACATCCATGCTCTCACCTGGCTGACAAGGGCGAGCATTGACATGTGTTTGGAAGAATGGCAGAGAATATTTCAGGCCAAAAACTGCTGTTAGTTTCTCTTTTATGGAATCATAGTCTTTCTGGGTTGCAGAGGGCAAGCTGTCCCAATACAGCAAGGCATCATCAGCTATGCGGGTCGGGAGAACAGATGACATGACCACAGACAGATCTGAATCAGGTGAAGCCATAGCTTGTACTGCTACTTCAAAGCGTCGAGCCCAGTTTGAAAAAGATTCAGTCCCATTACCTTTGAAAGCAGGTGGAAGGTCAATTTTCAGGGCGTTGGAGACAGCATGTGAGGCAGAAGTGACATCCATTGACCTCCGGTGTTGCATGGAAGAAGGACATGATGATTCATGTTCATCATCTGACATGGTGATAAAATGTCCCATGAAAAATCCATAAAAAGTATAAAAAGTAACAAAGAAATGCTGCAACAGTCCGTAATGCCTCAGTAAACAATAACAATGTTTAGTCCAGCAGCAGCTCACAAAGAGAAAAAAAAAAGTCCAGCCAGCCAGTGCAGATGTGACAGTATTCGTAGGATAAAACTCACCAAAGGCAAAAAATCATACAACTAATGGTCACCGTTGCTACCAAATGTAACGTGCCGGGGTTTGGTGTGGTGGATGGACAACTCTTGTAATGAACAAAGCAGGATGGAGACAGATGACTTTCTCAGCAGCACACTTTACTTTCTACCTCATGTCAACACACACTTCCTTGTTCCTCAGTCACATGACATAACTTTAGCCAATCAGGAACTAGCAGGCAAGAACTCAGGTAAATACCACATAGGCAGATTCAATAAGTTATTTAACTAATGTGAACAATATAAACATAAATACTTATATGTAAATATTTGAAGAATGCTGCTACATAAATTAATAATTATATGTGTAATTACCAAAATGTAAATTCTGTAAATATGTAAATATCTAATTGTAAATAGTTTCTTAACTTAACTGGAACACATCAATAAACACAAAATATTAATTTTCTCAACTTGTGTATCTTCCACATAGAATCACCCCCTGCAGCTTCTCTCCCAACATGACCGCCCATATAGCGACCAGTGTTATGCCGAGAATTGCTTGCTTGCCAAGAATTGCATCCCATCATTGCAAGCAGGTGTTTAGTATTGTCAAAGTCAATACAACTTTGAGAAAGTGATTACCCTTTTTACCGATAATGCATAAATGCAATATCTCAACTTTGAAGACTGTAAAACGTGGAGTTGGATCACTATGACTTCTAACCCTCTTTGAAACACTAAAACGTCTGGTGAATAAACATAATTTAAAGATAATTTACAAGAGGTAATAACAATTTTTACTTCTAAAAATGTATAATGGGTACTTCTAAAAATGCACAAATGGTTTCAAGCCTGGCTGTAGTGTTATATTTTATAGTTTTGGTGGATGAGATGCAATTCTTGGCAAGTGAGCAATTCTTGGCATAACACTGGCAGCCGTGTGATGTCACCTTAAAACTATGAATAGACAGATGGGAAGCCAAAGCTGTTACCTTCAGAGCTAACAGTGGTACTAGGAAGCTTGCATATTGTTATTTTCTTTAGATTTCAGTCGCCCTAATAAGCATCCCTGTTTCCACCTAGTTCACTAATCCACAATTGATAATATATCTTGCGTCACTCTGGCTTGTTATACTTTTGCCATGATGCTATACTGAACTGCTAATGCTAGCATGTTAGGTGGTCCAAGTTGATCATTTTAACCAGATAGAGCTTGCTTCAGCGGGGACAAGGTAACAGACAGGCCGCCTGAATCCAGCCGATTTTGATCACTATTTTCTATAAATTCTATTCACTTCCACTGGAGTCCCTTCTCATCTAACAGCACTTGACCATGTACAGCATTTCATCTCAATAAATTAGAATGTCATTGAAAAGTTTATTTGTTTCAGTAATTCAATTCAAAAAACTGAAACCCATATATAGTTTTATCACACACAGAGTGATATCAGGGTTTTCTCTGGTAACATTTCTGGGTGGCGGCCCGCTTCGACAGAAAATTTACCACCACGCCAATAAGGAGATATGAATTTAAGAAAAATATATGAAGCAATGACTTTCCACAAGCGCGCACACAAACAGCGCGTGCGGCCGTCATCCGCACGGAGTTTAGAAGCGCCCCGCCAACGTGAGCTTTCCAGTCAGTCATCAGGCAGTATCTCGCTAGCGGCAGCAGCGTCTTTGTGGAAAAGGAGTGAAAACCAGGAAGTCAATCAGCAGAAATGGACTCTGAAGAGAAACTTTGTGAAGAAGTCCGCCATTTCTTCGTTGGTGAAAATCCTGGCACGTCAGCGCCTTGCCACTACCTATCGGGCAGGAGTGAAATTACAAATGATGATTGTGTGCATGCATCAACCGTTCAGCCTGGGTAGATGACTAGAGGGACTAGAGGGGAAATGCAGCATGAACAAAGCCTGCTTCATGCTGCATTTCTCCTCTAGTCCGCGTACGTTTTGGACGAGCCTGGCAAGCACGCGACGCTGTTCATGCTCACTTTTTTCATCTACCCAGGCCAAGCCCTTGACGCATGTGCACAACCATCATTTGTAGCTTCACTCCTGCCCGATAGATATCGCCAAGGCGCTGACGCGCCAAGATTTTCACCAGCAAAGAAATGCCGGACTTCTTCATAAAGTTTCTCTTCAAATATACAGTCCATTTCTGCTGTTTGACTTCCTGGTTTTCACTCCTTTTCCACAAAGATGCTGGTGCCGCTGTGAAAGAAAGTATGTATGTATGATTTATGTATGTTTTTATTCTTGTTTTCTGCCTCCTCGTTGTCTTCTTTGTCTACAGATGTATGCTGTGTCGATATCGCCACCTCGTGAATGGGACGTTCAGTCTTGACTGTCCGAGAGAAACATGAATTTATTAAAGCACTGTAAACGTGGAAAAAAAATCAGAAGAGGTAAATAAGCACTGGAGGCATTTATCATGGTTTTAACCCGCTGGAAACGGGAGCAATAACGGAAGAGTCGCTTAACTAAGAGATGTGGTTAGAATTCAAATGCAGCCAGCTTCATATGAAGGGAAAGACAAGGGGGACTACTGAATTGCTGAGGATATATTTCACCAGCCACTACAATATTAAATTATGTTCCCAATTATGTACCAGCAAGTTAAGAGGACCGAAATTCACGAAGTCAGTGACTTTAATCCGTCAGCAGCCTTCAGACAAACTAACCGTGCCAACATTTGGATTTCAAAATAAGGGAGGTTTTTCTTGGCGGTGAGGAGATTTCTAAAAAAAAACTACAAATATATAGGAATATTATAGCACAAATAATGGCATCCTTGGTCATTTAAGTTAATTTAAGTAATTAAATACTGTAGCGGGTTGAATTCAACCCCCCCACAACACAGAGACAGAACACAGAGACGGTCAGCTCGCACTCCTGGATTTTTTCCGCTGCATGCTGCGTTTACAGCTGTGAGGTTAAAGTGTCATCCATGCATTGTGTTCATGCATCCTGTCTGTACCTCTGATATGCAAATGCCCAGACTGACTGCTGTGAATGTCTTTGATCTATTGTTTGAGTTGAGTATATATGCTGCACTGTGCTGTAAATCTGCCTCTCATTCTCTCACTCTGATTCTGCATCTGCTGCGAGACACACACACTGTCTCCTCTTTGAGAGCTGGAGGAACGAAGCGGCAGCCTGCTCAAACCATGGGCTGTAGCCGAGTTCTGATGAAGGCGGGTGATAATAAAGCTGTTTAAAAATCCAACGCTGCCTTTATTTTATCATCCTCTTCACTGGTGACCCCGGAATGCACACGTTTTGTGCAAACGCAACCTTCTGATCTGAACAGCCATGCTGGCGACTCGAGACTGTAGAAAACGAGCGGCCAGCGAACGCAGCACCCGGGCATGACTGCTCCGTCACAGCAGCCTGACTGGTCTGCCCTCCCTGCGGCCTCAGGGAGACCTCGACGCAGAGCCCACGGCGGGCGAGCCGCTCTCAGGACATCAGCCAAGACCGGGTAAGCGGCAGAGAACGTCATGGCGCGCCCTCGCCGAGATCGGCACATCCATGCGGGACCGGCCGCGCAGCTCCTCCACATCAGAGCACATGAGGGCGACTCCCATGGCCGACGGAGTACATGTGGACCTGAACGCACCATGACTAATCTGCAGCCACGGCTCGTCAGAGATGTTTTTCGGCGCAGACTGCGCCGATCTCCACCAAGTTTCCGACCCTGATTTCCTCTCCAGCGGGCCCACCCACGCACGGAGCCCCGGCACGCGCACCGGGGGTGACGAGGACGGCGCACCACGCACGGGACAAATACGGCTTTTCCGACCGCCTTCCTTCTGCTGCACACTGGCCCTTCAGGCTTGCTGGTACACCTGAGGCCCGCAGCTTGCTCACGGGATTTTATGGTCTTAGCCACGGCACACAAGGGGAATTCAGCTGTCTGCGGTTCCCGAGGCTGTAGGGTTATGTCTGCCCTAAAGTCAACACGCCAGTCCCTCTGCTTTTATTTTTTTCTTGCCGCCGCTCCTGCTTTTCTTCATGGCCACAAGAGGAGTCAGAGACTAATTTTTTTCTTCTTCTTATCTCCGCATGTTCAGACGGGACATCGCGGAGCAGCAAACACTTTTGGCGTGACTCGAACGATTTTCCCGCGCCCGGTCAGCATTTGCTACCCCCCTCCCCCTCCTCCTGCACAGAGCTTTTCCCTGCTCGCTGCCCAAACTGCAACATCGAGGTCACGGTCCCCTACCGTGCCCTCTGGGGGGGAGCAGTGTGGCGGGTTGAATTCAACCCCCCCACAACACAGAGACAGAACACAGAGACAGTCAGCTCGCACTCCTGGGTTTTTTCCGCTGCATGCTGCGTTTACAGCTGTGAGGTTAAAGTGTCATCCATGCATTGTGTTCATGCATCCTGTCTGTACCTCTGATATGCAAATGCCCAGATTGACTGCTGTGAATGTCTTTGATCTATTGTTTGAGTTGAGTATATATGCTGCACTGTGCTGTAAATCTGCCTCTCATTCTCTCACTCTGATTCTGCATCTGCTGCGAGACACACACACTGTCTCCTCTTAGAGAGCTGGAGGAACGAAGCGGCAGCCTGCTCAAACCATGGGCTGTAGCCGAGTTCTGATGAAGGCGGGTGATAATAAAGCTATTTAAAAATCCAATGCTGCCTTTATTTTATCATCCTCTTCAATACAATTTTATTTTTTTTTTCTTTGTAATAAGAGTTAAATTATTGTTCTGTTCTGACTGCAAAGTTATGCTCAAAAATATAAATTGTTATAAGGAAAAAGTAAAAAAAAAATACCACAGTCTGTTTCAAAATTATTTTAAAAAAAGTAATTTTATTAAAAAAAAAACAGACAAAAATAAGCCATAAAATAATCCACAAATTTATAATAAAGTTTCAAATGTACAAGAAACCCCTCATGGATCGTCACCTTATCGTGGTGGGGGGTTTGCGTGCCCCAGTGATCCCAGGAGCTATGTTGTCCGGGGCAATTTGCCTCTGATAGGGTCACCCAAGACAAACTGGTCCTGGGTGAAGGGCCAGACTAAGAACGATCCAACAGACTCTCATGATAAATTCTAGATCAAGGATTCAGTGTACCCCGCCTGGTATGGGGTTACCGGAGCCAGGCCTGGGGGAGGGGCTCGATGGCTAGCGTCTGGTGGCCGGGTTTCCACCCATGGGACCCAGCCAGGCTCAGCCCGAAGGAGTTACATGGGTCTGCCCTCCAGTGGGCTCACCACCTGCAGGAGGGATCATGGGGGTCCGGTGCTATGTGGATTAGGTGGCGATCAAAGGCGGAGACCTTGGCGGACTGATCCCAAGCTTTCAAAACTGGCTTTTGGTACGTGGAATGTCACCTCTCTGGTGGGGAAGGCGCCTGAGCTGGTGTACGAGGTTGAGAGATACCGGCTAGATATAGTCAGCCTCACCTCAACACACAGCTCCGGTTCCGGAACCAGTCTCCTGGAGAGGCGCTGGAATTTGGCCTTTTCTGGAGTTGCCCCGGGTGAGAGGCGAGGGAGCAGGGGTGGGTATTCTTGTATCCTCCCACCTTGCTGCCTCTATATTGGAGTTTTCCCCGATGGATGAAAGGGTTGCTTCCCTGCGCCTTCGGGTTGGGAAACGGGTCCTGACCATCATTTGTGCCTATGCACCAAATGATGTTTCAGAGTACCTGTGGGCACATATGTGGTTTCCATATGCTTCACATGCTTGTTACTGTATGCTTATTGTTTACTGCACGTCTCAGAGGAACAAAAGGTCTGAACCTCCTAGGGGTTGCAGGAGGATGTGAAGTCTGGCCTTTTGTATGCAGGGAGACGGCCATGAAGGATTTCCTGACCACCAGGACTGCAAGGGGAGACCACCAGGACTTCAGGTGGAGACAGGAGACCTGAAGGGGGGCGCGTTGTGATTTGGGATGTAAAGACAATGCGACTGTTGACTTTGATGTCCTGGGGTATAAAGGGGCAGCTGTGGGGGCATGTCTCACTCTTGTCTGTTTTTGGATGTTGGAGAATGTTGGAGAATGTGTTGTGAATAAAACTGATTTTGAGTAATAAACTTAGCCTCGTCTTTCCACACAATCTCCACACTGGTGACCTTACGACTGATCATGAGCGGAGACGAATCTCCCGAGCCAGACTCGCCAGGAGCCAGCCAGATGAGTGCAGCCACAGTCCACCTACCGGACTTCTGGCCGAACAATCCGCGCTCCTGGTTTAGCGCAGTCGAGGCACAGTTCCACCTCTGGAGGATTTCGGTGGACGACACAAAGTTCTACCATGTGGTTGCAAAGTTGGACAACCACACAGCCCAGCGGGTGGCGAACCTGATCAACCGTCTGCCGGACAGCGACAAGTACAGCACATTGAAGGCTGCGCTCATTCACTACTTCACCCTTTCGGTGCAGGAGCGAGCAGAGAGGCTCCTAGTGCTGACTGAATTTGAGGGCGACAGACCTGCAGACCTCATGGGGAAGATGTTAAGTTTGAGAGACTCCGAAGGTGACAACTTCATTTTCACCCACCTCTTCCTCAGAACCCTGCCGTCAGAGGTGAGAGTGACCCTGGCCAGCTCACCACTGCTGGCCCGACGAGACTACCACGAGCTGGGCCAGGAGGCGCAGCGACTCGTTGACGCCAGTAAACGACGTGCGGCTGCGGCTGCGGCAGCGGGGCCAGGTGCGACGGCCGGAGATGGCAGGGGGCCAGAGGCTGCAGCACCAGACTCACCGACGGCGGCGGCGGCAAGGGCCGGGAAACACGGAGCTGACGACGTCCTTTGCTTCTACCATCGCCGTTTCGCAGAGAAGGCACGCAAGTGCATTCCACCTTGCCACTTCAAGCGCTCGGGAAACGCCAAGACCGGGGGTCGGTAGCGGCTGCGGCCCTCGGAGAGGAGAACAAGCTGCTCTACTTGAAGGATGCACACTCGGGGAGGCACTTCCTCGTGGACACGGGCTCCCAGCTGAGTTTCATCACACCTTCCTACGCTGACTGGCTGGCGCCTTCCAGCGGTCCCCGGGTGTCAGCAGCGAACGGCTCAGCGATTAAGACCTTCGGTGAGAGGACTCTACTTCTGTCTTTACACGGCGGCACTTTCGAATGGACTTTCATCATAGCGGCAGTCAATTTCAACATGTTAGGGGCTGATTTTTTGTGCTCACATAGTTTGTTAGTCGATCTTGTTAACAGACGCCTGGTTAATGCACTCTCTTTTTCTTCTATTCCCTGTACAGCTCGAGTGGCCCCGCCAACAGCACAAGCCAACGTCACAGCTGCGGGTGGTAAGTTCCACACACTCCTCACTCAGTTCCCAGCACTCACGGTCCCAACATTTTCGGGGACAGTGGCTAAACACGGGGTGGAACATTTTATTACTACCACTGGACCACCCGTTTTCGCAAAAGCTCGGCGCTTGGATTCAGCTAAACTGACCATAGTGCGCGAGGAGTTCGCCAACCTGGAGAGGTTGGGCATCATCAGGCGTTCGAAGAGCCCTTGGGCTTCACCGCTTCACATGGTCCCGAAAGCTGATGGCTCGTGGCGGCCTTGTGGTGATTTCCGCAGGCTGAACAACGCTACAGCGCACGACCACTACCCGATCCCGCACATCCAAGATTTTTCAGTTCATTTGGCGGGGCGCGCGTTTTTTCTAAAATAGACTTGGTACGCGGTTACCACCAGGTCCCAGTGCGCGCAGAGGACATACCCAAAACAGCGGTAATAACTCCCTTCGGGCTTTTCGAGTTTTTGCGCATGCCGCTTGGGCTTAAGGGCGCTGCGCAGACGTTCCAACGCATGATGGACGCGGTTCTGCACGATCTCCCTTTCGTGTTCGTCTACCTGGACGACATTCTGGTAGCCAGCGCATCCGAAGACAAACACAAAAACCACCTCACAGCAGTTTTCCGGAGGTTGGCAGAGCACGGGTTAATAATTAATCCGGCGAAGTATCAGTTCGGGGTGACGCAGATTGATTTTTTGGGCCATCGCATCTCCCCAGAGGGAGCGGTCCCTCTGCCTGACAAAGTGCGAGCAGTAACAAATTTTCCCCAGCCACAAACGGTCAAAGCGTTACAGGAGTTTTTGGGAATGGTAAATTTTTATAACCGTTTCCTCCCCCGCGTAGCGCAGCTCATGCAACCATTGTATGGTGCACTTAAAAAGCAAAAACCCACAAATAAAGTCGAATGGTCTCCGGAGCGAGAGCGCGCATTTTCCGAAGTCAAAACAGCTTTGGCAAACGCTGCGTTGGTAGCACATCCAGTCCCAGTGGCCCGCATGGCGCTCACTACAGACACGTCAGATGTGGCCATAGGGGCTGTCGTGGAACAGTTTGTAGCCGGAGCCTGGCAACCGCTCGCCTTTTTCAGTAAGACCCTGCGCGACAGCGAACGAAAATACAGCGCATTCGACAGGGAGTTGTTAGCTCTCCACTTGGCCATTCGCCACTTCCAGTTCTGGCTGGAAGGACGCCGTTTCATCGCGTTTGTTGACCACAAGCCGCTGACTTTTGCGATGGCCAAGATTTCAGAACCTTGGTCGGGCCGGCAGCAGAGGCAGCTGGCCGCGATTTTGGAGTTTACCACCGATATCCAGCATGTGGCGGGTAAACTTAATGTAGTGGCAGATTGCCTCTCGCGTGTCGTGGGGGCTCCCGTCCGCGCGGAGGTAGAGCCTGCAGCCATGGCCGTGGAGCAGGTTAGCGACGCGGAAGTGCGCGTGACCCCAGTCCGCGTGGGGATAGATTACGCAGCCATGGCCGCGGAGCAGGGTAGCGACGCGGATGTGCGCGCACTCCAGTCTGGACCAACAGGGTTAAGGCTGGAGAGCAGGGTGCTGCGAGACGGTATGCCCCCCCTAATTTGCGATGTCTCCACTGGGCGACCGCGTCCGGTAGTTCCAGCCGCGTGGCGCCGCCATGTTTTTGACTCGATCCATTCTCTGGCGCACCCGGGAGCGCGCGCGTCGGTCAAAATGGTGGGAGAGAAGTTTGTGTGGCCGAGCCTGCGCAAACAAGTTAGAGAGTGGGCGGCAGCCTGTACAGCCTGCCAGCGGGCCAAGGTTCATAGGCACACGAGAGCTCCCTTGGAGCCGTTTCACATCCCGGCTAAAAGGTTTGATCATGTCCACGTGGACCTCGTAGGCCCCCTCCCGCCCTCACAGGGGTACACACATCTTATGACAATGGTTGACCGCACCACGCGCTGGCCAGAAGTGGTCCCGCTTTCGTCAACCACGGCTGAGGAGGTAGCGCGCGCGTTATTAACGGCATGGGTAGCGCGTTTTGGAGTCCCGTTGGACATTACGTCTGACAAATGCCCGCAGTTTGTTTCCGAACTTTGGTCAGCGATGTCCCACAGCCTGTGGGCAACGATCCACCGCACGACTGTGTACAACCCGCAGGCTAACGGGTTGTGCGAACGTTTTCACAGGTCATTGAAGGCGGCCCTCAGAGCGTCGCTTACGGATACAAATTGGGTGGACAAGCTACCATGGGTTTTATTGGGGTTGCGTTCTGCACCTAAGGAGGATTTAGAAGCCTCCCCAGCTGAGCTAGTTTTTGCACAACCACTTCGGCTGCCCGGGGAATTTCTCCCAGATAATCCTGCGCCAGAATGCTCCCCGGTTCAGCGGTTACAGAATAGCATGGGCCCGGGCACGCTACCTGGCCCCGTTCACCACAGTTTTCCGCGTGTTTTTGTGCCTAAGGCTTTGAAAAATGCAGAGTTTGTTTTTGTCAGGCATGACGCTCATTGTCCGCCCTTGCGCCCACCTTATGACGGACCATATAGAGTGTTGGAAACAGGGGATAAGCATTTTTTGCTAGATATGGGGGGCAGAAAAGAAAGGATTAGCATTAACAGGCTCAAACCCGCTTTTGTGTTAGCTGACGAAGTTGTGCAGTTGGCGAAGGCTCCTCGGCGCGGCAGACCCCCTAGAGAGCATTCCCCAGAACACCCACAGAGGTTGACTAACAGTTCTCATCCCCAGGCAACAGATCCACAGCGGGAAGACGCCGTGGAAGTGATACAGCCTGCTTTTAGCAGATATGGGAGAAGGTTGAGACCTAAGCGGCATTTGGACTGATATATAGTAATTTTATTATGGCATGCAATCTGTGGTGATGTTGTTCCATCTTAGACGTTTGGGGGGGATCATGTGGGCACATATGTGGTTTCCATATGCTTCACATGCTTGTTACTGTATGCTTATTGTTTACTGCACGTCTCAGAGGAACAAAAGGTCTTGAACCTCCTAGAGGTTGCAGGAGGATGTGAAGTCTGGCCTTTTGTATGCAGGGAGACGGCCATGAAGGATTTCCTGACCACCAGGACTGCAAGGGGAGACCACCAGGACTTCAGGTGGAGACAGGAGACCTGAAGGGGGGCGCGTTGTGATTTGGGATGTAAAGACAATGCGACTGTTGACTTTGATGTCCTGGGGTATAAAGGAGCAGCTGTGGGGGCATGTCTCGCTCTTGTCTGTTTTTGGATGTTGGAGAATGTTGGAGAATGTGTTGTGAATAAAACTGATTTTGAGTAATAAACTCAGCCTCGTCTTTCCACACAATCTCCACATACCCACCCTTTTTGGAGTCTGTGACTGGGGTGCTGGAGGGTGCTCCTCTTGGAGTCTCCATTGTCCTACTGGGGGACTTCAATGCGCACATGGGCAACAACAGTGAAACCTTGAGGGGGGTAATTGGGAGGAATGGCCTGCCCGATCTGAACCCGAGTGGTGTTCAGTTATTGGATTTCTGTGCTAACCACAGTTTGTCCATAACAAACACCATGTTCAAGCATAAGGGTGTCCATATGTGCACCTGGCACCAGGACACCCTAGGTCGCAGGTCAATGATCGATTTTGTTATCGTGTCATCAGACCTGCGATCGTATGTCTTGGACACTCGGGTAAAGAGAGGTGCAGAGCTGTCAACTGATCACCACCTGGTGATGAGTTGGATCCGATGGCAGGGGAGGAAGCCATTCAGACCTTGTAGACCCAAACGTATAGTGAGGGTGTGCTGGGAATGTCTGGCTGAGGCCCCTGTCCGGGAGGTCTTCAACTCCCACCTCCGGAAGAACTTAACCACATTCCGAGGGAGTCTGGAGACATGGAGTCTGAATGGGCCATGCTCTCCACCTCTGTTGTTGAAGTGGCGGCCCAGAGCTGCGGCCACAAGGTGGTCAGTGCATCTCGTGGTGGCATCCCCCGAACCAAGTAGTGGACACCAGTGGTGAGGGGGGCCATTAAGCTGAAGAAGGAGTCCAATCAGGCTTGGTTGGCTTGTGGGACTTCCGAAGCAGCTGAGGTGTACCGGCAGGCCAAGCGGAGTGCAGCTCAGGTGGTTGCTGAAGCAAAAACCTGGGTATGGGAAGAGTTTGGTGAGGCCATGGAACAAGACTTTCGGTCGGCCTCGAAGAGATTCTGACAAACTGTCTGGCGGCTCAGGAGGGGGAAGCAGCTCCCTGTCCACACTGTGTATGGTGCGGATGGGACACTGTTGACTTCGACTGGGGATATCATCGGGCGGTGGAAGAAATACTTTGAGGATCTCCTCAATCCCACTGATGCGCCTTCCACAGAGGAAGCAGGGTTTGTGGACGAGGGGGATGACTCGCCTATCACAGGGGCTGAGGTCGCCAAGGTGGTTAAAAATCTCCTTGGTGGCCGGGCCCCGGGGGTGGATGAGATTCGCCCCGAGTACCTCAAGGCCCTGGATGTTGTTGGGCTGTCATGGTTGACACGCCTCTGCAACATTGCGTGGAGGCCGGGGGCAGTGCCTTTGGCATGGCAAACCGGGGTGGTGGTTCCTCTCTTCAAAAAAGAGGAGCGGAGGGTGTGCTCCAACTTTAGAGGGATCATACTCCTCAGCCTCCCTGGGAAGGTCTATGCCAAGGTACTGGAGAGGAGAGTCCGGCCGTTGGTCGAACCTCAGATTCAGGAGGAGCAACGTAGTTTTTGTCCTGGCCGTGGCACATCGGACCAGCTCTTTACCCTCTGGAGAATTCTCGAGGGCTCATGGGAGTTTGCCCAACCAGTTTACATGTGTTTTGTGGACTTGGAGATGGCATTTGACCGCGTCCCTCGTGCTTTTTTGTGGGGGGTGCTTCGGGAGTATGGGGTATCGGGCTTGTTGTTATAAGCTATTCGGTCTCTGTACGACCATTGTGAGAGTTTGGTTCGCATTGCCAACACTTGGTCGGACTCATTCCCAGTGAGAGTTGGACTCCGCCAGGGCTGCCCTTTGTCACCAATCCTGTTCATAATTTTTTATGGACAGGATTTCTAGGCGCAGCCAGGGAATGGAGGGTGTCATGCTTGGTGATCTCATCTCTGTTGTTTGCAGATGATGTTGTCCTGTTGGCTTCATCCAGCAATGACCTACAGCTCTTGCTGGGACGGTTTGCCGCTGAGTGTGAAGCGGCTGGGATGAGAATCAGCACCTCCAAGTCCAAGTCCATGCTCTTCAGCCGGAAAAAGGTGGATTGTCCTCTCTGGGTCGGGGACTGGCTCCTGCCCCAAGTGGAGGAGTTTAAGTATCTTGGGGTCTTATTCACGAGTGAGGGGAAAATGGAGCTAGAGATTGACAGACGGATCGGAGCAGCATCTGCAGTGATGCGGACGTTGTACTGGTCTGTTGTGGTGAAGAGGGAGCTTAGTTCTAAGGCAAAGCTGTCGATTTACCAGTCAATCTACGTTCCTACTCTCACCTATGGTCACGAGCTCTGGGTAATGACCGAAAGAACGAGATAGTGGATACAAGCGGCTGAAATGAGCTTTCTCTGTAGGATTGCTGGACTCACCCTCAGAAATAGGGTGAGGTGCTCAGTCATCTGCTGCTCCTCCACATTGAAAGGAGTCAGTTGAGGTGGTATGGTCATCTGATTAGGATGCCTCCTGGACGCCTCCCACTTGAGATGTTTCGGGCACGTCCCACTGGGAGGAGACCCCGGGGCAGACCCAGGACTCGGTGGAGAGACTATGTCTCCCAGCTGGTCTGGGAACGCCTTAGTATCCTCTCTGAAGAGCTGGAGCAGGTCGCTGGGGAGAGGGAAGTCTCGGCTTCTCTGCTTGAACTGCTGCCTCCGTGACCCAGACCTCCGGAAAAGCGGTAGAAGATGGATGGATGGATGGATGTACAACAAAAGTCAATTTTACAAGAGGAAATTACAAATTTGAGGAAAATGGTTTCAAATTTAGGGAAATTTACAGAGAAAAGTAGAAAACTATAAGAAAATTGTTATCAATTTTGGAACAAGACCTCAAACCTTCAAGCCTGAAGTCATTACTCAAGTTTTAAGTGGGTGCTGTTTGTACCCTTAACTAGAAATTTTTGGTTGTCTCCATTAATTTACATGGCACTTGATATTTTCTAACCTCTTTGTATACCACCATAGACAGAGAGAGAAACTGAATTAGACAGAGCTCAGAGAGGGCAAGATTAGATAGAAGAGAGGAGCCAAGGAGAGGAAAGTGTTCAGGCAGAGAGTCCAGGAGAGGTGAGAGCAGAGGAAGGAGAGAAGGATGACACCAGTAAAAAGTCCAAGCACAGGATGTCTGGGTGGGACCCCAAATGGCCCAATATTCCAACATTTAAGCCTTGGTTGTACAATACTTCAAACTGTAAGTTCCATATACACGGCAGGGGCTCAGGAGGTAGAGCGGGTTGTCCAATAATCGGATGGATGGCGGTTCGAATCCCGCTCTCCCCAGATATCCTGCCGTTGTGTCCCTGGGCAAGACACTTTACCCATCTTGCCTCCAGCATCCATAACACTGGGTATGAATGTGTATAAATGTTCGGTGGTGGCCGGAGAGGCCGTTGGCCCGGATTGGCAGCCACGTTTCCGTCAGCCTGCCCCAGGGCAGCTGTGGCTACAGTAGTAGCTGGCCACTACCATTGTCTGTCTGGAGTGAATGAACAATGTTTCTGCAAAAAAGCGTCTTTGAGTGTTTATGATAAAGCGCTGTATAAATCTGATGCATTATTATTATTATATGCAAAATTTAAAAAAGAAATAAATAGCATAAAATTAACATATTCATACATATGTGTTTTCTGCACCCGCCCCCCCCCCCCCCGGAAAAATATGTTGCCACCGCACCAAGGCTTTAAGCTAGAGGAAACACTGGATACTGTATATTTCAAGTGTTTATTTCTTTTAATTTTGATGGTTGTGGCTTACAGCTAATGAAAACCCCAAATTCAGTTTCCCCAAAAAATTGAATATCACATAAAATTAATAAAAAAAAAACAGGTTTTTAGTAGAAATGCTGGCCAGCAGAAAAGTATGTCCATGTACACACTCAATACTTGGCCGGGGCTCCTTTTGCATGATTTACTGCATCAATGTTGCGTGGCATAGAGGTGATCAGCCTGCAGCACTGCTGAGGTGATACGGACTCAACTCACACTGGACCTCAAGCAACTTGGATTCTGTTCCTCTCTACTCTTCCTCCAGACTCTGAGACCTTGATTTCCAAATGAAATGCAAAATTTACTCTCATTTGAAAAAAGGACTTTGGACCACTGAGCAACAGTCTAGTCTGTTTTCTCCTTACCCCAGGTAAGACGCTTCTGATGCTGTCTCTGGCTCAGGAGTGGTTTGACACAAGGAATGTGACAGTTGTAGTCCATGTCCTGGATATATCTGTGTGTGGTGCCTCTTGAAGCACTGACTCCAGCTGCAGTCCGTTCCTTGTAAATCTCCCCTAAATTCTTGAATGGGCTTTGCTTTACAATCCCTTTAAGGCTGTGGTTATCCCTGTTGCTTGTGCACCTTTTTCTGCCACACTTTTTTCTTTCCACTCAACTCCGGTCTCCAAGCTGACCGCGACCCATGTTTGCTACGGGGTTCCAGAATACGGTAGCCCCAGCAGTGAAAAACTACGGGTGGCCGCAGTCGGTTTTGCACTGTCCCCGGGAAGGGACGCTGACTGTCAGCATGGTCAGTGGTAGGTAGAGCCTGAGCCTCCATCTGCTGAGCCACATTAGCTCCTCCCTCTTCCCCTGGGGGAGTGAACTCAGGTGTTTAGCCATGCCCAGTGTTTAACCTGATTGGTTAATGTTATAACCAATTAGACTAAGCAGGAATGCTTATGTAGCTAGAAATGCTCTGTTTAAAGTCCTGTTGTTTTTTTTTTTGTTGGTTTTTTTTTTGTTTTTTGGGGGGGAGGGGCTTAACTTGAAAGTCACTGCAGAAAAACACAGACTTGGGACTGGGGTCTAATTTTGCTCTTGATATGTCTTGTAAATCACAAAAACATATTACAGACATGTTAACAACAGATAAAATGTGATTTTTGGCAGAGTGTCACTTTAACAAAATAGGCAGTGCTAAAGTTGGATTTATTGTCCCAATTAACAAACCACAATACTGTAACGTTGGGGCTGTGTTAAAGGGGTGGGGATTCTCCCGGCATGCTTGTGCCGCGGAGGATTCAAAGAGTGTTATTATTCGTGTGTTCTAAGTGTTATTGCTGTGTCATTATAACTGCATTATAATGGCACAGCAGTGTTATAAGACCATTTAGAACAGTGATTGATCATGTGTTTGTGTCACCATAAGTGAGACGGGGGTCTGTGTCAATGACCTCCCCTCCGTTCTGTGTTGAGTGGGTGTGTATAAATAAAGTCTGTTCGCCACAGTCATCTCTCCTTTCTTGTGTGAACCCTCACAACGTCACACTGGTGTCAGAAGTGGGATATGGAGCAGATGGAAGCCAGAATCAGAGCAGATTCAGCTGGAGCGGTTCATCGCTCAGCTGGGAATGGACGACAGAGCTGGTACACCGACCCCCGTAGTTGCTCGCCGGGATGAATGGAGCAGC
The DNA here is from genome assembly GCA_020510985.1 of Pholidichthys leucotaenia. NCBI lineage: Eukaryota > Metazoa > Chordata > Actinopteri > Cichliformes > Pholidichthyidae > Pholidichthys > Pholidichthys leucotaenia. Next base: position 368,912,787 of record CM035836.1, on the reverse strand, counting down.
AGACCCGACGGGACCAGCATACCCCACCTTCTGCCTTTCTCAAGGCAGGGTGGGCTAAGCAGAGCAGATCAGCCCTGCTTCCCGCCCTTTTCAGGGCAGGACAGGCCGGCGATTCCACTGCGACTAGGGGCGGCGATTAACCAAGAGGAAACCGTCCCATCAATCTGCCAGCGGGCCAAACTTTCCCGCTTTAACGGCGAAACCCTGCTGGACAACTATCTGGTCCAGGTTGAGCTGGCTGCTGCGTTGAACGGCTGGCCACCCGAAGAGACTGCTGTGCAGGTCGTGCTGGCCCTGGAGGGAAGGGCTCTCCGCACGCTGTCCGATCTCCGGCCCGAGGAACGTCGCAGCTGACCAGCGCTACAAGGAGCGCTCCGGAGGCGGTTTGGGGGAGGGGTCAATGCTGAGCACGCCCAGGAACAGCTGGCCAACTGCCGGCAAGGCAGCCAAGAGAGCCTGGGAGCCTACGCAGCGGATATACGGCTGCTGACACAATGTGGCTACCCGGATTTTGAGCCGGGGGCAGTGGAGAAGCTCGCCCTCCAGAACTTCATCCAGGGGCTCCGCCCGGCCCAGCTCCAGAGCCACATCTGGATTCACGCCGGGAGCAGCTGGGTGTGGCAGAAGCGGAGCCGGTAGGACTGCTAATGGATTGTGCAGCTGATGCATCGGCACCAAGGCAGAGAGCCTTCCAGGCCACGGCTGAGAGCAAGGAGGAGGAGGAGGAACTGCTCCGGACCACAGCGGCGTGGCCAAGGAGAAGACGGCCACGGCAGCATGAGGAAGGATGCTTCCGCTGCAGGGAGCCAGGACACATTGCGCAGTACTGCCCAGCACCCACCCCCGCGACAAACCGGCCCCTCACCAACGTTAAACTAGAGCGAGGTGGCATGGATGGGGACCTGCTGCCTCCCACAGACATTTTCTCCGATGAACTGTCACCACGTGTGGGCCGAACTGGACACTCGCCAGGGATGTACCTGGCAGTGCAGGTTGGACAACTCGCCGATCCGGCTCCTAATCAACACCTGTTCTACCATCTCCCTGGTCCGACCCGGGGTGCTGCCAGGTGCGGACGGGGCAGAACCGCAGGGGTGGGAACCCACCGGGCGCTGTGTCACCACATCCACTGGTGAGTGTGCCAGACCGGGAGGGCAGCGAGTTCTTGTGGTGGGGGTGGCCGGCCAGAACACAAACCACCTGTTCTGGCTGGCTGACTTTCAAGATCCCTGCATTATTGGACTCGATCTGCTCACAGTATGGGCCACAAAAACTGACACCGCCAGATTGTCCCTCCTGCTGGGGGCTTGGACCATCATGCTCTGCAGCGGGGCCCAAAGGAGGAACCTGGGGGCCTGCGTCATCGAGGGGCCGCCAGGACGGACCGAACTGGGCAGGTCACCGCAAGAACTGAACACAACGGCGCCACCAGCACAAGCAGAGGGACCGCAATCACCGATAGAGACAGCAAGGGAGAGGGCCACAGTGGAGCAGGTCAGTGTGTCAGCAGAAACGCAGCAGGTGGTCGGGGAATTGTTCCAGCAGAGCTGCAGTGGACTGGAATCGGGACAGAGACGCCAGCTGCGGGAGCTGTTGGACTGCTACATTGACGTCTTCGCTGCCAAGGATGAGGAGTGCACCCGAACCAGCTTAGTGCAGCACGGGATCGACACCGGAGAGACCAGGCCGATCCGGCTCCGCCCCTGCCGTCTGCCTTTTTCAAGGCGGGCGGCAGCAGAACAAAAAATACGGGAAATGCTGGAGGCAGATGTTATTGAGCCCTCCAGCAGCCCCTGGGCGGCGCCAGTGGTTCTGGTTAGGAAGAAGGAGCTTCATGGCGGTTCTGTGTGGATTACCGGAGCCTGAATGACATCACCCGCAAGGATTCCTACCCCCTGCCCCGCATCGATGACGCGCTGGATTACATCGCCGGCTCCAGCTGGTTCAGCTTGCTGGACCTCCGCAGCGGCTATTGGCAGTAAAGCTGTCACCTGAGGCCCGCCAGAAAACAGCCTTCTCCATCGGGCAGGGACTGTATCAGTTCAAGGTGATGCCGTTTGGACTTTGCAATGCCCTGGCCACCTTTGAACGTTTAATGGAGCGAGTGTTGGCTCATGTGCCCCGGAGCCGCTGCACTGTTTACCTGGATGACCTGCTGGTTCACACAGCTGACTTTGATGGCGCCCTGTCCAACCTCTTGGAGGTATTGGACGCCATCCGTCAGGCCGGGCTGCGGCTACACCCGTGGAAATGCCACTTATTCCGGCGGGAGACCGCCTTCCTGGGCCGCGTTGTCAGCACAGCGGGAGTCGCCACCGATCCAGAGAAAGTGGCAGCAGTGAAAAACTGGCCAGTGCCGCGGGATGTGGGAGAGCTACGGAGTTTTCTCGGACTGGCCTCCTGTTATAGGAGATTTGTGAAAGACTTTGCCACCATCGCCAGCCCGGTGCATCAGCTGACACAGAAGGGCTGTGTGTTTCAGTGGAGTGAGAGCTGTGCTGTTGCTTTTTCCCGGCTTCGCTCAGCCCTCATCGGAGCCCCCATCCTGCAGTATCCCAACCCGAACCACTCTTTCATCGTGGACACGGACGCCAGCAACCAGGGCATCGAGGTGGTGTTTTCCCAGGAGGGAGAACACGGAGAGCAGGCAGTTGCTTTTTTTAGTCGCACTCTCAGCAGAGCTGAAAGGAATTGCGTTACTCGCAGAGAGCTGTTGGCTGTCATCCAGGGGCTTCGCCATTTTTGCCCGTATGTGTACGGGGGGAGGTTCCAGCACAGGACGGATCATGCTTCCCTGACTTGGCTGCTGAAGTTTAAAGAGCCGGATGGACAGTTGGTGAGATGGCTGGAGGCACTGCAGGATTATGATTTTCTGATTGTGCATCGGGCAGCCTGCCTCCATGCCAACGCTGACACGTTGTCTCGACATCCCTGTGCTGCGGAGGACTGTCAGCACTGCCAGCAGGCAGAGAATCGAGACCAAGCCGTCCCACGGGCTGCTGCCCTCCAGACCGCTGTGAGCAGGAATAACACAGCGGCGCACAGTTCCTCCTCGGATAATCAGTCAGCTCTCCCCAGCAATGAAGTCACAGAGATGCTCGGCGCACAGCAGCTACAGAGCGAGCAGGACAGAGATCCAGTCATCTCCCGGGTTCAGCAGTGGTCGGAAGTGGGCCAGCGGCCCGCCTGGGAGGCTGGGAGGCTGTGTCTGCACTGGACCCAGAGACCAAGGCCCTACACTCTCAGTGGGCCAATCTCCGCTGTCACAAGGGCGTTGTGTATTGGCAGTGGCAGACTCCAGCTGGGCAGCGTCATGTCTGGCAGCTGCTGGTTCCCTGGTGGCTCCAACCCAACGCACTCCAGCTGGTTCACGGAGCGGTGGGGGCGGGCCACTTCAGGGTGACGAAGACTCTGCAGCGTCTTCGGGCCCAGTTCTACTGGCCCAGATGTTGCCAGGATGTAGAGCTCCATGTCCATTGCTGTGACACCTGCATGGCTCAGAAAGGGCCAACTCAGCAATCCCAAGCCCCCTTGCAGCAGTACCAGGTGGGATCATCGATGGAGCGGGTAGGAGTGGACATTCTGGGCCCGTTCCTGACCACGGACAGGGGGAAACGCTACATGTTGGTCGCAATGGCTTACTTCACCAAATGGCGTACGCGGTCCCTGATCAGAGCGCCACCACCACAGCATCAAAACTGGTGGACGAGATGTTTTGTCGGTTTGGCGCACCGGAGGAGCTGCACAGCGATCAGGAATGGATCTTTGAGGCAGAGGTCTTCGGGGAGGTCTGCAGGCGGCTGGGCATCCGGAAGACCCAGACCACCCCGTTGCATCCACAGAGCGACAGCCTGGTCGAACGGTTCAACCGGACCCTTACCACCCAGCTCGCTGTCCTAGTGGACCAGTGACAGCAAGACTGGGACCTGCATCTGCCCTTTGTTCTGTGGGAGTACCGGACGGCAGCACAGGAATCCACCCGATGCACTCCTGCAGCGCTGATGTTTGGATGCGAGCTGTGCACACCGGTGGATTTGGTGTTGCCCCCCCCTTTCCCGGAACCGGAGGTGGAGGGCAAACCGGTGTTGGATTATTTGTTTTGCTTGAAGGAACGTCTCCACACGGTGCTTGGACTGGCTCGGGAGGCCCTGGCGGCGGCGGGGAGCCGGCAGAAGTGGGCATATGACTCCTGCTGCCAGGGGAGGGACTTTGCACCAGGAGATCGAGTCTGGGTTTTCTGCCCGGAGTGAAAAAGGGGACTGTCACCAAAACTGGTGAGCCATTGGTCGGGACCGTAAGAGGTCCTACAGCGACTGTTGGCTGTAGTGTATAGGGTGAGGCTGCATTAAAGGGATCGGGTCGTGGTGCTCCACCGTGACCGTCTCACCTCGTACCAGCCATCTGCCCTGTGGGTGGTCGAGCTGGGGCCTTCATCCTGACCAGATACTCCGGCCGAGGCACAGATGAACACTAGCAGGCCTGTACGTACTGGTCGCCGACAACGGCTGCCACCCCGACACCTGGACGGATTCATGTTGGACTTTTGAGCCGGACTTTATTATTCTGGGGACAGAAACCAGTCCGGGGGGGACAGTGTAATGTTGAGGCTGTGTTAAGGTGGCGGGAATTCTCCCGGCATGCTTGCGCCGCGAAGGATTCAAAGGGTGTTATTATTCGTGAGTTCTAAGTGTTATTGCTGTGTCATTATAACTGCGTTATAATGGCACAGCAGTGTTATAAGACCAGTTAGAGCAGTGATTGATCATGTGTTTGTGTCACCGTAAGTAAGACGGGGGTCTGTGTGAATGACCTCCCCTCCGTTCTGTGTTGAGTGGGTGTGTATAAATAAAGCCTGTTCGCCACAGTCATCTCTCCTTTCTTGTGTGAACCCTCACAACATCACAGTACCTTTGTGGTGATGGACTCTTTGTTTCATCTGAAAATGCGAAGAAAAGTGAGCAAAGTGTGCCAAATCACTAGCATCCTACTAGCCACCGGCTAGCTACCACATTGATTACGTTTTGATCTTGGGTCTTCTGCAGTACCGACTCACCAGGTATATGTTTTACAAACACTTACTTTTGCATTTGACAATATTTAATTAGTTTACATGTGTGTGAAATGACATTAGACATCTTCATGCTGATTGAGATGTTTAGCAACAGTTAGTCCCTTCTAAATGGAGCCATTTTTTTTTTCTCAGCTGCACAAAATAACTGGTTAAACAAACTAATAATATTTTGTTCAGTATTCCTGTCATTTAATAAATTGTGCTTGCGGATCTGTTGTATAAAAGCAATATCATATTGGGGAAAAGGTACCGGAGCCTCCAGGCCCGCTCCACAAGACTGCTTAACAGCTTCGTTCATCAGGCCATCGGGACCCTGAACTCTGTCCACCCTGCACACACCCCACCCCCTGCCCCCGGACTGTAATGCAGTCACTCGCACAATAACTAAATAACTACCTCAGCTGTTGGCACAGAAAGATTGGCACACCAACAGTAACACATTTGCTGCTGTATGTCTGCACTTTAACCACAACCATTTGCACAAATGCCATATCTGCTGCTGTCTAACTGTCATTGCAATATTGATCATGTGCAGTCCTGTTACTATCTGCAAATACACTACCGCATTGAACTGCAACTACGGGTATTACATCTCTAGTTGTCTGTATATAGGATTGCTGGGTTTTACCATTGTTAATCGTTTATCTCTATTTGCACTATGGGAGGTCTGGGTCTATCTTTTGTCGCCATTTGCCCTATGGGTTGCATTACTGGACATAGACTGTTGTTGTTGTTTTCTTTTTTTCCCCCAGCCTTATTCCTTTTTTTTTTTTATATTGTGCCCCCGTGACGCTCCACCTTTCCGGTGGTGGCGTCATGGGGAGTATAAAGGGCTGCAGCGGAAGGGGCTCTTCTCCTCTGGCTGTAGACCCCTTGCAGATGTATGGAGTGACTCCTGTTGGACCTGTATATAGTTAATAAAGTGAGTTCAATTATCACCCTCGCCTCCTCCTTTGAACACTGGTTTTCAGACGTAACATTTGGCGACGAGGAGAAAAGGTATGAAGCGAGCTGCCACCGCTTTTTGGACGTTTTTGGAAGTTCCCGGGGAGCCACCCATCCGTGTACCAGGTGGTACGCAGCCTTTGAGAACAATCGAGTGGTTGTCAACCTCGGTGAGCTCGAAAAACTGTGTGCGAATGCAATTCTGGTTCATAATCTCGGAATGGAGGGCCAGAGGATCGTTAGTACGCCATCCACCAGGACCAGCAGTGAAACAGGAACAGCTGGAGAGGAACTGATTCCTGGACTACCACAGAGCTAAGAAAACACCAAGACATGGACACTGTTAAGTTCTGGGCAAACACAAATATTTGAGAACATGTATAAGAGGTTCAGTTTAATTTTTGCTATTGCAAAACTTTTGTTCATGTACATTTGAAATATTTATAAAGAGAAAACCGGTGAAATTTGTTTTTGTTTTGTTATTACACACAGTTTTAAGCATTTAAAATGCATAATACTGACACATACTTGCCAGATTTTGAAATGTACACTTCTAAAAAACAGGGCAAAATATTTTACACAAAGGACATTTTATGACATATTTATTAAAAAAAGATAAAAAAGCACCAGGCAAACTATTTTAATTACAGCACTAAAAGGCTTCAAAGCATTCCAGTGAGTTTCCAGCCAATGTGAAATGTTCCACGGGTGGAACACCAGAATTTTAAGAGGTTAAAGATTAAATATTCATCATTTCAAACAGGAGTAGCTCATTTTTCTAAATTAGCTTTAACATTTTTATTGGTATTATAATCACCACAAAATTACCAACAAACAAAAAACAAGTGAAGCACAACAAGAAAACTCATTGCAACATACCACACCCAAAAGTATATACCGAACACACAGTGTGTGTGTCTCTGTGGCCTAGTCAGAAATGTTCTCACAGTCCAAGCAATAACATGTCTGTGCATGGAAGCTCGTTCTGCCTGCATGTACATCTCTTTTTCACAGTGTTGTTTTTTTACAGGAGCAGTACACAAGCTCCAAAATGCTGACAGGTGCAGGGGGAAGAGACATCCAGTCGATCTCAAAGGAGCCTCCCTTAATCTTCCCACCATGGGCCATTGGTGGAGGTATGTCTGGCTGACTCTGCAGGCATCTTCTATAGGTGGCTGCCTGGTAGTTTGTTCACTGAACGTGTTTATATAGTGAGTCTCTGTTTGGTGGAAGACTTCTGTCTGTGCACCTGCCACTCTTAAACAGTTGGCATCTTGTGTAATTCACATCCTTGGAGCCTTAGAGGTCATACAGAACACAAGTTCATTTTTCAATGGCCTCATACTATTCTGGGAGTAGTTGAAAAGCTTTTCCCAGTGTCTTTAATGACATGCAATGTGCTTTGTTGGACAGTAGTATTTTCATTGCTTAAGTTTCTCTCTTAGCCTCTTTCAATGATATTTTTGAGTTGTATACTTTTCCCTTCTGCATCTGATGCACTGGCTTGGGAGCAGATGTGGTGCTCTTTTTAGGTGGACTGGAACCTCTGTTTTTGATGACCGGAGAACCCGGTTTAGTTGGGGTTTCTAGTGTAAGTATGTGGTTCTTCATCCAAAATATTGTAAAGGAGACAAAATTGGGTGGGATGCTTAATTTGGGACAACTATATATTTACTGCATAAGTGTTCATTCTAAAGATAACTACATTGTGTTAACATTGTCTGTTCTGTTCTCCAGGTAACTCCAGCTGTTCAGACATTCCTGATATACTCCTGGACCTGTCTGGAGCTTTCTGTCTTGTCTGAAACTGACTATTTGGACAGTGGCTAGATCTTGCTTAGAGCCGGTCTAGAATGGAGAAGTAAGGAGTCTCCTTCACTCCACTAGCCTGGGTGTACACCTTGGGCAAGTGTTAGCACACCCTCGGCCTCCCTTGGCCGGGGACACAGCCTAGGTCACTACACTCGGCGGTTCTGCTTGTCAACTCAGCATCAGTCCCTGTAATCCTTTTTGTGAACAAGCCACTTCTAGCCTTGCCTAGCCAGCATGTGAAGTCAGCTTTCGGCAGAAAGCTTTGAACCATCAGATGCTTCAGCAAGCTGGATGGTGATCGCTGCAGCGTGTTGTGGACTGCGAAGAGCGTGATGAGGCACAAGAAGTCACGGTCATCCACTGCATCTGTCTCTTCCTCCAGCCGTCTTGACGATGTCTTGCTGCTGGATCCAGGAGTTTGGACAAGAGAGTGGGGTTGACGTGTCGCGCACACTCCTCCGCACTTTAAACAATTTTTTTCACGCAAGTCACCTTTCAAATTGACAGTTAATGTTTACACTCATTAATGTACATAATCGGTTCAGCTGGAGTTCATCAGATTAAAAATGAATACTCACCACACGCGTGTACTGATTTCTGTCATTTCTTGGGGTCTTTCAATATTTCTTGTATTAGCATAATGCATGTAGCATTGTCTGTGATAGCCTGTGTTAACTGACACATCTGAAGGGTGGGTATTATGCAAATTATATTTTTCTATTGCTTTATCAGCTATTTTGCTTTCATTTGTATCAAGATTTACCTAATTTAACACTGCACAACTTTTTTCCAACTCCTGTCTGAAAATTGAATTATATTTTCTAATGAGCTTGTAACACGGGCATTCCATATCTGCCCGATATTCATGCTAGCTAATAAAAGCACGTGTCTGACTTGACATAATTGAAGTTATAAATAAAGCAAGAAATTGAGGAGCAGACATAAGGGTGGGACAAACTAGTTTAACATTCTGATCAGATCTAAATATAAGAAGTGATGCTGGTGTAATAGTACATTATGAATAAATATCAAATTTCCTAAGGATGTTGTTATACATTGTTCTTAATAGTATTATATATTGTGTTTACAGAATAAACCTGAAAATGTATGTGATAATCTGTGAGGTAATGAATCAAGGCTTATAAATATATTGGAGGGGGGGTGTCCTGATTAAAGTTGAACGTGACTGGTGTATGCGGTCAACTACCTGACTGGTTCGTCAGCTAAAGCTGTTCTGAGAGATGCCGGAGAGGACTGACGATAAAAATGTAAGTTTATTAAAAAATGGGGGCAAACCGAGGCTGCCAACAATTCTTCTCAGATTTTCCAAAAATCCTGAAGACTATATTTAAAAAAAATGGCATACTCTCCTGATGCGGATCAATCAATGACATGAAAAACGCACTTGGCCCACCACCTAGTGGGGGAAAAAAAAACTATTGCATCATAGTATCGTGATACTTTGCGGTAGTGATCCCGTATCAATTTAGAGACACAGTATCATGATACTGTGATGCTATGATATTGTGAAATTATTAATAAATGTTACATATACAAATTTACCTATTTAGGTACCAGAGTAATAAAAACCATTTGGCTTTTCAGTCCATCAGATGGTACTAGGAGTGGGGCAAAAGACTGAGTTGGTATAATATTGCAATACTTGACACTTGTAATAATGCACAATCCCTAAACACACATTGGGTCTTTTATCAATTATATATGAAAAATATATGGTACCGTAATACTAAAGGAATCATAGTATCGTGATAGTACTGCATTGTGATCCAAGTACTGTATCATGAGGTCCCTCGCAATTCCCTCCCCTACTGGGAACTGTGCCAACATGTGGAAAAACAGCATGCTGTGGGCACTTTAAACAAAAACTTGTGGGCCTGATATCAAGAAATGTTAGCAAAGCTCTAACACACAGTTGGTTTTGGTCTTTTTACGGAATTCATGCACAGATACAAGCCCAAAATACCTATGAGTTGTTGGGATGTGCACATACACAGTTGAAGTCAGAGACCAGTTTAAATCTGTTCATTTATTTGGAACGCTTCTCCAAATTACATCTGTAATTTTTTCATTTCACAAAATATTTACAAAAAAAGATACTTTTATGTTTTTGTTTTTCTCTTTATGTAGGCTGCTGTACCAGCTACTTTTTTTTGTTAAGGTGGGATGAACCATTGCTTACATCTTAAGAGCCCAGTTCTTGTTCTTTAAGAAAGAGTCCATGAAAAAAGTTCCTCCCATGGTTGGTTTCTTTCATACACTTGCTTTTAAAACTGAAAAAAAAGTTTTTTAGTCCATTGTTTCTCTTCTGAGTGCTTTAAAAACAACAACAAAAAGTCCTCCTTGCATGCTTTCAACTGCAAACAGGAAGCCAAGAACTTGTGTGCTTATTGAGAGGAAGTGACATCTTTGCCCTGCAGGAAGTACAATTTCAGCATCATCCCATCATCCGGACACTTGATTGGTTTGGTCTGTCCACTCATGCCTTTTCTCTACAATCAGAGTCTCTCTGGATCAACGTGAAACATACACATGTACCAAGTAACACAAAGTGATAGTAATCACCAACGGAAACAGCCTCTGTAAGAGCAAGATTTTCTGTCCCACTGTGGCGGCAGGAAGGGAGTGCTAGGAACAAGGGTCGATTACTCAAAAACACAGATTGCTTGGGCCCTTCGGGCGCAGCTGTATTGTCCCTCTGTGTGTCTGTAGTCCGAGTGTAACAAGGCGTTTGCAAGTGCATTGTGGGCATTTTCATGGAAGAGCGTTTTTGTGTTCATGCTGCACGATCCGTCCCTGAACTCAGCAAAGAAAGGAAGAAGAGCCGTGAAGAAAAGCAAAATGGACCAAAGTCCCTATGAAATAAAGTCAGCTATGTAGATGAGATTACAATGCTCATAACATAAGGCAATTAACTTCAGCGCAACCGGAGGGGGTGAAACTTGTCCGAAACTGAGAAGCCCAACACCACACGATATCTCATATTCCCTTTAACGTCAGTTAGAAGCTCCAACGATTTTCTACTAAGAGTTTTTAAAATTTATTTATTTAAATTGATCCATTACTACCCTATAAATTAAAAAAAAAGATGTTCATCCTCTTCTCTACTCACCTGTCCTTATTTCTGTGAAAAATGCTGACCTGCATTTTTATATAATACACTACATGAAAAACACTGACCGGAAACAAAGAAAGAAGCAAAACAAAAACACAAAGAGATCAACCCTGCCCCCGAATCTTCTAATGTGTGTGCACGCTTATAAACAGTTATTTTAATGAGTGTATAGCATAACTGCATTGTATTTTTTTCCGGTTAACAGGTCGGTAAAGATGTGCTATAATGGTGCCTGTCTCTAAATCCAAATGCGTATGTGTGTGTTAACTGGTGACGTAGTGCTTTGTAGATGGCTGCCCATACAGCCCGTAGAAATCTGCATGTCTGTGTGTCTGTGAGGCGTCTATCCAGTCCCTCACAGCCAGGCCCTGCATGGACGGACCTCCAGAAGCCAGGCCAGGAGGAGGAGGGTAGTCCTGAGCGCTGACCCAGGGGAAGGAGCCTGAACGGGGGTATGGGGGGTGGCTGCGGTGGCCTGACACCGAGGGCACCCCAGAGCAGTAGCAGTTATCCATCGTACAAACCAGGATCTTGCGGCCGCCGTACTGAGGGAGCACGGCCTGCTGGGAGGAGTGTGAGGAGCTACTGCCTCCGGGAGGGAAGTGTGATGAGCCGAACACAGAGCCCGAGTGGTGGTTGCTCAATGAGCCGCTTCCACTTCCCGTCCCGCTGCTCTCGCTGATGTGAGGTGGGCCGCAGGGGCCAAGCGGCTGCTGATTGGAGGACTGACCCTCCCCAGAGCCAGAGCTGGAACCCAGGTAGGGCTGTTTAGCTAGAGATGAGGAGGAAGATGAAGAAGAAGAGGAGTCTTTGAAACCCGGAACAGCGTTTTTTCCAGTGTTCCCATTTCCTTCGGGGAAGGCGGTGGAGTGTTTCCGTTTCTCTGCTCCCGAAGTAGAGCTCTGACTGCTGGGATGCGCTGGAACTGACTGTAGGAAAGTCGACGGAGGAGTGATGGGAGCTAGAAGAAGAAAGATAAATTACTTGTAGTTACCATCAAAACACAGTGATGACTAGTCTTGCCTTAAAGGAGATCTATGCAATGTTCCCAAGTTTTCATACTTAGACGCCCATGTGTGCATTAAGTGAAGAGCAGAACCAGTCTACTACCTCGCGATGTGCATGCTCCTACTCCTTGGTCAAGGAGAAGGAGCAGTATTCTACATAAAAACACTTTTATCATTTATGCCACATTGTGTTTCTGATGGACTAGCTAGTCAGACAATATATTAAGGCTGTTTCGCAATAAGGGCGGTGGTGCAGTGGTGGCCTAATGGTTAGAGAAGTGGACTGGTGAGTGGAGGGCCGCGGGTTCAATCCCTGGACTGGCAGGATTAGATTTGGGTGGGACAGATAACACAGCAGTGTTTGCCCCACCCTCCTTAACCCCACTGTGGTGCCCTTGAGCAAGGAAGGCCCTTAACCCCAAGTGCTCCAGTGGAGCTGCTCATTGGCCACTGGTCAGTCTGTGGTTGTACTGGGCAGCTTCCTGGTGTGAATGTGTGAGTGTGAAAAGGGCGTCCTTGAAAAAGAAAGGTTGCCTCTCAGTGGAACTCCCCTGTATAAATAAAGGTTAAAATAATAAAAATAAGGGTGGAGATTCTTCAAGAAAAAAAAAAGTATTTGAACAGATTAACAGGTTCTTATTAACTCAAACACACAACCATGAAACATTTATGTAAGAGAAAAAAAATATCTGATCAGACCTTGATCACAGCAGATTCAGCCACAGAAGCTAACACTAGCATCACAGCTATTGCTCATAAGGGGCGTAAAACATTTTGTCACGCTGTTATAGGCTGAAACTTAAATGAGCTTGGGGCTAGCATGCTTAAACTGCTTCAATGTCAGATGAAAAAACTGCCTGAAGTGGTTGAAGGGTAATGAAAATTTTGCACTGGACAGGTGTGATTAGACGTGTGATCGATTCAATAAGATTAATAAAAACTGTTTCCTAGATCCCATTTACCTTAATAAAGGAAGTTTCTGATTCATACCTTCAAGTGTTCTTTTCAAGCTCTTCTCCCTTTTTGAGATCTCAGAAAGGAAAAGTTTAGAGTTTAGATTTCCAACTTTGTAAGGAGGAAGGCTGCTGCCAACAAAAGCCTGAGACCTGCAACAAGAGCCAGGAGACGAAATCTAAGATAAGGGGTCTACTTGAAAACATTAGCCACAGATTAAAAATCTACATATAACAACTCTTGGCCCACCTGTCTGTGAGGATTTTGACTGGCTTCGTGTTCTTCATGAAGCTCAGTTCCTCGGCCTTGCTGAAGGCTGTGTTGATGGAGCTCAGAAGCTTCTGGGCCTCATGACGCTGCTCCCCCAGAGCCAAAACCTGGGCTGCATTCTCCTGGCAGAACCGCGCCTGAGCCCGATCCAGGGCCTCCAGCGTACGGCCGAGATCTTCCTCTAGGAGCTGGTGCATGCGTTGGTACTGCAGGCGCACTTCCTCCTTCAGCTCGCACACCCTGTCCTGTGGAGGAAAAAACAAAAACAAATCCACTCAAAATGTGAAAATCAGACACAAAGAGCATCTTTTGAAAGAGTTAGTACCCTGAATAAAGATCAGTAAAATGGAAAGAAAAGAATAAAACCTTGTTTGAACCATTATCTTACACTAAAATAAGTCCAATCTTTAAAACCAACATAAACACAATGGGGAAAATAAGTATTGAACACGCCAACATTTTTTCTCATTAAACATATTTCTGATGGAGCCGTTGACCTGAGATTTTCACCAGATATCAGTAACAACCCAAGTAACCCATACATGCAAAGAAATCAAGGCAACTGTGTTCACAAAATAAGTTATATTTAATAAAGTGGAATGATATAGGGAATAAGTATTGAACACATGAAGAAAAAGAGGTGTGAAAAGGCATAGAAAGCCAAGAAACTAGCTGAAATCCATCAGAGTTTAGGAAGCGATTACATCCCCCATCAGTGCAAATTAATTTCAGCTGGTTAAGTCCTGACTGATAGCCTTTAAAAAGGTCGATGAATATCAGATTGTCACACCACAAAGAAGTCATGATGGGTAAAAGCAAAGAGCTCTCTCTAGACCTTTGCAACCTTATTGTTGGAAAACAATGATGGCATTCATTACAGGCACATTTCTAAACTGCTGAATGTTCCAATGATCATTGTTGGAGCCAACATTCGGAAGTAGAAAGAACATCATTTTACCATAAACCGGCCATGACCAGGAGCTCCTTGCAAGATTTACGACAGAGGAGTCAAAAGAATTATCAGACGAGTTATCCAAGAGCCAAACACCACTTGTGGAGAGCTCCAAAAAGACCTGGAGTTAGCAGGTACTGCTGTTTAAGAGAAAACAAAATGCTCGCTCACCTCGAAAGACTCAATTGCTGAAGAAAAAGCATGCTGAAGCTTGTTTAAAGTTTGCTGCACAACATGGGCAAGCCAGTAAAAATACTGGGAGAATATAGTCTGGTCAGATAAGACCAAAATTGAACTTTTTGGATGCCACAACACACAGCATGTTTGGAGGAGAAATGGCAGTGCACATCAGCCCCAAAACACCATACCAACAGTGAAGATTGGAGGTGGGAGCATCATGGTGTGGGGGTGTTTTTCAATACATGATACAGGCAGACTTTATATAATTGAAGGAAAGATGAATGGACAAATGTACAGAGACATCCTTGATAAGAACCTGATGCTAGCTGCCAAGATGCTGAAGATGAAACATGGGTGGACATTTCAGCAAGACAATGATCCCAAACACACAGCCAAGGAAACTCTCAACTGGATCCAGAGGAGGAAAATAAAGATGCTAGAATGTCCCAATCAGTCACCTGACCTGAATAAAAATTGAAAATCTATGGAACAAACTAAAGATCACAGTTCACAGAAGACACCCACAGAACCTTCAAGGTTTGTAGACAGTTTATGTGGAAGAATGGGATAAAATCACTCCTGAGCAATGCCTGTGCCTTGTTTCTCCATACAAGAGGTGTCTGGAAGCTGTTATTACCAACAAAGGCTTTTCTACTAAATATTAAATGAATTTCACCAAGTGTGTTCAATACTTATTCCCTGTGTCATTCCACATTATTAAATATAACTTGCTTTGTGAACACAGTTGCCTTGATTTCTTTGTATGTATGGATTAGTTCAGTTCAGTTCACTTTATTTATATAGCACCTTTCAAGCACATGTGCAACCCAAGGCGCTTTACAGGACCATAGTCAAACAGAAACACATAAAAACACAAAAAGGTAGGTTCAGGTTCAGGCTACTTTATTTGTACCCGTAGGTAGATTTGTTTTGCAGTTTGGTGACATCCATATTTACAAGTCACAAATTACATTCAACACAGACACAAACACAGGCACATATGAAGCTGACTATAAACATGATAAGAATACTCAATGCTCCATCAATCAGGGTATAAAAAGACAAAGAGATGGGAGAAAAACCAGAGGTAAGAGAGAAGGGTCATATTAAAAGTTAAAAACTAGTCAAAGAGGTTAAAAACTCAAAGGTCTAAAACCCAATAAAATATTTAGAACCCAAGTGACATCCTACAAAAATAAGTAAATATAAAATGGAGTTAATAAAAAGGTACCTAAATTATGTGCAATATATTTTTACAGCTTGTTCAACTCTTTGACAGCAACAGGGACAAAGCTGTTTTTGTAGCGCTGGGTTCTACTTTTTGGGACAGCAAACCTCCGTCTTGAGGGAAGAAGCTGAAAGTGGCAGTGCAAAGGGTGGGAGTCATCATTTAAAATGGAGGTAGCAATCCTTTGTACTTGTCTGGTGTACAGGGACGTCAGGCTCAGCTGTGGCTCACCAAGCAAACGACTGGACCATCTAACTACCTGATCCAAGGATTTCCTCTGTTTCAGTTTTATCTGACCAAATCATGATACTAAAGAAAAGGATAAAACAGATTCAATAAAAGCCCGATAAAACATTGTCATTATGGTTCGGTCAACTTGGAAGCGTGCAAGTTTTCTCAAGCAATGCAAATGTTGCTGACCCTTTTTGCACACCCTTTCACAGTTCTCTTCAAAGTTTAAATTACTATCAATAATCGTCCCAAGATGTTTGTAGGATTGTACAGATTCGGTGGTCTGGCCTTTTAGTACGGTGACTTTGTGCCTGGGAGTTTTCCTCCTAAAGTCAATAATCATGTCTTTAGTTTTTGTTGTATTCAGCTGCAGGTAGGAATCCTCACACCAGTGAACAAAATCAACTATTGGGCCGTGGCCACTCTCACTATCCTGGAGGAGACTGACAATAACTGAGTCATCAGCATACTTTATAATGTGTCTGTTGTCATGTCTGCTCCGACACGTTTGTGTACAGGATGAAGAGTAGTGGTGACAACACACACCCCTGAGGAGAGCCAGTAGAAGAGCACTTTAGGTCAGACAATGTACCACTGACCCTTACTCTCTGCGTCCTGTTGGTTAAGAAATCCAGAATCCAACCCACCAGATTATTGCTCAAATCAAATTGCTGCAGGAGCCTTTCAACTAAGATATGAGGCTGGATTGTATTAAAGGCGGAGGAAAAGTCCACAAATAAAAGTCTGGCGTGTGTCCCATTAAAATCCAGATGTTTAAAAAGCATGTTAAACAGAGTGACAGTGGCATCCTCCACTCCTCTGTGAGGCCTATAGGCAAACTGCAGAGGATCCAATGCATGTTCAGTCTGCCTTAGGACCTCACATCTGACCAGTTTTTCAAAAATTTTCATTAAAATTGAAGTCAAAGCAACTGGTCTAAAGTCGTTTACCGTTTTAGGACAGCTGGATTTTGGAACGGGAACAACCATGGCTTCTTTCCAGATCTTAGGCACATGTTGTGTCTGTAAGGACTTATTGAAAATGTAATGAAATATAGGACTCAGTTCATGTGCACAGGACTTTACCAAGCGCCCACATATATTATCAGGGCCCTGACTTTTGTTCACTTTTACAGCGCAGAACTCCCTTTAAACATCCTGCACCTCAATATTAAAGTGCTGATTGTCTTTGAGTTTCTGTTTCAAATCTTGGGTTTCTGTGCTAAAATCAAAGGAGTCAAAACGACCATAAACACAATTAAGAGCATTAGCCAGCTCTGTGTCTGAATTAAAACCATGTAAAAACACACGATTACTGCGCTCTGTGCTCTGAAGGCCTGCAATAGTTTTCATACTGGCCCAGGCTGAACCAAGTTTCTTTGTTGCCATCTTGCTTTCCAACTCTGATTTATAATTCTGTTTTGCTCTTAAAATTTCAGCCTTCAGCTCCTTTGTGGCAACCTGTAGCTCAGAAACAGACCCCTGTTTAAAGGCAAGTGCTTTCCTCTGTAAGCAGGATTTAACTGATTTTGTAACCCATGGTTTGTTGTTGGGATATATTTTGACACATTTACGTGGAACAATCTTATTTTTACAGAAAGCCATGTATGAGCATGTGACGTCCACCAAAGCATCCAAATCATCCCCGCAGGACAGTGTGAACATCTCCCAGTCTGTACAGTCAAAGCATTCCTGGAGGCAGTGCACTGAATCTTCTGTCCACACATCAATGTCTCTCGTCTCCACCTTGCCTCTTCTGAGAGCAGTTTTATATGTGGGCAGCAAATGGTAAGAGATTAAAATATTCAAAAATATGAAGGCAAAGAAGGAATTGATTAAAACAACTATAAGACAATAAAATCACAATAAAACTGTCAAAGTGAGAGTCAAAATTCCATCCATCCATCCATCCATCTTCTACCGCTTTTCCGGAGGTCCGGGTCGCGGAGGCAGCAGTTCAAGCAGAGAAGCCCAGACTTCCCTCTCCCCAGCCACCTGCTCCAGCTCTTCAGAGGGGATACCAAGGCGTTCCCAGACTAGCTGGGAGACATAGTCTCTCCACCGAGTCCTGGGTCTGCCCCGGGGTCTCCTCCCAGTGGGACGTGCCTGAAACACCTCAAGTGGGAGACGTCCAGGAGGCATCCTAATCAGATGCCCATACCACCTCAACTGACTCCTTTCAATGTGGAGGAGCAGCGGTTCAACTCTGAGCCTCTCCCGGATGACTGAGCTCCTCACCCTATCTCTGAGGGTGAGTCCAGCAATCTTACGGAGAAAGCTCATTTCAGCCGCTTGTATCCGCGATCTCGTTCTTTCGGTCATTACCCAAAACTCGTGACCATAGGTGAGAGTAGGAACGTAGATTGACTGGTAAATCGACAGCTTTGCCTTAGAACTAAGCTCCCTCTTCACAACAACAGACCGGTACAACGTCCGCATCACTGCAGATGCTGCTCCAATCCGTCTGTCGATCTCTCGCTCCATTTTCCCCTCACTCGTGAACAAGACCCCAAGATACTTAAACTCCTCCACTTGGGGCAGGAGCCTGTCCCCAACCCGGAGAGGACAATCCACCTTTTTCCGGCTGAGGACCATGGACTCGGACTTGGAGGTGCTGATTCTCATCCCAGCCGCTTCACACTCAGCGGCAAACCGTCCCAGCAAGAGCTGTAGGTCATTGCTGGATGAAGCCAACAGGACAACATCATCTGCAAACAACAGAGATGAGATCCTGTGGTCACCAAGCATGACACCTTCCATTCCCTGGCTGCGCCTAGAAATCCTGTCCATAAAAATTATGAACAGGACCGGTGACAAAGGGCAGCCCTGGCGGAGTCCAACTCTCACTGGGAATGACTCCGACCGAGTGTTGGCAATACGAACTAAACTCTCACAACGGTCGTACAGAGACCGAATAGCTCGTAACAACAAGCCCGATACCCCATACTCCCGAAGCACCCCCCACAAAAATCCACGAGGGACGCGGTCAAATGCCTTCTCCAAGTCCACAAAACACATGTAAACTGGTTGGGCAAACTCCCACGAACCCTCAAGAATTCTCGAGAGGGTAAAGAGCTGGTCCGATGTGCCACGGCCAGGACGAAAACCACATTGCTCCTCCTGAATCCGAGGTTCGACCAACGGCCGGACTCTCCTCTCCAGTACCTTGGCATAGACCTTCCCAGGGAGGCTGAGGAGTGTGATCCCTCTAAAGTTGGAGCACACCCTCCGGTCCCCTTTTTTGAAGAGAGGAACCACCACCCCGGTTTGCCATGCCAAAGGCACTGCCCCCGACCTCCACGCAATGTTGCAGAGGCGTGTCAACCATGACAACCCAACAACATCCAGGGCCTTGAGGTACTCGGGGCGAATCTCGTCCACCCCCGGGGCCCGGCCACCAAGGAGATTTTTAACCACCTTGGCGACCTCAGCCCCTGTGATAGGCGAGTCATCCCCCTTGTCCCCAAACCCTGCTTCCTCTGTGGAAGGCGTATCAGTGGGATTGAGGAGATCCTCGAAGTATTCCTTCCACCGCCCGACGATATCCCCAGTTGAAGTCAACAGTGTCCCATCCGCACCATACACAGTGTGGACGGGGAGCTGCTTTCCCCTCCCGAGCCGCCGAACAGTTTGCCAGAATCTCTTTGAAGCCGACCGAAAGTCTTGTTCCATGGCCTCACCGAACTCCTCCCATACCCGGGTTTTTGCTTCAGCAACCACCCGAGCTGCACTCCGCTTGGCCTGCCGGTACACCTCAGCTGCTTCGGGAGTCCCACAAGCCAACCAAGCTTGATAGGACTCCTTCTTCAGCTTAATGGCCCCCCTCACCACTGGTGTCCACCACTTGGTTCGGGGGTTGCCACCACGAGATGCACCGACCACCTTGCGGCCGCAGCTCTGGGCCGCCGCTTCAACAACAGAGGTGGAGAACATGGCCCATTCAGACTCCATGTCTCCAGACTCCCTCGGAATGTGGTTGAAGTTCTTCCGGAGGTGGGAGTTGAAGACCTCCCGGACAGGGGCCTCAGCCAGACGCTCCCAGCACACCCTCACTATACGTTTGGGTCTACCAGGTCTGAATGGCTTCCTCCCCTGCCATCGGATCCAACTCACCACCAGGTGGTGATCAGTTGACAGCTCTGCACCTCTCTTTACTCGGGTGTCCAAGACATACGGTCGCAGGTCTGATGATACGATAACAAAATCGATCATCGACCTGCGGCCTAGGGTGTCCTGGTGCCAGGTGCACATATGGACACCCTTATGCTTGAACATGGTGTTCGTTATGGACAGACTGTGGTTAGCACAGAAGTCCAATAACTGAACACCACTCGGGTTCAGATCGGGCAGGCCGTTCCTCCCAATCACCCCCCTCCAGGTTTCACTGTCGTTGCCCACGTGCGCATTGAAGTCCCCCAGTAGGACAATGGAGTCTCCAGGAGGAGCACCCTCCAGCACCCCAGTCACAGACTCCAAAAAGGGTGGGTACTCTGAAACATCATTTGGTGCATAGGCACAAATGATGGTCAGGACCCGTTTCCCAACCCGAAGGCGCAGGGAAGCAACCCTTTCGTCCACCGGGGAAAACTCCAATATAGAGGCAGCAAGGTGGGGCGATACAAGAATACCTACCCCTGCTCGTCGCCTCTCGCCTGGGGCAACTCCAGAAAAGGCCAAGCTCCAGCCCCTCTCCAGGAGACTGGTTCCGGAACCGGAGCTGTGTGTTGAGGTGAGGCCGACTATATCTAGCCGGTATCGCTCAATCTCGTACACCAGCTCAGGCTCCTTCCCCACCAGAGAGGTGACATTCCACGTACCAAAAGCCAGTTTAGAAAGCTTGGGATCAGTCCGCCAAGGTCTCCGCCTTTGACTGCCACCTAATCCACATAGCACCGGACTTCCATGATCCCTCCTGCAGGTGGTGAACCTACTGGAGGGCGGACCCATGTAACTCCTTCGGGCTGAGCCCGGCCGGGTCCCATGGGTGGAAACCTGGCCACCAGACGCTAGCCTTCGAGCCCCTCCCCCAGGCCTGGCTCCAGGGTGGGGCCCCGGTAACCCCATACCGGGCGGGGTACACTGAATCCTTGATATACAATTTATCATGAGAGTCTGTTGGATCGTTCTTAGTCTGGCCCTTCACCCAGGACCAGTTTGTCTTGGGAGACCCTATCAGAGGCAAATTGCCCCGGACAACATAGCTCCTGGGATCACTGGAGTCAAAATTCCACAAACTGGAAATCAGTGAAAATAACATTACTAATAATAACAATAATGCTAACTGTAAGCTCTATCAAAAAGAAAAATTTTAAGCTTGATCTTAAAAGAAGAGAGAGTATCAGCATCCTGTACCCAGGCAGGGAGCTGGTTCCACAGGAGAGGCCTGATAGCTGAAGACTCTGCCTCCAAATTTACTTTTAAAAAAATCCTGGGAACCACAAGTAAGCCTGCATTCTGAGAGTGAAGAGGGCTTGAAGGGTAATATGGAACAATAAGGTGTTTAAGGTAGGAAGGGGCTTGGCCACTGAGGGCTTTATAAGTAATGAGAAGGATTTTAAATTCTATTCTAAATTTAACAGGGAGCCAATGTACAGACGATAAGATGGGGGAAATGTGATCTCTCTTGACAGCATCTGTCAGTACTCTGGCAGCAGCATTTTGAATCAACTGAAGAATTTTGAGGGAATTGTTTGGATACCCAGCCTTGTTTTGCAGTAGTCTCAGCCTAGATGTAACAAATGCATGGACCAAGTTTTCAGCATCAGTTTGAGACAGGATGTTCCTGATTTTTGCAATATTGTGCAGATGAAAGAAAGCAGCTCTAGACATCTGTTTAATGTGTGAATTAAAAGACAAATCCATGTCAAAAAATACTCCAAGGTTCCTCACAGTAGTACTGGATGCCAAGGTAAAGCCATCCAGTGTAACTATATGGTTAGACAGGGAATCTCTGACTTTTTTAGGGCCGAAAACAATTACCTCAGTTTTGCTTGAATTTAACATAAGGAAGTTACTGTACCAGTCATCCAGGTCTTTATGTCTTCAAGGCATGCCTGTAATTTCACAAACTGATGAGTGTTTTTAGCATCCATGGTGAAATAGATCTGCATGTCATCAGCATAGCAGTGAAAATTCATATTGTATTTTCTAATAATAGTGCCCTGTGGATGCATACAGTGGTGTAAAAAAGTGTTTTCCCCCTTCCTGAATTCTCATTTTTTTGTATGTTTGTCACATTTAAATGTTTCAGATCATCAAACAAATTTAAATATCAGAGATAACACAAGTAAACACAAAATGCAGTTTCTAAATGTAGGTGTTTATTATTAAGGGTAAAAAAAAAATTCAAACCTACATGGCCCTGTGTGAAAAAGTGATTGCCCCCCCCCCATTAAAACATAAATTAACTGTGGTTTATCACATCTTTGGAAAGCTGAGTTCAATTTCTCTAGCCACACCCAGGCCTGATTACTGCCACACCTGTTTTCAGTCAACAAATCACTTAAATAGGACCTGCCTGACAAAGTGAAGTAGACCAAAAGACCCTCAAACACTAGGCATCATGCTGCGATCTAAAGGCATTCAGGAACAAATGAGAAACATTTGAGATCCATCAGTCTGGAAAAGGTTATAAAGCCATTTCTAAAGCTTTGGGACTCCAGCGAATCACAGTGAGAGCCATTATCCACAAATAGTGAAAACATGGAACAGTGGTGAACCTTCCCGGCTGACCAAAATTACCCCAAGAGCGCAGCAACGACTCATCCAAGAGGTCACAAAAGACCCCACAACAACATCCAAAGACCTGCAGGCCTCACTTGCCTCAGTTAAGGTCAGTGTTCATGACTCCACCACAAGAAAGAGACTGGGCAAAAATGGCCTGCAAGGCAGAGTTCCAAGACGAAAGCCACTGCTGAGGAAAAAGAACATAAAGGCTCGTCTCAGTTTTGCCAGAAAACATCTTGATGAGCCTCAAGACTTTTGGGAAAATACTCTGTGGACTGATGAGACAAAAGTTGAACTTTTAGTAAGGTGTGTGTCCCATTACAGCCGGCGTAAAAGTAACAGCATTTCAGAAAAGGAACCTCATACCAACAGTAAAATATGGTGGCGGTAGTGTGATGGTCTGGGGCTTTTTTTGCTGCTTCAGGACCTGGAAGACTTGCTGTGGTAAATGGAACCATAAATTCTGCTGTCTACCAAAAAATTCTGAAGGAGAATGTCCGGCCATCTGTTCGTGACCTCAAGCTGAAGCACACTTGGGTTCTGCACCAGGGCAATGAGCCAAAATACACCAGCAAGTCCACCTCTGAATGGCTTAAGAAAAACAAAATGAAGACTCTGGAGTGGCCTAGTCAAAGTCCTGATCTGAATCCAACTGAGATGCTGTGGCATGACCATAAAAAGGCGGTTCATGCTCGAAAACCCTCCAATGTGGCTGAATTACAACAATTCTGCAAAGATGAGTGGGCCAAAATTCCTCCACAGTGCTGTAGAAGACTCATTGCCAGTTATGGCAAACGCTTGCTTGCAGTTGTTGCTGCTAAGGGTGGCCCAACCAGGTGCGGTGGCGCAGTGGTTAGCGCTGCGGCAGCACAGCAACTCACCCTTGGCCATGGGATCCCTGGTTCGATCCCAGCCCCTGACCAACAGTGATCTGTGTGGAGTTTGCATGTTCTCCCCGTATCTGCGTGGGTTTACTCCGGGATTTCTCTGGTTTCCTCCCACAGGCCAAAAACATGCAGGTTAGGTTAATTGGAGACTCTAAAGTGGCCCTAGGTGTGAATGTGTGTGTGAATGGTAAAGGAATAGCGCCGTACCGTGACTGCTTCATCCATCCAGGTGGATGCCCTCAATTTCCCCTCTGGGGATCAATAAAGTATACAAAATAAAAAAAAAAATATTAGGTTTAGGGGGCAATCACTTTTTCCACACAGGGCCATGTAGGTTTCGATTTTTTTACTCTTAATAGTAAACACCTTCATTTAAAAACTGCATTTTGTGTTTACTTGTGTTATCTTTGCCTAATATTTAAATTTGGTTGATGATCTGAAACATTTAAGTCTGACAAACACACAAAAAAAATGAGAAATCAGAAAGGGGGCAAACACTTTTTCACACCACTGTATATAAGGTAAACAAAACTTGTCCAAGACCAGAACCCTGAGGAACACCATAATTAACTTGAGAAAGTGTGGAAGTCACATCATTTACATGTACAAACTGGAATATATCTGATAAATATGATTTAAACCAGGCCATAGAAGTTCCCTTGATCCCAATGATGTGTTCAAGTCTATGTAGCAAAATGGTATGGTCACTAGTGTCAAATGCAGAACTCAGATCTAACAGGATGAGCACATCCATTGTCAGAGGCAATAAGGTGGTCATTTGTAATTTGACTAAAGCTGTTTCTGTAATGTGGTGTATTCTATAGCCAGACTGAAATTCTTCATACAATCCATTGTTCTGCAAATAGACAATTGTTTTAAAACAACCTTTTCAAGGATTTTGGACATGAAAGGAAAGTTTGAAATGGGCCTATAATTAGCTAAAACATCGGGATCAAGAGTAGACTTTGTAAGCAATGGTTTAATTACGGCTAACTTAAAGGCATGAGGTACATGACCAGCTAGTAGAGACAGATTAATCAGATCAAGTATAGAGGTGTTAATAAGGGGCAGAATATCCTTAAACAGTCTTGTAGGAATGGGATCCAACAAACTTGTAGATGGTTTAGAGACAGTGATAATGGACGTTAACTCAGGCAGATCACTGGGATGAAACAGTCTAAATAAGAGTCTAACTTTGGCATTTCCACAGTCAGATCATCAGAAAAGAGTGTGGTATTGATACTGGGATGAGAAAGACTAATCTTTTCTCTAATGGCTACAACCTTGTTAGTAAAGAAGTTCATGAAGTCACTGCAGCTCAGTGATGACAGAATATGTTGTTCAACAGAACTGTGACTCTTGGTCAGTCTGGCAACAGTCTTAAGGAATTTGGGGTTGTTTTTATTCTCTTCAATTAGCAGTGAATAGTATCTAGTTCTAACTCCGCGTTTGGCATTTTTGTATGTAATAAAATAATTTTTCCAGGCTAAAATGCATTCTCTTGATTTAATGGCACACTATTGCCTTTTGCAATTTTCTAGAAGTTTGTTTTAAGGCAGGGTGTGAACCTAATCTGAGAACACACTTTTCTCTGTAATGGGGCAATATTATCAAGAGTCGCTCGTAAAGTGGCTGCAACACTGTCGACCAAACAATCTATTTCAAAGGGAGTAAAGTTTGAAAAGTTTTCATCAACAGAGGTAAAACATGTAGGGAGTAATGTGGATAATGATTCCTTAAATCTTATCACAGCGCTGTCAGAAAGAAACCTGCAGTATTGGATATTTTTATGCAATTCTGTAAAGCCATTGTTCAAAATGTCAAATGTTATTAATAACGATATGACAAAAGAGGGTTATGATGCAATATTACCAATTTTTCGATCTCAATGCCATAAGTCAAGACAAGGTAAAGTATGTGATTATGACAGTGAGTGGGTTGTTACATCTAACAGAAACCTATGGATTCTAAAAAGGAATTAAATGCAATACTGAGACTGTCACTATAAACATCGACATGGATATTAAAGTCACCAACTATAATAATTTTGTCAGTATTGAGCACTAACTCAGACAGAAATTCAGACAGAAATTCAGAGAGTTCAGACAAAATTTCTGAGTAAGGGTCAGGTGGACGATACAATAGGACAAACAGACAAGGTTTATGGGTCTTTGCAAGAGGATAAGAAAGGCAGAATGTGAGGCTTTCAAAGGATGTGTAATTATTTTTACCTTTAGCATTAACTGAAATATTTGAATTTATGATGGCAGCCACGCTCCCTCCACGGCCAGTGCTACGAGCAATTTGAAAATTGATGTAACCCGGAGGTGTGTATTCATTTATCGTAACAAAATCATCCTGATGGAGCCAAGTCTCAGTTAGAGAAAATCAATCCATTTTATGATCAGTAATAAGGAGAGTGATCTTTTATTCAGAAGTCCACATTTGATTTTCATTGGTGGGGGTGGCAGTGAATAATTATGGGATTAAATGTTTATTCTGATGAGATTATAAAAGCACATGCCTAACTGTTTTAAAGGAAAATTTGTGGGATGTCTGGCAGATGTTATAACAGGAATCTAATGATTGTCATCTGAACTCTCTGAATATCAGGCTGTGACAGATTTACAAGAGTGAAGGGTTACTTGGGTTGTTACTGATATTTGCTGAAAATCTCAGGTAAATGGCTCCATCAGAAATATGTTTAATGAGAAAAATGTTGACGAGTTCAATACTTATTTTCCTTGCTGTATATCCATCAATCTTCTACTGCTTATCCGGGCATCTGGGTCACGGGGGCAGCAGTCCAAGCAGAGTAACTCAGACTAACGCCTGGTTCACAAAGCACCATGATCCTGCAGGTGGTGATCCCACTGAAGAGTGGACCCATCTGGCTGTTTTGAGTACACTGGGTTCTTGATGTAATGTAACTTATTTCATAGGGATCTACTGGACCGCTCTTAGTCTGGCCCTCCACCTAGGACCAGTTCCTTATGTGAGAACCTACCAGGAGCCAGCTACCCCGATAACATAGCTCCTGGAATCATTAGGGCACGCAAAACCCTGAACCACAATAAGGTGGAGATCCATGAAGGGGCCAACATAAATTTATTCAGAGAAAAATCCAGTTTTCAGGGAAAAAATTCTGCAGCAAGCGCGGTGGAAGAGTGGTTAGCACTGCGGCAGCACAGCAACTCACCCTTGGCCGGGGGATCCTGGGTTTGATCCCAGCCCCCAACCAACAGTGATCTGCGTGGAGTTTGCATGTTCTCCCCGTGTCTGCGTGGGTTTACTCCGGGATTTCTCCGGTTTCCTCCCACATGCCAAAAACATGCAAGTTAGGCTACTGTAATTGGCATCAAAACTGGGGATTCTAAATTGTCCTTAGGTATGACTGTGAGAGTGAATGGTTGTCTGTCTCTCTGTGTTGGCCCTGCGATGGACTGGCGATCTGTCCAGGGTGTACCCTGCCTCTCGCCCAAAGATGCTGGGATAGGCTCCAGCACCCCCCCCCCCCCGCGACCCGAAAAGGATTAAGCGGAAGAAGATGGATGGATGGATGGATGGATGGTGTTGGGCAGCTCCCCCATGAGCAACAATACCTCCCAATTCTTCACAGAAACAATTTAAACATTTGCATATTCAAACCAAACAACTCAATGTTTTGAGTTCAATGTTTTAATGTTTTAGGCTCCAGCACCCCCCACGACCCGAAAAGGATTGAGCCGACGAAGATGGATGGAAAAATGTTGAGCCTTATTACTTTTTAGCTGCAACAACTAACTTACCAGGTTCTTTCTGCAAACTTAATCAGTACCTTCATTACTTTTTCAAATAAGTAGTCTCTTACTGTTTAAATATTCTGAAAAAAGTCCTCTGAGCAGATGTCATGGCAAAACCTTGACTCTATGATCAGTTTAAACATTTTTGAGTTGATTCAGACAAATGTTTAGGATTGCTGCTTTGTTGAAACATTCAGTGATGACTCAATTTAGTTTCCTGGCACAAGCAGGCAGACGTAGATGTAAAATATCCCAGTGTGCCATGATGCCATGTACCCCAACATGGACTCCAAGGTTTGAATAAGAGTCTACAGCCATCATTTTTATACCAAACTCATCTTGGGTGTTTATCGACAAAAAAAAAAGCTCTGTTTCTGTTTCATCAGCTCTGTCAAGCTGTAGTAACATTTTACAAACTTTTGGGGTGAACAGGTCTGCAACAAATATTGGATAATGTGGATTATGTTATTTGTTCATTACATTGGTATTCTGTTTTTAAATTTAGTATTTGGATATTTTCCCCTAACTGCTTGATTTTAATAAAAAACAACTTTCAAATTTATCTTTACCAAATTTACAAAAATAAAAAAAAGTAAATTTAGAAGAAAAAACTCACATATTCCTAAGAAAAAATAACTAATGATAAAATCACAGTAATTTATCAAAAAAACATGACAAATTTACACATATAAATATATAAGAAAAACACTGAAATGTACAGGATAAAAACTGCAAATTTAGGGGAAAAATGCTAAATCATAAAAAAAGCTGCAAATTTAGGGAAAGAAGTTAAATTTACAAGGAAAAGAATTGCACATTTACATGAATCAGACCATCAATGATGGAGTAACTTCTTCTCAACTGACACCTCAAGAGTGCTCAGCTCTCCTGATCACTGACCATGACCTTAAGCACATCGTAAACGCTGACGCATCTAGGATGTGCTTAAGGTCATGGAGAAGAAACGATTTTCGTGGAATCATAAATGCCCAGATCTCTTGATCTTTGACAATGACCTTGAGCTCAACCTGGATGCAGACAAGCCTGAAGATCATTGGGTGCGAGTTTGGTGAGCACTGGGGCAAATGCCTCGGGAGAAGTAGAGATTCCCATGAAATGTGGACAGAGGGACGGACAGACGGATGGATGGTGTGTCTTTGCATTAGCTTTCGGCTTTGTTGGAATGAACTAAAAATGTAGTCCATTTATGACGGAAAAAAGTGTCAACTGAAATGACAAAGTTCAAAATTTATCAATCAGATTTCTGAAAAACATTGATGCTGGTGTAAATTACTGAGGGTGAAAAATTCAGATATTTGCTCCTGAATATTCACAGCCTCAAAACTGGTATCCAGGAGAAGCAAAGTGGTTAAATAAAAACAGCCTTTTTTCTGGAATACCTTAAATAGTCTGTTACAGTGGAGGCAAGGTCTACGTATTTGTTTTTTCACAATTGCAACACCAAAATGTGATAATTCACCGAGCCTGATCTTTGGACATTTATTTTGCCCCATTTATCATCCTCCTGACAATACACTGGGGCAATATAAACACAAGTCTTCTTCCAGGCAAGCTTACAACAGTCTTGCTGATGTCTACTTCATTACTACTGCCCTTGTAGAGGCTGGGTTAATCATCTCAGACTGGATGCAGAGGGTAAATGGAGAAGGACAATAGGTATGGAGATGAGAGAGATTATGGTGAGGTAGCAGGAAGTAGTTGGGGGAGAAAGGATGAATGTATTGTGATGTGAGATGTCATGCAGATGTGAGATGGGCGGTTGATATAAAAGGAGAGACCCTGGTGTATTGAGACATGCTTTTTCTGTGTATGACTGATGTGAGAGTGAATAAAGTCGTCTGCTGCATAAATCTGCCTCCGTTATTTACACGCTCCACACTGGTGACCCCTTGACGAATTATGGAACACGAGGCAAGAACCCCGGAGTCGGCCCGGATGAGAAGCCCCAGCAACGCGGCAAGCATCCCAGAGATGGCCCGGACGGGAACCCCCAGCAACGCGTGCGCTGTTTCGGTCAAACTACCGGACTTTTGGCTGCATGACCCGCGGTCTTGGTTCCACCACACCGAGGCTCAGTTTGCCCTCCGGGGAATAACGGCAGACGACACCAGATATTACTATGTGGTCGCAGCGCTGGACGCTCGCACGTCTCAGCAAGTAGCGAGCCTGCTCCAATAGCCTCCAGCCCACGACAAATATGGGGCTCTCAAGGCTGTGCTGACCCGGCGCTACACGGACTGTGAGAGAGCAGAGAGGCTCCTGAGGTGCTCCGAGTTAGAAGATGGGTCGGCGGTCGAACTGATGGAGAAGATCTTGGCGTTGATGGGCACGGACGACGGGCATTTTCTGTTTGCCCACCTTTTCCTCCGGAACCTCCCAACAGAGGCGAGAGCGGTTCTTGCCAATTCGCCGTTGCTGGCCATGCGTGACTACCGTGCGCTAGCCCAGGAGGCAGATCAGCTCATCCTCATCACCAGAGCCCTCACAGTGAATGTGGCAGCGTCGGAACCCAGCGAGACAACCAGTGGAGGTGAGGAGCCGGCGACGGTAGCGGCAGCGGGGGCCAGGAAGCGCCAGAGAGACACGCTCTGCTTCTACCACCGCTGCCTTGGAGAGAACGCACGCAGATGTGTGCCACCATGCCAATTCAAGCGTTCGGGAAACGCCAAGGCCGGCAGTCAGTAGCAGCTGCGACCGCCGTTGAAGAAAACAAGCTGCTCTACGTGACAGACTCGCGGTCGGGGAGACGGTTCCTCGTAGACACCGGCTCCCAAAAGAGCCTCATCCTGCTGTCCTACACCGACTGGCTAGCGGGAGCTAGCGGCTCCCAGCTGGTAGCCGTAAATGGCTCGGACATTAAGACTTTTGGTGAGAGAACACTGACTTTATCCCTACACGGTCGTATGTACGAGTGGACTTTTGTCATAGCGGCATCAAGTTTCCCAATCCTGGAAGCTGATTTTCTGTGTGCACACAGGTTTCTAGTCGATGTTGCTAACAGGCGCCTGGTTAATGCAATGTCTTTTGATTCTCTCCCCTGTACAGCTCGAGGGGCCGGGCCAATAACACAAGCCAACGTCACAGCTCCAGGCGGTAAGTTCCACACACTGCTCACTCAGTTCCCAGCATTCACGGTCCCGACGTTTTCGGCAGCCAGCACTAAACACAGGGTGGAATACTTTATCACTACCACTGGGCCATCCGTTTTCGCACGACCTCGGCGCCTGGACGCAGCTAAACTGGCCATAGCGCGCGAGGAGTTTGCCAACTTGGAAAAGTTGGGCATCATCAGGCGCTCAAACAGCCCATGGGCGTCCCCGCTACACATGGTCCCTAAGGCCGGGGGATCGTGGCGACCGTGCGGAGATTTCCACAGGTTGAATAACGCCACAGCGCACGACCGCTACCCGATTCCCCATATTCAGGATTTTTCTGTTCACCTCGCCGGGGCACGCATTTTTTCTAAAATAGACCTGGTCCGTGGTTACCACCAGGTCCCGGTGCGTGCAGAGGACATACCCAAAACAGCGGTAATAACTCCGTTTGGCTTGTTTGAGTTTTTACGCATGCCCTTTGGATTAAAAGGAGCGGCACAGACATTCCAACGCATGATGGATGCAGTGTTGCGCGATTTGCCGCTTGTGTTCGTCTACCTGGATGACATCCTGGTGGTCAGTGCGTCTAAGGACGAACAAGTAGCCCACCTCAGGACGGTTTTCTGGAGGTTGGAGGAGCATGGGTTAATAATCAACCCGGCGAAATGCCAATTCGGCGTGATGGGGATTGATTTTTTGGGGCACCGCGTCTCACCGGAGGGAGCGATACCCTTGCCCGACAAAGTGTGCGCCGTGGCGAATTTTCCCCGGCCTCAGACGGTCAGGGCGCTGCAAGAATTTTTGGGGATGGTTAACTTTTATAACCGGTTCCTCCCCTATGCAGCTCAGCTCATGCAGTCATTGTACGCCGTGCTCAAGAAACGGAAACCCGCGGACAGAGTCGAATGGACTCCGGAGCGGGAGCAGGCATTCTCTGAGGTTAAAACAGCCCTGGTAAACGCCGCACTGTTGGCGCACCCGGACCCGGCGGCCTGGATAGCGCTCACTACTGACGCCTCGGATGTGGCCATAGGGGCCGTTGTGGAGCAACGTGTCGCCGGTTCTTGGCAGCTGCTAGCTTTTTTCAGCAGGGCTTTGTGCGACAGTGAGCGTAAATACAGCGCGTTCGACAGAGAGTTGCTGGCTCTCCACCTGGCCATACGCCACTTCCAGTTCTGGCTGGAAGGGCGCAGCTTCACCATGTTCGTGGACCACAAGCCGCTAACGTTCGCGATGGCCAAGGTTTCGGAACCATGGTCGGGCCGGCAGCAGAGACAGCTGGCTGCGATCTCGGCGTTTACGACCGATATTCAGCATGTGTCGGGTAAACTGAATGTGGTGGCGGACTGCCTCTCGTGCGCAGTAGTGGCCCCGGTCTGTGTGGGGATAGATTATACAGCCATGGCCGCAGAGCAGATTGGCGATGCGGACGTGTGTGCGCTCCAGTCTGGACCAACAGGGTTAAGGCTGGAGAGCAGAGTACTGCAAGACAGCAGCCCCCCCCAACCTGTGACGTCTCCACGGGACGCCCGCGCCCAGTGGTCCCAGTTGCTTGGCGCCGCCGAGTGTTTGAGTCAGTTCACGCTCTGGCGCACCCAGGAGTGCGTGCATCAGTCAAAATGGTGTGAGCGAAGTTCGTATGGCCAGGCCTGCGCAAACAAGTGAAAGAATGGGCGGCAGCCTGCGTAGCGTGCCAACGAGCCAAAGTACACAGACACATGAAGGCTCCTTTGGAGCCGTTTCGTATACTGGCTAAGACGTTCGACCATGTTCACGTGGACCTCGTGGGCCCCCTCCCGCCATCGCAGGGGTGCACGCACCTTCTGACAGTGGTGGACCGCACCACATGCTGGCTAGAAGCAGTCCCGCTGGCGGCAACCCCGTCCGTGGACGTGGCGCGCGCTTTTTTGACGACATGGGTGGCACGTTTTGGCATCCCATCGGACATCACATCCGATAGGGGCCTTCAGTTTGTTTCCGACCTCTGATCCGCAATGGCCCGTAGCCTGGGTGTTGCAATTCATCGCACAACCGCATACAACCCACAGGCCAATGGGTTATGCGAGCGTTTCCATAGGTCACTGAAAGCAGCGCTCAGGGCTTCGCTGACGGATGCAAATTGGGTAGACCGGTTGCCGTGGGTTTTATTGGGGTTGCGTTCCGCACCAAAAGAGGATTTGGAGGCTTCCCCGGCGGAGCTTGTTTTTTCTCAGCCACTGTGGCTGCCCGGGGAATTTTTGCCAGATAATCCCGCACTGGACAACTGCCCATCTCAGCGTTTGCAGCATAGCGCAGACACAGGCACGCTGCCCGGCCCACCACTGTTTTCCACGTGCTTTTGTGCAAAAAACTTTGAAGAACGCAGCATTCGTGTTTGTCAGGCACGATGCCCACCGCCCTCCATTGCGCCCACCCTACGATGGCCTGTTCAGAGTGCTGGAAACAGGGGACAAACATTTTTTGTTAGACTTGGGGGGTCGTAGGGAGAAAATATGTATAGACAGACTTAAGCCCGCCTTTGTGGTGGCGGACGAGCAAGTGATGTTGGCTTGGGCCCCTCGGCGTGGAAGACCCCCACTGAGAACTCTCCAGGTGAACGATTCATCAGAGCAGCCACACCGGCAAGTCGAAGGTTCCCCCCCTCGCCATTGCCCACCCGCAGACAGACACACCCCCAGGAGCCCCCCACCGGCACAGCAGCGCCGCGGAGGCGGAAACCCCCCATTACAGCAGATATGGGAGGAGACTGAAGCCAAAAGTACGTGAGGACTGAAACTCGATCTGAGATTCTGGGGGCGGTGTAGAGGCTGGGTTAATCATCTCAGACTGGATGCAGAGGGTAAACAGAGAAGGACAATAGGTATGGAGATGAGAGAGATTATGGTGAGGTAGCAGGAAGTAGTTGGGGGAGAAAGGATGAATGTATTGTGATGCGAGATGTCACGCAGATGTGAGATGGGCGGTTGATATAAAAGCAGAGACCCTGGTGTATTGAGATTGCTTTTTCTGTGTATGACTGATGTGAGAATGAATAAAGTCGTCTGCTGCATAAATCTGCCTCCGTTATTTACACTCTCCACACCCTAACTGTTGAAATTGGGATTTTCAAGTAAACAGCTATTTTTTATAACCATCCCAATTTATGACGGTGCATACTGTACTTGCCCTAACCTCGTTGGGGTGACATATGAGGTACATATGAGGTGACATATGTGTCACCTCATACATGTACCCCAGTTAATCAGGAAGTCGTGGATTACAGCTTGAAAGTTCCAGCACACTCCAGTCAAACACAATTTACACAATTTAAATAGGAAACATGCTTCAGTTGTTTGTGTTTACACATACAGTGGCGTTAAAAAGTGTTTGCCCCCTTCCTGATTTCTCATTTTTTTGTATGTTTGTCACACTTAAACGTTTCAGATCGTCAAACAAATTGAAATATTACACAAAGATAACACAAAATGCAGTTTTTAAATGAAGGTGTTTATTAAAGGAAACAAAAATCCAAACCTACATGGCCCTGCGTGAAAAAGTGATTGCCCCTAAACCTAATAGCTGGTTGGGCCACCCTTAGCAGCAACAACTGCAATCAAGCGTTTGCGATAACTGGCAATGAGTCTTTTACAGCACGGTGGAGGAATTTTGGCCCACTCATCTTTGGAGAATTGTTGTAATTCAGCCACATTGGAGGGTTTTCGAACATGAACCTCCTTTTTAAGGTCATGCCACAGCAGCTCAATCGGATTCAGGTCAGGACTTTGACTAGGCCACTCCAAAGTCTTCATTTTGTTTTTCTTAACCCTTTGACGTTCCGCTTTCATAAGACATCAGCGTCACCTGCTGTCCCTGGCGCAGTTCTGTGCCTGTCACGTGATGTATCCCAAAAACACAGAAAACCCAGTTGTACCAAGCATTTCCCAGCACAAGATGTCAGACACGTATAGCTCTTCACTGGACGACTGGAGGACTTCACCCAACGAACCGTTGCAAACATCATTTCCGGTAACGGTAAGAAGAGAAACAAAGGCTCCATCCCAACATATATTTCCACACGGACAAAGCATTTGCTCCAAATTTTGCCAACTGTGATTCTAAAAAGAGATTATTTAGCTTCTGAAGGCAAATATTAATGTTTTGTGACAGCAGAAGATGGTCTGGAGCGTGTAAACTTTCGTCTGCCATCAACAATGACAGCAGAGAACAATAGCGCCGGTTCGGCAGCGTAATGTAACCGAAATTGAGGTGGAATAATTCATAACATACATGTGACAGTTTCTGGATGTGAGAGAGAAAGCGAAAATGACTGGCAGAAGACGAAATAAGGACCGTGGATGATGAAAACAGACGAATGAAGACACGACGAGTGGTAGGTCTGACCGTTTTTCATCAGTTTGTGTACATTTTACTGATATTCTGGTTCATATACTTTGAAGATGAGATAACAAGAAACCAAAAACAAAAGCGAAGACAAAAAAAAACAAAACCATCCTTTGTGTAAATATGTCCAAAGTCTACTTTTGACCAGAAGTTATGCAATTCGATATGGTTGCCGTCACATTATGCAAATCACGAACATTACACGAACAGATGGCCGGACATTCTCCTTCGGGATTTTTTGGTAGACAGGGGAATTTATGGTTCCCTTTACCACTGCAAGTCTTCCAGGTCCTGAAACAGCAGAACAGCCCCAGACCATCACACTACCACCACCATATTTTATTTTACTGTTGGTATGATGTTCCTTTTTGGAAATGCTGTGCTCCTTTTATGCCGGATGTAATGGGATACACACCTTCCAAAAACTTTTGTCTTGTCAGTCCACAGAGTATTTTCCCAAAAGTCTTGTAGATCATCAAGATGCTTTCTGGCAAAACTGAGACAAGCCTTTATGTTCTTTTTACTCAGCAGTGGGTTTTGTCTTGGAACTCTGCCATGCAGGTCATTTTTGCCCAGTCTCTTTCTGATGGTGGAGTCATGAACACTGTATTTAACTGAGGCAAGTGAGGCCTGCAGTTCTTTGGATGTTGTGGGGTCTTTTGTGACCTCTTGGATAAGCCGTTGCTGTGCTCTTGAGGTAGTTTCTCATTTGTTCCTGAATTTCTTTGGACCGCAGCATGACATCCAGCATTTGAGGATCTTTTGGTCTACTTCACTTTGTCAGGCAGGTCCTATTTAAGTGATTTCTTGATTGAGAACAGGTGTGGCAGTAATCAGGCCTGGGTGTGGCTAGAGAAATTGAGGAACTCAGTTTTCCAAAGATGTGATAAACCACAGTTAATTTATGTTTTAATGGGGGGGGGGTCACTTTTTCACACAGGGCCTTGTAGGTTTGGATTGTTTTACCCTTAATAATAAACACCTTCTTTTAAAAACTGCATTTTGTGTTTACTTGTGTTATTGTCTAATATTCAAATGTGTTTGATGATCTGAAACATTTAAGTGTGACAAACACACAAAAAAATGAGAAATCAGGAATGGGGCAAACACTTTCACACCACTGTATTTACAGTGGAGCCATTCATTCTGGCATGTATGCTTTTGTTGTCTAACCAAATTTATTTCAAAATTTGCATTTTTTGTGCTTTTCACTCATTGCGTGCATATGCAGAGATACAGAATGTAGATATGGAGAGGGAAATGGAGCCTCTGCTGCCCACAGAATATGGTGCAAAAGCATACCTCCACCACACACTTGTCAGAGTCAAGCTTGCAAAGCTGTTCTTCGATCTCCTGCACTCGTTCCTCCACGCGCTCCTGCTGTCTCAACAGGTTTTGCTGTGAAAGAAAGAAAGGAATGTCTTAGGCTCTGAGAAACTGTGACACTGTTAGCCAGCTAGCATCCCCTCCCCACATAGAAGATATTTGAATCCAGGAGCGGCTAATTTAGTCTCCCATCTAACACACAATCCCTGCGGGGGAGGGGGGGAATGCTGTCATGGCAACCAACAGCTATTTTGTGTTTGCATTAGTGAGCGATGGACTATAATGTTAGGGGAGCCGGGGGCAGCAAGCAGAGATAGATAAATGGGCAGAAAAAGCTCCAGCAGCTCTGCTCTCCCCTCAGCACACCTCCTTTCTCATGTCCTGCATTTTCTTTCTGAAAGATGCATATTCACAGTGAAAAGGCTGCTCAGCCAGCTATGGCCGTGTTGTGACAACAGAACATGTTATTTATGGGGTGATGGTGATGATGCCATGTGAACAACAGAGGGCCAAGCTGTGATGTTCAATCTGGCTCAGCTTGTGGCTAAAATAAAAATAAAAACATAATAAATGGCTCCGTATGAGACCAACCGTCCTTTATGTCGATCCCTATGTGTGGGATAGAGGGAACGTCATTGACACAGATTCCTAATCCTTCACGGTATTAATATTTAATGTGAATAATCCTCCCTCACCATTTAATGGCGGAGAGGCATAATAACAAGATGGTGCAGAGAAAAATAATGATGTATCTTCTATAGGTTTCTACATCAATGCAACCAGTGCCACAGGAATGGATTGAGCTACATGCTAACAAAGACAAGCATAAAATAGTTATGCTAAAGGTCAACATATTAACCATATCAGCCATTTTAACCTGAAGACAATTCTTGATTGTCCTTGGGCACAACAGACATTACCCTCAGTTTGTTTTCCCACTCCCTATAGCTCCTGGAAAAAACCTGCACAAGTACAGAAGAAAAAAACAAACTCCACACTGAAGAGCTTAAACCCAGTAGCTTTCTGTTATGAGGCAACAGTGGAAAACACTAATCCACGGCTTTTGTTTTTCTGCTATGACTAGTATGTTGAAAACGTGTAGTGGATTAATGCTGATAAATAGCCAAAGACTTTCTTGAGAGAACACCCAGAGTTTTAGCCAAATCCAAAGGAAAATCAGAACCATTTTCAACAGATGTGATAACCTGGATGCAGACCCGCCTAAGGATCATTGTGTGTGTGTGTTTGTGACCATCCAGGCAATTGCCTGGGAAGAGCTGTGATTCTCATGAAATGTGGACAGACGTATTTTAATGTCACTGAAATGAGCTAGTAAATGTATTAGAATGAAACATACAGATTTTGTATGAACAAATCTGCGTTTGACAGTGAATCAAATTTGTACCTAATATAGCCCATGTTTTTTT
Source organism: Pholidichthys leucotaenia (assembly GCA_020510985.1). Lineage (NCBI taxonomy): Eukaryota > Metazoa > Chordata > Actinopteri > Cichliformes > Pholidichthyidae > Pholidichthys > Pholidichthys leucotaenia. The sequence continues at coordinate 368,875,361 of CM035836.1, read as the reverse complement.
TTTTTTCCCTACAAGCAAACAAATTTTTAAGTATGGATAAATATGCTAATTTTTTACTTCCCATTCTCAGGGGGCGGCTGTGGCGCAGGTGTAGTGTGGCTGACTACTGATTGGCAGGTCAGGGGTTCGATTCCCGCTCTGTCTGCATGTTGAAGTGTCCTTAAGCAAGACACTGAACCCCCAGTTGCTCCTGGTGGGTCATGCCAGCACCTGTGTATCCGCCATTAAGTTGGGTTCATGCTGCACCTCTGCTGTCTGCGTACGTGTAACCGGAAACCTTGTGTGACAAAATTTACGTCATCGACCACGTGTAGCCCAAATTTTGTGACCGCGTGGCCTGCCCACGATCTGAATGCGTTGACAGAGCATACGTAAGACTGAACGTCCCATTCACAAGATGGCACTATCAACACAACATGCAAAGACGAGGAAGACAATGAGGAGGTGGAAGATGAGAATAAACATACATGAATCCTGTTGCAGCAGCAGCAGCTTGAGCGGAGAAGAGCACTGGAAAACGGTAATTCCTCCTTTCCTTGAAACAACACCATTGTTGTTGCTACAAAAAAAAGTGCATCACTCTCGTGTGTTGATAGCTGGTGAACAAACTGGCGTGTTAGTGCATTTGCACTACCCAAAGAGCTGGGGCAAAACTACAAATAACAGTTGTGCGCATGCGTCAACTGCTTGGCCTGTTAGACGAAAAAAGTGAGCATGTACAACGCCACGCGCGTGCCGGGCCCATCCAAAGCGCACGCGGACCAAAGCGGACTAGAGGGGAAATACAGCATGAATAAGGCTTTAGTGTGTGAATGGGTGGATAGGAGGATCTGTAAAGCGCTTTGGTCATCTAGAGATGACAAAAAGTGCTATATAAGTGAATGCCATTTACCATTCTTGTGTAATTAATAAATTCTGTTTAAGAGGTTGAATTATTTTTGCTTGGTCATGTGTTAGTAAAAATATGTATTAACATTTTTTAAGGTCCCAGTCACTGCACTTTTTCCAAATTTAACAGCTCCCATAGGTCATAATGGAGTGTTTTTGACATATTTTAGTCAAATTGTCTTAAATTATTTAATTATTGCAGGATCATTGTGAATCATCTTTTGCAGCCTTTCTCAGAATGGCTGGTTTCAGTGCATACCTCTTTAACCTGTTGCACTCCGGTGTACCGCGGGCGGACACGTCTCTGCGTCCTAGAGCGCACGAGGGCGCTGCGTCCTAGAGCGCACTGAAAAAAAAAGCTGCATTTCCGTTCTTCCACTACAGACACAGCCGCGAACAGAAAGCCAAAGGAGTGCTTTGATTGGTTTAGATGTGATTGACCTCTCATTCGACTAATAACAGCCTTGAATTGGGTTTCTGAAACCTTGAAGAACGAATGACTGAAAACCTAGCAAGAAGGACCCGCCTACCAACGGCTGCGAATACAGCCAGCCAATTGGAAGCACAGAAGTTCGAAAGCTGTTTTGTGTAAGGCTGGGTGACACACAGGCGTTCACCAATCTTTTTTTTACCTCCGCCAAGGAGGTTACGTTTTCATCGGCGTTGGTTTGTCTGTTTGATTTTTAGCAAGATAACTCAAAAACTTGTGGACAGATTTTCATGAAATGTTCACAGATTGTCAGAAATAGGGTATCCTACAGATGATTACATTTTGGTGGTGATCCAGATCACTGTCCAGAAGAAAACCGCCATTACGGAAAATGCGATTTTCGTGAATAACTACTGAACCACTAATCCTATCATTGTCAATCCAATTGCTAGTCATATGTTTTCATGGTCAAGGAATCTGAAAACGTACACACAAACACTGTATGGGGGGAACTGTGGCGCTTGGCGGAGGTCTGCGCTCTCCGAGTGCTTTTCTAGTCTTACTACTGTTATTTGTTTTGAAAAATCGTTTGCCAAAACCGCAATCATGGAAGCGCAAAACCGCAATAATGGAATTATGGCTTGACCGGGTCACGTGACCAGAACCACGAGTCCGTAACAAGCGGACCAACGTCACGTTCGTCTGACAATGAGGAAGAGAAGTTCGCCAGCGACTTTGCTGTTGTGGACAGGTAAGTGTTATAAGCTAAATTATTCTTTATCCCTGAAAATTGTAATTAAAATGACTTTTGACCAATCGGTAAATTACAACTGTGCGTTATCGCAACATGACGGACCCGGACCACTCCGGTCCGGGTCCGTCATGTTGCGAACGCCCCCCGCCCCCCGTCATGTTGTGAATGCCCCCCCCCCCCCGCTACTCTTCTGTAGTGGATTGCAGATATATTGCAGATATTTTAGTCCAACTGTGCGTAGTAGACCGCGGTGCACCGGGCGTCCGTCCTCTGTAGCGGGGGTGGGGGGTGGGAGTTGTTATCTTCTACATTATAAATATTTTAGTATAATTTTAGTGTACTGTAGGTTATTTTTTCTTGTAAAAAAAAAAAAAGCCACACATTTTTTACGTGGCATGCTTCTTTGTGTGTGGTGGCTTGTTTGTTCATTCATTCATTCATGAATGAATAAACAACCCCCCCCCCACACACACACAGCCCTTCACCTTTCATTAGAGCCCAAGATGAAGCTTCTATATTGAATCATTCAAAAGTTACAGACGTTTTTCCAAACTGTGCCATTTGGCACAATTTGGCACAGTTCAAAAACGCCTGGGAACAACCTAAGAAAAAAGCTGTGTAATATATTCATTTTTTGTGGTATTGTTACAAAATTTTGACCTCAGCTGGATAACCCTTGGTTCTACATTTCTGTTGCATTTTCCAGCCCGGATCTGAAGCTGTGTGTTATTTGCAAGCATTTGTATCCAAAAAAACACCCAGGCGAAATTTATTTTCTTCAAGTTCAGTATGTTTAGATGACTGTTACTCAGTGGCAGGAGCACTTAGAGAGATTATGAAAGTGTTTTCTTTTAAATGAGACCAACACCATGAAGATGCTGCAAAGGGTTGAAGAACAGCTTCTGATTTACTTTGGGTACGTTATTTTTTGGCGTTTTTAGGGAAACTGACCAGAGTGCAAGGGGTTAAATCCTGAAGATCGCATTTGACTCCCCCATACATCCCTACTGCTAATCTTAGCTGGCTAGCTCCTATGTCAGATCGTACCTGAGCTAACTAATGTAAATTTGTCTTAAAGAATGAATGAAATAATGCATCACTGGTGGACAGGGTGTGTGGTTTCAGTGGTCGATAGGATCTGAGCGGTCCCTGGATTACAATAAGCGCAGAAACATTCAGGAATGAGTGGCTACACTGCTACTTCAGCTAGCCTTTGATCCCAGTTAGAGATAATACTATAAGAAAATAAACTAAAATAATATATTATATGGCAACTGTCAGAATTTATAGAAGATGGTGATTAAAACCAGCCAGATCAATAGTTAACTAATGCCAGTTGCAGGGTTTCCTCTGGTAACATTTCCAGGTGGCGGCCCACCACGCTTGAAATTATGCCGCTACTCTGTGAGGAAATCTAAATTTAAGAAAAAAATATTAAGGAATGACGGTCCGCAAGTGCACACACGAACAAGGCGTGTCATCCGCGCGGAGTTCAGAAGCACCCCGCCCACGTGACCACTCCAGTTGGCAGGCAGAGTGGCTAGCGTCACTGTCTGAAAGAAACATGAGCTTATTAAAGGACTTTAAAAGTGGAAAAAAAAGCAGAAGAGGTATGTAAGCAGTGAAGCCATTTATCATGGTTTTAACCTGCTGGTAATGGAAGCAATAATGTAAGCGTCACTTAGCTAACAGGTGTGGTTAGGAGCTCAAGTAGGTTAATTTTGTCTTCTTTTTAATTATTAGTTTTTTGTTTTTCTTATTTCAGACAAGAATAAAAAGGAGATGTTTTTACCTTTACTGTAGTTAATATTAATTAACTAATTTATGTTCATTATTATGTACCTGACAAGTTAAGATGACTGAAATTCACGAAGTCAATGACTTTAATCCATCAGGAGCCTTCAGATAAACTAAACGTGCCAACATTTGGATTTCAAAATAAGGGAGGTTTTTCCTGCTGTCTGGGTGGTGAGGAGATTTCTAAAAAACTATAAATATATAAAAATATTACAACAGAAATAACTGCATCTTTGGTCATTTAAGTTAATTTATTTCATTCAATACAATTTTAACATTGAGTCATTACTCAAGTTTTTAAGTGGGTGCTCTTTGTACCCTTAACTCAACTAGAAATCTTTGGTTGTCTACTTCCATCCATCCATCCATCCATCCATCTTCTACCGCTTTTCCGGAGGTCCGGGTCGCGGAGGCAGCAGTTCAAGCAGAGAAGCCCAGACTTCCCTCTCCCCAGCCACCTGCTCCAGCTCTTCAGAGGGGATACCAAGGCGTTCCCAGACCAGCTGGGAGACATAGTCTCTCCACCGAGTCCTGGGTCTGCCCCAGGGTCTCCTCCCAGTGGGATGTGCCTGAAACACCTCAAGTGGGAGGCGTCCAGGAGGCATCCTAATCAGATGCCCATACCACCTCAACTGACTCCTTTCAATGTGGAGGAGCAGCGGTTCTACTCTGAGCCTCTCCCGGATGACTGAGCTCCTCACCCTATCTCTAAGGGTGAGTCCAGCAATCCTACGGAGAAAGCTTATTTCAGCCGCTTGTATCCGCGATCTCGTTCTTTCGGTCATTACCCAAAGCTCGTGACCATAGGTGAGAGTAGGAACGTAGACTGACTGGTAAATTGACAGCTTTGCCTTAGAACTAAGCTCCCTCTTCACCACAACAGACCGGTACAACGTCCGCATCACTGCAGATGCTGCTCCAATCCGTCTGTCGATCTCTCGCTCCATTTTCCCCTCACTCGTGAACAAGACCCCAAGATACTTAAACTCCTCCACTTGGGGCAGGAGCCTGCCCCCAACCCGGAGAGGACAATCCACCTTTTTCCGACTGAGGACCATGGACTCGGACTTGGAGGTGCTGATTCTCATCCCAGCCGCTTCACACTCAGCGGCAAACCGTCCCAGCAAGAGCTGTAGGTCATTGCTGGATGAAGCCAACAGGACAACATCATCTGCAAACAACAGAGATGAGATCCTGTGGTCACCAAGCATGACACCCTCCATTCCCTGGCTGCGCCTAGAAATCCTGTCCATAAAAATTATGAACAGGATCGGTGACAAAGGGCAGCCCTGGTGGAGTCCAACTCTCACTGGGAATGACTCCGACCGAGTGTTGGCAATACAAACCAAACTCTCACAACGGTCGTACAGAGACCGAATAGCTCGTAACAACAAGCCCGATATCCCACACTCCCGAAGCACCCCCCACAAAAATCCACGAAGGACGCGGTCAAATGCCTTCTCCAAGTCCACAAAACACATGTAAACTGGTTGGGCAAACTCCCACGAACCCTCAAGAATTCTCGAGAGGGTAAAGAGCTGGTCCGATGTGCCACGGCTAGGACGAAAACCACATTGCTCCTCCTGAATCCGAGGTTCGACCAACGGCCGGACTCTCCTCTCCAGTACCTTGGCATAGACCTTCCCAGAGAGGCTGAGGAGTGTGATCCCTTTAAAGTTGGAGCACACCCTCCGGTCCCCTTTATTGAAGAGAGGAACCACCACCCCGGTTTGCCATGCCAAAGGCACTGCCCCCGACCTCCACGCAATGTTGCAGAGACGTGTCAACCATGACAACCCAACAACATCCAGGGCCTTGAGGTACTCAGGGCGAATCTCGTCCACCCCCGGGGCCCGGCCACCAAGCAGATTTTTAACCACCTTGGCGACCTCAGCCCCTGTGATAGGCGAGTCATCCCCTTCGTCCCCAAACCCTGCTTCCTCTGTGGAAGGCGTATCAGTGGGATTGAGGAGATCCTCGAAGTATTCCTTCCACCGCCCGACGATATCCCCAGTTGAAGTCAACAGTGTCCCATCCGCACCATATACAGTGTGGACGGGGAGCTGCTTTCCCCTCCTGAGCCGCCGAACAGTTTGCCAGAATCTCTTTGAAGCCGACCGAAAGTCTTGTTCCATGGCCTCACCGAACTCCTCCCATACCCGGGTTTTTGCTTCAGCAACTACCCGAGCTGCACTCCACTTGGCCTGCCGGTACACCTCAGCTGCTTCGGGAGTCCCACAAGCCAACCAAGCTTGATAGGACTCCTTCTTCAGCTTAATGGCTCCCCTCACCACTGGTGTCCACCACTTGGTTCGGGGGTTGCCACCACGAGATGCACCGACCACCTTGCGGCCACAGCTCTGGGCCGCCGCTTCAACAACAGAGGTGGAGAACATGGCCCATTCAGGCTCCATGTCTCCAGACTCCCTCGGAATGTGGTTGAAGTTCTTCCGGAGGTGGGAGTTGAAGACCTCCCGGACAGGGGCCTCAGCCAGACGCTCCCAGCACACCCTCACTATACGTTTGGGTCTACCAGGTCTGAATGGCTTCCTCCGGTTGTCTACTCCTCTCCTCTGGTTGTCTACTTTTAAATATTAATTTCAAAGCAGTGCTTTGAGTAGAGTAGAATTTCTGGATACTCTACCCACCTCTGATCGTATAATTTTAATATGTTTGAGTTAATTACTATTATGAATGTTTTTTTTCCTTCGCTTTCTCAATGGAAAAAAAGAAACATTAGAATAAAAATACAAAAATACACATATTTTTGTCATTTATGTAAACCATGACAAAAAAAATCCTGCAGGAAAAAAAAATGTGACACTTGGTATTTTCTAATCTGATGTATACAACCATAGACACCATAGACATTAGACAGGGCTCAGAGTAGGGCTTCACAATTAATCGAATTTTGATCGCGATCACGATTTTGGCTGGCACGATTAAATTAACGTGATCATCCCCAATATTAACATTTAAAATGCAGGCTCTGCTGCATATCAAATCAAGCATTTTCTCAACCTACAGCCAGCCGACCACTAGGGGGCGAATGCACGTTAGGGCAACATTAAGTTGCAGAACTGACAAGTGAGCACATCCTGTAGCAACAGCCTTAAGTTTTCAATAGCGGACTGGTGTGATGGCGTGGTGAGTCACAAACCAGATGTCGGGAGCAGAAGGTGACAGTACGGCAACACGTGGAAGCGAGGAGCTAGTGCCTTGAAAGGATCATCATCTGTTGTTAAATTAATTGCCCCTTGAGGGATAAATAAAGTTGTTTGAATTGAATTGTCTGGACGTGTTTTGGATTCAGGACAAGTGATGCTGACTAAAAAGAAATTATATGCAAAGAGTGCCATAGAGCTGTGTCTGCACCGCAGGGCAACACAACTTATTCAACCACCTGAAAAAACACTACAAACACAAGTATGATAAATGCATGAATACTAAAGCAAATGTCACTTCACTAAATCACAGTCTGTGTATGGCACCGACCCAGGCAACCATAGCATCAACAATGCACGGAGCTTCACCGTATCCATCCGCTTCCCAAAGACATGCTAAAGTAATTGATGCAATAGCATTTTATTTGGTCAAAGACATGTGTCCACTAAATACTGTATGAGCAACGAAGGCTTCAGAAACATGGTCAAAAACTGGACAAGAGATACGTGATCCCCACGTGATTCTCCAAAGTTGCATTACCTGCACTGTATGAAAAATACAGATGGATATCACAACTGTCAAGTACTTTGCAGCTACGAGTGACCTATGGTCAAGCAGAATATGCCATCAAGGAAGCTTCTCTAAATAAATGGACGAGGCTCCAGTGCTTTGGTCACAGGCTTCATCTAGCAATTGTTAAGTAGGATGAATTTTTAAAAAAATGAATTTTATGTAATCTGAGTTTTTCCTAAAGTTAATGAATAACTGTGATTAATAATTGCGATTTCAATATTGAGCAAAATAATTGTGATCATCATTTTGGCCATAATCATGCAGCCCTAGCTCAGAGAGGGAAAGAAGAGACAGACAAGATGAGCCAAGGAGAGAAAAGTGTTCAGGCATAGGGTCCAGAAGAGGTGACAGCAGAGGAAGGAGAGAAGGATGGCACCAGTAAAAAGTTCAAACACAGGACGTCTGGGTGGGACAACAACTGGCCCAATATTCCAGCGTTCATGCCTTGGTTGCACAGTACTTATATTGGTAAGTTCCATATGCAAAGTTACTGTGCAAAATAATAAAAAAGAAATAAATAGTATAAAATTATCATATTCCAGTTACAATAGTGTCATGTGTTTTCTGTCCCCCACCCCCCGGGAAAAATATGTTGCCACTGCACCGAGGTCTTTAAGCCAGAGGAAACACTGAAAATCACATTGCAAATTGCAAAATTTGGAGTCATAATCGCAATCACACATTTTCCCCCAATCATTCAGCCCTAGTTTGTACATATGTATGCACTGGGGCAGCTCTGAATCAGTTATACACAAACTCAGGCAACAAAATATGAGTCAATCCATAGTTTGGCTTAAAACCCTGTTATTTAATAGAAAAGTATTGACGATTAGAAAATAAAAGAGATGAACATCTTCGTCAGACCTTGTCAATCAAACATTTGCCAAAACTTTCAAACTCAAAAACAAAAGCAAAACTCATGGTGATGCTAGATTTTGTTATTAGGGTTTTTCCTCAGGGGAAAACGGTGAACTTGTCATGATCCGGGCATGGTCACTGACCATGTCCACGCTTTGGGTTGTTTTTTGGTTTCACTGCACCATTATTGTCATTATGTTACCGTTAGTATTCCCTGCTATCCTTAGCACATCTCTCATTTTAAAAGGGACCTTTTCAGTCTGTTCGTAGTTTCATTTCCTTGTGTTCAGTTTCTTTCCCGTATGTTACTGTTTAATCCTAATTAGTTCCCAGCTGTAATCATTTTGTTCTCTATTTATGTTGGCGCTACCCTCACAATGGTGCGTTGATATCATCAGCACTGGCCCTTCGACACCTGTCATGTATACACCCCGGTTAGCCTCCTTAGCCATATTCAGCCCCCGTGCTGCCTTTTTTGTTTGTTTATTTAATAAATTCTTCTTGCACTAAAGTCCTGCCTGCCTGAAGGAGTCGATCTTTCCTGTTTGTCAGAGGGAACCTTGACAGTATGTCGATGCCAGACAAAGACTCTGTGGGCATGGACTATTTAGTCTTTGGTTTGGATAAGGACGAAATGCCCAGGCTTCACACACTCCGGAGGCAGCCATCAAATTTCTGGACACCACAGGTAATCGAGGTGTACCCCAGCCTGCGGAGCTACCCTGGATTGGTTGGTTTGCTCATTTCTGTCCCCAACTTACAAAGGACACTTTCTGGGCTGGTGAGAAGCTCTCCCCCCCCTTATTTGAGCTTGTGCCGATGGTCAAACTTCCCCTGGCTCATCCTACCTCCATCCCTCACCGCTCACCAGTCCCAACACCACCCCTTTCACAGGAGCTTGTGTTGATGGTAAAGCATTCCTTGGCTCTGACGTCCTCTTCACCTTACCATCCTTCAGTCCCGAGCCCACTCTGTGGGTTGGAGAAATTCTCTCCCCATACGTCGGAGCTTGTGCCGATGACAAAGCTTCCCCTGGCTCCGATGTCCCCTTCTCCACACTCTCCGGCCCCGGAACCCTCCCCACACCACCCTTCAGCTCCAGTTCCACCTCTCTGCCACTCTCTGGCCCCGGAAACCACTTCATACTTTGCTCCAGCTGCACTCCTAGTTCCAGCGCCTCACCAATTCGCAGCTGCTCCCCACCAGGCGATCTCTTCAGCCACCTGGAGTGATTCGCCTGAGTCTTCAGGCGGTAGAAGAGTGGGATACAAGGCAAGTGCCTTCTCATTTTGTAACACCTATTAGAGAGAAGTCTTGCCTGGTTCCCAGTGAGGGGTCTCAGCAGCAGCCACCTACCGCTGCTGAGCCCTCACCACCTGTCTCTGGTACCGCCTTTTCTTGCCTACTCTCGCCGGCCTCTTTCTTCCCTTTTCCTTTGAGCTCCACTTCTACTGCTCTGCCAGCTCCAGCCCACCGTCCCTCTCCAGCTGATCTTCAGAGGGCTTTGCCTACTGCTCGGCTCCATATCGCCTCAGCCATTGCTCCACAAGCTACTTCTGGGGTCGTCATCATCCCAACCGCGTCTTTGGAGGTCATCGTCATTCCAGCAGCGAAGCCACCTGGTTCTTCGTAGAGCAGTAGAGCATGAGTTAAGGCAAGTCCTCTTTGTATTCTTAACATTAATTTTAAAAAGGTCTTGCCTTGCTCCTATTGGGGAGGTGGGGCTCTGCTGCTGGCAGTTATGGTGTCTCCTCACCAACCCGCTCTTCTCCCTCATCCGAGGTGGCTAAATTGGGGAAGAAGTTGTCTGAGACCCACGCTCTTCAGTCTTCATTGCCTGAGACCCACACTCCTCAGTCTTCGTTGCCTGAGAGCCACGCTCTTCAGTCTTTGTTGCCTGAGAGCCACGCTCTTCAGTCTTCATCACCTGAGACCCATGCTCTTCAGTCTTCGTCACCTGAGACTCACACTCTTCAGTCTTCGTCACCTGAGACTCACACTCTTCAGCCACAATTACTGGAGACCCAAGCTCTTCAGGTTCCGTTGCTGGAGACCCATGCCCTTCAGCCTCTGTAACCAGAGGCCCACACTCTCCAGCCTCCGTCGCTGGAGGCCCACACTTTCCTGTCACCTTAACTCCACGCTCTTCAGCCTTCTTCAACTGAGCTTCACAGACTCCTGCCACCTGAGCTCCAAGCTCTTCAGTCTTTGTTGCCTGAGCTCCACGCTGTCCAGTCTTCATCCCCAGAGCTACACGCTCTCCTGACAACTAAGCTCCACGCTCTCCAGTCTTCATCGCTAGAGCTTCACTCTCTCCAGTCTTTGTCACCAGCACTCCACGCTCTCCAGTCTTCGTCACCAGAGCTCCATGCTTTCCACTCTTCATTGCCAGAGCTCCACACTCGCCAGCCGCCATCGCCAGATCTCCACACTAACTAACTAACTAACTAACCTGCACTTATATAGCGCTTTTCTAGTCACAAAGACCACTCAAAGCGCTTTCACTAATACTAACCCTCTATTCTAAGGGCCTATAGGAAACAAATATCTAGGGACAATTTAGAACAGCCAATTAACCTAACATGCATGTCTTTGGATTGTGGGAGGAAACCGGAGCCCCCGGAGTAAACCCACGCAGCACAGGGAGAACATGCAAACTCCACACAGAAAGGTTCCAACCCCTGCCAACCTGGGGATTCGAACCAGGAACCTTCTAGCTGTAAGGCAACAGTGCTAACCACTGCACCACCGTGCTGCCCACACTCAATAGCTGCATTGTCCAAGCTCCACGCTTGCTAGCCTTCGTTGTCTAAGACCCACACGTTCCAGCTCCCAACTGGGTCACATCTTCGTGGGCCTCCTAGGTGGTCCGCAGTGGCAGCCCGGCCGGCTTCTGACACTGGTTGGCCCCCTGCTCCTCTGGATGTCCCTGTTAGGTGGGCCATGAACTCTGGATGGCCCCCTGAATCGTGGTGTGCTCCCGCTCAGTGCCTCATGGACTTTGGCCTGCCACCCAACAAACTGTGGTCCATGAACTGTGGTCAACCACCTGACAGACTGTTTTTTCTTTGTTTTGTTTGAGCTGTTTCTTTCCCTCCTGTCCTGTGTCCCCCTCCACCTGCCTGGTTTTGAGTGTCTCTTTTTCTGCTCTTAGGGCATCTGGAATCCACCCTTAAAGACGGGGCGCTGTCATGATCTGGCCATGGTCGTTGACCATGTCCACGCTTTGGCTTGGTTTTTGGTCTCACTACACCCTTACTGTCATTCTGTTATCGTTAGTATTCCCTATTATCTTTAGTGCATCTCTTATTTTGAAAGGGTCCTTTGTTTTTCCAGTCTGTTTGTAGTTTCATTTCCTGTGCTCAATTTATTTCCTGTATGTTATTGTTTAGTCCTAATTAGTTCCCAGTTGTCTTATGTTAGTTAATCATTTTGTTCTCTGTTTATGTTGGCGCTACCCTCACATCGGTGCATCAACATCATCAGCACTTGCCCTTCGATACCCATCACGTATACACCCCGGTTAGCCTCCTTAGCCTAGCCAGCATTTGTACTTATTCAGCCCCCGTGCTGCCTCTTCTGTTTAAATTCTTCTTGTACTTAAGTCCCGCCTGCCTAAAGGAGTCGATCTTTCCTGTTTGCCGGACAGAACCCTGACAGAACTAACAGCTTCAAAAACAGAAGTAATTACCTTGCTTATCTGAAAGTTTGTTAATAGCTTATCATCACCATCATCAGTCATATTCCAGCCAACAGCGTCTGATGTTATCATCAGTGATCAGCTGCTGTACAGGCTAACAGAAATGAAAACCTGCATGCTCCCAGGGCTTGCGCAGCACATGGCTGGGAATCACTGCCCTAGATAACTCCCTCAGCACACACACACACACACACACACACACACACACAGAGAGCGTTGGCATCGTTAGATCCAGGACGGTGACCTGGTTGTGATGACTGATCGAGTTAGGCTCTAAACAGAGGCCAGGGATGGAGACAGGGTCGAAGGAGCTGAAGCTTTGAAGGCTGAAATGAATGTTGAAGTGGGGAGAAGGGGTTAAACATGGGATGGATGGGCACTCTTTAGCTGTCATTTCACCACAGCATCTTCCTCTATCACAGCCACCAGAGGGAAGGTTGGCCTTTGCCGCGGGTAGCTGGTGGATGTGTGAGGATGGCAAATTTGGTTGGGGGCAGATGGAGGTGAAGAGTGGGGTGGGGGTGGTAATGTTGATGTGGGTGTCTGCATTCCTCCAAATCACATTAAACAGGGAGGAATTTAGTAGTACTACCATGGGGACGAATATTATTTGTGGATTATTGCTTATTTATTTTACTAAATATCCTTAAGATTATTTTTCCACACTTAAGGACTCTTCCAGGAAATAATTTAGCTTAGGTTTAGCCAGATATCGGGATGCACTGATCCAGCTTTTTTGGCCATTGATCCGATACCAATATCTTGGCTCTGATATCTGCTGATCCGATACCAGGGTAAAAAAAAATTAAAAGGTTAAATTATTTAGCACCTGGTGATGTGGCCTCAACATCCCTGATTTTTTTCATGCATCATTTGATTTTAATCAATTTTTTAAACTACAAAAGACAATGAATTATTACTAATACTTTCTTTATTTCAAAGAAACATTGATAAACATGACTCCCTATTGGGAATAAAGTGCAACTTTGGACACAGCGGTGCAGTCCATAATCAATTGTCTGAGGCTTGGGGTGCATTTAGGGGTGTTCCCAAGTTCATTTTGCTATTACAGCAGCACAAAAACAGCACAAAAACAACCTGCTGTCTTTGCTTTCATTCCCTTTAAAAAACAGGGGCACAAAATCAAAGGCTTAAAACTTAATATGACAGCACTTACTGTAAATGGGAGGACAAATCAGTTATGCACTGAGGACAATATGGGCTCATTCACAAAGTGAAAATGTGTTTAACAGCAAGGAGTTTAGGGCATAGGGCAGACTGGTCCTGCTGCAGTCTGGTAGTTAAATTAAAGAGAGAACTATCCGCTGAATTGTAAACCCACGCACAGTTTTTTCCTCTGTGCAGTGAAAAACTCTGACTTCTGTGCCTTCAAATAGTTCATATTTAACTGTCCTCATTTAACAGAAAACAACGGCTGAGTGTGTTTTTCATTAACTGTGGCACAAGCAGGAACAGACGCAAGATATGATGATGTGATATGATGACACATAATAGATTAGTGGACAGAACACTTTGTCACAGAAGAGAGGTTTGTAGTTTAATCTTCAGACTGGCAGCGTCCCACCATGCCTCCTCCCGTGTACCACATCCACACCAGAATACACACGCACTCCCTGTTCATTTATTAATTCCCCTAAAAAATTAATACATTAATGCTTAATCTATAGACTATACTCCAACGGTAAGTCCGTAATTAAAATGAATATATGGACAGAATAAAAAAAATGGACTCGGTGGAGAGACTATGTCTCCCAGCTGGTCTGGGAACGCCTTGGTATCCCCTTGGTATCCCCTCTGAAGAGCTGGAGCAGGTGGCTGGGGAGAGGGAAGTCTGGGCTTCTCTGCTTGAACTGCTGCCTCCGCGACCCGGACCTCCGGAAAAGCGGTAGAAGATGGATGGATGGATGAATAAAAAAAATATTAAGTGTCTCATCATATTATAATTATAAAATGATGGGTGATTATATTATAATTGTTAGAACTGTCCATCAAAATAACTGCAAATCCCAGAGCATGCTATATCCTCATGTGTTTCTGTCAGTAAGAGCGGCACAATTTCAAACACACTGCTTGCATAGCATTAACAATGCGTTTCTGATGACAGATCTCCTTTTTCCTGATCAAAAGCTCATTGTCATAAAATGCACCAAAATACCGATGTACCTAAGATGCGTGCTACCACACCGCTTATACTCCCCCAAACACAAAGCTGGCACACTGTCTACTGGTAATTAAATGGCATGACGCAAAGTGTAAAAAAACAGGCCGCACTGACAGAGATCAACAAAAGCACTGGAGCAAAGTAGGAAGTGTGGCACAAAAATGCACTGTTGGTTGTCATAATAGGGCCCCTTGACTTTAACTAAACTGTTTTTAAATGAAGGTTTGATCAAACAAAGATGAATCCAGTTCAATGTTCAAATTTTAATATAACTTTTATAAAAATTAACATTAAAAAAATAATGGATTCCTTTATCATTTTACTTTTTGTAAAATTAATGAAAATGCCTTATCCCATTCCTCTATATGTGGGTTTGTGCTAAAGAACCACAAGGTGGAGGTGGGGTTAGATACGGTGATCCAGTGATATGAGTCATATTGGAACTGATATCCAATACCGATACTGGATCTGTGCATCCCTAGTTATATAAACTAATATCTACCGTTAATGGTTTCAGAGAGGTTATGGCCTGACAGGAAAGCTTTTATCCAGTAAAGGCGGAATATAATCCAGCAGATGTTAAAAAGACTGACACTTTAACCAACTAAAAACTCAGAATGGCTTAAGAGTGATTTGATACATGTAGAGTATGTTATTTTGACAGATATATGCATTCTCTTGTTAGATTTCTGACTTTTTGGTCAAAAAACTGTTCAAGCTACTTTCATATCAAAATTTGTTGAAGTACCTAATAAGGTTTTTAATGACCGATAAACAAACCAACATCCACCCATGGACTCCTTTCCACTGCTAAAGAGAAACAAGTTTGATTCCCAACAGACAAGCTTGCATTTCAGATTTTCTTCCCCCTCGGGTATGTTGTGTGTGTGATCATCATATCAATGATGTCACAAATGTGACAGAACATAATCCAGTACGGAAGGCAGCACCTGCATTTTTTTTCCTTGTACTTTTGTCCGTCTGTCAAACAACTTCTGCTCAGACTGAACTCCCGGCGCCACTGTTTTGATCCTAAGTGATCAGTGCAATGCCTACTGTATGTAGAATCATACGTGCACCTGGGTGTGACATTCATATTTATGCTAACTGAAGTATAGTGATTGCAGTGGTTATGTTAATTAAATATTATCCATCATAGATAGATTTTTTTTTTTCCAGTGACAGAAAAATATGGAGGCTGTCTGTCAGTTTGACAGATTGCACAGAGTATGATCTACTATAAATTTTACTTGTAATTTCTACATGTCCACTTCATAGCACATATTACAATGCTGACCCAGTCTTTGTTCATCAGTTAAATTAAAAAAAAAAATAAATGCTTATTCTGCATGCTGTATCCTGTAGGTTCATGATTAAACTTGAACATGTGAACAAAAACAAAACCTATTTGGCATCGTATATGAAAATTTAAATGACAGGTAACAATTGGTTATGACAGAATTTTTACGACCTTGCAAGTCAAAATGACAGATGATGAGGAAGTGTAGCACACAGCACAACCAGTGATTGCAATAACCCAAATGACTTTATGTTTGAGTCTAGTTTAGCCTTACAAACCTACCACAATGTGGTTAAACCAGGTGACAAGATCAACCTGTGAAAGTGATTGAAAAGGGGCTCCTCCAAAACAAATAAATTATTTCAAAAAATAGTTTGACAAACTGTCATTTTTTTGTGTTTATAATAAATCTGTCAAAAAAGGTGTTGGTAAGGTCTAAATTAACAGGGTTAAGATAAAATTAACTTGAATTCAGCTGAAATTGCAAACCTGTAAATTTTGTGAGAATCTAATGGCATGAACTAAATTCTTTAAAACCACTCTTTATAAATCTAGAAAATTCTAATTTCAACTCATATGTGTGTACACTGTACAGTATGTGTGTACACTAAACCCGAAATAGAGAAAAAAAATGCTGCAGTTCACTTATTGGCCACAGGTGTCACTAAAATCAATTGCACACCTGAGGTTTAAAGAGCATTTTAAACAATTACTCTGATCAGTTCTCTTTTTTTCTTAACATCATTAAAGGAGACATGTTTTACACTTTTTTCACATTGGCCAAGTTGCTAGTGGATCGATTTGCCGGCCTATTATGGCTGAAGTAGATTAAGATAAGCCAAAATGACATGTGATACATTACTGACTGTAGATTAATGAACCATGTGAGAACACGAATGTCTAGTGGAGGGACTAAAATTTTCACAAAATAGCAATAAAAACCACAGTCACCAAACTAACTCCATAGTAGCCATAGCAGCACTGTCACAGTATTGGTTGGACGTTCATGAGGTATCTAAACAAAGGCTGATCATAACAAAGTCACAGGGTTGTGTTTTCTTCCAGTTTTTCCATTGGTAGCCACACAAAAGCACCAAAAAATGTGAAATTTTCACCATATGTCCCCTTTAAAACTGAGAAAGTGTCTTCAAAAAAGTTCTGGAAAAAATAAGCGTGCACTGCAAAATATTTCCTAAATTAGCATCTCTACATGTATGGCAGCCATTTGGTTTGAGTATCTGTTGAATTCCAACACAAAGACACCTCACTCTACTTAAGGATGGACTGATTAGGTGATCATCTAAGAATGGTGAACTGCAGGAAAGCTGTGAATAAAAATCTGAGTTATTCCACAAATACAGATTTCTGAGTTCTTCCCAAGTTAAGATTCAAGATTCAGAGATTTTGTCAATACTACTATACGTACAAGACATACAGGAGAACTGAAATGGCATTTCTCTCTCTCTTCAGTGGTGTGTGCAATATAAAGAATATATACTGCTCAAAAAAATAAAGGGAACACTTTGAAAACACATCAGATTTTAATGGGAAAAAATAAGCTGGATATCGAAATTGTGGCAGGCTAGTCCAGTTTACTGAGTAAACTGGACTAGCCTATAGTCTAGTAAGTCTAGCCTATAGTCTATAGGCTAGACTATCATCTAGTAAGTCTACTAGTGTATATTAAATATATGTAATATACCAATATATTAAAACTTACATATTGCAGTGTTTAAGAATGAACATGAACTTGTTTTCTTGCATTATTTGATCTAAAACAACATCTTTTTTGTTGTTTTGGCCAGTTGCCATTTTCTGTAAATGCTCTAAATGATGATATTTTGACTTGGAATTTGGGTGAGTCGACTTCAGTAGGTGAGAGAAAAAAAATAAAATATTTCATTTTACTCAAACACATACTGCATGTATAAACAGCAAAACCAGATAAAGTAATAATTTTGCAGTGGTCTCTTTGGGCTCTTACTTTTTTTTAAAAAAAGCTGTATATTAGATTTTCATTAACAATTGTCTTAGAATAAAAAAATGTGGATACAGCTTAAGTGAACCTACAAATTACGCTTTTGGTAAAATATATGGAAAGACTACAATACAGTTTTAGCATGTTTTAGTAAATGTCTCATCATGACTAAGATGACCAGTTTACAAATAATACAGAAAAATGAGAGTAAATTATTAAATGTTTGAAAAAAAAAAGTCCTGTCTTTGTCAGTTATTCTAAAAATATCTGCACCTGCAAATGAACCAATTTACACATTTTGATGAATCTAACAATACTGGTAATTTAGATGCTATAAATAATGATGATGATTTTTAACGCTAAACATGCTACTGTGTTTTTACTGTTTTTTATTGCTTCAACTCGAGTTTTTCGTCTTTTTTCATGTATGAAAGAGCTGTCATCACATCCGAGTTTCAAGCCAATTATTATTCTTTCTTTCAGGATTTTGGAAATTCCGGTTATTATTTAAGCCAGGGCCCCATTTCGTGAGCCACAGGTGACCGATTAACTATACATGAAGCTGAGTCATAGCATTACCAACAGGAAATACACCCTAGCATGACACAGTTGGCACCAAATCGGAGTGTTGGATGAACCATACGAGTCAGCCCGCACTGGCTGTCTTTCTCGCTCTGACTGAACTGTCCT
Organism: Pholidichthys leucotaenia; assembly: GCA_020510985.1. Lineage (NCBI taxonomy): Eukaryota > Metazoa > Chordata > Actinopteri > Cichliformes > Pholidichthyidae > Pholidichthys > Pholidichthys leucotaenia. The sequence goes on along the minus strand of CM035836.1, from coordinate 368,857,046 downwards.
GTCACACGCCTCCTCAAACGAAAGACAAAAAAGAAATGGGAAAAAGCCCCACAGGAAGAGGTTAATTAAAAAAGTAGACCACAGAACCAAGTGACGAATCACTTTAATCCCCCATCCCCTCAACTCCACTCCCCCCCCCCCCCCCAACAATTGGCGATCCCTGAGCTAGGATGCACCTGTGCCGGGAAGATAAGGCCCTCCAAGGGCCCCTCATTGTTCCACTCTCCACTGCATTGTTTGTCATTCCAACAGATGAGAACGGAGGCTGGAATGCAAGATATACTCGAAACATTCAAATGCAACCATTTCTTAGGGGACCTGCTGTTTGTCATTGAGAATGTGAACTACAAAAATGATCAACAGTAAATGGTGCGATATATGAAACCCAAAAATCCAGACTTTAGGTGTGTAGTGTGAGACAGGAAGACATTATTATATTTGGTGTTTGTTTTATGACTAAAAAGTGGATAAAAGTGACCTTGTAAGGTTGTGAGACGCAGCTATGAAAGCATGGCCATATGACACACTGATGACCATAAATGGGAGAAATTCCTGCAGGTGAGCAATAAAGTAAAATGTGGTCATCACAGGTTCACTGACCCCAGCACTGAGGGGTTGGATTTCTTTTCTTTGAGCCAAAACTCAAAGATAATATGAGTTTATTCTGATAGAGGATGAAAATATTCATAAGTCTGAGCTGGATGAGTTTTCTGTGAAATTATTTAATAGCATTTCAGAGATCCACTTGTACCTGCCTAACAACCGGCTCCAATGTAGATTCTGTCATGATGTGAGTGACTCAAGCACAGTCAAAGCATAAATAAGTGAGTATTTGTAAAATAAATGTGCAATAAGAGTGTAAAGATTCTGTGTTGCCAGTATAGCCTGACCAATAGGAGAGTATTTTCCCATTCAATATGCAACTTTCCTCTTAAAAATGTATTAATTTCTTCCTATAAATATTTAGTTATTATTCTGAAGCCACAGGGAGGAACTAGTTATGGGAAGAAGAGCGTGGCATAGACTGAAGACCCCTGCTTTCCATGAACAGTATTCCCACATTTGCACTCTTTACCCAGCCATTTAAAATGGCTTCACATTGGTGACACTTTTTTTTGGCCACAATGGTGACATGACAGGGGATGATGGACCATTTTTACAATATTGTGTACATTAGTACCTTGATTTCACAATCGTTACACCCATGTTATGCACTGCACTAAAATTCTTACTCTGATGTCGTTGCGTCTCAGCTCCACATCAATAACCGCATGGCCGTGGCTGGGGTGGCACCGGGCGAAGCAGCAGTACTGACACACCGCCGTCTGCTCGGCCTCACAGTGATACAGCCTGTACTCATCGTGCTGCGGGCAGGTCCAGGCCTTCACCGCCTCCGCCTCCACCAACAGGTGCCCGAGGGCCGAGCAGGGCTGCTGGAGGTGCGTTTGGATGTGGGACTGACAGCACGGAGCGTTGCAGCGCAGGCAGACCTTGACCGCCGGCAGCGGTGGGCCTCGGCGGCAGAGGATGCACTGCGGCACCGGCGTGGCAGCCTTCTCCACGCTCAAGGCGTTGTACTTCTCGACTATGTTGGACAGTTTGTGGTTCTTCTCCAGGCTGGGCTTCTGCGTGTAAGCGTGATTGCACTCGGGGCAACGGGCCAGCGAGGACTCCTTGGCCCAGGCCTCACTGATGCAGCCCCGGCAGAAGTTGTGTTTGCAGGGCAGCTGGATGGGATCTGAGAAAACGTGCAGGCAGATGGGGCAGATGAGCTCCTCCTCAAAACAGTTCCTCCACGTCTCAGCCATGTCAGAGGCCATCATGGTGCAGGCAGGCATGCGCCGCTTCCCACTTCTCTCAGACCTCTGGGCTCCTGCCACAGGAAACCCGACCCTTTGAAACACAAGTCCTGACAAAAAAAAAATGTCAATCCGAATATGTCGACCTTTTGTGGTCAAATCACACAAGTCCCCCTGACAGACGAGGAGTATTGCTTATTACTGCAGCATAAAGGTAAATTCCAGAAAAGTGAGCAGAGAAGGCTTCAGGCAAGCATGACGACAACACCTAGGTGATTTCAACAACTACAACACGGGCTGACGTTATTTCAGATTACAGTAAACGATACTTTCCTTTCCCCTAAATCACTCACTCTCACACTCACCCACTGGTGGCCTGACGTCACAGCTTCTCTGCGTGTTTATAGGCCTGCCTGCTCCAAGTAAAACCAGGAAACACGCACGCAAGGCACCAAGAATTAAATATCCACACAGCCTAGATAATCAGAGGTGAATCAATCTCTGTGCAGCACATGAAAAGACACCTGATCCCTTTTTTTTTTTTTTTTTCCTGCTGCCCGTTCAGGCTCAGAATATGATTTGACTCTGGACCAATTCAGACCAACAACCTAAGCATGAATATCATGAGAAAGGACTTCTAGAGCCGACACCCGGAGAATCAGTATTTTTAACTTAAATAATAAACCCTGATCTGTTTTATCAGGACCTCAAAGACGCAATGCTTCTGTCAGCAAAATCATAAATAAGCACCCACCAGCAATTTAATCACACATACGAGCAGACAGCAGATAATAAATGATGTTTTACCTTCTGCTGGGATTAATAACACAGGTACCAACATTAAAAAAAAAAAAAGATAAGATTTCTCTTCTGGTATGTGGCACAGCTCACATATCTACACACGCACACGCACACACACACACTAGGCCTCCTCAGCTTTACCACCAGTTTTTTTTTTTTCCCTTCTTCCCCCTGTCGACAACAAAGGCCTTATAATCTCATTAAACCGAAAATCATACCCGGCCCATCATTTCCAGGCTGTTTGCTGCATAGTTAATCGTTTTAATAGTGGCGTCCAGCTCCTGCGCACAAAACAAAAGAGGAAGGGTTTTTTTTCTTTAATGATCCGCAGGAATGTTGGCCTTCATCAAATATATCCCCCCGCACACACGCATATACAGACAGACCAGGGTTTATTTAAGCTTCTGGCCTCTTTGTTTTATAACCTAAACTTTGGTCTTTACCTCAGCCTTTAGCCAACAACATAATTATTAATAATCGCCTAAATTACTTCAGACGTCACCTCACCATTTTCCACCATAGCACAGGTACAGATTAGCTCTAACACCGTGGAGGATAATATTGACACCTAGGCTTCTGATTTTTTTTTCTCTCTCAAAACGCTGCCATATTTGTGCATATAACCAACACAACAAATACAAAATATACCCTCCGGATCTTAAAGGGGACGTCGCGGTTCTGTCCTTGTTGAAACTAGCTGTCATCAGCCATCTTGAAAACCCTCATTTTAAAAAAAAAAAAAAAAAAAAAAAAAAAAGCAAAAGGAGAGATATCCGCCGTGAAAAGGCTGTAGGCACATCAACGTAGAGTCGCTTTTAAAGCGGGGAAATCATCTGTTTTCGTTGTTTTTAGTTCCGAAATGAGTCGTCTGGGTGAGGGCGGTTTTTTTCGTGGCCTGCTGTGTCCGCTGTGAATCGGCTCCAGGCTTCATAAAAAAAAAAAATCCAGCACGGTTGTGAATAATAATTTCTGGGGGGGGGGTTTTCTCCTCTCTCCCCCCTCTTTCTTCCTCTGTCTCTATCAGGCTTCAGAGAGAGGAGGAATGCAGGAGAGCTGACCAACCTCAGTCAACACAAACAGCACAGATGATCATATCCGGTTAATCCTTTCAAAATAAAACAGGAAACCTAGACTGTCTCATGAGCCTGTCATGAGACAGCCTTGTCTAAGTCACGCCCCCTCCACTTCCTCATATGGGACCTTAAATAGGAACAAATCTCTATTGAAGTCAATGGCAAGTGTGAAATTATCTTTTGATCCCAATCGACTTTTGCTACAAGTCACACGTATGATTTTTGCCAATTTAAAAGATAATTTTCCACATAAATAACAGTGTAGGTTGTTGTCTATTATGGTGTAAGGTTGTGAAAATATGTAAATTAAAAGACTACAAACACAGACTCATGTAACTTGTGTCATTGTTTTCAAAGCACACCCAGGGGGAAGTAACAGAACAGTCCTCTGGATCAGCTGCAGCTCTCAAAATACATTTGTGCTGTTTTTCTCCTCTTTGGAATCTTCCAAAGGAGAGGAGGTGTAACCGTGTTTGGTGACAAGTAAATGTAGTCCATTAAGCGTTTTCACAAAAGCTAAATATTACTCTTTTATTGTGTGACAACTGACAACTTTAATTATGTGAAAAAAATATCTTTTAAACTGACAAACATCATATGTGTAACTCATGGCAAAATTCAGTCGAGATCAAAAGATAATTTCGCTCTTGCCATTCACAGAAAAACAGAGACAATATTAAAAATACATGGACAATACTCAACAGTATCCTTGGAAATAAAAGCAGAAATACAAGCTACCCAACTAATATTCCAAAAAATAATAAAATGACTCAGAGTGTGAATATTGCTTCACCTGCAGATGAATTTAATAATTTTTTTGTTAACATTGGACCTAAACTAGCCCGAGAAATACCCACTACGGTGCCAACAGGTGATACAATATGCAGTAACACTGCTGTAAAAGACTCCATCTTCATAAAGAACACAGACGAAAGAGAGGTCATTGAAATTGTTAAATCGTTCAAAAGTAAAACATCTACTGACTGTGATGGTATCGACATGCTACTAGTCAAAACTGTTATCGAATGCATAGTAAAACCACTGACGTATATCTGCAACCTGTCTCTCCAATCAGGTACATTTCCCAATGCAATGAAAATAGCTAAAGTAATTCCGATATACAAGACAGGCGACAGAGGGGAACTCTCAAACTATAGACCAATTTCACTATTACCGCAATTTTCCAAGATACTTGAAAAAATATTCTATGAGAGAATTGACAACTTCATACTGAAGAATGATTTATTATGTGAGCAGCAATATGGGTTCAGACACAAGAGGACAACTGCATATGCCCTAATGGAATTTACAGAAAAAATATCAACAGCCATTGAAAATAAAGAGTATTCAGTTGGAGTATTCCTAGATCTTAAAAAAGCATTTGATACAGTAGATCATAATTTATTATTAAAGAAACTACAAAATTCTGGTATTAGAGGGGTAGCACTGTCCTGGTTAAGTAGTTACTTAAACAATAGATATCAGTATGTATGTGTTAGCAACAAAAACTCAGAGTTGCTGAAGGTCACCTGTGGAGTCCCACAGGGTTCAGTTTTGGGACCATTATTATTCAATATGTATATAAACGATATATGTAAAGTCTCAGAAAAAATGGACTTAATATTGTTTGCCGATGACACTAATCTGCTATGCAGTGGAAACAATTTGGAACAACTTCTGGATACACTCGGGAAGGAATTAGGAAAGCTTACACTGTGGTTTGATTCAAACAAATTAACGCTCAATTTAAGTAAGACAAAATTTATAGTCTTTAACAACCATCACAACAATCCAGTACCCAAACTCAGTGTAAATGGTGTAGAGATTGAAAGGGTATCTGAAACTAAATTCCTTGGAGTAATAATTGATAACAAACTGTGTTGGAAGTCACATATTAATTATATTAAAGGTAAAGTTTCCAAATCAATTGCAATATTACACAGAGTGAAATATTTGCTGAATCAACCCACACTATACACCTTGTATCATTCATTAATACTCCCATACATGACATATTGTAATGAAGTATGGGGAAATACATACAAAACAAACATATATCCACTCTTTATGCTTCAAAAGAGAGCTATTAGAATAATAAACAAAGCAGCTTACAGGGAACCAACAAACCCACTTTTTCTTAAACAAAAAACTCTCAAGTTGAAAGATCTGGTTGACTTTAAAACCGCAATAATAATGTTCAAAGTGAAGAATTTATCACTGCCCGCAAATATCCAAAAGTTGTTCCAAACAAGGGAGAAACGATATCACTTCAGAGGAACATGTATATTTCAAAAGCCTACAGTGAGAACAACCACCAAGCAACACTGTATTTCAGTGCAAGGAGTCAGATTATGGAACGATTATGGACCTGAATTAAAATCATGTACAACGCTTGGACAATTTAAACAAAAACTAAAGGAAGAAATACTCCAAACATATTTACAAGACGACATGTAAACTCACATAAGGATTGACATATCCAGCCTGTGTTGTGCTGTAGCTTAGTTTTTTTTTTCTCTCTCTGTGACATTCTGTCTTAGATTTGTCTTGAATAGTAACCGCTTAACTTAGCTTAGCTTAGTTTTCTTTTTTTTTTTCTCTCAGTCACACTTTGTCTTAGCTTTGTTCTAAATTGTAATCACTCTTGTCTTGTTTACTCTTTTTTCTTTGAATTCTTGGATGGAATATGGGTGGGCAATATAAGCTGCGGCTTCAGCCATCACCCATTTCGGATAACTCACGTGGAATTGTTTAGCAGAAGGAGTCTTTGTCTAATTTGACCTTGTTGTTATATTATACAGTTTCTTTTAACCTGTACTGTATTATCCGAAATAAAATAATAAATTCATTCATTCATTCACTTCAACAGAGACTTTTTTTTTTTAAATTTAAAGTCCAATATGCGGAAGTAGAGAGGGCGTGACTTGGCTCTCTGTTTCAAAAAACAATAATACGTGGACACTTGAAATTTTACAGTCTGATCAGAAACGCTCCCCACTACTCAGAGACAAAAAAAAAAAAAAAAAATCAAGGCACTGTGTACGTAGATGATGCTATAATAAATACTTTTATTTTTCTGCAAATATCTTTAGAACAGCTGGGCCTAGATTAAAAATTCTTTCATAATTCTATTCACTGAAACCTTCCTCAGCTTATTGTCTGTGGTGGCAAACTCTGAATATGAAGTTTTCAGCACCATATTTTCAAAAATGTACACGTTGTAGTGTTGTTCTTAGGACATGTTATGGTGTTACACGGGTGGTGACGTCACCCAGAGTATAAGAGGGCTGTGCGGTAGAGGGGCAGTCTCTTCGACCACCTCTCAACCTAGCGGGAGCGTGTGTCTACATTCTGTGAGTGTATAATAAAGTCCTGTGTAGTTCACCACTCGCCTCATCATTGTTCCATCTTTTACGGACATAGCATTTGGTGATGAGGATAAAGTATGGATGCTGACGTTTCTTCTATTCATCCATTTTTGGAGTCTCTGGGAGAGCCTCCAGTGCCTTGGGCGAAGTGGTTCGCCGCTTTTCAGAACACGGGCACAGTGAGGTTGGTATTGACTTGGCCTACCGTGAGGAGTTTCTTCCCGTACCAATAGTTGAAAGGTCATTTGAAGCCATTATACGGCTATGGAGGAAGGAGGCTGCCCATCGTAGATTCGGTGGAGCTGACGGCCTGTTACAAGTCAGCGGTGGTCATCAATTTGAAGTTTATAGTGATGGGCGATGGCGAGAATGTAATGAGCTGTGATCTCTTGTATGGACTGGGGTTTTCCATCACCAGCGGTGCTGGTGAGGAGTGGTTGGGCTGTAGTTTGTGGGACCAAGTGGTGGATGATAAAGTGTGGGATGAACCTTGGCCTAGTAATCTTGACGGTCAGCGGGACCAACCCTATCCAGGGCCATCGTGGGAGGGTTCCTGTGCCAGAGCCTGAGTTGCCTTAGCTGAGGGAACCGGGCGGTGCTGTGGGATGCACGTGACGGTGGATGGAGCCGAGTGGCTGACCCAACCTGCCTCCGGAGTTCGGCTGGGAGGTACCGAGAAGCAGGGGGTCACAACGGCTTCGCCAGCATCTAAAATGAAAGCGAGCGGGGCAGGAATGGCTGGCACGGTTAAACGACGTGCCACTCAGGAACACTGGAAGCCGAGTAGGGCCCCTCTGGGGTTCGCTGATTTGGTCCGACCCAGAGAGGAGGCCCGATCGAGAGGGGTTCGCAGGAAGCGAAAATGGCAGGAGGACCAGGGGCAGCTGCATGTGGTGGCTGTTCGGGAGGATGGTTATCTTCAGTTGTCCGTTGGTACAGAGAGGTATCCCAACAAGCAACGGTGCGTCTGTGAGAAGAGAGAGGTGTCTCGGCACCGACGTAGATTGTCTCCGGGCGCCAAGAGAAGGAGATGCTCTGGTTGGGATCTGCCTGATGGGTCTCCGGGAAGGGGGGGGGGGGGGGCTCTCTACGGTAAATGACTGATAATTTGGGGAACAATGTGTTTAATACAGTTGTGTGAAAAAGTGTTTGCCCCCTTCCTGATTTCTCATTTTTTTGTTTGTTTGTCACACTTAAATGTTTCAGATCATCAAACAAATTTAAATATTAAACAAAGATAATGCAAGTAAACACAAAATGCAGTTTTTAAATGGTGTTTATTATTAAGGGGAAAAAATCCAAACCTACATGGCCCTGTGTGAAAAAGTGATTGGCCCCAAAACCTAATAACTGGTTGGGCCACCCTTAGCAGCAACAACTGCAATCAAGCATTTGCAGTAACTGTCAATGAGTCTTTTACAGCACTGTGGAGGAATTTTGACCCACTCATCTTTGCAAAATTGTTGTAATTCAGCCATATTGGAGGTTTTTCGGAAATGAACCGCCTTTTTAAGGTGATGCCACAGCATCTCAATCGGATTCAGGTCAGGACTTTGACTAGGCCACTCCAAAGTCTTCATTTTGTTTTCTTAAGCCATTCAGAGGTGGGCTTGCTGGTGTGTTCTGGATCATTGTCCTGCTGCAGAACCCAAGTGCGCTTCAGCTTGAGGTCACAAACAGATGGCTGGACATTCTCCTTCAGGATTTTTTGGTAGACAGCAGAATTCATGGTTCCATTTACCACAGCAAGTCTTCCAGGTCCTGAAGCAGCAAAACAGCCCCAGACCATCACAGTACCACCACCATATTTTACTGTTGGTATGATGTTCCTTTTCTGAAATGCTGTATTACTTTTATGCCGAATGTAATGGAACGCACACCTTCCAAAAAGTTTTGTGTTGTCAGTCCACAGAGTACTTTTCCAGAAGTCTTGGGGATCATCAAGATGTTTTCTGGCAAAAGTGAGACGAGCCTTTATGCTGTTTTTGCTCAGCAGTGGTTTTTGTCTTGGAACACTGCCATGCAGGCCCTTTTTGCCCAGTCTCTTTCTTATGGTGGAGTCATGAGCACTGACATTAACTGAAGCAAGTGAGGCCTGCAGTTCCTTGGATGTTGTTGTGGAGTCTTTTGTGACCTCTTGAATGAGTTGTTGCTGCGCTCTTGGGGTAATTTTGGTCGGCCGGCCACTCCTGGGAAGGTTCATCACTGTTCTATATTTTCGCCATTTGTGGATAATGGCTCTCACTGTGGTTCGCTGGAGTCCAAAAGCTTTAGAAATGGCTTTATAATCTTCTCCAGACTGATAAATCTCATTTACTTTGTTTCTCATTTGTTCCTGAATTTCTTTGGATCACGGCATGATTTCTAGCATTTGAGGATCATTTGGTCTACTTCACTTTGTCATGCAGGTTCTATATAAGTGATTTCTTGATTGAGAACAGGTGTGGCAGTAATCAGGCCTGGGTGTGGCTAGAGAAATTGAACTCAGCTGTCAAAAGATGTGATAAACCACAGTTAATTTATTGTTTTAACCAGGGGGGCCATCACTTTTTCACACAGGGCCATGTAGATTTGGATTTTTTTCCCCTTAATAATAAACACTTTAATTTAAAAACTGCATTTTGTGTTTACTTGTATTATCTTTGTCTAATATTTAAATTTGCTTGACGATCTGAAACATTTAAGAGTGACAAACATACAAAAAAAAAAAATCAGAAATCAGGAAGGGGCAAACACTTTTTCACACCACTGTATATGTTATTGTTGATTGGCCCGAGTTAATATGTTCTGCATGGTGTTAATGTGAGTGATGTTTGATACTATAGTGATAAGACATAATTTTTTGTGTTTTGAGTTATTTTAGGAGCATGGCACTTTTGTGTTTGAGAGTGTCACGAGCTGAGTTCTGGTTTTTGCCAAACTCAGTCTCGTGGCTGTTTCTTTGTATTTATATATGTTTATTGTATTTTGTCCCTTTGAGTTTTTGTTCTGCTTCCTATTTTTCTGTCTAGGCTTCAGTTTTGTGTCATGTCTATTTGTAAAGATTTATTAGTCTGCATTTGATTATGTTTATTTCTTATATTTTATTCTGTGGACTGACAGCTGTCAGACGACATTTCCGGGTTTGTGCTCTGCGTGGGCGTCGTCTGTCAAGCTGTCAGTCCAGCCGCTCCTCCCTCATCAGTCCCAGCTGATCTCAATCACTATTCAGTGTTCCCTTTTTCCCGCTCATGTGAACCCACACCTGTTACTAGTTATGTAATGGTTTTGATCCCTATTTAAGGGAAGTTGTTTTTCATTTTGATTGCCGCTGCCGAGTCTAACCCAATGTATTCTCAGTCTCTCTTCGTCTCCACCAGAGCCCTGTTCTGCTCAGGCGCTCTATTCCCATAAGTTTTTTCCCCTCGTTGTTATTTTATTGTTTGAACACTTTGTTGCACTTTATGTTTGCTGTTTTTGTTAATAAATTTCACAAGCTCACAGTCCAGCACCTGGGTCTCATCTCTCTGCTCCGAGGGGCATTCATGACAGTTGGCAGCGGCCAGTTAGAGACCCAGCTGCTCTGAGTTTGTGGATCTTTTTGTTGTTTGTTTTTTTTTGCTCACCTGTGCTCTGGAGCTCATCATGTCCCTGGCTCGCCGGCCTCATCCAAACAAAAGGAGATTGGCAGCGGGGTCTCCGAGCCTGGAGGAGGAATGGGCGGTGGACTTTATCCAGAGTTTTGTGACTGAAGCACTCGCTGCCTGCGGTCCCAAGAAAACATGAGAGAGTGTGAATGGAGCAGTGGGGATCCTGGAGGCACACCCCGGCCTCTGGAAATATCCTCAATATGTGGGACTGCTGTCCACGGTCACTGCGCTTCAGCGATCATTCCCCGGGCTGACGATGGGGCCGCCTCTTGCTGGACTGAAGCCGTCGCGGAAGCACTTACCTCAGCAGAAGTCCTTCCCTTCTTCCAGTTTGCCAGCTCCAGCTCCACCACAACACCCTCATCCTGCTCCGGACCACCGGAGGAATTCTCCTGCCTCTCTGGCAGCCATTCCCCTGATGCCGATGCAGAAGCCCTCCTCAGCAGTACAGCCTTCCTCCCTCTTTTTTTCCGACTGAATCTTCAGCTTTCTCTGGGCCTGTAGCTGCTGTTCCTCGCTCCATTTCGGCATCCTCTCCTGCTGCAGAGAGGTCCTCCATTTGTTCCCTGGCTACGTCCGTTTCCGTGAAAACAGGGGCAGCTCCTCCACAATCCTCAGGGGGGCCCACGTCTACCATAGCCACGGAAAGGGATGACATTCTACCCGCTGCAGCAGGCAAAATCGAACACCAGGAAAACAGGCAAGTGTCATTTCATTTTTCTTCAAATTATGATGATATGCCTTGCCTGATTTCCGGTAGGGAGGCTCAGGAATTGCAGTCTCCTGAGCTCTCACCACCTGCTGCAGTAATTAATTGCTCTGCGTGTCTTCTCCTTTGGCCTCTGAGTGTTCGCCGACCCCAGGATTGAGCCACCAGACACGTGAGGAGCCTGTGGCCCTGGAGGACCCAGTTCCAGTGCCTGCGGTGAGCCGACCCCCAGCTGCCATGCCGGATGAGCCACCAGTATGGGCCACTTCGCCTGGGGGCACCAAGACTGTATCCACCATCATGCCTGCTGCGGAGGCCGCCGCAGCAGAGTTAGAGACGGAGCTGGACCTCCAAAGGACTGGGCCTGAGATGTCGTCGTCTGGATCGACGGAGTCCTGAACGGCGGTGGAGCTCAAGCTCAGGCAAGTGCTCTCCTTTGTTTTTCTTGTGTCCGTTTTGGAGAGATCTTGCTTGGCTCTTGGTGAGGAGAGCCGGGTGCAGCCGCTTGCTGCGCCTAGGCCCGCCTTGCCAGGCTCTACCGCTGCCGCTGCCGGTGACCCTGATCCTGCTTCTCTGTGTGATTTGTCTGAGCTTTCTTCCAGGGTCACCAGGAATGTTCCAGCGATGCCAGAGGCCTCCGTGGGTCCAGGTTTGCCGCCCAAGGTCGCCAAGGGTCCAGCTTCCCCTGCAGTGGAGGTCGTCATGGGTGCTCTGTCCCAGCTCAGGACCTCCGTGGGTGCAGCTCCCCCTCTGCCCAACGCCGTCGTCTGGGTTCTTCCTCCTCGGTTTGAGTCTCCGTGGGTGCTGTGTCCCAGTCGGGGACCATCGTGGGTGCTGCACCCCAGCCTTAATCCAACTTGGGTGCTGCGCTCCAGTACGGGCCCGTTATGGGTGTTATGCCCCAGCCCAGGGGCCACCGTGGGTGCAGCATTGTCCCAGTCTCAGTCCACCAAGGGTGTAGCCTTGCTCTAGCCTGAGTCCACTGAGGGTACAGCCTCGCTCCAACCCGAGTCCACCGAGGGTGCAGCGCTGCTCCAGCTCGGAGCCACCAAGGGTGCAGCGTTGCTCCAACCCGAGTCCACCGAGGGTGCAGCGTTGCTCCAGCCTGGAGCCACCGAGGGTGCAGCATTGCTCCAGCCCGGAGGCACCGAGGGTGCAGCGTTGCTCCAGCCCGGAGCCACCGCAGGTGCTGCTTTGCTCCAGCCGGAGCCAATACGGGTGCTACTATGTCCCTGTCCGGGACTGCTGAGGGTGGTATTAGCCTATCCGAGAGCATTGCGGCTCCCCTTCCCTCGCTAGACACCATCGTGGTCCCCTCTCATTCTCTGCCGTATGCCGTCTGGTTCCCCCTCCTTGGCTCTCCTTCCCGTCATTGGGTCTCCCAGTGGGGAAGCCGCCTCCTGGGCCACCCCTTTTATTCAGGTGGCTTAAAAATTCTGGTCGGCTGCCTGACGGACTGAGCCATTGGGTTGGGTGGCCCATGCTCTCCGGCAGACCACCCGACTTGGACCACCCCACCGCCAGGCCTGGGACTTTGGTCGCCCCCCTGAATCTCTAGCTCCTTGGCCCGGGGCGGCCTAATTTTGTGTTTTTGACTGGTGTGGGTCCTGAGCGGGGTTTTGTTTCATTCCGTCCTAGCCTGTACCCCCTGCCACCCACCCTGGGTGGGTTGTTGTTGTGCCCCTGCCGGGGGGACAGGCTTTTTTCTTTTTCTTTTGGTGCTACCTTGGGGTGTCTGTGAGCCACACCTTGAGGAAGGGGCTCTGTCATGAGCTGAGTTCTTGATTTTTTGCCAGAGTCAGTCTTGTGGCTCTTTCTTGGTATTTATATATATTTATTGTATTTTTGCCTTTGAATTTTTGTTCTGCTTCCCATTTTTCTGTTTAGGCTTCAGTTTTGTGTCATGTCTATTTGTAATGATTTATTAGTATGCGTATGATTATGTTTATTTCTTATATTTTATTCTGTGGGCTGACAGCTGTGCTCTGCGTGGGCGTCGTCTGTCAAGCTGTCAGTCCAGCCGTCAGTCCAGTCGCTCCTCCCTCATCTCTCCCAGCTGATCTTAATCACTATTCAGTGTTCCCTTTTGCCCGCTCATGTGAACCCACACCTGTTACTAGTTATGTAATGGTTTTGATCCCTATTTAAGGGAAGTTGTTTTTCCATTTTGATTGCCGCTGCCTAGTCTAACCCAGTGTATTCTCAGTCTCTCTTCGTCTCCACCAGAGCCCTGTTCTGCTCTGGTGCTCTATTTCCATAAGTTTTTTCCCTTGTTATTTTATTGTTTGAACACCTTGTTGCACTTTGTTTGCTGTTTTTGTTAATAAATTTCACAAGCTCACAGTCCAGCGCCTGGGTCTTATCTCTCTGCCCCGAGGGGCATTCATGACAGAGAGACTGCATTTGATTTAGACGGCAGACTAATCCATCTAACTGTGTGGTGGTGGGACAGTAGTCCACCTGTCCTCCCCTAGCCTTAGTTGTTTTGTGCGACTGGGCCCTGATATATTTCTGTTTATTGTTAGTGCGTGAGTCGGGTTTCAAATTGGGGGGGGGGGTCTTGATTGTATGTGTGTTTCGATTTTTTTGAGAGGAGGGGAAAATGTAGTGTTGTTCTTAGGACATGTTATGGTGTTACACGGGTGGTGACGTCACCCAGAGTATAAGAGGGCTGTGCAGTTGAGGGGCGGTCTCTTCGACCACTTCTCAGCCTAGTGGGAGCATCTGTTTATATTCTGTTGAGTGTATAATAAAGTCCTGTGGAGTTCACCACTCACCTCATCATTGTTCCACCTTTTATGGACATAAGTGAACTCAAAATGAACTCCTCCTAGGCCATTCATCCAAATTCCTTGAAATTAATCAGAGATCATCTACAGACATTGAATCTTTGAATCTTGTCAAAATTTTTTATTTGTCAATACTTCTATACGTACAGGACATACAGGAGAATTGAAATGCCATTTCTCTCTCTCTTAGTGCTGTGCGCAATATATACAAAAAAATGAATAACAATGAAAAGCAGCAAGACTGCAAATAAAGATAAACAATAAAACCCAGCAATCCTATGTACAGGAAAAGTAGAGCCATAATACCCATAATTGCAAGTTCAATGTGGTAGTGTAGGTGCACATAGTGACAGCTTGGACTGCACATGATCAATATTGCAATAACAGACAGACAGCAGCAGGTATTGCATTTGTGCAAATGGTTGCAGTAAGGTGCAGACACATACAGCAGCAAATGTATTACTATTGGTGTGCCAAGTCTTTCTGTGCAAACAGCTGAGGTAGAGTTATTGTGTGGGTGAGTGTGTTACCATCCAGGGGTTGGGGGGGTGCAGAGTTCAGGGTCCTGATGGCCTTGTGAACAAAGCTGTTTAGCAGTCTTGTGGAGTGAGCCCAGAGGCTTCGGTACCCTTTCCCTGAGGGCAGGAGGCTGAAGAGGGAGTGTGAGGGGTGGGAGGTGTCACCTGCGATGTTGATGGCTCTGCAGATGAGGCAGGTGTAGTAGATGTCCGAGAGAGGGGTCAGAGGGGCACCGATGATCTTGCTGGCTGCTTTGTAGTGTCTTCCGGCAGAAGTTGGTGCAGCTGGTGAGGATGCTGTCAATGGTACCCCGGGAGAATGAGCACATGATGGGGGGTGGGACTCATGCTCTCCTCAGTTTGCGGAGGAAATAGAGGTGAGTTTGAGCCTTCTTGGCCAGTGATGTGGTATTGTTGGACAAGGAGAGGTCCTCAGAGATGTGCACCCCCAGGAAATTGGTGCTGCTCACCCTCTCCACAGCTGCTCCATGAATGATCAAAAGGGGATGCTGTGTGTGTCCTCTCCTGAAGTCGACCACAATCTCCTTGGTTTTTCCAGTCTTCAGGAAGAGATTATTGTCTTTACACAACTGGACAAGTTGGCTCACCTCATTTCTGTAGTTGGCCTCTTCATTGTTTGGGATGAGGCCCACCTCCGTTGTGTAATCCGCAGACTTGATGATGTGATTGGTGCTGTAGGCTGGTACACAGTCATGGGTCAGCAGGGTGAAAAGCAACAGGCTAAGTACAGTACACACCCTTATGGGGCTCCTGTGCTCAGTGTGATGGTCTTTGAGGTGTTGCTGCCATCCCGCACATTCTGTGGCCTCCCTGTGAGAAAGTCCAGTTACAGAGAGAGGTTTTGAGTCCCAAGATAATGAAAAGTTGTTAAAATGTCAATCTGGTTTGATTTTCTATCGGCCAATCAAGTTGTACACTTTCTCTTTGGCATGTAGTTTGGGGTTTAACTCCAGATATACTGATTCAAATTTGATGAAACGTCAACTCACAATCAGAACAGTATTCTTCAGCAAATCACCAAACCTCATGCAATTCTGTTAATGCAAAAAAAAAGAAATCATGTTTATGAAATGTCTGTCAGCCATTTTGTTTTGCCAGTTGAACATTTTTTCTTTTTTTTTTTTTTTAAATTTGTAACCTAAAGCAGTTGGGTGGTGTAGGGGTAAAGATACTTTTCAGTCATGCAGGAGCCTGGAGTTCAAATTCTTTTGGTAATGTTAGTCCTCTGAAGTGTAACATACCCCTTTTGTACATTTGAAAACAATATACTGTATAGTGCACATTAAATGTTGTACTACTGCTGCTGGGAATCCTTTCAATTGAGCATTTATTATTTGAGAAAGAGTGCAAACTAAAGCAATTGTGTGGTGTTGTGGTTAACGTGAGTGCTTGGAAAGCAGGAAGTCCTGGGTTTGAATCTTGCCAGGGGGGTCTTGTTCTTCTAATGAAAAACTGAAGTACAGTACGGCTCTTCTGTACATTTTAATGCAGCACTATGATAGATTTTCCATCCATCCATCCATCCATCTTCTACCGCTTTTCCGGAGGTCCGGGTCGCGGAGGCAGCAGTTCAAGCAGAGAAGCCCAGACTCCCCTCTCCCCAGCCACCTGCTCCAGCTCTTCAGAGAGGATACCAAGGCGTTCCCAGACCAGCTGGGAGACATAGTCTCTCCACCGAGTCCTGGGTCTGCCCCGGGGTCTCCTCCCAGTGGGACGTGCCAGAAACACCTCAAGTGGGAGGCGTCCAGGAGGCATCCTAATCAGATGCCCATACCACCTCAACTGACTCCTTTCAATGTGGAGGAGCAGCGGTTCTACTCTGATCCTCTCCCGGATGACTGAGCTCCTCACCCTATCTCTGAGAGTGAGTCCAGCAATCCTACGGCAAAAGCTCATTTCAGCCGCTTGTATCCGCGATCTCGTTCTTTTGGTCATTACCCAAAGCTCGTGACCATAGGTGAGAGTAGGAACGTAGATTGACTGGTAAATCGACAGCTTTGCCTTAGAACTAAGCTCCCTCTTCACCACAACAGACCAGTACAGCATCCCCATCACTGCAGATGCTGCTCCAATCCGTCTGTCAATCTCTCGCTCCATTTTCCCCTCACTCGTGAATAATATACTTAAACTCCTCCACATGGGGCAGGAGCCTGTCCCCAACCCAGAGAGGACAATCCACCTTTTTACGGCTGAGGACCATGGACTCGGACTTGGAGGTGCTGATTCTCATCCCAGCCACTTCACACTCAGTGGCAAACCGTCCCAGCAAGAGCTGTAGGTCATTGCTGGATGAAGCCAACAGGACAACATCATCTGCAAACAACAGAGATGAGATCCTGTAGTCACCAAGCATGACATCCCCCATTCCCTGGCTGCGCCTAGAAATCCTGTCCATAAAAATTATGAACAGGATCGGTGACAAAGGGCAGCCCTGGTGGAGTCCAACTCTCACTGGGAATGAGTCCGACTGAATGTTGGCAATACGAACCAAACTCTCACAGCGGTCGTACAGAGACCGAATAGCTCGTAACAACAAGCCCGATACCCCATACTCCCGAAGCACCCCCCACAAAAAAGCAGGAGGGACGCGGTCAAATGCCTTCTCCAAGTCCACAAAACACATGTAAACTGGTTGGGCAAACTCCCACGAACCCTCGAGAATTCTCGAGAGGGTAAAGAGCTGGTCTGATGTGCCACGGCCAAGACGAAAACCACATTGGTCCTCCTGAATCCGAGGTTCGATCAACGGCCGGACTCTCCTCTCCAGTACCTTGGCATAGACCTTCCCAGGGAGGCTGAGGAGTGTGATCCTCTAAAGTTGGAGCACACCCTCCGGTCCCCTCTTTTGAAGAGAGGAACCACCACCCCGGTTTGCCATGCCAAAGGCACTGCCCCTGACCTCCACGCAATGTTGCAGAGGCGTGTCAACCATGACAGCCCAATAACATCCAGGGCCTTGAGGTACTCAGGGCAAATCTCGTCCACCCCCGGGGCCCAGCCATCAAGGAGATTTTTAACCACCTTGGCGACCTCAGCCCCTGTGATAGGCAAGTCATCCCCCTCATCCGCAAACCCTGCTTCCTCTGTGGAAGGCGTATCAGTGGGATTGAGGAGATCCTCAAAGTATTCCTTCCATCGCCCGACGATATCCCCAGTTGAAGTCAACAGTGTCCTATCCGCACCATACACAGTGTGGACAGGGAGCTGCTTTCCCCTCCTGAGCCGTCGGACAGTTTGCCAGAATCTCTTTGAGGCCAACTGAAAGTCTTGTTCCATGGCCTCACCGAACTCCTCCCATACCCGGGTTTTTGCTTCAGCAACTACCCGAGCTGCACTCCGGTTGGCCTGCCGGTACACCTCAGCTGCTTCGGGAGTCCCACAAGCCAACCAAGCTTGATAGAACTCTTTCTTCAGCTTAATGGCCTCCCTCACCACTGGTGTCCACCACTTGGTTCAGGGGTTGCCACCACGAGATGCACCGACACCTTGCGGCCGCAGCTCTGGGCCGCCGCTTCAACAACAGAGGTGGAGAACATGGCCCATTCAGACTCCATGTCTCCAGACTCCCTCGGAACGTGGTTGAAGTTCTTCCGGAGGTGGGAGTTGAAGACCTCCTGGACAGGGGCCTCAGCCAGACGTTCCCAGCACACCCTCACTATACGTTTGGGTCTACCAAGTCTGAATGGCTTCCTCCCCTGCCGTTGGATCCAACTCACCACCAGGTGGTGAACAGTTGACAGCTCTGCACCTCTCTTTACCCGAGTGTCCAAGACATACGGTCGTAGGTCTGATGACACGATAACAAAATCGATCATCGACCTGCGACCTAGGGTGTCCTGGTGCCAGGTGCACATATGGACACCCTTATGCTTGAACATGGTGTTTGTTATGGACAAACTGTGGTTAGCACAGAAGTCCAATAACTGAACACCACTCAGGTTCAGATCGGGCAGGCTGTTCCTCCCAATCACCCCCCTCCAGGTTTCACTGTCGATGCCCACGTGCGCATTGAAGTCCCCCACTAGGACAATGGAGTCTCCAAGAGGAGCACCCTCCAGCACCCCACTCACAGACTCCAAAAAGGGTGGGTACTCTGAAACATCATTTGGTGCATAGGCACAAATGATGGTGAGGACCCGTTTCCCAACCCAAAGGCGCAGGGAAGCAACCCTTTCATCCACCGGGGAAAACTCCAATATAGAGGCAGCAAGGTGGGGGGATACAAGACTACCCACCCCTGCTCGTCGCCTCTCGCCCGGGGCAACTCCTGAAAAGGCCAAGCTCCAGCCCCTCTCCAGGAGACTGGTTCCAGAACCGGAGCTGTGTGTTGAGGTGAGGCCGACTATATCTAGCCGGTATCTCTCAACCTCGTACACCAGCTCAGGCTCCTTCCCCACCAAAGAGGTGACATTCCACGTACCAAAAGCCAGTTTAGAAAGCTTATGATCAGTCCACCAAGGTCTCCGCCTTTGACCGCCACCTAATCCACATAGCACCGGACCCCCATGATCCCTCCTTCAGGTGGTGAGCCCACTGGAGGGGTGATATGATAGATTTTCACCTCAAGATAATGTTTATAAAATTATTTTGATGGTATGTGAATGTCACTTCACCCATAGCCTGAGGGGGCTCACATTGCCTTCAACAGCTCTTTTTTTGGTGTCATTACTTGGGGCACAGCAGCTGTGGCCTTGGTCCCAGCAGCAAATCACAGGGCACGACTTTAGCCACCAGCAACAAAAAGCCCTGTGGTTGGCTGTTGGTACTGGGGTTGTGGTCACTGTGGTTGTGGCCTTTTCAGTGTTCCTACAAGGAACAAGAACATTACATAGCGCTGCTTTAAAAACTAATGTGTAGCAGACCTTAGGTTTTAAGTGCTGTTCCTAAGCAATACAAGGCCTTGAAGTCCAAACCTGCTTGGAACCTGATGATCGCAGTTTGTGGCTATATTTCAGTCTATCTTAGATTCAACTTTATTTTATTTATATAGCGCCATTTCACAACAATAGTCATCTCATAGCACTATCAACTATAGGGGGAACCCCCAGAGTTGCAGAAAGACCCCAGCAATCAGGCGATCCCCTGTGAGCAAGCACTTGGTGACGGTGGAGAGGAAAAACTCCCTTTTAACAGGAAGAAACCTCCAGCAGAACCAGGCTCAGGGAGGGGCAGTCATCTGCTGCGACTGGCTGGGGGGTGAGGGGATAGAGAAGATGAAAAGAACAGACATGTAGAGAGCAAACAGCACGATGGGGACTCAATCTATGGGAGAGAACAAACAAATGTTAATGACCAGCAAAAAAAAATTTCATTGAGAGTGCGGAAAGGAGTGAGGCCCAGTGCATTACTGGAGGTCCCCCGGCTGACTAAACCTATTAGCAGCATAACTAAGGGAGGGTTCAGAAACACATGATCCCTCCCTAATTGTAGGCTAGATCAAAAAGGTAGGTTTTAGCCCTATTCTTAAAAACAGAGATCGAGTCTGACTCCCGAATCCAGATTGGCAGCTGGTTCCACAGGAGAGGAGCTTGATAACTGAAGGCTCTGCCTCCCATTGTACTTTTGGAGATTCTAGGTATTACAAGTAATCCTGCATTTTGGGAGCGTAGTGCTCTGTTAGGATAATACGGTAGTATCAGATCTTTTAAATAAAAAGGAGCCTGATTGTTCAGAGCTTTGTAAGTAAGAAGAAGGATTTTAAACTTAATTCTAAACTCTATGGGAAGCCAATGAAGGGAGGCCAGAACCAGAGAGATATAATCTGTCTTTCTAGTACCTGTTAAAACTCTTGCTGCAGCATTTTGGATCAGCTGAAGACTTTTTAACGATGTTTTAGGACAGCCTGATAATAAAGAATTACAATAATCTAATCTTGAGCTAACAAAAGCATGGATCAGTTTCTCAGCATCACTCTGAGACAAGATGCTCCTAATCTTGGCAATATTACGCAAATGATAGAAGGCAGTCTTAGAAACAAATTTAATATGTGAACTGAAGGACAGATCTTGATCAAAAATAATTCCAAGGTTCCTCACAGAGCTATCAAGAGAAATAGTAACCGCATCCAAACTGAAAGTTTGATTTGGAAAGGAATTTCTAAGGTTTTTTGGACCAACAAGAATGACTTCAGTCTTATCTGAATTTAATAGCAGGAAATTACAAGTCATCCAAGCTTTGATTTCCTTAAGACAGGCTTCTAACTTGGCTAATTGATTACTATCATCTGGCTTCATTGATAGGTATACAGTGATCCCTCGCTACTTCGCGCTTCACCTTTCGCGCCCTCAGTGCATCGCGGATTTTTCAAAAATATTCATCAAAAATTCAAAATTGAGAAATAATGGGCGGGCGCTAGCAGAAGGCAGGGAGACTACATTAGACCATCAGGTATCAACACGGAGAGCCGCACAGCTCAAAAAATCCACCTCTCTGTTCGCTCGGCTCGGAAATCTCGCAAGCTGATTGGCCGAGACGTTTCACCCCGCAAGCTGATTGGCCGAGACGTTTCACCCACCTCCTCTCCCTGCCGAGCGCCCATGAAGGAAGGAAGACCGCATTCATTGCTCTTTATCATTCGTGTTACTTTTAGTCTCGCCGCGTGGAACTTTTTGCTGTTCTCTTGTGCCATTTTGTGCGAAATAGTCTTCCCGTCGAGCCACTACGCCGCCTCCTGCAGCTTCAGCTCTATCGGAAGCTGCCCTCGATGATCCTGAGCCTCCAGCACCTCACGATGAGGCGTCACCTGAGGAGCAGTAAAGCTCTCATTAACCTGTGCAGTAAATCATTTTCATCTTGAGTTACGTATCTTGTTATAAGAATAAAAGAGTTCTAAAAACATATTTATGTACACTTTATTTACATCTACGTATGTATGTACACGTACACACACACACACACACACACGTATCATATGAGAGAGAGAGAGTGACAGAATGAATGTACGTATTATTTATGGATGACGTCATTAGGGGTGACGCTACTTCGCGGTTTTTCACTTTTCGCGGTCGGTTCTAGAACCCATTAACCGCGATAAGTGAGGGATCACTGTAATTGTGTGTCATCTGCATAACAATGAAAATGTATACAGTGCTTTCTAATAATGTTGCCTAACGGAAGCATATATAAACTAAAAAGAGTAGGGCCTAGCACAGATCCCTGTGGAACTCCATGACTAAGCTTTGAGTTGAAAGAAAACTCATTATTTACATGAACAAACTGGAACCTATCAGATAAATAAGATCTAAACCACTGCAACGAAGTTCCATTAAGTCCAACATAGAGTTCTAATCTATCAAGTAGAATATTATGATCAATAGTATCAAAAGCTGCACTAAGGTCTAAAAGGACAAGTACAGAAACCAGTCCATTATCAGATGCGATGAGGAGGTCGTTAGTGACCTTCGCTAAGGCTGTTTCTGTACTATGATGGATTCTAAACCCAGATTGAAACTCTTCAAGTAAACCATTTCCCTGCAGGTGGTCAAATAATTGCGTAGCAACAACTCTTTCTAAGATTTTTGAAATGAAAGGGAGATTAGAGATTGGTCTATAGTTAGCTAAAGCTCCTGGATCTAGAGTTGGCTTTTTGAGTAAGGGTTTAATTACAGCCATTTTAAAAGCCTGCAGTACATGGCCTAAAGTTAATGAAGAATTGATTATATGAAGAATAAAGCTACCAATAAGTGGGAAGACTTCTTTAAATAACCTGGTAGGAATAGGGTCTAAAAGACAAGTTGAAGGTTTGGATGAGGAAACTATTTTGTCTAACTCACAAAGGTCGATTGGAGTAAACTCATCAAGACAGACATCAATAGAAGGAGTTGTAGTAGTTACAGTATTTAACTGTGGGAAGAATCTGATTGATTTTATCTCTGATGGAAGAAATTTTATTATTGAAAAAGTTCATAAAGTCCTGACTAGTAAGCTCGATTACTAGTCAGTAAAAACTAGAAATCGAGTAGAAATCGAGTAGAAACCGAGGGGACACCATTTTTGATTGACAGTATCAATCAAGCTCACAGGTGAATCATAACGAGCATCAACAACACGTTTTGTTTATCACTGGGCAGGCTGTTTTTTTTTCTGAGCTGAATTAGCTTTAGCTCTGGCATTTTGCAGTGTGATTTTTGTTATATTGTCATAAATACTGGAAGAGTAAATTAGTACTTAGGAGCAGGGTTGGGCAAGTTACTAAAAAATAGTAACTAGTTACAGTTGCTAATAACTTCTTTTCAAAAGTTACTGAGTTACTTTTGAGTTACTGCATGATTAAAGTAACAAGTTACTTGGAAAAGTAACTTTCACATTACCTTTAAATGCATACTTATATCATCTTGCACACACAGCAAGATCAAGGGCCCCTTGTTCTCATCAGAAAAAAGATGGAAAAAGAAAAACTGATGAGAAAAAAGTCTCATCTTACAGAAAAAAATGTCTTAGGTTTACACAAACTATTGAATTCAGTAGAAAGTCAGAAGTTTACTAGAAATAAAGCTGTCAATTCACAGAGAAAATTTTGGACCCCCTGGTGGGCTGTTTTTGGCCCACGAGCCATATGTTCGACACCCCTGGACCAGCCCATTAAAAATGCATATTTAGAGGATTTACTTCCATGAAATAGTTGCATATCACAACAGCATGTAAATGAATGAGATAAAATAAAATAGAAAGCACAGATAAATGAAAGTTCACCGCTTACAAGAAGTTATTCTTTACTGCAACAAATCACAGTCACTTTGTCTCTGTGTGTAAGAAAACTTTAAATGTATTTAATGTGGGCATTAAATGCGAGCTTCTTGCTCAAAAAATACTCGTGTTTAACTACAGAGGTAGGAGCTGGTAGGGGCTACTCACCACTCGGATGATATGAGAAGTTGCCATCGCCACGGCACTTCTTCATCGGATTATGATGTGAACTGGGGCAGGATAGGAAACGGACCTGCAGAGAAGACTGTTTGACGGCTGCGTTAGTTACGGTAGGGTCAGTTTATATTTATTTGTTTATTTATTTGCTTGCCTTTGCCTTTGGCATGACAACCTCCAGTGGCTTGAGGCCGGTGGTGGCGCTGGGGATGGCAATCCCGCCCATAGCCACCAAAACTGTGTATTCATCCCCAGTTGGCAGCTAATGAGGAGGGTGTCTAGCAACTGCAAGTTTTATGATTGTCTATTTGCGCTAAAATATCTATCCATATTAATAAAACGAGTAATGCGAGTCACACATCTGATCAAATTTCAGTTACTGTAATGCATTACTGAATTTTCAAACAGTAATTTCATTACATAGCACGTTACTGCAAAAGTAGTGGCATTACAGTAACGCGTTACTTTTTTGAGCAAGAAGCTCGCATTTAATGTCCGCATTAAATGCATTTAAAGTTTTCTTATGCACAGAGATAAAGTGACTGTGATTTGTTGCAGTAAAGAACAGCTTCTTGTAACGCGTCACTCCCAACACTGTTACTCCCAACACTGCTTAGGAGTAAATAAGATTAAATTAGGATACAACAAACTGTAAGTATATACAGTGGTGTGAAAAAGTGTTTGCCCCCTTCCTTATTTCTCCTTTTTTTGTATGTTTGTCACACTTAAATGCTTCAGATCATCAAACAAATTTAAATATGAGACAAAGATAACACAAGTAAACACAAAATGCAGTTTTTAAATTAAGGTGTTTATTATTAAGGGTAAAAAAAATCCAAACCTGCATGGCCCTGTGTGAAAATTTATGTTAAAACATAAATTAACTGTGGTTTATCACATCTTTGGAAAGCTGAGTTCAAATTATCTAGCCACGCCCAGGCCTGATTACTGCCACACCTGCTCTCAAGCAAGAAATCACTTAAATAGGACCTGTCTGACAAAGTGAAGTAGACCAAAAGATCCTCAAAAGCTAGACATCATGCTGGAATCCAAAAAAATGCAGGAACAAATGAGAAACAAAGTAATTGAGATCTATCAGTCTGGAAAATGTTATAAAGCAATTTCTAAAGCTTTTGGACTCCAGGGAACCACAGTCAGAGCCATTATCCACAAATGGTGAAAACATGGAACAGTGGCCAGCCGACCAAACTTACCCCAAGAGTGCAGCGACAAGTCATCCAAGAGGTCACAAAAGACCTCACAACAACATCCAAAGACCTGTGGGCCTCACTTGCCTCAGTTAAGGTCAGTGTTCATGACTCCATCATAAAAAAAGAGACTGGGCAAAAATGGCCTGCATGGCAGAGTTCCAAGACGAAAGCCACAGCTGAGTAAAAATAACATAAAGGGTCGTCTCAGTTTTGCCAGAAAACATCTTGATGATCCCCAAGACTTTGGGGAAAATACTCTGTGGACTGACAAGACAAAAGTTGAACTCTTTGGAAGGTGTGTCTCCCATTACATCTGGCATAAAAGTAACACAGCATTTCCTAAAAGGAACATCATACCAACAGTAAAATATGGTGGCGGTAGTGTGATGTCTGGGGCTGTTTTGCTGCTTCAGGACCTGGAAGACTTGCTATGGTAAATGGAGCCATGAATTCTGCTGTCTACCAAAATATCCTGAAGGAGAATGTCCAGCCATCTGTTTGTGACCTCAAGCTGAAGCGTACTTGGGTTCTGCAGCAAGACAATGATTCAAAACACACAAGCAAGTCCACCTCTGAATGGCTTAAGAAAAACAAAATGAAGACTTTTTGAGTGGCCTAGTCAAAGTCCTGACCTGAATCCAATAGAGATGCTGTGGCATGACCTTAAAAAGGCAGTTCATACTCAAAAACCCTCCAATGTGGCTGAATTACAACAATTCTGCAAGATGAGTGTGCCAAAATTCCTCCACAGTGCTGTAAAAGACTCGCTGAGAGTTTTCGCAAATTCTTGATTGCAGTTGTTGCTGCTAAGGGTGGCCCAACCAGTTATTAGGTTTCGGGGGCAATCACTTTTTTACACAGGGCCATGTAGGTTTGAATTTTCTTTCCCCTTAATAATAAACACCTTCATTTAAAAACTGCATTTTGTGTTTACTTGTGTTATCTTTGTCTAATATTTAATTTTTTTTGATAATCTGAAACATTTAAGAATGACAAACATGCAAAAAAGTGAGAAATCAGGAAGGGGGCAAACACTTTTTCACATCACTGTAGATAGTAAATGTTATCTTTGAGATTAAATTTATAGATTCTTTTCTAAGTTTATTAAAGCCTACATGTTTAGTCTGAAATATAAATAATTTACAGTGCTATAATAATTACTTTATAATATGCATGAAATCATCTAATCAAATATGCGAAATTTCATTATACATTTAGTTTAAACAGTTTATCATAAACATACATTTTGAAAATGATTTTCATTAGTTTTAGATCATGCTCTTGTATGTCACTGATTATTGTGTAAACAAACTTTATTTAATACCAATTTAGTTATTTAGTTATTTGAAAGGTACCTGTGAAAATCCACCAGCTGGAGGAAGACCTCAAGTATATTATGGAGGGTCAGTCTTCATTTGTGTGGGAGACATCAGGTGGCAGAGGAGGACATCTGGGACACTAGTAATTTTGTCATGAGTTCCAGTAATATTCAAGAACAGTTGAGTTGTTTTGTCTTTTTTTGTCTGCGGTCTTAACACTAAAATTTACCTTAATTTCTGCAGTTATCTAGTAGGGAAAACAATTACAGAAAATCTTTTACAAAATCCATAAAAAAATTGATGTTTACCACTGAAAATCTTTTCAGACATTTTGGGGCGGCTGTGGCGCAGGTGTAGTGTGGCCGACTACTAATCGGAGGATCAGA
Organism: Pholidichthys leucotaenia; assembly: GCA_020510985.1. Taxonomy (NCBI): domain Eukaryota; kingdom Metazoa; phylum Chordata; class Actinopteri; order Cichliformes; family Pholidichthyidae; genus Pholidichthys; species Pholidichthys leucotaenia. The sequence continues at coordinate 368,830,561 of CM035836.1, read as the reverse complement.
GATTGTCCCCTTCATTACACAACTTATCCAATTACAATTATCATTGAGGGTGGCAACAACACCGTTCCTTCAAATGTGACATGTACTGTCTGGGTCTACATTTATATATTGCTGGTAATTTAACTAACTGTAATGCTGTTAATATCATTTAACTGCAATGCTCCTGCACTGTGTATATATTTGTGGACATACAGTATGTACAGTATATTTATTTGCTGCTTTGGCCAACCAGTTTTTATCTTATTATTTTATTTACTATTGCTCTGAGTGCTGCTATCCAATGCTGCCTGCAGTTCTGTAATGTTCCCATTGTGGGTCTAATAAATTCAATTCAGTTCAATTCAAACAACTTTATTTATCCCTCAAGGGACAATCCATTAAAAAAAAACAAACAACTTGCACATTGATGCATTGAGTTGTGCAAACACAACAGACAATAAAGGAAAACAAACTGAAAGTCACATCTAACCAACAATTAGAGAGTGTGCTATAATAAACAGTACTAAAAAATACAACAATAAGATTGGGGGTTACTAAAGGTAAATTCACACTACAACATTTGGACCGACTTTTACTGACGTTTTGGCAAACGTCTGGCTCTGCTGGCAAAAGCTAATGATTGCTGGTGTTTGTTGGCAAACGCTGGTGAAAGTTGTGATCTTTGAAAATTTTCACCATGCTGAAAATTTGCCGATGTTTGGAAATAAACGGTTGTGCTCAGTTTATAAAAGTTCTGGAGCGCTGGGCTAAGTTATGCAGAGTTAAAGCTTAGTCAGCCTAAGTTAAAGCTGGGTTCACGCTATAGCGTTTGTTCATTCATCTAAAAAAAAATAAAATAATGCTATAGACTCCAACACTAAGTCCGCAATTAAAATATGAATGTGGATGGAATAAAAAAAACAAAACTATTTAGTGCATCATCAAATAAATAAAATGACAGGTGATTATCTTTTGACTGTTACAACTCTCTCCATTAAAATAACATAAAATCCCATTAAATGTCATTTACTTTTTGACACCACATCAGCACTATTTGATTCCCGCAATGGAAGCTGAACCAATAAATCCTGGAGAATGATTACACACAGAGCAGAAAATTAAGAACAGTAAATTTCTCAGTGAGGAGATTTTGTTTCTTTAGGGCTTTCACATTTTTGGGAGATCATATATATATGTAGCAGGCAGAGAGTAGACAGACTCTGACTGAAAATTTCACGAAAAAAAAAAACTTTATTCCATGGACCAAGAAAATATTTTTTCAGACAAAAAAAAAAAAAAAATCATCGTCTCCAACGGCTGTTGTTTCCATGGCAACCAGTAAGCCGTACTGGCAAAAGACACATTTGCACAACAGCACAGCCTAATGGTAGAAAAATAACACCGCAAAGACACAAAACCCCAAACCACACCCATCACCTGGAGCAAACAAGCCAACAAACAAATTAAAAACTTATCAAATGCCTGTAATATATTATATACTGTATATACACCCCATAGATTTAAAAAAAAAAAAACATGTCATACGCACCATGTTAACACCGATACAAAGGAGTGACTCTGTCCCCGGTTCATCTCACTGACCCGGCATCGGCCCGGCATCAGGCTGGTAGATGACAGCTGAGCCTCCCGCACAGATTCTTAGAATCTTGTGCTTGGGGCTCGGTGGAGGAGCTAAATGAGGCCACAGCTGGACAGGAGCCGGATTGGAGCTCAACTACAGCGACGGGGCTTAGCGGAGTAGCTACCGAGGCCCCTGCTGGATATAAGCCAGATCGGAACTCAATCACAGTGGCGGGGCTCGGTGGAGGAACTACGGCAGAGGAACAATGGCTGTAAGCAGCGGGGCTAGCAGTGGGGCTAGCAGTGAAGGGGGCTAGCTGAGGCCCCAGCTGGATTCGAGGTCGGCTGGATTGGATACCGGCAACACCAGCAGAGATTGGCCTACTATCAACAGGTCAGTAAAAAATGCCACCAAAGAAGGAGGAAATGGAAGTGATTAAAAAATCTCTGAACTTCATGTCAGAAGAACTGACCAAAGTGGCCAATCAACAGACTAAATTATTAGGGCTAATGGAGGAAGTCCGAGAATTGAAATTAACAATTAAGGAAAGAGATAAAAAAAATTGCAGACTTGGAGAGACGCATCGAGGATCTTGAACAGTATTCTCGTATGGATGATTTAATCATTAGTGGATTAGACATTAAATACCATAATCATATGCTCATGCTACAGCAGGAATGAGAGGTGAGGAGGCTCTCCCAAGTGAATCAGTCTCCCTGGAAAACCAGGTGCTTCAGTTCCTTGAAAGTAGAAACAAAGATAAATGCAATTTCTGCCTGCCATACTTTACCCAGAAAGGATAATAAAACAAAGAAATCAATTGTGATGTGCTTTGTGAACAGAAGGGTAAAAAAAATGACATACTGAGGCAGGCCAGAAAGCTACGGGGAACAGAAGTTTACCTAAATGAACATTTAACAAAGACTAATGCTGAAATAGCATGGCAAGCACGGATGCTGAAAAGACAAAATAAGATACAGGCAACATGGACAAGAAACTGTAGAGTTTGGATCAAACTAAATGGAACACCTGAGGAAGCAAAGGCCATAATAATAAGAGATCTCACTGACTTAAATAAATATAGATGAACACTGATTAAGAAAATTAAGAGACTACGATAATCCAAATCCACACACATGGCAAGAACAGTCCTATTGTGACATACCATGACAATGTACTTTAAAAAACAAAACAAAACAAAAAACTTATGACTGACTTTAGTAGACATCAATCATCCCTAGTTGGAGGAAGTCATTTGATACAGAGTGAGGAAACTCAGACTCTGAAAATATGTCATTATGCTGAACATAAACTACAAGAGATGGAGAATATTGATCCTGATAACCACTTCTTCTTTATTATATTAATAATAGTTGGCCTGGTTCTCCCTGGCTTTCCCCCGCCGTTGGAAGACCATTGCCGATCTCTCTCCAGTCATCTGGTTGGCAGGTGGATGCGGGTCGACCACCTGGAAGCCTGTTCTTCCCGTTTGGCTTAAGGGGCCGGCCTCCCGATAAACAGAACTGTACATTTGGCTCCCTGGTCCGGCCGCTGGAGGTATGGTCATCCTCGGCCCAGGATTCGGGTAGGCCACCAGAGCATGTCCCACTGCCCCTGTTAGCGGTCTGGATGCTGGGGGCTGGGAGGCCTTCTGAACTGTATATTATGGCTGTCATCCTGATGTGCTTCTTCCTCCTTTCACCCCTCAGTAGTTTCTGTGATTTTGAGGGTTTTTTTGGATTGAAATACTCCACAGGCTGGATTTATGCTGTACTCCGATGTGGGACTTGACCACTTGTTCCCCCCCCCCCCCCCCCCATTCAGCCTTGTTTTTATACCGAGTTTTTTTTCTCTTGTTTGACCTTTTGGCTTAGAAAACAATCGAGTTTATCTGATTTTGTTAGCACTTTTTCTTAATTTTTGGATCCACTATGGATATATTGAACATCGTTTATATTACCCTTATTTTGTGTTTTATGAATATATGTACCCTTGTCAGGGCAATTCACATATTTTTGAGTTTAGTAGAAGGTTGTCTGTTTATTGTGTCTGGGATCAAGGAATCCCTAGAGTAGTTTTTTTTTTCTTCTCTTTAGACATACCATTATGATTGTTTACTCACTGGCCATTGCCATGCTCTTGCTGTAACGTCTACTTTAGATCTTCATTCTGCCAAATAGGGTCTAGTTGACCTGATTCTAGCACCAAAGGAATGAACCTGTTCAAATTCTTTTTTTTTTCCCCATGTTTTTTTTCTCTTTATCACTCTTAATATTACAATTTGAAGTGCAGCCTTTGGAATTCTCAGCCACTAAATTTCTAGTAGAACTTTTGCACTCTGTCTGTTTTTGACATAACGTTCGGCTCAGGAGACGCACACACACAGGCTCAGAGTAGTTCAAACTGTTTATTAACAACAGGGATGTTTGGGTGCGTGTCTGCGGAATGTTAATGTGTTGGTGGTGGCGTCTGCTTCGGACCCAGAGGCAGGAGACCGTTCAGCCGGCAACCCTATGGGAGAAATCAGACACAGGGAGATGAGCACACACCAACACAGGAGGAGAATAGGCAAGGGAGAGAAGCTTACTTGTTGGGACAGATGACTGGCGCTTTAAGGATGGAAGCCCGGGAGACAGCCACCTGCAGGGCTCGGTGCAGCAGCGAGGAGAGACGAGGGACGGGATTGTCCGCCGCCGAGGAATCCACCTGTGCACAGGGGAGCAGACTGGAGAGATGAGGTAAGCGATTTTCTTACCGGTGACGAGGATGCTGAAGAGAATGTGGTAGAAGCCCATGGAAGGGAAATGAAGTCTACGGCTTCAGGCCGAAGCTCAGGGCGAGGCGGCTTTTATCCTTCACCGCTGACGAGTAGCAGGTGCGTGAGCAGGTGGCGCCGCTGATGAATGGCGCGGCGTGACAGTATTCCCCCCTCTAGCAGCGCCTCCTGGCGATGGCTTATCCGGGTGCGCTCGGTGGAAGTCCGCGATGAGCGATGGGTCCAACACAAACGACGGGGGCACCCACTGTCGATGCTCGGGCCCATAGCCCTCCCAGTCCACCAAGTATTGCAACCCACGACCCCGGCGCCGGGAGTCCAGGATGGAGGAGGCGGACCAGGCCGGATGGCCACCAATCATCCGGGGCGCGGGTTGCGCTGCAGGAGGAGGGCAAAGAGGGTCAGTAACTGCCAGTTTCACCTTCGACACGTGGAAAGTAGGATGAATGCGGAGGGAGGGGGGAATAGCCACGCGCACAGCCACCGGGTTGATGATCCGGGTGATGGGGTAGGGACCCATGAAGCGCTGTGCCAGCTTTCTCCTCTCGCCTTTTAGAGTGACGTCCTGGGTGGAAATGTAAACAAGCTGCCCAACTCTGTACGCCGGGGCAGGTCTTCTACGCCGGTCCGCCACAGTCCTGTTGCGCTCCGCTGTGCGTAATAGCGCATGGCGCGCGGCAGCCCAGGTGGAGCGGAACTGCCTGAGATGGGCCCTAATTGACGGGACAGTTACTTCACTCTCCTGCTCCGGAAACAGCGGGGGGTCATAACCCAGGGACGCTTTGAAGGGGGACATCCCTGTAGCAGAAGAGCGAGCGGTGTTGTGGGCATATTCAACCCAGGCAAGATGGTTGCTCCAGGACGTGGGTTTGGATCTGGACACACAGCGGAGCGCAGCCTCCAGCTCCTGGTTGGTCCTCTCACACTGCCCGTTGGATTGGGGGTGATGGCCGGAGGAGAGGCTCACCTTGGCTCCGATGGCGTTGCAGAAAGACCTCCAAACCTCAGAAGAAAACTGGGGGCCCCGGTCCGAGACCATGTCCACCGGAATCCCATGCAGCCTGACCACGTGTTGGACGAGGAGGTCCGCCGTCTCCAGGGCAGTAGGGAGGCCTCGCAGGGGGACGAAGTGCACGGCCTTGGAGAAGCGGTCCACGATGGTCAGGATGGTGTCATAGGAGTTGGAGACAGGGAGTCCGGTGACGAAATCCAGCGCGATGTGCGACCAGGGCCTGCCAGGGACGGGCAGGGGCTGGAGCAGACCCGCTGGAGGGGCATTTCCCGACTTGCAGGTGGCACAGATTGGGCAAGCCCGGGCGTAGCGGGCTGCATCCCTCCGCAGGCCTGGCCACCAAAAGGACCGTTGGAGGAGATCTATCATCCGGGAGGTGCCAGGGTGACAGGTGAGCTTGGAGGTGTGGAGCCAGTGGATGACCTCTCCTCGGACCGCGGATGGCACGAACAGCCTCCCCTCCGGTCCGCCGCCAGGGTCAGGTTCCACCTCCTGTGCCTTCCGGATCTTGCTCTCGATGTCCCACGAGATGGCTCCCACGACGCACGACCTGGGCAGGATGGAGTGGGGCGCCTCCTCCGACTCTACGGGGGCGAACTGCCTGGAGAGGGCGTCAGGCAGGACGTTCCTAGAGCCAGGCCTGAAGGTGATGGAAAATTGGAACCTGGCGAAGAACAGGGACCAGCGCGCCTGGCGGGCGTTCAGGCGCTTGGCAGATCGTAAGTAATCCAAGTTCTTGTGGTCCGTGAGGACCACAAACGGCAGGTTCGCCCCCTCTAACCAGTGGCGCCACTCCTGCAGGGCGAGCTTGATGGCCAAGAGCTCTCTGTCCCCCACATCGTAGTTTCTCTCCGCCGGGGACAAGCGCCGGGAGAAGAAGGCGCACGGTCGCTTGGCGCCATCGTCCGGTGACCACTGGGACAGCACTGCTCCCACTCCCGTGTCCGAAGCGTCTACCTCTACAATGCACTGCAGCGCGGGGTCGACCTGGCGAAGGACCCGGGAGGAGGAGAATTCCGCCTTCAGCGCCTCAAAGGCGGCAGCGACCTCTTCGGTCCACCGGAACGGGACCTTCGGGGACGTGAGGCGGGTCAGTGGTCCAACGATGGCACTGAAGTTGGGGACAAAGCGGCGGTAGAAATTGGCGAAGCCAACAAATTGCTGCACCTGTTTCCGGGATGCAGGTGTGGGCCATTCCACCACCGCCTTTACCTTCTCTGGGTCGGGGAGCACCTTATCGTGGGCGATGATGAACCCCAGGAAGGATGTACTCCTGGCGTAAAATTCACACTTTTCTGCCTTAACGTACAGACGATTCTCCAGCAGCCTTTGGAGGACCCGCCTCACGTGGACCTGGTGCTCATCCCTGGACTTGGAGAAGATGAGAATATCGTCCAGGTAGACGAACACGAAAAGGCCAATGAAGTCCCGGAGGACGTCATTAATGAGGCGCTGGAAGACTGCAGGAGCGTTGGTCAACCCGAACGGCATCACCAGGTATTCAAAGTGGCCGTTCGGGGTACGGAAGGCCGTTTTCCACTCATCTCCCTCCCGGATCCGGACGAGGTGGTAAGCGCTGCGTAGGTCCAGCTTGGTGAACCAGGTCGCCCCCTGGAGGGAGTGGAAAGCAGTGTCCATGAGAGGCAGGGTGTAACGGTCCTTCTCCGTGATATTATTGAGGGCCCGGTAGTCGATACAAGGGCGGAGGGACCCATCCTTCTTTCCCACGAAGAAGAACCCTGCCCCCACGGGTGACGATGATGGGCGGATAATCCCAGCACTTAATGACTCCTTCAGGTAGGCGTTCATCGTCTCCTTCTCCGGCGCAGACAGGCTGTAAAGGCGACCAGAAGGTAAGGGAGCCCCCTGGCGGAGGTTGATGGCGCAGTCATAGGGCCGATGAGGGGGGAGAGACATAGCTTTCGCTTTGCTGAACACCATACCCAGGTCGTGAAATTCTGGGGGCACCAGAGACAGGTCCGGGGGTGCAGCGTCCGTCGCGGGGGGAGGAGCGGACGGAGAGCAGGCAGCGGACTGAAGGCAGGTGCCCATACAGAACGTACTCCATGCCGATATCCCAGCTGATTTCCAATCCAGGACCGGATTGTGAAGGCGGAGCCAGGGATACCCCAGGATGACGGGCGACACGGAGTTGGGAAGGACGTAAAAGGTCATCTCCTCCCGGTGGTTTCCCGAGATGATGACCGGTAGGGGGACAGTTTGATGTGTCACTCTCCCAAGGGTGGCACGGGAGAGGTGGACTAGGGAGATGGGAGTGTTGAGTGCCTGGCAGCGGATGCCCAATCGGGTTGCCAGGCTTTGTGAAATGAAGCTGCCTTCTGCGCCCGAATCCACCAGTGCGTGGGTGAGGTGCCCAGTGGGGTTATGGCAGAAACGGATGGGCAGCTTCAATTGAGTGAGTGATCCTAACCGATTGACGTCCGCGAGGCTTCCAACAGTGACTCGCGGACCCCACCGACTGGCTTTCCGTGGACAACGCTCCACGGTGTGTTGGTCGCCTCCGCAATACATGCAGAGGCCCAACTCACGGCGGCGTTGTTTCTCCACAGGGGAAAGTTTAGTCCAGCCCGTCACCATCGGCTCCGACTCCTCGGGGCGCGATGCTGGCGGCGCCGCCAGGGGGCGAGCTTGGAACAGGTGCGGCGAGGCTCCACGAGGGCGAGAAGAAGAAGACCTCCGCCCCGAGGAGCGCTCGCGCAGCCTGTTATCCAAACTTACCGCTAAGGACGTCAGCTCCGCTAGCGTCCCAGGGATATCCCGACCAGCCAGTTCATCCCTCAGATCACTATTGAGGCTGCGGAGGAACAGGCCACAGAGGGAGCGTTCCTCCCAGCCCAGTTCCTCCGCCGCTATCCGGAAGTCGACCGAGTGGTCCGCTGCCGACCGGCTTCCCTGCTGGAGAGCGAGAAGCCGATCGACCTGGACCGTTTCGGTTTGAGAATGGTCAAAGACCTCCAGAAAGCGCCTCACGAATTGGTCATAGGTGAGGGTGGCATAACTGGGCCTCGCCATTACGGCGTAGGTCCAAGTTAATGCACGCCCCTCCAGAAGATTCCCTATGTAACCAATTCGACTGTGATCCGAGGGAAAATCTCCGGGCACACGGTGGAACACGGACTCACACTGCATAATGAACCCCCGCGCTCCGCCGAGCTTACCGCTAAAGCGGGTGGGGGTCGGAATCGGTGTGAGCCCAACCGGTGCCACTGGAGCCGGCTGGACGGCCGCTGGAACAGCAGGAGCCGCGCCACCCTGGCGAGTCGGGAGGAACGGCTGTTGGGGGTCCAAGCGGTTCAATCGGTTAGTTAATTCTAATAATTGATTAAGAACCACCTGTTGCTGATAAACAATCTGATCCACCCGAGCCTCGAGGATGGTAAACCGGTGTGCGAGCCCGCCGTCTGCCGAGCCGCTCTGCTGAAGCCGTACTGACATAACGTTCGGCTCAGGAGACGCACACACACAGGCTCAGAGTAGTTCAAACTGTTTATTAACAACAGGGATGTTTGGGTGCGTGTCTGCGGAATGTTAATGTGTTGGTGGTGGCGTCTGCTTCGGACCCAGAGGCAGGAGACCGTTCAGCCGGCAACCCTATGGGAGAAATCAGACACAGGGAGATGAGCACACACCAACACAGGAGGAGAATAGGCGAGGGAGAGAAGCTTACTTGTTGGGACAGATGACTGGCGCTTCAAGGATGGAAGCCCGGGAGACAGCCACCTGCAGGGCTCGGTGCAGCAGCGAGGAGAGACGAGGGATGGGATTGTCCGCCGCCGAGGAATCCACCTGTGCACAGGGGAGCAGACTGGAGAGATGAGGTAAGCGATTTTCTTACCGGTGACGAGGATGCTGAAGAGAATGTGGTAGAAGCCCATGGAAGGGAAATGAAGTCTACGGCTTCAGGCCGAAGCTCAGGGCGAGGCGGCTTTTATCCTTCGCCGCTGACGAGTAGCAGGTGCGTGAGCAGGTGGCGCCGCTGATGAATGGCGCGGCGTGACAGTTTTAAGGCAAGAATTCTCCTGAACTATTTTTTTTTTAATTTTCCTTTATGTAAGCTCAAAACAGAATCATCGGCATTATTTACTGGCTTCTAAAGTGAAAACTAACTGATAGGAACTCTAGTAGAAACCTTATGTTTGGATATATTTCTAACGTTTGTTCTGACATTTGTGTATCCGAGGTAACTTACTTTATGGGTTGTTGGCTTGTTTGTTTTTTTTTTCTTCATTTTTGCTTATGTGCACTGAAGGCCGCTGATCAATCACATCAGTGTCGGGTTCATACTATTGAGGGTTTTTTTTTGGTTTGCTGTCTATTCATGGCTGTCTATTGATGAGTTTTTTTTTTTCTTCTCTGTAATGGTCTGGTTATCCAGTTTTGTGACGTCATTTGTACATTGTTAAGCTGTTTTTCTTTGTGATATGCGTTCTTGTATAGTTTCTTTTTTTTGTTGTTGTTGTTTCTTTTTCCCCCTCCCCTGTGATTTTATCCCCTGTTTGTTTTTCTGCCCCTGCCTTGTCTTCATTGTGATTTGTGTGGTAGTTTTCGTGTCTTTTTTTCTGTGAGGGTGATCCTGTTCCCCCTCTACCTGCTTCCCCATCCACCCGCCCCGGGGTGGGGTGGGGGTGTGTGGATGTTTATAGGCGTCCGGGAGTTCACCTTGAGGGGGGGATCCTGTCATATCCCGAGCGTTATTTTGTCCGCGCTCGGGCTACACGCCATGCCTGTCAGTCTTTGACAGCGGTGTTGTCATTCTGGCTCCCCGGGCTCTGATTGGTCAGATGCTCGGGAGTTCCCTGCTGTCAGAGTCTGAGCAGCTGCACTGCATTTGCGGTCGTTAGCAGCCGGCTTTAAATGCCGGCGCCAGCGGCTGCATCTCGCGGCTGTATTGTCAAGCATTCTTGTCAAGCGTTCATGTCAGCGTCTCTTTGTATTCATCCACGATTCTCCGCTGATGTAAGTGTGTTTATCGTTGCAGTTATCGTTCGTGTTCCTTGCCTTTTCCTTGTCTGACGGTGAGCGAGCGTTCCTCGTCTCAGCCGTCATCAGTCATTGTTATGCTCATAGTTAATCTTGCTGCTCAGCCCACGTGGCTAGCTATTTTGTCCTACCCTTGCCTTGAACTGTAAATAAACCTTTGTGCAACTTTACTGATCTGTGGCATCTTATGCTAGCTCGTGAGGGCCAGATGTGACAGTAGACAGCCGCCAGAAGGAGACGCCGTCCGCAGTAAGTTGCATTCAGGAGAACTCTGCTCTTTCCTGTCTGGGTACGGCGTACTGGAATTATGCCGTTGCGGAGGGGTCGCACTCGGGGTTCCAGCGACCAGCTGACCGAGGTGCTGGAGAAAGTGGATGAAATCCTCATCGCCGCCTCCGACCTCGATCTTAATCCTGATACCCTCATCGCCCCTCCCCTCCTTGGCTATCAGCCCGATGTACACTGGTACCTAGACCGGGCTGAGGATGTGCTCAACCATCTGCCTCCCCGCTATGACGACCACCCAGAAGTCGACGCGAGGAGACTTGACATCGCCGCCCAACGCCAGATACTCCGGATGAACGAGGAAGAAGCCCAGAGGCGGAGGAGACGGAATCCCCGCTGCCCGCTTTGGGATCCTGATCCCTTCCTCGATCCAGTCCAGGAGTTTGCACCACCTGTGGCCCATCGAAGATGTCGGCGTTGCGGCCAGAGACATTCTCAGCAAGAGTCCCGTCCGGATCCTGCTCCGGGTCGCTGGTATGACCCCTTTAAACAAACAGCTGTCTCTTCAGCGTCTCGCCAGGAGGGAACCCCCGCAGCCTATCTCCCCGGGCCGTCTTCCTTCGCTGATTTGCCAGCACGTCCTGCCCGGCCCGTCTTGGCTGTTGCCCCCTCCTTTCCGACGTCTTCTTCAGCTGCTGGTTGTATGTGGAGTTCTGCTCCGGCGAGCCCCGCATCGATCCCATCTCGAGTGCCCCCCCCGTCTTTCCAGAGGGCCCTCTGCCATCATCCAACGGGAGGAGGAAGGAGCAACGTTCCCTGCAGCAGGCACCATCCTTTCCCCGGGAGACAGGCGAGTACAAGCTCACTCTTTTCCCCTTTATAGTGATTGATCTTGTCTGACTCCTGGGGATGAGGTTCGGGGTTCGCAGCCCCCCGAGCCCCCACCACCTGCTGAGATAATTACTAAACCCACTGCCTCTGTGTCTCCCCCCGTTGAGCGTTCTTCAACGTCAGTCGAGCGTCATCAGACAGGGAGGGGGCCTGCGGTCCTGGAGCAGAAGATTCCAGCCCCGCAGCCACATCAAGGACAGAGGAGGGGATCGGACTACTGTTTGGCGCCTGCGCCGACGACGGAGCGTCCCCGGGTCTCCACAGATGAGCAGTCCGACCCAGCGGGCCAGGGGCCCCCCGCCACCACGCCGTATGGATTACCAGCGTGGATATCGGTGCTGGAGGGTCCTCAGGCTGCTGAAGCCATCATGCCGGCTGCGGAGTCCGGCGCAGCCGAGTGGGAGCCAGAAGACGACCTCCTCTCATCTGAGCCCGGATCGTCGAAGTCCTGGACAGCGTCCGAACTTGAGATCAGGCAAGTGCTCAGTGTTTGTTTTCTCTATTATTGAGCATTTTTGCCTGTCTCTTGGTGAGGCGAGCCGGGTGCAGCCGTCCACTGCATCTGAGTTTGTCTCGCCGGGTTCTGGCGCTGCCGGTGTTCCTGATCTCTGTTCTTCTTTTTCTTCTGAGCCCTCCCCCAAGATCGCCAGTGCAGAGCAGACCCCTATCGCTGTGCAGGAGGTTCCGGGTTCGGAGTTGGAGGTCAGTACTGGTGTGGCCCTGACCCAATCAGGGTCCGACGTGGGTGCAGCGTCGACCCAATCAGAATTCATCGTCGAAGTGGTTCAGACCCAATCGGGGTCTGACGCGGGTGCAGCGTCGGCGGAATCAGAGTTCATCACCGAAGTGGTTCAGACCCAATCGGGGTCTGACACGGGTGCAGCGTCGACTGAATCAGAATTCGTCACCGAGGTGGTTCAGACCCAATCGGGGTCCGACGCGGGTGCAGCGTCGACTGAATCAGAGTTCGTCCCCGGAGGGGTTCTGGCCCAATCCGGGCCCACCGTGGGTGCAGCGTCGGTCCAGTCAGGATTCCCTACCGGATTGGTTCCGGCCCTGCCAGCGTCTGTTTGGGTGGGATCCGGAGATGGTGCTGCAGATCCACCGCCAAATAATCCCAAGTTAATTCCCTACCCTCATCATGTTTCTCCCTCCCCCACATCTGGAACCGCGGGAATTAATCATAGTTGGCCTGGTTCTCCCTGGCTTTCCCCCGCCGTTGGAAGACCGTTGCCGATCTCTCTCCAGTCATCTAGTTGGCAGGTGGATGCGGGTCGACCACCTGGAAGCCTGTTCTTCCCGTTTGGCTTAAGGGGCCGGCCTCCCGATAAACAGAACTGTACATTTGGCGCCCTGGTCCGGCCGCCGGAGGTATGGTCATCCTCGGCCCGGGATTCGGGTAGGCCACCAGAGCACGTCCCTCTGCCCCTGTTAGCGGTCTGGATGCTGAGTGCTGGGAGGCCTCCTGAACTGTATATTATGGCTGTTATCCTGATGTGCTTCTTCCCCCTTCTTTCGCCCCTCAGTAGTTTCTGTGATTTTGAGGGTTTTTTTGGATTGAAATACTCCACAGGCTGGATTTATGCTGTACTCCGATGTGGGACTTGGCCACTTGTTCCCCCCCCCCCCCCATTCAGCCTTGTTTTTATATCGAGTTTTTTTTCTCTTGTTTGACCTTTTGGCTTAGAAAACAATCGAGTTTATCTGATTTTGTTAGCACTTTTTCTTAATTTTTGGATCCACTGTGGATATATAGCAGCCGGCTTTAAATGCCGGCGCCAGCGGCTGCATCTCGTGGCTGCATCTCGCGGCTGTCTTGTCAAGCATTCTTGTCAAGCGTTCGTGTCATCATTCGTGTCAACGTCTCCTTGTATTCATCCACGATTCTCCGCTGATGTAAGTGTGTTTATCGTTGCAGTTATCGTTCGTGTTCCTTGCCTTTTCCTTGTCTGACGGTGAGCGAGCGTTCCTCGTCTCAGCCGTCATCAGTCATTGTTATGCTCCTAGTTAATCTTGCTGCTCAGCCCACGCGGCTAGCTATTTTGTCCTACCCTTGCCTTGAACTGTAAATAAACCTTTGTGCAACTTTACTGGTCTGTGGCGTCTTATGCTGGTTTGTGAGGGCCAGACGTGACAAGGGATATCAGATGTTTTATATTAATAGATCTCAAAAAAAAGGGTGGTGGTGTTGCACTGTATATTGATGAACTGTATAGGTGTAAACTCATAAATGGAATGTCCTTTGCACTACCAGGGATTCTGGAATGTGTTACTGTTGAGACTGACCAAGATAAAACAAAAAATCTAATTATAGGTTGTATATATAGAATGCCGGGAACTTGCATTGAGACATTCGGAGATACACTACCGTTCAAAAGTTTGGGGTCACTTAGAAATTTCCTTATTTTTGAAAGAAAAGCACTGTTTTTTTCAATGAAGATAACTTTAAACTAATCAGAAATACACTCTAATATCTAATATACATTACTAATGTGGTAAATGACTATTCTAGCTGCAAATGTCTGGTTTTTGGTGCAATATCTAGATAGGTGTTTAGAGGCCCATTTCCAGCAACTATCACTCCAGTGTTCTAATGGTACAATGTGTTTGCTCATTGCGTCAGAAGGCTAATGGATGATTAGAAAACCCTTGTGCAATCATGTTAGCACAGCTGAAAACAGTTTAGCTGGTTAGAGAAGCTATAAAACTGGCCTTCCTTTGAGCAGGTTGAGTATCTGGAAAAAAATATTATTTTAAATACAAATCATTATTTCTAACCTTGTCAATGTCTTGACTATATTTTCTATTCATTTTACAACTCATGGTGGTAAGTGAGTGTGACTTTTCATGGAAAACACAAAATAATTGTCTGGGTGACCCCAAACTTTTGAACGGTAGTGTAAGTTAGTCGAGTTGTACAATAATATAACTAATAAGAAAATGGTTGTAATCTGTGGAGACTTCAATATTGATTTACTAAATCCATTTCAACAAAATGTAATTACAGAGTTCACGAATTCTATGTATAGTATGAGTCTATATTCCATAATAACACATCCAAGTAGAATCACAGTTCACACTGCTACACTTATTAATAACCTGTTTGTTAATATTATTGATAAGAAAATAGAAAGTGGATTATTAACCCCTCACAGCACCAGTAAACATCCAGGGAACAGGCATTGAGATGGTGACATCCTACAAGTACCTGGGTGTTCATCTGAACAATAAACTAGACTGGTCACACAATACCGACACACTCTACAAGAAGGGACAGCACAGGCTGGTCCTGCTGAGGAGGCTCAGGTCTTTTGGTGTACAAGGGGTGCTCTTGAAGACATTCTATGACACGGTGGTGGCATCAGCCATCACTTTTGGAGTGGTCTGCTGGGGCAATGGCATTACAGCAGCCGATAGGAAGAGACTGAACAAACTAATCAAGAAAGCTAGCTCTGTCCTGGGGCAACGCCTTGACCCAGTGGAGGAGATAGGAGAGAGAAGGATGGTGGCTAAACTGTCATTTCCGCTGGAGTCCGAGTCCCACCCTATGCAGGACATACTGAACGTACTGAGGAGCCCATTTAGCAGTAGACTACATCATCCTAGGTGCGCGACCGAGAGGTTTCGCAGGACTTTCCTACCTACGGCTGTCAGACTGTATAACCTAAGCAGGGCTGCTTGCAGAGATAGCAAAAAAAACCAACAAAAAAACAAAAAACGTGACGACCTAATAGTATTGAATGCAAAAGACACAACAGACTTACACATATGGTCCCCTCCAGTATACAACTAGGACAATATCAGTCCCTACGGAGGGTGACAATATGTATGGGTACATATTCATACCATGTAGGGTAACTAAATAGATGGTTATGCTGTTTATTCCATCTAGCTACAATGCTCTGCACTGTGTATATACTGTATATTATATATTTATGTGTACATATGTATATTCACTGCTTTTATTTTCTTACCTTCTAAATTATTGCTCTGAGTGTTGCTATTCCTGTGCTGTTGCAATCCTGGAATTTCCCCATTGTGGGACTAATAAAGGCTTATCTTATCTTATTGATAAATGACATAAGTGACCATCTGCCAGTCTTTGCACTTATCCATGGCCACACAGGGGCCAATACAGAAAAAAACTTTAAAATCTTTCAGATACAAATCACAAAATGCAATCAGTTCTTTTAAAGAAGACCTGCTGAAGCAAGACTGGACAAAAGTCTATGTATCAGATGTAAATGAAGCCTACGACACATTCATGAACATTGTAACCACTCTTAATGAAAAAAAATGTCCATTAGTAAAGAAAAAGCTTAAACAGAAATTTGTCGACAAGCCATGGTTAACCAAAGGATTACAAAGTGTGGAAAAAGAAAAATTCATTATATAAAGCTTTTCTAAAGAAAAGGACAAAAGAAGCAGAGCAGCGGTATAAAACATACAAAAATAAGTTAATATATATAATGAGATGTAGTAAAAGAGACTATTACAGTAAAGAACTGGAGAAAAACAGAGATAACACTAAAAATACATGGACAACACTTAACAATATTCTTGGAAATAAAAACTGAAATACAAGCTACCCAACCAATTTTTCAAAAAAAAACCCAAAAAACAAACAAACAAAAAAACCGACTCAGAGTGTGAATGCAGTCTCATCTGCAGATGAGTTTGAAAAGTAAAACATCTACGGATTGTGATGTACTGACATGCTTTTAGTCAAAGCTATCGTTGAATGCTTAGTGAAGCCACTGACGTATATCTGTAACCTGTCTCTCCAAACAGGTATATTTCCCAGTGCAATGAAACTAGCCAAAGTAATTCCAATATACAAGACGGGTGGCAGAGGGGAATTTTCAAACTATAGACCTATTTCACTATTGCCGCAATTTTCTAAGATACTCAAAAAAACATTCTGTGAGAGAACTGACAACTTTATAATGAAGAATAATGTATTGTGTGAGCAGCAATATGGGTTCAGACACAAGAGGACAACTACATTTGCTCTAATGGAATTTATAGAAAACATATCAACTGCTGTTGAAAATAAAGAGTATTCAGTTGGGGTATTCCTGGATCTTAAAAAAGCATTTGATACAGTGGATTATAAGTTATTGTTAAAGAAACTACAAAATTGTGGTATTGGCGGGGTAGCACTGTCCTGGTTATTTAGTTACTTAAAGAACAGATATCAGTATGCATGTGTTGGTAGCAAAAACTCGCAGTTACTGATGGTTACTTGTGGAGTCCCACAGGGTTCAGTTTTGGGGCCATTGATTTTCAATATGTATATAGGTAAATGATATATGTAAAGTTTCAGAAAAAAATGGATTTAATATTGTTTGCAGATGACACTAATTTATTATGCAGTAGATGCAATTTGGAACAACTTCTGGAAACAATGGGAAAGGAATTAGGAAAGCTCAAACTGTGGTTTGATTCAAACAAATTAACGCTCAATTTAAGTAAGACAAAATTTATAATTTTTAGCAACCATCACAACAACTTAGTATCTAAATTCATTGTAAATGGTGTAGAGATTGAAAGGGTATCCGAAATTAAATTTCTTGGAGTAATAATTGATAACAAACTGTGTTGGAAGTCACATATTAATTATATTAAAGGTAAAATATCCAAAACAATCGCAATACTACACAGGGTGAAATATTTGCTGAATCAACCCACACTATATACTTTGTATCATTCATTAATACTCCCATACATGACATATTGTACTGAAGTATGGGGAAATACATATAAAACAAACATATATCCAGTCTTTATGCTTTAGAAGAGAGCTATTAGAAGAATAAACAAAGCTGCTTACAGGGAACCAACAAACCCACTTTTTCTTAAATTAAAAGCTCTCAAGTTGAAAGATCTGGTTGACTTTAAAACTGCAGTAATAATGTTTAAAGTGAAGAATCTATCACTGCCCACAAATATCCAAAAGTTGTTCCAAATAAGGGAGAAGCAATATCATTTCAGAGGAACATGTATATTTCAAAAACCTTCAGTGAAAACTACCACCAAGCAACACTGTGTCTCAATGCAAGGAGTCAGATTGTGGAACGCTTTTGGACCTGAATTAAAATCATGTACAGAGCTTGGACAATTTAAACAAAAACTAAAGGAAGAAATACTCCAAACATATATACAAGATGACATGTAAAATCACATAAGAATTACCATATTCAGTCTGTGTTGTGCTGTTGCTTAGTTTTTTGTCACGTTTTGTCTTAGCTTTGTTCTGAATTGTAATCACTCTTATTTTATTTTCCTTTTGAATTCATAGATGAAATATGGGTGGGCAATATAAGCTGCGGCTTCAGCCGTCATCCATTTCAGATAACTTATGTTGAACTGTATAATCCGAGAAGTTACTGTTTAATTTGACCTTGTTAGATTTTTTTCCCCTTTGTTATATTATTTTGTTCCTTTCTTTTAATCTTTACATTTAATCTATCCGAAATAAAGATTCATTCATTCATTCATTCAAACAAATACTGTACATTGACCTCTTACATATATATTTTCTTTTTTTAAATTCCCCCTTCTCTCCACCTCTCTTTAGTCCATGCATGTCTGAAGTGAATTTCGGTCTAAAAACATCTGCTTCCACCGGCATTTCAGTCAACATTTGCCAATGGAGCTCAACTTAGGCTGACTTAGATAAACACTGCATAACTTAGCCCAGGAACTTTTACAAACTGAGCACAGCTTACACCAATGTTTATTTCCAAACGTCGGCAAATTTTCAGCATGCTGAAAATTTTCAAGAAATAAAACTTTTGCCGGCATTTACTAACAAACACCAACCATCATTAACTTTTATCAACTTTTGCCAGCAGAGCCAGATGTTTGCCAAACCCTCAGTAAAAGTTGGTCCAAACGTTGTAGTGTGAATTCCCCCCCCCCCAAAAAAAACAGGTCCAGAATGGCAGGAAGCATCAACAAACACTGATCTTTATATGAGCGTTGTCTGACTCTGATAGCAACTGACCTGCGCTGAGTATTTGTTTGCTTAAGTTAACATAAGTTGGCAACAGTTACACATACTGACACACAGTAATGGCTGGCCCAGGGAACAGACACAGACTCAGAAATGAATTTAGTTATCTTTGTTTAACCCAATGTTAGTGTGTGAATGCGTGAGTGTGCTGTGGAGTGTATGCGTAAGCTGGCTGGAGACTCCGAGCAGCTGGGAGGAAGCAGAGCGCCGTGCAGCCTGGCAACCCTATAAACGGAGCAGACAACAATTAGCAAGATGCTAGCTGGGCTCACGCTTAGGTGTAATTGCGTCTTACTTGTTGCAGGGAGAAGGTGGTCACCCGTTGTCCAGGGAGACAGCGCCCTCTGTCCCAGTGTCGTGGCAGCCGGGAAGATGATGGAGAGGAGAGGATGGAATCCGCCGCCGCGGGGTTCCATCTGTGCACAGGAGAGCAGTGGAGAAACAGGTGAGTAGAGATTGGCTTACTTGTGATAACGGAGAGATCCTCCGGGAGTAGATGCCGAGATGGCGAGGCTGAGCGTTGAGTCAGGGATGGCTTAGGAAGGCAGGAGACGTGCTTCATAGCCTGGTAGATAGACGGCTCAGTGCAGGCCAGCAGGCTGAGTGGGTTTAAGTAGGCCTGCCCTGATGAGGAACAGGTGTGCGCCCAGCTGAGGATGATAGTGGCCGAGAGAGAGTCATCACACATACACTAGCCAAAGTTGGCAAAAGTTTGCCAACGCTGAATGCAACGCTGGCAAATGCTAGCAAAAGTTTGTAAAAGTTTGCGCTGAAAACCCTGCTCACAAACATAATTTCATTGATGTTTGGACTACTTTCTCTGATTTTTCAAAACGTCAGTAAAAGTTGGTCCAAACGCTATAGTGTGAACCCAGCTTTAAAGAAAAAAAAGAACGGTCATAATAAAAACAAAAACCTAAAACTTGTATAATAAATAATATATTTAAAAAAAAAACTGTGACATTTAACAACCTAAAGAAGCATTTAGTAGCTTTATTGATAAAGCTGGGTTTACACTATAACGTTTGGACCGACTTTTACTGACGTTTTGAAAAATCTGAGAAATCAGTCCAAATGTTGGTAAAATTACAATTGTTAGCACACACAAACTTTTATGAACTTTTGCTAGCATTTCCCAGCATTGCATTCAGCATTGGCAAACTTTTGCCAACTTAGGCTAGCATATGTGTAGCAGTTGCCAATTTAGGTTAACTTAAGCAGGGTTTCCTCTGGTAATATTTCTCGGTGGTGGCCCGCTGTGCCAGAAATTTTACCGCCTCGCCAAGACGGAGATAGGAATTTAAGAAAAATATATGAAGCAATGACTTTCCACAAGCACGCACACGAACAATGCACGTGGCCGTCATCTGCACAGAGTTTAGAAGCGCCCCGCCCACGCGAGCTTTCCAGTCAGTCAGAGGCAGTGTCTCGCTAGCGGCAGCAGCATCTTCGTGGAAAAGGAGTGAAAACCGGGAAGTCAAACAGCAGAAATAGACTCTATTTGAAGAGAAACTTTGTGAAAGTCTGCCGTTTCTTCGTTGGTGAAAATCTTGGCGCGTCAACACCTTGGCGCTACCTATCGGACGGGAGTGAAACTACAAATGATGGTTGTGTGCATCTGCTTGGCCTGGGTAGATGAAAAAAGTAAGCAAGTACAGCGCTGTGTGCATGCCGGGCTCGTCCAAAGTGTACGCGGACCAAGGCGGACTAGAGGGGAAATGCAGCATGAATAAGGCTTGACTGTCCGACAGAAACATGAGTTTATTAAAGTACTTTAAACACAGAAAAAAAAATCATAAGAGGTATGTAAACACTGGAGGCATTTATCATGGTTTTAACCTGCTGGAAACGGGAGCAATAACGGAAGAGTCGCTTAGCTAAGAGATGTGGTTAGAATTCATATGCAGCCGGCTTCATATGACGGGAAAGGCAGGGGGGACTGATGAATTGCTGAGGATATATTTCACCAGCCACTACAATATTAATTTATGTTCCCAATTATGTACCTGGCAAGTTAAGATGACCAAAATTCACGAAGTCAATGATTTTAATCCATCAGCAGCTTTCAAACAAACTAACCGTGCCAACATTTGGATTTCAAAATAAGGGAAGTTTTCTTGGTGGTGAGGAGATTTCTAAAAAAAACTATAAATATAGAGAAATATTTTAACAGAAAAAATGCATCCTTGGCCATTTAAGTTAATTTAAATCATTAAATACAATTTTATTAATATTTTTTTCTTTGTAATGAGAGTTAAATTATTGTTCTGTTCTGACTGCAAAGTTATGGTCAAAAATATAAATTGCTATAAGGAAAAAGTAAAAAACACACCACTGTTTGTTTCAAATTTATTTAAGAAACAGTAATTTTATTAAAAAAAACAGACAAAAATAAGCCATAAAATAATCCACAAATTTAGATAAATTTACAGAGAAAAGTAGAAAACTATAAGAAAATTGTTATAAAATTTGGAGAAAAACCTCAAACCTTCAAGACTGAAGTCATTACTCAAGTGTTTTTTAAGTGTGTGCTCTTTGTATCCTTAACTAGAAATTTTTGGTTGTCTCCTTTAATTTACATGGCACTTGATATTTTCTAACCTGTTTGTATACCACCATAGACAGAGAGAGAAGCTAAATTAGACAGAGCTCAGAAAGGACAAGATTAGACAGAAGAGAGGAGCCAAGGAGAGGAAAGTGTTCAGGCAGGGGGTCTAGGAGAGGTGAGAGCAGAGGAAGGAGAGAAGGATGACACCAGTAAAAAGTCCAAATACAGGACCTCAAATGGCCCAATATTCCAACATTCAAGCCTTGGTTGTACAATACTTCAAATCGTAAGTTCCATATGCATGGCAGTGGCTCAGGAGGTAGAGCGGGTCGTCCAGTAACTGGATGGTTGGCGGTTCGAATCCTGCTCTCCCCAGATATCCTGCCGTTGTGTCCTTGGGCAAGACACTTTACCCATCTTGCCTCCAGTGTCCATAACAGTGGGTATGACTGTGTATAAATGTTAGGTGGTGGCCGGAGAGGCTGTTGGCCCAGATTGGCAGCCACATTTCTGTTAGTCTGCCCTAGGACAGCTGTGGCTACAGTAGTAGCTTGCCACTATTGTCTGTCTGGAGTGAACGAATAATGTATCTGTAAAAAGCGTCTATGATAAAGCGCTATATAAATCTAATGCATTGTTATTATTATGTGCAAAATTAAAAAAAAAGAAATAGTATAAAATTAACATATTCATACATATGTGTTTTCTGCCCCCCCCCCCCAGAAAAATATGTTGTCATCGCACCAAGGTCTTTAAGCCAGAGGAAACACTGCTTAAGCAAATGAATACTCAGCACAGTTCAGCTGACATCAGAGTCAGGCAACGCTCATATAAAGATCAGCTTTTGTGGAGGCTTCCTGCCATCCTGGACCTGCTTTTTTGGGTGGATTCACACTACAACGTTTGGACCAACTTTTACTGAGGTTTTGGCAAACGTCTGGCTCTGCTGGCAAAAGTTGATGAAAGTTAATGATAGTTGCTGTTTGTTGGCAAACGCTGGCGAAAGTTGTATTTGTTGAGAATTTTCAGAATGCTGAAACTTTGCCAACATTTGGAAATAGACGTTGGTGAAAGTTGTGGTCAGCTTGTAAAAGTTTTGGAACGCTGGGCTAAGTTATGGAGAGTTCGCCTAAGTCAGCCTAAGTTAAGCTACTTTGGCAAACGTTGACTGAAATGCTGGTGAAAACAGATGTTTTTAGATCAAAACTCAGTTTAGACATGCAGGAATGAAAGAAAAATAGAGAGAAGGGGGAATTTAATTAAAATAAATATATATATATATATATATATATATATATATACACAGTGGGGAAAAAGTATTTAGTCAGCCACCAATTGTGCAAGTTCTCCCACTTAAAAGATGAGAGGTCTCCAATTTTCATCATAGGTATACCTCAACTATGAGAGACAAAATGAGGAAAAAAAAAATCCAGAAAATCACGTTGAAGGATTTTTAATGAATTAATTGGTAAATTCCTCAGTAAAATAAGTATTTGGTCACCAACAAACAAGCAAGATTTCTGGCTCTCAGAGACCTGTAACTTCTTCTTTAAGAGTCTCTGTCCTCCACTCGTTACCTGTATTAATGGCACCTGTTTGAACTCGTTATCAGTATAAAAGACACCTGTCCACAACCTCAAACAGTCAGACTCCAAACTCCACTATGGCCAAGACCAAAGAGCTGTCAAAAGACACCAGAAACAAAATTGTAGACCTGCACCAGGCTGGGAAGACTGAATCTGCAATAGGTAAGCAGCTTGGTGTGAAGAAATCAACTGTGGGAGCAATTATTTGAAAATGGAAGACATACAAGACCACTGATAATCTCCCTCGATCTGGGGCTCCACGCAAGATCTCACCCCCTGTGGTCAAAATGATCACGAGAATGGTGAGCAAAAATCCCAGAACCACATGGGGCGACCTAGTGAATGACCTGCAGAGAGCTGGGACCAAAGTAACAAAGGCTACCATCAGTAACACACTACGCCACCAGGGACTCAAATCCTGCAGTGCCAGATGTGTCCCCCTGCTTAAGCCAGTACATGTCCAGGCCCATCTGAAGTTTGCTAGAGAACATTTGGATGATCCAGAAGAGGATTGGGAGAATGTCATATGGTTAGATGAAACCAAAATAGAACTTTATTGTAAAAACTCAACTTGTCGAAAACTTCATTTTGGACTTCCGGTCTGGACGCCATGGCGACTGCAGCGTAACGCTGAAACTCTCAGACCCAATCCAAGAAAATACCTTGAAAATCAAACTTAACGGATT
This sequence comes from Pholidichthys leucotaenia, assembly GCA_020510985.1. Lineage (NCBI taxonomy): Eukaryota > Metazoa > Chordata > Actinopteri > Cichliformes > Pholidichthyidae > Pholidichthys > Pholidichthys leucotaenia. The sequence continues at coordinate 368,807,257 of CM035836.1, read as the reverse complement.
TTTGGAGGAGTGAAAATCAAAAGACAAAATCATCATGTCTAAAGGAAAACAGAAGAAACTGAAATTTTCCAGGCCAGGACACGTATCGGCCGGAGAATCTGAACTGGAAGATCTCCGTTCAGAAGACGAGGAACTGGTTGTAGCTAACAAAAGGGTTAGCTTGAAATCGCTATTTGAAGAGCTATGACGATTTCGCCGAGAGGTTACGGCCGAATTTCGGGAATTTAGAGACGAATTGAAAAGGACAAACAGCAGAGTGGACCAGGCCGAGAACCGAATCTTGGAAGCAGAGGAACGAATAAAAGTGCTTGAAGATTCTGTGCTGGACCTACGCAAAAGACAAGCATCTATAGAGGCTAAGCTAACCGACCAAGAAGGAAGACAGAGAAGAGACAATATAAGAATTCATGGTCTGATAGAAGGAGCCGAAAACGGTTTTAACTCAATGGCAGAATGCGTGGAATCTTTACTAAGAGAGAAATTGGATATTCCACAAACCACCGACTTCAACATAGAAAAGGCACATCGTTCATTAGCCGCTAGGCCAGCGGCGGAAGCGCCCCCACGTTCGGTGTTGGTAAGATTTTCCAATTTCAAAATAAAACAAGAGGCTGTAAGACTGGCTTGACAGAAAAAAGGATTTATGCACCAAGAGAGAAAAGTCTTCGTGGAGCACGATTACGCCCCGGAGGTCCTTAAAAAGCGCAGGGAATACAATGACGCCAAAAAGGTACTACGTGAGAAGAAACTGCGCTTTCAGACGCCATTTCCTGCGAAGTTAAGGGTCTTCTATGGCGAAGAAACATGTCTCTATAATTCGGCGGAAGAAGCAACAGCTGACATGGCGAGAAGAGGGCTCCCGGTAACGGTATTTAAACCCGCAGCAGACCCGAGTGAGAAGATCAAAACGCAAACATGGACAACACAGAGACCTTCAAAATCCACGGGCCAGCAGCGGGAAACCCAGCGCCAGAGCGTCGCGGATAAACTGTCCGTTTTCAGGTTGGAATAGCGACCATTTTTTTTTTTTTTGAGTCAATCTGCACATCCAACCCCCCTCATACAAGGTAACAAACATAATATTTGAAACAAATAAGTGTTTTTAATAAAAAAAAAAAAACTTGTTAAAATAGAAATGTGACAATAATCCACATGTTCTCCTCACACTAATACTGTTTTTGCGTGAATGTTTGCTGTGATGGGGGTGGGAGGGTGCACACAATTTCACAGGGTATAGGCATAAAGGGAAAAAAAAATCATTACAAGTTCGGATTGGGTTCTGAAACTCAAGTTAAAAGCATGGGACAACTTACAGGGGTAAGAGAGGGCCCTCAACACGTAACAGAGTTTGAGGAATTTCCCTCAGAGCCTACACTCCATCAAGGCTCTTCCAGGGTCTTTAAAAAGACCCCAGCTCAGGAAGTTCTTTTGACAGTTTTTTGTTTTAAAGTTTTATACACTATGTTCTTAATGTTTTTCTTGTTCTTAATGTTCTTTCAGTTTCTGAGTAGCACAAAAGAGGGCCACCACACAGTTATACTAAACAAAACAACACAATGGAGAAATAGGGTGTAACCAAAATAATTTCATATAATGTAAAAGGAATCCTGAATCCAGTTAAAAGATCCAAGATTCTAGGCAAAATGAAAAAAGACAAAGCAGGAATAATATTTTTACAAGAAACCCACCTAACAGACGTGGAGCACACTAAACTCAGTAGACAAGGGTTTAAAATGATCTCTTCATCTTCATATAAGTCAGGGAGGAGGAGGGGAGTAGCGACATTGATATCAACCAAAATTACATTTGAAAAAAAAAATCAGAACACAAAGATAAAGAAGGGAGATACAGTTTGGTAACTGGGCGGCTAGAGGGAGAAGATATCACCCTGCTGAATGTGTATGCTCCCCCAGGGGCTAACTGGAAATTTTATAAAAATGTATTTGACCTAATGATAACTAAAGCTCAAGGTTTAGTGATATGTGGTGGGGACTTCAATCTTAGACTGAATCCATACTGGGATGCTTCTGGTAATTCTCCACATCAAAATAACACCCAAAGCAGGAAGACTCGGATGCTACTAAAAGAAATGGGAATCTGTGATGTGTGGAGGGAACTCAACCCCAGTGTAAAAGACTATACATTTTACTCAACTCCACATTCATCTTACTCAAGGATTAACTATTTTTTTTATGTTTAATAGAGACATTGGAAGAGTAGAAACATGTAAAATAGGACTGATGGATCTCTCTGACCACAGTCCGATCTACATGGACTTAAATATCCAAAAATACACAAATAATACATTTTCTTGGAGGTTAAATTCAAATGTCCTGAAAGGACCATTGAAAAATGAATTGGAATCAGATATTCTCAGATATTTGGAAGAAAACGATAATGGAGAAGTATCCCCTTTAATACTGTGGGATGCATGCAAAGCTGTAATAAGAGGAAAGATTATTGCAAAACTGGCAACCCAAAAGAAACTAAGACAAGAAAAACTATCCACATTAGAGTCAGAACTTAAGAACCTAGAAAAAGAACACAAAGGCAACACTCATTCTACTGACTCACTCAAGATTAAGGAAATTAAAAACCAAATAAATGAGATCTACACAATAGAAATCCAGAAGAAACTTACATTTTTGAAACAAAAATACTATGAAGCAGGCAGTAAATCAGCAAAATTGCTAGCCTATAAATTGAGGAAACAACAAACAGAAAGAGCAATCTACAAAATCAGAGACCCAGTATCAAAGGAAATAAAATTCAGAATTCAGGATATTCTTAAAAGCTTTGAGAATTACTATAAGAACTTATACTCCCACAAAAAACATAAAAACGCATCCGAGGCATTCCTAAACACATTAAACCTTCCCCAACTTACGGAGTCACAAAATAAAACACTACTGTCAGAAATACAACCTAAAGAATTGGAAAAAGCAATTATGAAACTTAAAGCTAACAAATCCCCAGGAGCAGATGGCTATACAGCAGAGTGGTACAAAACCTTTAAACAGCAACTATCTCCTCTCCTCCTGAAAACATTTAATTATGTCCTCCACACAGGGGAAATCCCCCCCTCCTGGAGAGAAGGGGTCATTGCAGTTATACCTAAACCTGAAAAGGATAAACTAGAGTGCTCCAACTACAGACCAATCAGTGTATTAAATCAGGACTACAAGCTTTTTACCATTATCCTTGCCAAAAGGTTAGAAAATATACTGACAGACCTAATTCATTTAGACCAAACAGGTTTTATAAGACAAAGACAGACACAAGACAACATTAGACGCACTTTACACATAATTCATCATATAAAAAAATATAACTTAAATGCAGTCATATTGGGATTAGGTGCTGAAAAAGCATTCGATTCAGTTGACTGGTTTTTTCTATATAGAATCTTATCCAGTTTCAATTTTCATAACAACTTCATTAGAACTATACAGGCATTATATAAAAAACCAACAGCTAAAATAAGGATTAACGGTAATTTATCATCATCTTTTGAACTGGAAAGAGGATGTCATCAGGGCTGCCCCCTGTCTCCACTGCTCTTTGCAATCTTCATAGAACCTCTGAGCCAATGGATAAGACAAAATCAAAAAATTCAAGGTATTACACTTGGTCAGAAGGAACATAAAATAGCACTCTTTGCTGATGACATTTTAATATACCTAGGGCAGCCGGACACTTCTTTACCAGAACTAACCTCAGTTTTTTCAGAGTATGGAGATTTATCGGGGTACAAATTAAACATGCATAAAACCCAAATTTTAACATTCAACTATGACCCAAATCATTATTCACTAAGCAAACTCAAAACTAACTGGGAGTCGGAATCTATGAAATATCTGGGGGTCAATATCCCGAAACAACTCAACAAAATTATATCACTAAACTATGATCCACTGGTGACAAAAATAAAATCTGACCTAGCAAGATGGAATATGATACCATTCTTGGGTACTGTACAAAGAATTGAAGCAGTCAAAATGAATATACTTCCACGTCTTCTATACCTTTTCCAAACAATACCGGTAGAACCTCCCAAAAAAACATGGCAGGAGCTGGACAGAAGGATCTCAAGATTCATATGGCAGGGCAAGAGATCTAGAATCAGATATAGAACCTTACAGCTAAACAAAGACAAAGGTGGGCTCGCGCTGCCAAATATCAGGGACTACTTTAAAGCCGCACAAATTAAAACTTTAGTAGAGATGTGTAACCTAGTCTACACTGCACAATGGAAGGAGATCGAATGCCAAATAACAAGTGACATCCCCCTACAGGCGATAATAGGGAACAATGCCTTACCTAAGCTTTTGAATAACACTAACCCGTGGATAGAGACCCCGCTAAAAATTTGGTTTAAGATAGTCAGAGAGAATCAAACTAAAGAACCCTATCGACTTCTGCAATGGATTGCCTATGATCAAGACTTTACCCCCAATAAAACAGACACTAGATTTAAAGAGTGGAAAGAGAAAGGGCTGATAAAATATTATGATTTTTTTTAAAGGGCAAATTTTAGGAAGTTTTGAAGATTTGAAAAAACAAGGTCTAATAAATCAAGACCTTTACAGGTTCTTCCAGCTTAGACACCATATAAACAATATACTTAAAAAGGAGGATTTGGAAAGGGCCCAGTCAGGTGTTCTGAAGGTCTTCTTAATGGCATATAAAGGGATCCCAGGGATCAGATACATTTCTAAAATATACCAAGGTCTTCAAGACTTAAAAGAAGACAACACATCATATATAAAAGAGAGATGGAAAAAAGAGGGGAATTTCACTTTACAACTGGAAATATGGGAAAAGCTAAATAAACAGCAATGGAAAAATACCTCATCCCTGCAGTGGAGAGAATTTGGATGGAAAAACTTGGTAAGATTTTTCAGAATACCTGCACAAAACAAATTTACCCATAAGGGATTGAACTGTTGGCGCTTGTGTGGTGAAAAGACTGCAAATCATTTTCATGTGTTTTGGTCATGCCCAGTTATCCACCAATATTGGACCAATGTACAGACAATATTGGGGAAAATATTTAAAATAACAGTTCCCTTTTCTTTTGTAACTTTGTATTTGGGTTTACTACCGGACTCACTGGAAAGACGAGGAGAAAAATACTTATTCAATGTTTTAATATTGGCAAGCAAAAAAGCTCTAACTAAAAAATGGATGTTGAAGGACTGTCCTACACCTGAAGATTGGATTAACGTGATCCAAGATATTTACTCGATGGAAAAGTTGACATTTGCACTGAGACAGGACATGGATGGGTTCATGAACTTTTGGCAACCCTGGATCGCATATGTGTCTTCCATTAGATCTAATCTTTGACAAATACCATTTCAATAATGGTTCCGCTCTTTGTTCCAACGCTACTCAGATGCTCTTTTACCTTTATTTACTTACTTTTTCTTTTTGTTTGTTTTTTGCTGGTTTGTTTGTTTGTTTTATTTTATTCTCTTTAATTTCACTTTTTCTTTCACTTTAAAAAAAAAGGGGTGTTGTAATAATTATTCTTCCAATGTTGTCAGATATCAGAAAATAAGCGAACATGTGATGAAAATGTAAACAATGCATTGCTGTAACATCCTGTATACCCTTTACAAAAACTTAAATTAAAAAAAAAACAACCCCCCCCCCCCCCAAAAAAACTCAACTTGTCGTGTTTGGAGGAGAAAGAACACCATACCTACTGTGAAGCATGAGGGTGGAAACATCATGCTTTGGGGCTGTTTTTCTGCAAAGGGACCAGGACGACTGATCCGTGTAAAGGAAAGAATGAATGGGGCCATGTATCGTGAGATTTTGAGTGAAAACCTCCTTCCATCAGCAAGGGCGTTGAAGATGAAACGTGGCTGGGTCTTTCAGCATGACAATGATCCCAAACACACCGCCCGGGCAACGAAGGAGTGGCTTCGTAAGAAGCATTTCAAGGTCCTGGAGTGGCCTAGCCAGTCTCCAGATCTCAACCGCATAGAAAATCTTTGGAGGGAGTTGAAAGTCCGTGTTGCCCAGCGACAGCCCCAAAACTTCACTGCTCTAGAGGAGATCTGCATGGAGGAATGGGCCAAAATACCAGCCACAGTGTGTGAAAACCTTGTGAAGACTTACAGGAAACGTTTGACCTCTGTCATTGCCAACAAAGGGTATATAACAAAGTATTGAGATGAACGTTTGTTATTGACCAAATACTTATTTTACCGAGGAATTTACCAATTAATTCATTAAAAAATCCTTCAGTGTGATTTTCTGGATTTTTTTTTTTCTCATTTTGTCTCTCATAGTTGAGGTATACCTATGATGAAAATTGGAGACCTCTCTCATCTTTTAAGTGGGAGAACTTGCACAATTAGTGACTGACTAAATACTTTTTTGCCCCACTATATACAGTATATTATATATATACCGTATTTTCCAGACTATAAGTCACACTTTTTTTCATAGTCTGGCTAGGGGTGCGACGTATACTCAGGTGCAACTTATATATTAAAACATTTCACATGTTTGTTATTTTCACACTGACAGCAGCGAGAGGGCACTCTAGGCTTGTGTACCAGCATCTGCTGCACCTGTACCACTGACAATTTAAAATGTTGTGGAGCGTGTAAATAATGAAGCGGATTTGGTTCAGGCGGTTTATTACACGACTCACACAAGGAGCATAGACAGAATGGCATACAAGTAGGAACTCTTACCTTAAATAACACGACATCCTTCTAGACTCTTCTCACACACAAAAGATAATCTCCTTCTAGACTCTTCTCACACACAAAAGATAATCCCCCGTCCAACTGCAGTCAGTCCATTCATCCTTGACACCTCCCTGTTATCTTACTTGGGCATCTAGAAACTTCTCACACACAAAAGGTTAACTTTGCGTCCTTTGTTCCTGTCTAAGGTGGTAAACCATTATGCACTCCCCAGGTTGCCACCCCCCCCCCCCAGCAACTTAGATAGGACAAAAGGGTAACAGTCCACATGCTGTGATAGAACCATTAACATCAGTCCACATGCTGCAGAACAATCAACATCAGTCCGTATGCTGCTTGGGCTTCAGTCTTCTGCCGTATCTGCTGTAGCCAGGATTCGCCACCTCCGTGGCGCTGCCATGCTGGGGGCTTGATGTCTGGGGGTGAAAACTTTTTGACTGTTCGTGTGGGTGCTCTGGAGAATCTTTTCTCTGGGAAGCACCCCGTGGGGGTCTTCCACGCCGAGGGGCCCTCGCCAACAGCACTTGCTCGTCAGCCACAACGAAAGCAGGTTTAAGTCTGTCTATGCCAATTTTTTCCCTCCTACCCCCCAAGTCTAGCAAAAAATGCTTATCCCCCATTTCCAGTACTCTAAACGGTCCATCATAAGGTGGGCGCAGTGGGGGGCGGTGGGCGTTGTGTCTGACAAACACGAACTCTGCGTATTTCAAAGCTTTAGGCACAAAAACGCGCAGAAAACTGTGGTGGGCAGGGCCCGGCAGTGTGCTTGAGTCTATGCAACGATGCAGCAGCTGAGACGGGGAGCTGTCCGGCGCAGGATTATCTGGCAGAAACTCCCCAGGCAGCCGGAGTGGTTGTGCAAAAACGAGTTCTGCCGGGGAAGCTTCCAGATCCTCTTTAGGCGCAGAACGTAACCCCAATAAAACCCATGGTAGCCTGTCTACCCAATTTGCATCCATCAGTGAAGCCCTCAGAGCCGCTTTTAACAACCTATGAAAACGTTCACATAACCCATTAGCCTGCGGGTTGTACGCGGTTGTGCGGTGAATTGAGACACCTAGGCTGCGGGCCATGGTTGACCAGAGTTATATATACTGTATATAAGTGCAGGTTAGTTAGTTAGAGTTCAGAAACAAAGTGAGAGCCTCTGTCGGACGTAATGTCCGACGGAACTCCAAAACGCGCCACCCATGCTGTTAAAAACGCGCGCGCCACCTCCTCGGCCGTGGTTGCCGCCAGCGGAACCACTTCTGGCCAGTGCGTGGTGCGGTCCACCATTGTCAGGAGATGCGTGTACCCCTGTGATGGCGGAAGGGGGCCTACGAGGTCCACGTGGACATGGTTGAACCTCTTAGCCGGGATGTGAAACAGCTCCAAAGGAGCCTTCGTGTGTCTGTGAACCTTGGCTCGTTGGCACGCCACGCAGGCTGCCGCCCACTCTTTCACTTGTTTGCGAAGGCCCGGCCACACATATTTCTCTCCTAGCATTTTGACCGACGCGCGCACCCCTGGGTGTGCCAAAGAGTGAACCGACTCAAACACGCGGCGGCGCCACGCGGCCGGAACCACAGGCCGTGGGCGACCTGTGGAGATGTCGCAGATTAAGGGGGAATGCCGTTAAGCAGCGTCCTCTTCTCCAGCCTTAACCCTGTTGGTCCAGACTGGAGCGCGCGCGCACGTCCGCGTCACTAGCCTGCTCCGCGGCCATTGCTGCGTAATCCAACCCTACACAGACCGGGGCCACAACGGCGCGCGAGAGGCAGTCTGCCACTACATTCAGTTTGCCCGACACAGGCTGAATATCGGTAGTAAACTCTGAGATCGCGGCCAGCTGCCCCTGCTGCCGGCCCGACCAAGGTTCTGAAACTTTGGCCATCGCGAATGTTAGTGGCTTATGGTCAACGAACGCAGTAAAATTGCGCCCTTCCAGCCAGAACTGGAAATGGCGAATGGCCAGGTGGAGAGCCAGCAACTCTCTGTCGAACGCGCTGTATTTACGTTCATTGTCGCGCAAGGTTCTGCTGAAAAAAGCAAGCGGCTGCCAAGCCCCGGCGACGCGCTGCTCCATGACAGCCCCTATGGCCACATCTGAGGCGTCAGTGGTGAGGGCTATGCGGGACGTTGGGTCTGGATGTGCCAACAATGCGGCGTTTGCCAGGGCTGTTTTAACTTCCGAGAATGCCTGCTCTCGTTCCGGGGTCCATTCGACCCTATTTGCGGGTTTCTGTTTTTTGAGCGCAGCGTACAATGGCTGCATGAGCTGCGCTGCGCGGGGAAGGAAACGGTTATAAAAGTTCACCATTCCCAAAAATTCTTGTAGCACCCTGACCGTTTGCGGTCAGGGAAAATCTGTCACTGCGCGCACTTTGTCAGGCAGCGGAACCGCTCCTTCGGGAGAGACGCGGTGCCCTAAAAAAATCAATCCCCGTCACCCCGAACTGACATTTCGCTGGGTTAATTATTAAACCGTGCTCTTCCAACCTTCGGAAAACTGTCGTGAGGTGGGTTTCGTGTTAGTCTTCGGACGTGCTGGCTACCAAGATATTGTCCAGGTAGACGAACACGAAAGGGAGATCACGCAGCACTGCATCCATCATGCGTTGGAACGTCTGTGCTGCCCCTTTAAGCCCAAACGGCACGCGCAAGAACTCCAATAAACCAAACAGAGTTATTACCGCTGTTTTGGGTATGTCCTCAGCGCGCACTGAGACTTGGTGGTAACCACGGACCAAATCTATCTTAGAAAAAATGCGCGCTCCTGCGAGGTGAGCAGAAAAATCCTGAATGTGGGGAATTGGGTAGCGGTCGTGCGCTGTAGCATTGTTTAACCTGCGGAAATCACCGCAAGGTCGCCACGAACCTTCAGCTTTAGGGACCATGTGTAGTGGGGAAGCCCATGGGCTGTTTGAGCGCCTGATGATGCCTAACCTCTCTAGGTTAGCGAACTCCTCGCGCGCTATGGCCAGTTTAGCTGCGTCCAAGCGCCGAGGTCTTGCAAAAACGGGCGCCCCGGTGGTGGTGATAAAATGTTCCACCCCATGTTTAGCGATAGCTGCTGAAAACGTCGGGACTGTGAGTGCTGGGAACTGCGCGAGCAGTGTGTGGAACTTACCGCATGCTGCTGTGATGTTGGCTTGTGCTGTTGGCCGGGTCACTCGAGCTATACAGGGGAGAGAGTCAAAAGACAGTGCATTAACCAGGCGCCCATTAGCGATATCTACCAACAACCCATGTGCACATAGAAAATCAACCCCCAGTATATGGTAATCCAATGCTGCTACAACAAAAGTCCATTCAAATGTACGACCGTGTAGAGACAAGAGTAGAGTCCTCTCACCAAAGGTCTTAATGTCTGAGCCGTTTGCTGCTGCCATCTCGGGGCTGCTGGGTCCTGCCAGCCGGTCAGCGTAGGTCGGCCGGATGAAACTCTTCTGTGCGCCGGTGTCCACAAGGAAATGCCTCCCCGAGCGTGCGTCCGTCAAATAGAGCAGCTTGTTCTCCTCCCCGAGGGTCGCGGCTGCTACCGACCCCCGGTCTTGGCGTTTCCCGAGCGCTTGAACTGGCACGGTGGTATACATTTGCATGCCCTCTCTGCAAAGCGGCGGTGGTAGAAGCAAAGCGTGTCACCTCCACGTTCCTTGGCCCCCGCTGCTGCTGCCGTCGGTGGTTCTGCTGCTGCCGTCGGCGGCTCCTCGCCTCCTCGTGTCGACGTGCCGGGCTCCGTCACTGCCGCAATGGTCACAAAAGCCTTGGTGGCGACGATGATCCGGTCCGCCTCTCGGGCTAGTGCACGATAGTCCCGTTTGGCCAGCAACGACGAATTGGCCAGGGCCGCTCTCGCCGCTGTCGGAAGGTTCCTGAGGAAAATGTGGGTGAAGATGAAGTGGTCGTCGTCCGTGCCCTTTAACCTCAGCATCTTCTCCATCATGTCCATGGCCGAACCGTCTCCCAACTTGGTCCGCGTCAGAAGTCTCTCTGCTCTCTCACCATCCAAGAGCGTGTAGTGCTGAATGAGGGCAGCCTTCAGCGCGTCATATTTGCCGTCGGCTGGCGGCTGATCGAGCAGGCTCTCGATGTGCTGAGCCGTGCTGGCATCAAGTGCTGTGACCACATAGTGGAATTTCGTATCATCCGCCGATATCCCTCAGAGGGCGAACTGTGCCTCGGTTAGATGGAACCAGGAGCGCGGGTTGTGCTGCCAAAAATCAGGTAGTTTGATCGCTACAGCGCACGCGAAGCTGGGGGTTCCAGTCGAGGTTGGCTCCGGGGATCTTCCGTCGTATTCCATGATTCGTCTTGGGTCACCAGTGTGGAGCGTGTAAATAATGAGGCGGATTTGGTTCAGGCGGTTTATTACACGACTCACACAAGGAGCATAGACAGAATGGCATACAAGTAGGAACATTTCCCTTAAATAACATGACATCCTTCTAGACTCTTCTCACACACAAAAGATAATCTCCTTCTAGACTCTTCTCACACACAAAAGATAATCCCCCACCGACTGCAGTCAGTCCATTCATCCTTGACACCTCCCTATTATCTTACTAGGGCATCTAGAAACTTCTCTCACACAAAAGGTTAACTTCGCGTCCTTTGTTCTTGTCTAAGGTGGTAAACCATTATGCACTCCCCAGGTTGCCACAATGTAAAGCTTACCGGTAACAACTTAGGCTATCAAGCACAAGTGAGAAAGACCGAACACAAATGCCCCCCAAAAGAAAATCATATTCTGCAGATTACAAGCTGCAAATTGTGAAATATGCAGCCAAAAACGGTAATCGAGCAGCAGAAAGAAAGTTTTGAGTGAGCGAGAAACTTGTGAGGGACTGGCGGAAAGCGGAGGTTACTCTTACTGCAATGAAGAAAACAAAAAAGCTAATCGCGGGCAAAAAGCTAGATGGCCACAGCTAGAGGAACGAGTTCACAAATGGATGCTTGAACAACGTGCTGCCGGGAGAGGCTTGTCAACGGTGCAGTTACGCCTCCACGCTCAGGTAGTTGCCAAGGAGATGAATATAAATGACTTTGCGGGAGGACCTTCTTGGTGTTACCGCTTCATGCAACGCAAAAGCCTCTCCATCAGAGCACGGACAACAATGTCCCCCCCCAAAAAAGGAGTGAGATTGTGAGTTTGGTGAACTTGCTATATTATGTTCTTTATGCTATAGTTATGTGAATAACTTAATATATTACGTTAACATACGAGACATCTATTCAGTTTGTTGTTTATGCTTCATGTAGCTAAATAACCATCAATGTGTTACGTTAGCATACCGCACACCTATTCAGCCTGTTGTTCTCTATTCTATTATTACTATAACTTGCCTTTCAAGATGAAATGTCTGTTCTTGCTGTCGGATTTTGTAAAATAAATTTCCCCCCCAAAATGAGACTTATAGTCCAGTGCTACTTATATACTGTTTTTTATTCTTCATTATATATATTTTTTGCAGGTGATTGGTGTGGTTTGGTAGGTGGTTTCGTGTCTTTGCAGTGTTATTTTTCTAAAACTAGGCTGTGCTGTTTTGCAAACCTGTCTTGCCAGTACGGATTACTGGTTGCCTTGGAAACAGCAGGTGTTTTTCTTTCTTTTTTTTTTTTTGCTGTCTGAAAAAACATTTTCTTGGTCTGTGGAATACAGGTTTTTCATGAAATTTTCAGTCAAAGTCTGCCTACTCTCTGCCTGACTTTTGGCAAAATACTTTATGGACTGACGAGACAAAAGTTGAACTTTTTGGAAGGTGTGAGTCCCATTACATTCTGCATAAAAGTAACAGCATTCAGAAAAGGAACATCATACCAACAGTAAAATATGGTTGTGGTAGTGTGATTGTCTGGGGCTGTTTTGCTGCTTCAGGACCAGGAAGACTTGCTGTGGTAAATAGAACCATGAATTCTGCTGTCTACCAAAAAATCCTGAAGAAGAATGTCCGGCCATCTGTTCGTGACTTCAGGCTGAAACACACTTGGGTTCTGTAGCAGGACAATGATCCAAAACACACCAGCAAGTCCACCTCTGAATGGCTTAAGAAAACAAAATGAAGACTTTGGAGTGGCCTAGTCAAAGTCCTGACCTGAATCCGATTGAGATGCTGTGGCCATGACCTTAAAAAGGTGGTTCATGCTCGAAAACCTTCCAGTGTGTCTGAATTACAACAATTCTGCAAGATGAGTGGGCCAAAATTCCTCCACAGCGCTGTAAGAGACTCATTGCCAGTTATTGCAAATGCTTGATTGCAGTTGTTGCTATGAAGGGTGGTCCAACCAATTAGTTTCAGGGGGAAAATCACTTTTTCACACAGGGCCATATAGATTTTTTTTCCCCTTAATCATAAACACCTTCATTTAAAAACTGCATACTGTGTTTACTTGTGTTATCTTTATATAATATTTAAATTTGTTTGATGATCTGAAACATTTAAGTGTGACAAACATACAAAAAAACCCGAGAAATCAGGAAGGGGGAAAACACTTCTTCACACCACTGTATACACGCATATATATATATAAAGGCTTATCTTATCTTATCAGGGGTTCGATTCCCGCTCTGTCTGCAGTCTGCCTGTCGTAGTGCCCTTGAGCAAGACACTGAGCCTCCAGTTGCTCGTGGTGGGTCAGGCCAGCGCCTTGCATGGCAGCTCTACCACCATCAGTGTGGGAATGTGCGTGTGAATGGGTGAATAGCAGGATCTGTAAAGCGTTTTGGTCATCCAAAGATGAGCAAAAAAGCATTATATAAGTGAAAGCCTTTTAGCATTAAAAGTTGTCACTTTATACTTTAGCATTGTGTATCAATGCCCATTTAACATTTTTAGATAATACTGTAAATATGTGAATATTGTTTTGTAACTTGAGTAATGTTTTATACTGATTTTAATTTTTAAAAAATTCCCTTTGGAACAATTTTTTTTGGTCAAATTAAAAGTTCAACAGTCCATTCTGTTGTCTTCTTTATTTAAAAAAAATTGTGTTGACTTACAAAATGTTTTGAGTAATAATCATAGTGTTTCATGTAGTCCCTTAAAAATATATGTACACACACACACACACACACACACAGTGGTGTGAAAAAATGTTTGCCCCTTCCTGATTTCTCATTTTTTTTTTGTGTTTGTCACACTTAAATGTTTCAGATCATCAAACAAATTTAAATATTACACAAAGATAACACAAGTAAACACAAAATGCAGTTTTCAGATGAAGGTGCTTATTATTAAGGGGAAAAAAATCCAAACCTACATGGCCTTGTGTGAAAAAGTTACCCCCCCATTAAAACATAAATTAACTGTAGTTTATCACATCTTTGGAAAGCTGAGTTCAATTTCTCTAGCCACACCCAAGCCTGATTACTGCCACACCTGTTCTCAATCAAGAAAACGTAAATGGGACCTGCCTGACAAAGTGAAGTAGACCAAAAAATCCTCAAAAGCTAGACATCATGCTGCGATCCAAAGAAATTAAAGAACAAATGAAAACAAAATAATTGCGATCTGTCAGTCTGGAAAAGGTTATAAAGCCATTTCTAAAGTTTTGGGACTCCAGCGAACCACAGTGAGGGCCATTATCCACAAATAGCAAAAACATGGAACAGTGGTGAACCTTCCCAGGAGTGGCCGACCGACCAAAATTACCCCAAGAATGCAGCAACGACTCATCCAATGGGTCACAAAAGACCCCACAACAACATCCAAAGAACTGCAGGCCTCATTTGCCTCAATTAAGGTCAGTGTTCATGACTCAACCATAAGAGAGAGACTGGGCAAAAAGGGCCTGCATGGCAGAATTCCAAGACGAAAACCACTGCTGAGTAAAAAGAACATAAAGGCTCGTCTCAGTTTTGCCAGAAAACATCTTGATGAGCCCCAAGACTTTTGGGAAAATACTTTATGGACTGACGAGACAAAAGTTGAACTTTTTGGAAGGTGTGAGTCCCATTACATTCTGCGTAAAAGTAACACAGCATTCAGAAAAGGAACATCATACCAAAAGTAAAATATGGTGGTGGTCGCATGATGGTCTGGAGCTGTTTTTCTGCTTCAGGACCTGGAAGACTTGCTGTGGTAAATGGAACCATGAATTCTGCTGTCTACCAAAAAATCCTGAAGGAGAATGTCTGGCCATCTGTTTGTGACCTCAAGCTGAAGCGCACTTGGGTTCTGCAGCAGGACAATGATCCAAAACACACCAGCAAGTCCCCCTCTGAATGGCTTAAGAAAAACAAAATGAAGACTTTGGAGTGGCCTAGTCAAAGTCCTGACCTGAATCCAATTGAGATGTTGTGGCATGACCTTAAAAAGGTGGTCCATGCTGGAAAACCCTCCAATGTGTCTGAATTATGACAATTCTGCAAAGATGAGTGGGCCAAAATTCCTCCACAGCGCTGTAAAAGACTTACTGCCAATTATTGCAAACGCTTGATTGCAGTTGTTGCTGCGAAGGGTGGCCCAATCAGTTATTAGGATTCGGGGGCAATCACTTTTTCACACAGGGCCATGTAGATTTGGATTTTTTTTTCCCCTTAATAATAAACACCTTCATTTAAAAACTGCATTTTGTATTTACTTGTGTTATCTTTGTCTAACATTTAAATTTGTTTGATGATCTGAAACATTTAAGTGTGACAAACATACAACCCCCCCCCGAGAAATCAGGAAGGGGGCAAACACTTTTTCACACCACTGTACACACACACACTCATATATATATGTATGTTTTGAATTGTAATATTTTTAAAAGTCCAGATCAGCACCAACAATCTCAGATCTCAGTTTTACATGAAGGTGTATTATCTCAGGAAAATATCAACACTGACTGATCTACATCCTGCAAAAGTACAATCTTGAGATATGAATCACTTCCAGCATGTATTTTTTGTTATGTAAAACAATTTTAGTAACAAATGTTAAATGTATAAAGAAAAAAAAATTCATAGATGGTATGCCACATCAGACTGTTTTATAAAATTACAAACAGAAAATTGAAACTCACCATTAACAGATATAAAGTCAGATTCTAACATTTTGGTGCTGTTGAAGCTAAATCTTAATTGGCTATACAATCAGCATATATAGCCATAGCATTTTTCACAGATTGTCAGCCCTCATCTGGCTTTAATCCAGCCTTCTACTTGCATCTCTGGTTGATACCAGAGATGATGATCTTCAGAAATGATGATGCAGCTGTATTATGTTATCATCTTGTTTTAGATAGACAGACAGACAGACAGATAGACAGATAGATGTACTTTATTGATCCCAAAACGGGAAATTACAGTAGACAACCAAACAACAGAAACACACACATGACAGACAAAGGGATTACCCATGGAAAGTAAAAACTAACACGACTATAAAACATATATACATCATAGCTTAATATATGATGACCCGTATAAACACATGAATCATCCCATTGCACAAAGAAGGACTATCAGGAGCAGAGTGAAAAGTGATGTACCAGTTAGTCTGTAAGATGCAATGTGGCAGCATAGCTATGCCAGAATACATCATAGTGAGTTATTGTACAGTGAAATTGCATGTGGCAGGAAAGATTTCCTGTACCTAGCTGTTCGACAACAAAGCTGTAGTAGTCTACTGGAGAAAGTGCTTCGCTGTCTATCTAGTGTGTGGTGGAGGGAGTGATCAGGATTGTCCATGATGGATTGCAGTTTATTTAGTGTTCTCTCCATCACTGTCTCAAAGGTCTCCGGTCTGAGACCAATTACAGAGCCAGCCCTCTTGATAATCTTGTCAAGTCTGTTGGTATCTCTGGCCCTGATACTGCTACCCCAACAGACCACAGCAAAGAAGATGGCGCTGGCGACAGTGGTCTGGTAGAAAAGCTCCAGCATCCTGCTGCACACGTTGAAGGATCTCAGCTTTCTCAGGAAGGAGAGTCTGCTCATCCCCTTCTTGTGCGCAGCATCGGTGTTGGATCTCCAGTCCAACCTGCTGCTGACCCTGACACCCAGATATTTGTAGTCCTCAACCACTCCCACATCCCCCCCCCCCCAATCTGCCGTGGCTGAAAAGGAGCCTTCGTCTTCCTGAAGTCAATCACCATCTCTCTGGTCTTGCTGACATTCAACCTTAGGTGATTCTGCTCCGTCCACTCCACAAATCTGTCTACCAGTGCCCTGTACTCCCCCTCCTCTCCTCCTCTTATACACCCCACAACAGCTGAGTCATCAGAGAATTTTTGCAGGTGGCATGACTCAGTGTTGTACTGAAAGTCAGTGGTGTACAAGGTAAAAAGAAAAGGAGAGAGCACAGTCCCCTGTGGCACTCCCATATCACTAGCCACCACTCCAGACAAGACACTGCCCCCAGCCTGACAAACTGTGGTCTGCCTGTCAGGTAGTCAGTAATCCAGGAGATCACAGAGCTGTCAACCCCCATCACCCGCAGCTTCTCACCCAGCAGCAGTGGCTGGATGGTGTCAAAGGCACTGGAGAAATCAAAAAAAGTGATTCTCACAGTATCTCCTCCACCATCCAGGTGCAGATGGGCTTGTTGCAGCAGGTAGATAACAGCATCTTCAACTCCTAAATGGGGCTGATATGCAGACTGCAGAGGGTCCAGCCACGTCTTCACCTGCGGCCTCAGGTTGGCTAAGACCAGTCTCTCCAGGACCTTCATCACATGAGATGTGAGGGCAACTGGTCGGTAGTCATTCAAATCTGATGGAGATGACTTCTTGGGGACAGGAACCAGGCAGGATGTCTTCCACAGCACCGGTACTTTCTTCAGACTCAGGCTCAGGTTGTACAGGTGTTTCAGTACCGGAGCTAGTTGGTTGGCACAGGTCCTCAGGGTCCTTGCGGATATGCCGTCAGGGCCCGAAGCCTTCCGCTGACGGAATCTCTCCAGCTGTTTCTCCACCTGATCTGTAGTCACCGTGAAGTGAGAGAGGGTCCTGGTGCCCCCTGAGGAGGAGGAGGGGGGAGATGAAGAGAGGTTCTGCACGGGATCGTGGGTAGGGAGGCGAGCGTGGGGGTCTGGTTGTGTTGCTCGGGTGACAGACTGTGAGTTGAACCTATTAAAAAACAGATTCAGTTCCTCAGCTCTCTCCTGGCTCCCAGATGGCTGCCTGACTCTCCCCTTGTACCCATTTGTTTCATTCCCTCCCACACACCTTTAGTGTTGTTTTGCCTGAGTTTCTCTTCCACCTTCCTCCTATAATTGTCCTTGCACCTCCTCAGCATCTCTCTCAGCTCATGCTACACTCCCCTCAGCTTCTCCTTGTCTCCAGCCCTAAAAGCTCTCTTCTTTTTGTTCAGAAGTGCTTTCAGTCACTGGTGACCCATGGTCTGTTGTTGGAGAAGCAGCGTACAGTCTGAGCTGGCATGGTCATGTCTTCACAGAATCTAATGTATTCTGTGATGCAGTCGGTCATATTGTCTATGTCCACCCCCTGTGGTTCACAGAGTACGCTCCAGTCCGTTGTCTCGAAGCAGTCCTGTAGTGCATCAGCAGCCTTCTGTGTCCACCTCCTCACAGTCCGTGTATAAGCAGGCTGCCTTTGCACAAGGGAGATGTACTTGGGCGTTAACATGACCATGCAGTGATCTGATTTACCAATGGGGGGGGGGGGGTAGAGCTGTTGCACTATATGTATCCCTGACATTGGCATACAGTAAATCCAGTGTTTTGTTCTCTCTGGTGGGACAGTCAACAAACTGGTGAAAGTTTGGTAGTGTTTTTCCCACTGAGACATGGTTAAAATCACCTGTGATGGCCATGAATGCATCCGGGTGCTTCTCCAGTAATGTGGCCGCAGTGGAGCTGATGACGTCACAGGCCACCGCTGCATCAGCTGACGGAGGGACGTAGACGATAACAATTAAAACGCACTTCCTTTCTCGCGGCATATAATAAGGTGTCATACTGACAGCCAGCAGTTCAATGTCCGGGCTGCAGCACTTTTCCTTCACATAAATATGCCTGGGATGACACCATCGTTCATTAACCAGAAGTGCCACTCCTCCTCCTCTCTTTTTCCTGCTGTTTTTCACGTCTCTGTACCCCCGTACGGTCCTGAAGCCAGGTATCGCTATGTTTCCATCCGGGATCTGTGAGTGTAACCACGTCTCCGTAAAACACATGAAACTACACTCACGATACTCCTTTTGCGTCCTGACCAGCGCTGTAAGCTCGTCTGTTTTATTTCCCAGCGATCGCACGTTCCCAGTGATGATCATCGGTACAGCTGGCTTATGCTTCCTCCTCCTCCTCCTAACCTTCGCTCCAGCCCTCTTCAGCTCATCCGGGATGAGGGGCTTCACTGCCGGCCGCAGTGCTCCAGGCTCCGGCCTCCTCAGCGCAATCAGCTGTTCGCATGTGTAAACAATGCGTCCGCCCCCACCTCTGTTGATCTCATTGCCCGAGGAAGAGAAAAAGTGACGAAAACTAGAGAAAAGACCGGCTAAAATAGAGAAAAAAGTTGGCCAGTCTTAGTCCGAGTATTCCTACAGAGCCCTGGTTAATAAGAGACACACTATATACAGGAATAAACAGATAGAAACACAAGACACAAGAGAGTTGCTGCTGGCTCGGCCGCCCTGCCTCCGGCGCCATTAAAAAAAAAAAAATGTTCACTTTGTGAGCTTCCTGTGTGACTGGTGCTGAGTGAGCATCATGGTTCCTGAGAAAGAAATAATCTGTACACCAAGTTTTGAACAGATGTACTGAACCAATCACTATGGACAATTCCTTCTCCACCTCTCAGATAACAAAGGGCTTAAAGAACTAAGTGATGTGTATTTGAGTCAGAATGGTGCATGAATAGACTCTGAGACTATTTTTGTGTTGTTCTCCACTGGCCAGTGTGATTAAATTTGCTGAAACTCTGATCCTGCCTGGTTTTTGACTGACGGTTAAGAGGAATTTTTCTAACATAATTGGCGCCCGAACCACAGGGACTCCAGATATCTCTCCCGCTGCTTCCAGCATTTTGGAACCAACTCGGCTGTGCATGGCTGTGGAGAAAGCCCTCCCCCATCGGGACCAACGACCCGGCTTTTGTGGAAGTGAGGCACGGTCTGGAGACGCTGGGAACGGAGCCGGAGAGTGACGGAGCCAACCCGCAGGCAGATCACAGTGAATAAATTTAATTATTAATGACGCCCAGTTCAAGTCCGTGGTTGGTCTGAAAATACGCGTAAAAGAGTTCTAAGTCAAGCGCTAGATACTGCAAAGTCTAAATCGGTTTTTAGACGAGGTAGAACTTGGCGGTCCCAGTTCGAGGCCGTGAGAGAAGTGCATTTCTACTGCGTTACGTGGACCCACAAAGGAGCGTGCGGAGGTATCGATAAAAAAATCAATGCAAGACCTTTTTTACATCACAAGTGAGCATAGATTAAGGGAAAAAAAATCAATGCAAGACCTTTCTTTACGTCACAAGTGAGCATCGATAAAATGAGAGACAACTTAAAATAAAAATAAATAGCGCTAGTATAATAAGGATAAAACTTTAGTGTGATGATAACAACCAAAATACCTTAAGGCATCATTTGAAACAAATCTGAAATAAAATAAAATAACTACTTAAAAATATACACACGATAAAATAACCTCAAATTATAATAAAATAAAATAAATACATCAAATAAATAACTGCAGTTTGTTTTCCGGTTGTTCGCATGCTTGTTCGTGTGTTTTTAATGTTTTATGGTTTACTTTGTTAAGAAAAAGAGAGAAAAATGAATGTTTTCAGAGTGGCAGAAGATGAGTGACGATGAGAACCTTGGGTTGCCAGATCTGCTTATTATTAAGTGACTTTGGGATTGTTTCATTAACGTGTGTGCTTATTTGGAGCTTGCTATGTGTGTATGTGTGTGTATGAAAGGAATAACTTGTGTTGTGCTGAAGCAGTAATAAGGTCATGCTGAACCGGGGATTTTGGTAAGGTGAAAGGTTTTAGATGCCTGTTTTTTATCTCAAGATAGTTTTGACAGTAATTTCTTTTGTTGTGCAGTTTTCTGTGGGGTTTTTGCTGGCTTCATGATAGTTACTTGTATTAAGCAATGCAATCTTGCTTTGTTGACAGATGTCTTTTTATTTTAACTAACATTTTCAATTGCCAGAATTTTTCGCTTATTTTAAGTAAAATTACCTGCCAGCAGAGCAAGAAAATTAGATTTTTCTTTTGTTTGGGATGCCTGAAGGCAGGTAAACAGCATTAGGTTATTTCATTTGACTTATATTTGATGTTTGCAGTGTAGATGTATTCCCTAGCCCACAGTTGCATTATCTCTTCAACTGAGGGATAACAGTGGCTTCAGACGGAAAAGGAAAAAGAAGGCCGACAGGCTGACTTGGACGGTAAAATCAAAATCTGATGATAAACCTGAAAAATTGACCATGGTAAAAGGAAGGGAAAATACTTCCCCGCTGCTCAGCCCATATACCCCGATCTCACAGAACTCCAGGCTGGAGAAGCAGCGGCTGATGTCACCTTGCCTCCGCTCGTCTACACCCCTCTACCTGGAGCAGCCACACCGGGGCGCCCAAGAGTTAAGTAGATATGCACACATATCCACTCCCCACTCACCATCAATACGATCAACAAGACTGAACATTGTGAAAAATGTTGTCACTGAACAATATCTTACGATTGAACTTTTAAATACAGCTTATATGGGATGACCCAAACAACAAACAAGGTAACGATGAAAGTGCTGAAGCTTATAGAACCAGGTTACAAGAGGTTTTGATAGGCATTCTGATTTAACCAAGGCTGATAATAATTCAGGTGTAGAACCTTATTGGCAGCATTTGAAAAGTGTCTTTTTGCCAAACATGTACCCACACCTAGCTGATTACATCTGCAAACATTTGGTCACATACTGCACCTGTGCATTTAGTGATGTCTTAACTTATGCCAAACATGCAGAGATATTACAGGAGGAAGGGAAAGAAAAAGGGAAAAAACTGAAAGAAGAACCAACTCCTGTTTGTGTGATTGTTGACACGGGGGGGGGGGGGGGGGGAGCTTCCCCCCAATTCTATTTTTCAGGGTGGCACTGGAAGTGGACCCCAGTGGTGGAGGGGTGGGGGACAGAAGGAGGCGTGGGGCAGGCTGGCTGTGGCAAGGGGAACGTGACATTTGTCATCAATGTGAACAAAAGGGCCATTGGTGGAGGCAATGTCCTGGACACCAGCAGCGGCAGAGAGGGTGCGGAGGACCTCACAGGCTGACTACCTGACTGACTGCAATGAAGCTAAGTACAAGTGTTGACACTAACACTGACATAACAGACGTCCATTTACCTGACTTTGACTTGATGTTAATAATGCAGCATTTACCTGAAGTGACATTGCAGGTTCTGGACATTCCAATAAAGTTTACCAATGGAGAATGGTATGAGAGCACTGCGTTTTTCCACATGTGACAGGAGTAAATGTAATGCAGGATTTCAATGTGCCAAGGTACTGCTACTCCCTGCGTTTGGTTTCGGCCGGACCAAGCTCAGTGACATCAGACCTGCACACAAAAGCTATGCAATATTTTGAGTCCAATATCCCTACTACACAGCAGGCCACAGATCAGCATTGTTGTAGTATGTATGACAGACATCTGAGTGGCCCAGATCCAAATTATGAAAAAACATTCCTTACAAATCCATCCTCCAGACTGGTCATTAAAAATCTGTATGGGTCACCAAGGGGCTATGTGGGAGCATCTGTTGTGTTGTGTAATGAAGACAACAGATATTTTAAACACTGGGAGGCACCCCACAGCCCACTAATTAAACCCAAACACATGCACTGGAAGGATGTAGGATGCTTTGTAACAACAGCAGATGAATATGGTCAATCTTGGAAATAAACTTCTGATCCAAGGGTTCAGTATTTCCCAAAACTGGACATCTACTCACTGCCTTTGAACTGGGTGACCACAGTGCAGAAAGAAGTTCACATTAATGTTCCCAGCTCACCCATGGTGATCACTTTTTACATTAACAGAAGGGGAGGAACACACACTCTCACAAATTACAAATTCCCTGTGGTCAACAGGAAAGGCAGATGTAGGCTTAATAAATAATGCAGAATTGGTTAAAATAAATGCAAAATCTCACTATAGGCCTTACCAAAGACAGTATCCTCTATGCCAGGGGTCTCCAACCTGGGGCTCCTGGAACGTTCAGGTTTCTGTGGGAAATTTTATAATTTCACTTCTTAATTGGTCCAAAGATTTCTAAGTAATTTGTCATTGTTGTGCATGGGTTCTGTAGGCACCCTTGCACTCATGCACAACAACAGCAAATTATTTACAAATCTTTTGACCAATTAAGAAGTGAAATTAGAAAATTTCCCACAGAAACCTGAATGTTCCAGGAGCCCCAGGTTGGAGACCCCTGCTCTACGCCCTGAAGCCCAAGAAGACATTAAATCGGTCATAGAGGACCTGAAGGCAGAAGGTGTTATTATCCCATGCCCAAATTCTCCATGTAACACACCTTTGTTTCCTGTGAAGAAGACTGGACCATCTTCCGGATGACGAATGGTCCAAAACCTTCAGGTGGTAAACAAAGCAGTCATCCCAAGAGCTGTTTCAGTCCATGACCCACACACTTTGTTGAATGACCTAAAACCACAAATTAAATATTTCACAGTGATAGACATCAGGAATGCTTTTTTCAGCATACCAATACATCCAGATCATCAGTTTTGGTTTGCATTCACATTTGAAAACAAGAGGTACACATTCACCAGGCTACCACAAGGTTGCTGTGAATCACCAACCATTTTTTCACAGGCAATGTCAGCAAATTTGGCACAGGTTATTCCTCCTAATGGGAGCCAGTTGCTCCTTTACGTTGACAAGATTTTGCTGGCATCACCTGATGAAGAAACATGCAAACAAGACACTATTGCCTTACTGAAATTTTTAGCAGAACAAGGTCACAAAGTCAACAAGGAAAAATTACAGTTGTGGAAAAAAAGAAGTCAAATATTTTGGCCACATTTTGTCAGCAGAAGGCAGACATGTTGACCCAGCTCGCAAACAGGCTATTTTTGTCAGCACCAAAACCCATCACAAAAAGAGACATGTCAAATGATGTCATTTTTGGGTACTCTAAATTATTGTCGCTCTTGGATTGCAAATTATTCATTGGAAGTGCAACCCTTATCTGATCTCATCTATAAAACGCCCATGGCTCAGGTGGACAAAATTGAGTGGACACCTGAGGCAGAAGAGGCATTGTTTAAAATGAAAAAACTTTTGGTCAGCACTGATGTCCTGGCACTCCCCAGTTACAATAAGCCATTTGTACAAATGGCTGATTGTAGAGAGGGGCACATGACATCAGTGCTCCTTCAGCCAAGTGGCACAAAAATGCATCCGGTAGCATATTACTCTACAAGACTTGACCCTGTCGCGAGGGCACTGCCGCCATGTGTGCAAGCTGTTATAGCCACCTCCATGGTGGTGCAGGCCTCAGCAGGGCTCGTTCTTTTTCATCCCTTGACCCTGAAGGTCACACATGCAGTATCAGTCATCTTGTCACAAAGTATAATGTAACGTAAAAATATGGATATTAATAAATAATAAATATCATCAGGTATGAATTATTTAATTTATATTGATGTATTGGAATCTGAGCTCAAATCTCATTTCATATACATCAGAAAAGTTAAACACTCGTAAGGGGCACCAGCTTCTATCTTTAAGAAGCAATTTGATCTTTAATTTCACTTTATACCTGTTTGATCACTCAATAAATTAATCAATAATCAGTCTCAAAAATTTTCCGTGAATTCGATACCTGGGCTTGAAACAGACTCAGAATGAAATAAATTCCCAACAACTTCTCATTTTTAAATATTTATTAAACGAAATGATTAATAAACATCGAAATAATTTCATTAATCATAAAATCAATCTTGTAAATGATAGATTAACAATGTCAATATTTTCGGAACCAGGGTTAAACTGAGAAACGAATTTCTATCAGTTTGAGTTAACAGATTATCAGAAACAACGCAAATTTATGGAGAAAGTTTGCTAATTATGAAAAAGTCCTAAATTAATCTTAAGAAAATAAAAACGGAATTTTAATGAAAAGGAGAGTTATGTTAAGGGCTTCTTAATTTGCATCTGATTAGATATATAAATTAGTACCGAACCTCAAGTTTAATTCAGCAGATGAATTAAAGTTTTTTCAGCTCACGTGATCCTCAGTGATGGCAGTTCTGTCGTCCTTTTTCAGCCCAAGACTTTGTGGATGTGAGGGAAATATCTGCCAGCAGATACTTCAAGGGTTCACAGCTCGACCTTTAGATTCAAGCGGTCGAAGGAGGCTGGATTCTGGGCTGCATGACCCACAGTTGAAACGGGTCTTAGCCAGATGGTGCCGACGTCTCTTCAGAGTGATGTGGGACAGCTGTATGTTGATCCTACAGCTGCACGTTATGTGGGAGCTGCGTCTTTCTTCAAGAGGTCTTCGGTAATAATTAAGAGATATCTAATCCGATTTCAAATTAGAAAAGAAACTTTCGGACTTTAGATAAAAATAGTTTTGGGAGGTGCTTGGTCAAGAAAAATATTATAAAAATAAAGTCAAGATTAAAGTTTACCTTAAAATTAAACAAACGGCGGTTTTACAGAAAGTTTAACAAAAAGTGATAAATTAAGAATTGGAGTTTGACTCCGATTAAGAATTGAGCTCAAAGAAAAAGGAATTCCTAGGCATTTAAGAGAAGAAGAAAATACAAAGTTACATAAACAAATTATCTGCTCTGTGTTCAGAAAAACGACATGTGCTCAGACAGTCCTTTGTTCTTCCTTGCTGTGTGTAGACAATGGAGGAGATCAGGAAAAAAAAGGGAGCAGCCGGAAAGAAATCCGGGGAGGAAAAGAGGTCCGGAGCAGAAGAGTGACGAAAAGAGAGTCTGACGAGAAGCAGCGATGAAAAGAGGCTGAAGCCGAGTCTCTCTCTCCTTTTTATAAGCTCTGTTGAGTTTCGCGGGATTCCGGCCTGACCGGAGTCTCAGCCAATGAGTGTCCTTCGTGGGCGGGCTCGATGAACTTTTAGTCCAATGAACAAACAGTCTATTGTTCGGAGTCCTTTGGAGTGAAGAGCTGTCGTGCAGCGATTGGCTGTGGGAGTCACATGGTTTTAGAGGCAAACTTTGATACATACTGGAAGTTAATATTTACCTTTATGTATTAAACTAAGATAACTTTAGTGATTAGTATAAATTATAAGCAGTGCTTCTAAATCAACATGCAGGAATAAACATTCATTTAAAACATTAATATGCATATATATATAAACTATAAAATCACAGATTAATGCATTTCACACATTTTCCACAAAAAAAAACATCAGAGTCCATCTGCATTTTCATAGTCCTGAAAAGAATGAAGGTTTAGAATTGAGTTTGTAATAATGTACTTTAAAGTTGTTTAAATCCAGCGTTTCCAGAGTTTAAGGAAATTAGCTGAGTGTGGATCTGTTGCATGTTTTATGGGGGCAATAAAATGGAGCAGGACATTGGGGAAATTCCTTAGGCTGGTTTTAACAAAAGGGGATTTCAGCTGTGGCCTGTGGGAAGAAAATCCATTTCTTTGCGTTATTCCTGGATGAGACAAAAATGTCTTTAAGCAGGAGAATAATTATTGCTGAGCCAAAGTGAGATGATGCTACAGTCCCCCCTCTGGTAGCAATGGTGACATTGATTCAGCGTTGATAGCAATCCTAGGCATCAAATCCCAATTTGGCGAGGCTTGATCCAAATGCTGAACTAAAGTTCTGATGTCGGTAAGTCTTAAGCTTGTAAACAGTATCTATTCCAAAGTGTAGGTTCTTAAATTTGGTTTTCTGAAAAACTTCTGGAAATTTCGAAAAAATAATTTTGGCGTGACCAAATATAAACATTGCATACTTGTCTAGGATATACTAAAGTTCTGTATAAGCCTGTAAAGACTTAAAAATTCTGGGTACAAAAAAAAAAAAAAGAAGTGAACTAGAAGTATGTGGGTTTTGACATACTTGATATAAATGTTTTGGGTTTGCTGAAAAATATCTATTCAAGGTTTCAAAAACAGTTTAAATGTGCATAAAATCCAAATAAAGTATAAAGGATTATTTGTATATACACATGCATGTATCCAAAAATCTTAGTCAAAAGCAAAAATAAAATTCTTTCATATTTGAGGTAGATTCAGACTAATCAGTATTGAGGTGACTCAAGGAGGTTCAAATTGAATTTGTTTAGTTAGACTAAACCATGGTTCCACAGATGTCCAAATCATAGGGTGTTTGAGGCTTTTGTTCAGAAAAACTGAGTGGGCATAGGATGTCGTTATCATTCTTTGGATGGCAATGAGAAGTAAATTTGGATTTACTGCAAAAAGGATATGATGAGAAAGCATATTCATTGCTAAAGCGTTAACTGAAAAGCTAATGTTTCTAGCTACTTCTGAGGGTAACAGACATTGGCTGTGTGTGAGTATAGTCAACCTTTAACACAAAGAGCAAAGAGTTCAAGACCTTGTTGAGTTTGATTGAAGCTTCGGAGCAAGCATTCAAAACCAACACAGTGTCTTGTAAGATTTTGGTAACCATTTGTGGTTTGACAACCTGGCGTTTCGGTTTAGCGGTGTTGACCGAGTTAACAGTGGGCATGCTAAGGTTAACTAGAGGCTCTAACGATGAGGCTGTTATTAAGAATCCATCCGAGGATCTTTGACCTTTTGTTTTGGCTTGGCCCAATTCTGACTGGGTAACAGTGGGTGTGATTGCTAGGCAGATGGCTAAACTGATAAACAGGAGGGCCATCATCTTGGCAAACAAAAGTGAGTGGTTTTGGATCTTAATCTTCTTGTTGATCTTTCTTTAGATACCTGGTTGGCAAATGAAAATTCCTCTTAGAGGTGGAATGATTTCTTTTAGATGGATGTACTTTATTGATCCCAAAACTGGGAAATTACAGAATAGAGCTTAAGAGATTGAACTCTAAACCTTGTGCTTGTTTTTCACCTTTGATGGGAGTTTTAAGATTGTTAGCTCAAGCTAATGGTGTTGAATGTCTTGTGTATACTATTTGGTAATAGTAAGTTGATTGAAGTTTATTAGATTTTACAGAGGTCTTTGAAATTAGTTTAAGGGCTAATTTGGTTTTAATATACCCTTTCCTTTCTGGAAGTTTTGATGCAGTTAACTGATTGGAGAAATTTGACTGAGTGTACCTGAGGCTAGTAGTTAGCTACAGTTATTTCTCAGATGTAGGTTTGATTTTAATCTTATTTATGGACTTACTTTGACAGTGTTGTACCCGACAAGTCCCATGGGGTTTTGGTAAAGGTTACACTGATTTTGGTGAGCCCATTTGAAAATGGGGTCCTGGATTTGGCTCTTGAGTGGCCAAAGTTTGTTGTTGACAATGTGTGGATTCATCCACTCGGGTAGGAATTTAGGAGTGATTTTCCTTTCCTGTGAATTTATTTCAGGTGTCTGTGGTACAAATGTGGGGTGGAAGATCTTGTCCCCCCTTCGCAGTTTGTCATGCAAGAGTTTTTGATCGTTATACGCTTTCTGTCGTTTGGCGAATTGGTCCGAATGGTTTTGGCATACAGCCTTGGGAGCTTTGTATGTCGTTTTGACGCTTTTGTGCTCTGCAGCTGGAGTGTTATGGGCATTGGCAGTCATCACCCTCCTCTGGTTTCGAGGAACTCTGAGCGGTGGCGATGATGGTTCGTCGGAAGCATTATCAGGAGTGCCATTGCATAGCTGCAGAGAAGATTGTGTCGCATGAAGTGGTTTCAATTTTGGTATGTTATAGGGTTTAGATGCGGGTAGCGCATGTACCGTTTTAACTGACCGGTGTTTGACGGTTTCATGGATCATTTGGTTGCACGGTTGAGTGACTGTGCGCCTTGCGTTTGCAAAAGTTGGGTTCGTTGTTGCAAAAACTTGAGATTTCAGAGGGTCTAGAGAGCCGGTTGGTGCGGCTCTTGTGACCATGCAGGCCTCATGGGCGGGTGGGAGGGTTTCAAAATGTGACACCACCATTGAATCATGGGTATCAAGGGTTTTAAGAGGGCCGTTTGGGGTTTTCTGCTCGGCCATTGAGTTTTCAAGATCATTTGAGTGTTTGGCTTGACCTTGTATTTGAAGGTGACTTTTGACTTCTCGTGGACAGTACTCACCTTGGTCTTGGCGGTCGCTTTCACTCGGTTGCAGTTGTTCCAACAGTGCTAGTTGTGTGAGACTTGGGGTGTCCAAAGTGTTTAGAACAAAGCACTGTGATTCAGTTGTTCTTGTTGGGTCAAATGGGTGAGGGTGTTGCGTTTGAGCCCATAGTTTGAGGTTCTTGAAATCAATCAGTGGCTCAAAACGGTTCAGTAGGTCTTTGCCAACAAGTAATGGAATGGCGTCAAGTTTGGACACGTAGACCGGATGTGTCAAGGTCATGGGTCCAATGGACATGTTTAGTAGCGATACGCCCAACAGGGTTGTTTTAGTGAGCGCATATGGTCGCACAGCTAATGAACAGGGTTCCAGTTTCAAATGTTTGTTAGCGCGGTTCGCGGCTACACGTAGTTTGTCAAAAAGGGTGTGTGACATGAGAGTGATGTCAGCAGCGGTGTCTAAAACAGCGTCCTGACACACCATGTCTTCAAGGGTCAGTGGGAGGTAGAATTTCCGTGCCACCCCCCTCTCGTTTAAATCGCATAGGAATTGTGGAACCGGTGGTTCGACACAGAGTTGCGAAATGTCATTAGAGGAGTGGTCTGTGACCTGTGGTTGGGCTGCCATAACAGCACTAGACTGCGTTGAGTCCTTTAGTCCTTCCTCATTTGCATGAGGGATTTTCTTCTTGCGTTTCCTTCGTTTGGAATGCTTGTTTTGAGTTGGCACAGCTGATATGGCTAGAATGTTAGCAGTTTTATTCTCTTTGTTGCTTTGAATCTCTGCTAGGAGGTGTTGGACAATTTCAATAGCTTCTCGACTGAATGTAGGAGTTTCTTCTTCCTTCCAAGGTTTGTGATAGGTCTCTGCTTCTGAGCTTCTGTGATGGGATGGAGACCATTTGTCGCGGTTACGCGTGTCTTCGTATCGGTATCTGTCATCATGGTAGTCCGTATCGTGTTCTCGTGACCTATCCCTCGGATATGGTCTACGACGGTAGTCGGGTTTTCGCAAAGTTGGTCCAAAGTGGTATCCAGAGGACCTAGTTTGGTTTTGACCTTGCTGAGGTCGCTTGGGAAAATGCTTCGGCTGTTGGTGTACTCGCGGTGTAGGAGGTGGAGTAGAGCGAGGAGCTCCTTCCAACTTCAAGGTATTAGATGCATCACTAATAGCTAGCACTGTGGCAGGCTCAGCGTGCTTGTTGCGACTTTGTTGCTGTTTTTGGAACGCATAGTGTGCAAACTCTCTCAGCTGACTTATTGAGTTTGACCTTGGGTTAGCTGTAACTCCCAGGTAATGACTCACAGTGGGATGGAGGTTTTGGATGAAGAGGGTCTTGAAATTGTGGTCTTCTTCCATCCCTGGTGTATTCTGAGATCCAAAATATGCAAGTAGGAGTCTCTGGTAGTAGGCTTGTGTTGGCTCTGAGCGTCCTTGCTTCACGGCTAGGGCTGCGGTTAGCCCTGCTTGTAGGCAGTCGTCGGAGAACTCCTTTTCGATGGCTTCGCGGAGCAGCATGTAGTCTGCTTTGATGTTTGTCGGCTGTCGGTCTATGAATTTTGACACTGACCTGTTAGATGTTAGTTTGATCAGATAGATGCGATCGTCTGTCGTAGCATCAGGATACTTACGCAGGTAGTAATCAATGTCCTGTAACTAGACTTTGGCATCAGGTGAACCCGTAGGTCCTGGATCAAATTTGGTGATATTTCGCGCGATCTTGTCAAGGCCGCGGTCTGAAGGGGCACACGCACGCTGTCCACGCGGTCGTCCGTATTCGAAACGGGAATCGGGCAAGGGAGCGCGGTGGGTGTCGCGGTGTTCATGTCTTTCCTTTAGGAGCAGTTGACATTCCTTGTAATCCTTCTTCACATTTTCAAGTTGACCTTCAACTCTTCTGAGTTCCTTCTTTGTGTCTTGAAGGGCATCTTCAAGTTCATTGTTGTCTTGGTGAAGCACGTCATTGTTATGCATCAACCGTTCCTTTTGTGACTCTGCACGGTCCAAATCTTGTACCGCTTCATCCAGTTGGTTTTGAGTTTTGTCATTCTCCTCTTGAGATTGTTCCAAATTTTCTTTCAGTGTTTCATTCTCTTCTTGGAGAGATAGGATCGTTGTTTGTTGATTTGCTAGCTCGTTCTCGGCTACCTTTAATCTTGCAACTAATGTTAGCGCAAACTTGCCTAACACACTGGTGAGGTCCTTGCCTTCTGATGGTTTTTCAGTGTGTTCATTCAAGAGTTCTTCAGTGAGTTGCTCCAATTCTTCGGGCTGTGTTTCCTTGACCCGTGTTGTGAAGTTAGAAATTAAATTAGAAGTCCATGCTTCCAATGTTGTTTGAAGGTCATCCAGTTTGGTAAATCGGTCGGTTGTCTGTTGACTCATCATGT
The DNA here is from genome assembly GCA_020510985.1 of Pholidichthys leucotaenia. Classification (NCBI taxonomy): domain Eukaryota; kingdom Metazoa; phylum Chordata; class Actinopteri; order Cichliformes; family Pholidichthyidae; genus Pholidichthys; species Pholidichthys leucotaenia. The sequence goes on along the minus strand of CM035836.1, from coordinate 368,775,995 downwards.
TTGACCGTTGTTATTTAGCCTTTTAAAAAAAATTCAACTTGTTGATTATTCTTAAATTTGTTCAACAAGGTTTAACCTTGAGTGTTTTATTTTACAACTGTGATAGTTGAAAGTTCCTTTAGAATTTGTTTCAACTTGTAGGCTTGCAGGATGGGAAATAGAATTTTGAAATTTAGAAATGTAGAGATGCTTCAAATAATTCGTTCGTTGAAACCGTACGTTGATAAATAAAGTTGAATTGAAATTGGATTGAATTTGTTTCGCAAAACAAAACTGAAATTTCAATTATGTGGATTGACTTCTTTCCTTTGATTTTCAAAGTCTAGTATGGGAATTTGTCATCAATAACTAGCTTTGGGATTTTGCAAAATGTCACTTTGAAAGTGAGGGTTTTATTTACAAAAGAAATCCAAGAGCAAAAGAGGCTAAATGCTTTAAAGATTTAGGATTATAAGTTTCCACTTCCTTTTAAAGTTAAGGCTTTCCTTTGGTTTTATTTGTTAAAGCCTATTTTCCTTTGAAGCATTAAATGTTTAAAATATTTACAAACTAGAAACAAGTGAATTGTTTGAATATTTGGTGTCCTAGGATTTCTTAGGATTGAAGCCAATAGTGATCTTTCTTGATTGTGATCTATAAATTTCTTATTTACAGAATAATCAATGTTTGCACCTTTTTGACTTTTCTTAAATCCTGGGAAAAATTCTAAAATTATGCTGGTTGGTTAAATGTTTTTCTTTTCCTGTAGAGAAAACATGAATCAGAAATGACACAATGAGTTTAAATAACACCTAGAGCTTCTCTTAAGTGTTAATTGCTTAATGTGGTTTCCTAAATTTGAGAAAGAGGAAAAATTATAAATATTCACTAAGTTTGTAAATTTGTCAAAATGCACAGGATCAATTCTACTTTAATGTTACTCTTGAGTAAACATCAGCATTAGGATCCTTAAGCTAAAACTGGGTTTCTGTGAGAAGGGAATCACACCATATCACATTTAAAAACAGCAAAATAAGCACACATATAGCTTCAAAGTTTGTAACTTTTTGCTTAAAAGTGTGTAAATATGTTTGCTTTTAGCTTAAAAGATTATAATATGTGGTTATATAAGTGATTAAATACAATAGAGGTGTTTATATATGTTCCTGCTATAGGTGTCTATGCAGTTAGTGGGGTTTCACCACTGAGAAAAAAACTTTCAGAAGCCAACAGGTCCTTTTCCTTTTATTCTTGGCATAAAAGTTTGGATTAGTGTTAAATTTAGTTTATTCCGAATAATATGAACGGCTTTGAAGTTACTTTGAAGACTTAATTTGGTTATAAATCGTCTTTACAGATTATTAAGTTTAAATAAAATTGTAGTCCCTATGTTTCACCACAGGATGGAGGCAGTTTTCGTCTGCACTTCCAGAAGAGGAAACCCAATGACGTCGCAAGGAGTCAAGGATCTCTACTCAAAATGGCGGCTACAGGGAACTCTACCTAGACTTAAGATGGCGTCGCTGAGCCGATCTACACATGCGCGTCATGCACAGCTTGACGGTCGCGTGCGCGGCTGAGCGTGCACGTGCCACGTGGATGCAGAGCTCAAGCTTCAGTCCATAAAACCACGCCTTGCTTTCCAAAGGCGGGAAAACTTTAGTCTCCCTAAACTTTATTCAACAAGTTTATACAATGGTTAATTCAATTAAATCCCAAGGGTTTGCTTCGCCTGTGGGGTGTTGAAATAACGGGGAAAACAAATAGATTTCTTCGCTATTTTGTTTCCAGGCCTATTTTAATTATTCAGCGTGTAATCACTTTTAAGCATGCATTGTCATAACCCGAGTGTCGGTTCTGGCCACACTCGGGCCTCATATCTTTTTGTTCCTTGGCTTTGGCAGCTGAGGGTTCCTTCCAGCTCCTCGGGCTCTTATTGTGAAGGCGCCCGGGGGAGCTCCCTGCTGTCAAAGTCAGCTGCTGCTCTGCTGTCATTAGCAGCAGCTGTGCCGCGTTGGGGTCATTAGCCACCAGATATAAGCGGGTGCTAAATGTCCTCCAGCGCGGCAGTCTCTGTTATATTCTGTTATATCCTGTTATGTTCAGCTACGTTCTGTTAATCTCTGTTGTGTTCCTGTTATTCTTGCTCATCATGGTTAACGGACTTGGGAATCCCCTGTTACCCGCCTGTTAACAGTCCCGTCGTTAAGGTACGCTCGTTGTAACTTTACCTTAATTATTATCTCGTCTGGTGCATCGGGTGCTCCCCGGCTCAGGCGTCACCTGTTCACTGTATATATTCCTATGCCTGTCTAAACCTGCACTGTAAATAAACATCACTGCAAACTCACTGGTGACTGAGGCGTCTTGTGACGGTCCGTGAGGGCCGTTGTGACAGTAGACTGCCGCCTAACGCCCGGAGAGGAGGCGTTGTTTCGAGACGCCATTCACCGTGCAGTTTGCAGTAGTGGACTGTTAATTCCTACCTGTCTGAGTGTCTGCAGCGGGGAGTATGTCGTCATCCAGGGGCCATTGTCGGCGCCTTGGCAGGCAGCAAGCGGAGGTTCTGAAGGAGGTGGACTACACCATCTTCACCGCTACGCTGTTGGACGCTCCCAGCGACATTTGTAGATACCTGGACCTAGCCGAGGAGATTCTGGATTCTCTTCCCCGCTTCACCGATCATCCAGAGGTAAGCGTGAGGAGAGATGACATCGCCACCCAGCGTGAGAGACTCCGAGGGCTGGAGGGAAATCCTGGCAGGAAGCTGAAGCGGCGGAGACGTCGCCCCTCGCTTCGGGATCCCGCTCCTGCCTTCGTTCCGGCCCGGGAGTTTGCACCATCCGGAGGTCTTTTCCCATCGGGCATGTCGTCACTCGGGATTCCCCCAGAGAAGCTGCAGATGACAGCAGACAAGATCTGGGACCGGGTGGCAGCTGCTTGCTCCGCTGAGAATCCTCCAGCGTGTATGAAGCATGTGGTGGCGGCGGTCAGACTGGTGGAGAGGAATCCAGCGCTGCGTGAGTTTCCTGAGTTTGCTGACTTGCTTGCCGCCGTTTCTGCTCAGGAACGGCGATTTCCGGACCTCACCTTCGCCTCACCCCCTACAAGGAACCGTCGTCAATCCGGCTTCCAACCTCGGCTAGACCCCCGTCTGGATGCTGTTCCGGGTCGCCGCAAGGGCTCAACCCCCCACACAGCTGTCACTCCTGCGCCTCGTCAGAGGGGAATCCCCGCAGCCTCGTCTTCTCCCGGGCCCTCGCCTGCTGTCCCGTCAGCGCTCCATGCCCGACTGACCCCGGCTGTCGCCCCCTCCTCCTCGTCGCCTATCCTGGCTGCTGTGTGTCACGAGAGCTCCGTTTCGGCGAGCTTCATCCCGGATCCGCCTCGAGTGGCCTCGTCTCGTCTTCCCAGAGGGCCCTCTGTCGCCATCCAGCGGGGAAAGGAAGGAATGACGTCCCCCACAGCGGAGACTATCTTACACTTAGGGGAAAGGCAAGTGCATGATAATTTCTCTTCTTTTGACATTGTTTTGCCTTGTCTGACTCCTAGGGGTGGAGTTCGGGGTATGCAGCCCCCCGAGCTCCCTCCACCCGCTGTGGATGAAAATATTAACCCTGCTTCCTCTGTGTCTCCCTCCGCTGAGCGGTCCTCGACGTCAGGCCAACGTCGCTGGATGAGGAGGGGGCCTGCGGTTCTGGGGAGCCTGGTTCCGGTTCCGCAGCCACGCCATGGGCGGAGGAGGAGAGCGGACTGCAGCGTGGAGCCATCGCCGATGAAGAAGCGTCCCCGGGGTTCCACGGAGGAGCGGTCCAGTCCAGCAGGGCGAGATTCTCCTGCCACCACGCCGTGCGGGCCACCGGCGTGGACATCGGTGCCGGAGGACTCTCTAGCTGCACGCACCATCATGCCAGCTGCGGAGCCCGACGCAGCTGAGTGGGAGCCTGAGGACGACCTCCTGACTTCTGAGCCCGGATCATCGCAGTCCTGGACGGTGTCAGAACCCGAGCTCGGGGTCGCCGGCGAGGGGCTGCTCTCGCCTGCTGCGCCAGAGGTTCCGGTTTTGGGGTTGGAGGTCGAGTCTGGTGCCACGCCGACCGGGTCCACCGGGAGTGCTGTTCTGGTCCAGTTGGGGTCCACTGGGAGTTCGGTTCCGGTCCAGTTGGGGTCCACCGGGAGTGCTGTTCCGGAGGCCCAATCGGGGTCCACCGTGGGTTTGGTTCCGGAGGCCCAATCGGGGTCCACCGTGGGTGCTGCACCAGCAGGTCCTAGGTTCGGTGAGGGAGCTGCAGATCCCCAGCCACCGGATGCTGGACAGGCTCGTTTTCTTCATCACCCTCTTCTCCACAGTCATCCTCCTCGTCACCCTGAGGAGCACTACCCATCTCCACCTGGGGCCGTTGGGGTCCCGAACGCTCCGCCCGGTTTCCCCTCATCTCCCCCCTTTTCTGCGGGATCACCGGCTGCTTCCTCCCAACGGTTCTGGTGGGCTGGTGTTGCGGGGCGGCCGCCTGAAGGGCTGTCTCGTTGGTTGGGTTCTCTGGGCCGGCCCCCCGACCTGTTTATCTTCCTGTGCGGCGACCTGCTCCGGCCGCCTGAAACTCTCTTCCCCCGAGCATGGGACTGGGGTAGGCCGCCCGAACTGTCCTCTTTTCCCCTCCCTGTTCTGTGGCCTCTTGTTGCCGGATGAACCCCCCGAACCTTCTGCCCCATCCCTCCGGGCCTGGACTGCGCCCTTTCCGGGCTCCTGATATCGTCTGTGGGACTGTTGGGGTGTTTGTGGGGGGGGGGGGATTGTTTTGTTTTTGTGTCTCTCTGTTTGCCCAAGGGTGTGTTGCCTATTTTATACTTATTGTGGTTTTGTTCTTGTTACCCGGGATTATGGTTTTTTTTTTCTATAGCCTTGTTGGTTGTTTCTCTCTCCCTCCTGCCAGCACCCCATCCACCCACCCTAGGGGGGTGGGGGGGGGGCTGGGGTGTTACTCTGGCCGCTCAGAGCTCGGCCTTGAGGGGGAGGTACTGTCATAACCCGAGTGTCGGTTCTGGCCACACTCGGGCCTCATATCTTTTTGTTCCTTGGCTTTGGCAGCTGAGGGTTCCTTCCAGCTCCTCGGGCTCTTATTGTGAAGGCGCCCGGGGGAGCTCCCTGCTGTCAAAGTCAGCTGCTGCTCTGCTGTCATTAGCAGCAGCTGTGCCGCGTTGGGGTCATTAGCCACCAGATATAAGCGGGTGCTAAATGTCCTCCAGCGTGGCAGTCTCTGTTATATTCTGTTATATCCTGTTATGTTCAGCTACGTTCTGTTAATCTCTGTTGTGTTCCTGTTATTCTTGCTCATCATGGTTAACGGACTTGGGAATCCCCTGTTACCCGCCTGTTAACAGTCCCGTCGTTAAGGTACGCTCGTTGTAACTTTACCTTAATTATTATCTCGTCTGGTGCATCGGGTGCTCCCCGGCTCAGGCGTCACCTGTTCACTGTATATATTCCTATGCCTGTCTAAACCTGCACTGTAAATAAACATCACTGCAAACTCACTGGTGACTGAGGCGTCTTGTGACGGTCCGTGAGGGCCGTTGTGACATGCATTAAACAACAAAAACTAAACTGACTAGGGTGCAGTGGGGGTCTTCACCCCCACCTTGGTCAGCAGACACACAGCAGTTATCAGGAGTAATCAGGGGGGCGAATTCACCCCCTCCCCTCGTGACACAGAGACAGACAATAGACTGGCTGCAGACAATGAACCACCTTTGTGAGTTAAAATTGACCAAAATCACACACAAGCTTATGTATTAATTTCCTTCTGAGTCGTTTCAAGTTCAACCAAGCCTTCACGCGGGGCACCAATATATGTAACGTAAAAATATGGATATTAATAAATAATAAATATCATCAGGTATGAATTATTTAATTTATATTGATGTATTGGAATCTGAGCTCAAATCTCATTTCATATACATCAGAAAAGTTAAACACTCGTAAGGGGCACCAGCTTCTATCTTTAAGAAGCAATTTGATCTTTAATTTCACTTTATACCTGTTTGATCACTCAATAAATTAATCAATAATCAGTCTCAAAAATTTTCCGTGAATTCGATACCTGGGCTTGAAACAGACTCAGAATGAAATAAATTCCCAACAACTTCTCATTTTTAAATATTTATTAAACGAAATGATTAATAAACATCGAAATAATTTCATTAATCATAAAATCAATCTTGTAAATGATAGATTAACAATGTCAATATTTTCGGAACCAGGGTTAAACTGAGAAACGAATTTCTATCAGTTTGAGTTAACAGATTATCAAAAACAACGCAAATTTATGGAGAAAGTTTGCTAATTATGAAAAAGTCCTAAATTAATCTTAAGAAAATAAAAACGGAATTTTAATGAAAAGGAGAGTTATGTTAAGGGCTTCTTAATTTGCATCTGATTAGATATATAAATTAGTACCGAACCTCAAGTTTAATTCAGCAGATGAATTAAAGTTTTTTCAGCTCACGTGATCCTCAGTGATGGCAGTTCTGTCGTCCTTTTTCAGCCCAAGACTTTGTGGATGTGAGGGAAATATCTGCCAGCAGATACTTCAAGGGTTCACAGCTCGACCTTTAGATTCAAGCGGTCGAAGGAGGCTGGATTCTGGGCTGCATGACCCACAGTTGAAACGGGTCTTAGCCAGATGGTGCCGACGTCTCTTCAGAGTGATGTGGGACAGCTGTATGTTGATCCTACAGCTGCACGTTATGTGGGAGCTGCGTCTTTCTTCAAGAGGTCTTTGGTAATAATTAAGAGATATCTAATCCGATTTCAAATTAGAAAAGAAACTTTCGGACTTTAGATAAAAATAGTTTTGGGAGGTGCTTGGTCAAGAAAAATATTATAAAAATAAAGTCAAGATTAAAGTTTACCTTAAAATTAAACAAACGGCGGTTTTACAGAAAGTTTAACAAAAAGTGATAAATTAAGAATTGGAGTTTGACTCCGATTAAGAATTGAGCTCAAAGAAAAAGGAATTCCTAGGCATTTAAGAGAAGAAGAAAATACAAAGTTACATAAACAAATTATCTGCTCTGTGTTCAGAAAAACGACATGTGCTCAGACAGTCCTTTGTTCTTCCTTGCTGTGTGTAGACAATGGAGGAGATCAGGAAAAAAAAGGGAGCAGCCGGAAAGAAATCCGGGGAGGAAAAGAGGTCCGGAGCAGAAGAGTGACGAAAAGAGAGTCTGACGAGAAGCAGCGATGAAAAGAGGCTGAAGCCGAGTCTCTCTCTCCTTTTTATAAGCTCTGTTGAGTTTCGCGGGATTCCGGCCTGACCGGAGTCTCAGCCAATGAGCGTCCTTCGTGGGCGGGCTCGATGAACTTTTAGTCCAATGAACAAACAGTCTATTGTTCGGAGTCCTTTGGAGTGAAGAGCTGTCGTGCAGCGATTGGCTGTGGGAGTCACATGGTTTTAGAGGCAAACTTTGATACATACTGGAAGTTAATATTTACCTTTATGTATTAAACTAAGATAACTTTAGTGATTAGTATAAATTATAAGCAGTGCTTCTAAATCAACATGCAGGAATAAACATTCATTTAAAACATTAATATGCATATATATATAAACTATAAAATCACAGATTAATGCATTTCACACATTTTCCACAAAAAAAAAAACATCAGAGTCCATCTGCATTTTCATAGTCCTGAAAAGAATGAAGGTTTAGAATTGAGTTTGTAATAATGTACTTTAAAGTTGTTTAAATCCAGCGTTTCCAGAGTTTAAGGAAATTAGCTGAGTGTGGATCTGTTGCATGTTTTATGGGGGCAATAAAATGGAGCAGGACATTGGGGAAATTCCTTAGGCTGGTTTTAACAAAAGGGGATTTCAGCTGTGGCCTGTGGGAAGAAAATCCATTTCTTTGCGTTATTCCTGGATGAGACAAAAATGTCTTTAAGCAGGAGAATAATTATTGCTGAGCCAAAGTGAGATGATGCTACAATAATATCAGTCCTCTCACCATCCAGACACCTTGCATGCATGACAGTTCTACTATCACAGCCTCATTTAACCATTGAACGTTGCACAGTAACAAATCCAGCGAGCTTTTTGCCAATCTCAACAGAAGGCGAACCTCATGACTGTTTGGCAGAAAAGGATAGTGAAACATTACCACGCCACGACTTACAGGACACACCTTTGGAGAAGTGTGATCTCACACTGTTGACGGCGCCTCCATACATGACTGTACTGGTGCAAACTTATCCGGTTTTGCAGTTGTCACAACACCATTTTAAGAACACAAAACGACCATCATGTTATTCTGCACAAGAAGCTGAATTAGTTGCTCTAACTGAAGCTTGTAAATTAAGCCAAGGGAAAGCAGTCATGGTGTACACTGACAGTCAGTATGCTTTTTCTACCATCCATTACTTTGCACAACAGTGGAAGAAAAGAGGCCTGATTACATCAACAGGGAAGCCAATCCAAAACAAAGACCTCATTTTAAAACTGTTAGTGTAAAACTTCCATCTAAATTAGCCATATGCAAATGTGCAGCACACACCAATGGCACAGATCCAGTTTCTAAGGGCGATAGCTTTGCAGATCAAACAGCTAAGGCCGCTGCACATGGCCTTACTGGAAAAGACACAACACCAGGTTTTCTTTTGACACTGACAAAAAACAGAAAACAGCACCACAAGCCAAAATTTACAGATGGATCCAAGAGGGAGTGATTTTTGACAACACCTTCAATCTTTACAAATGCAGCAAAAACAAACCCATTTTACCACACAAAATGTTTCAGCAGGCCTCCATATTGCTACATGGGGTTTCCCATGTATCAAACGGGGGTATGATCGCTATGCTAAACAAATCTGTTATTGGTTATGGCTTCAGCCAATTTGCTACTCAATTTTGTAAGAAATGCTTAATTTGTGCAGAAAACAATGCTCAAGGGAACTTAAGGCCTGAAAAAGCCACCGTCCCTGCATCAACTTATCCATTTCAAAACATCAGCATGGATTTCATTGAGTTAGATAAATGTGAAGGCAAAAAGTATTGTTTGGTTATTTGTGACATGTTTATCAAATGGAAAGAAGCCTTCCATTGCACTCACCCAAATGTTTCCACAGTAGCAAAGAAATTGTTAGCAGAAATTGTGCCCAGATTTGGAATAACTGAAAAGATTTTCTCAGATAATGGAACACCTTTTGTAAAGTAGATTATATCACACTTAGGTACAACACTCAACATTAACTTGGAAAACCACTCAGCTTACCATCCACAATCTGCAGGATTAGTGTAACGCACAAATAGGACCATTAAAGAAGGCTTAGGAAAACGATGACAAAAATAGGAAAAAATAATGGATGGCAAGCCTTACCTACTCACACCATAAAGGCCATTTAATTCAGGTGATGAGGAAGGGTGTGCTTAGCTGATTACATGCGAAGAATGTTGACTGACAGAGATATTGTTCATGATGCTCTTCTCAGGAGGGACCACAGTGAAGTACCCATCTTGGCCAAACCAGGGGATCTGGTCTTTATCAAAGTCATTAAAAAGAAAGACTTGGCTGACGTTCCCTGGCAAGGACCACACAGGGTCATCCTGGCAACACCAACAGCCATGAAATTCAAAGGACGTGACTCTTGGGTGCATTTGACACATTGCAAACTTTACCCCACTCAAAACCTTCAGCAAGTGATTGTTTAACTGTTAACTGTTTTTCTATATGGGTGTTTTTCTATATGGGTTCTATATGGGTGTTTTTCTATATGGGTGTCAGCTGATAGTTTGTCCCAGTAATGGCTTGTATAGCGAAACAACTGTTGTTTATCATGGAGAGACAAAATGCCAGAGAGAGAAGGTTGGCAGCTGAAGGATGTGAATGGTGCACCTGTTTTTTTCATCATCATCATCATCATCATCATCATCATCATCATCATCCTTGTGGTGACACTTTTGTTTTGGTTATTTTTAGGGACATCATTACCTATCTATTGTAGAGCTAGATACATTACTCACACACACCATGACTGGCTAGAAGTTCCAGGTCATGAGGATCACGTTTATGCTGGTAATGTGTGGTGGAAGTATGCTAATTGCACAGCCAAATCAGCTAATCGTCCACATTGCTAGTGTGTTCTTTGCGTCCACTCTCAGCTGGTCAGATATGTGTTACTGCTAAACAAATGGAACTATCAGAAGCTGTTTGTTTCTTGCAAGAGGCTATGTATAGAAATAGTACAGCAAGCACTAATTTGAATCACACCTGTCACATTGCTTATGACTCCACTGACTGGAGACATGATAACACCCCTTACTCGGTGAAGGCAAGGCTAATGTTGCCGGGAAATCTCTCCTTTTGTCTAAAAGGGTGTGGAAATGTCTCTCTGGGCAATTTACCACTTTCTAGGTGTGCAACGGTGCATAGTGCGTCTCGCCCCTGTACTGCTACCTGCCGGACCAACGTAGTGGACAAAAGCTGCCTTGAAGATCCCTTTTGTCAGTCTAGAAGTCTGGAAGGCAATGTCACCTTGCAGGAGCTCTGTAGTGCTGCAATTTGTGATTCTCACAAGCACGGCACACATATGGTGCCAGGGGGTTGGTGGCTGTGTGGCCATTGTGCCTACTCACACCTGCCCATGAATTGGGGAGGGGTGTGTGCCCCCGTAATTGTGACTGACTATACCATCACATTGTCAGCAGGACAGGTGGGCAGGGTGAGGAGAGATGTCTCCTTTGCACCACATGATCCCATCTGAGGCACAGATGTGCCAAAGGAATTCAAGTTAGAAACTACAGGGCAGAAGGTACTTCATTCCCTGTTTCCTTGGGTGGGGGTGGATAAGAACACCTTGTGGATTGAAACAACTAATTATAGATTACAGTCATTTGTGAATTTTTCTTTATCAGCTTTTTCTGTTGGTTCTTGATCAAATAACTGCCACCCGAGGGGGCGTGTGTTCAGCTGTAGGAGATTACTGTTGTACTTTTATCCCTGAAAATGATGCAGATGGTCACGTGATTGCCACGGCCATACGCAACCTGACTGCCTTACAGGCTGCCGCGGCCAAGGACAATGTTACTGATGAACAAACTTGGTTAAGTTGGTTACTCTCTTCATGGAGGAGTCTCATCATCAGAATCAGAATCAGAATCAGCTTTATTGGCCAAGTATGCACAACACATACAAGGAATTTGACTTTGGCTAAAAACTTGCTCTCGTTGTTCAGGTGGAGGATTTAAATAAGGATTCAATGACAACAGAGTATGCACAGTAAATTACAGTCTGTCCACGTTTCTATAAAAGGATGCAAATATATACAGGAATATATGCAGTTATTTACTCAGACTAACCACACTTTGCAGAAATATATGAAAAAATATACAATCACACAGTATTTCAATGTGGACTCAGATTCAGTGATATAATGTGAATGAAGTAAAAAGCAGTGTGAGGGTTATGTGCAATGTAATAATGGATGAAAAGTCATGAGTACAGCAACAGGTAGGACTAGGTGAATGTTAGGAGTTCATCAGAGTGATGGCTTGAGGAAAGAAACTGTTCCTGTGACGGGTGGTTTTGACCTTCAGTGATCTGTAACGACGACCAGAAGATAGAAGTTCAAACAGTTTGTGGCCGGGGTGTGATGGGTCAGCACAGATGTTTCCCGCCCGTTTCCTGGTTATGGACCGATATAAGTTCTCAATGGAGGGTAGGTCGGTACCAATGATCCTCTCCGCAGACTTAATGATCCGCTGCAGTCTGGTCTTGTCCTGTTTAGTGGCAGATCCAAACCAGACAGTGATGGAAAAGCAGAGGACAGATTGGATGATGGCGGTGTAGAAGACAACCAGCAGCTCCTGAGGCAAATCAAACTTCTTGAGCTGACGCAGAAAAAACAACCTCTGCTGGGCCTTTTTCTGGACAGTGTCTATATGGGAGGACCACTTCAGGTTCCGGGAGATTGTGGTACCCAGAAACTTGAAGGAGTCCACAGTGGACACTGTGCTGTTGAGGATGGTGAGTGGGGGGAATGAAGGGGGGTGTCGCCTGAAATCCACAGTCATCTCCACCGTTTTGGCTGGGTTAAGTTCAAGATGGTTCTGGCTGCACCAGAGGATCAGCTGCTCCACCTCCCGCCTGTATGCAGACTCATCATCATCCCGGATCAAACCGATGACTGTGGTGTCGTCCGCAAACTTCAGGAGCTTCACCGAAGGGTCCTCTGAGGTGCAGTCGTTGGAGTAGAGGGAGAAGAGCAGTGGGGAAAGGACACATCCTTGGGGGGCGCCAGTACTAATTTTTCGGGAGCTGGATGTAAATCTCCCTAGCTTCACCTGTTGCCACCTGTCAGTCAGAAAGCTGAAGATCCACTGGCAGGTGGAGGGGGGCACCTTGAGCTGGAGGAGTTTCTGATGAAGAATGCCTGGAATGATGGTGTTGAACGCTGAGCTGAAGTCGACAAACAGGATCCTGGCGTACGTCCCTGGGGAGCCGAGGTGTTGCAGGATGTAATGTAGTCCCATATTCACTGCATCATCCACTGACCTGTTTGACCGGTAGGCAAACTGCAGTGGGTCCATCAGGGGGCCTGTGATGACCTTCAGGTGGTTCAGCACCAATCTCTCCAAGGATTTCATGACCACAGAGGTCAGGGCAACAGGTCTGTAGTCGTTTAATCCTGTAATAGAGGGTTTCTTGGGAACTGGAATGATGATGGAGCGTTTGAAGCAGGAAGGCACTTCACGCAGCTCCAGTGATCTGTTAAAGATCCGGGTGAAGATGGGGGCCAACTCGTTGGAGCAGACTCTCAGGCAGGACGGAGACACACCATCAGGTCCTGCAGCCTTCTTGATCTTTTGTCTCTGAAAGACCCGGCGCACCTCCTCTTCACAGATCATTAGTGCTGGTGGGAGGTCAGAGTGGAGGAGGGATGGAGTTCCTGGGGCTGCAGATAATCCTTTTGTGTGGGTGGGAGGTGAGAACTGTAGGTTCTTTTCAAACCTGCAGTAAAAGCTGTTTAGGTCGTTAGCCAGCTGGAGGTTTTCCACAGGGTGGGGGGATGGTCTCCTGTAGTTGGTGATATTCTGTAGGCCTCTCCAGACAGAAGCAGAGTTGTTGGCTGAGAAGTTTTTTTGTAACTTCACACTGTAGCTCCTCTTAGCAAGCCTGATCTCCTTCGTCAGCATGTTTCTGGCCCGCTTGTACAGAGTCCAGTCACCAATCCTGTAGGCCTCCTCCTTGGTCTGACGTAGCTGCTTCAGTTTAGGAATGAACCAGGGTTTATTGTTGTTGTATGTGCAGAAGGTCTTGGTCTGCACACACATGTCCTCGCAGAAACAGATGTATGATGTCACAGTGTCAGTGAGTTCATTTAGGTTAATGGCTGCAGCTTCAAAAACACTCCAATCTGTGCAGTCAAAGCAGGCTTGTAACTTCAGCTTTGATTCCTCAGTCCATTTCTTCACAGTCCTTACAACAGGCTTGGAAGTTTTTAGTTTCTGTCTGTATGTTGGAATAAGATGGAGCAGACAGTGGTCAGAAAAACCCAGAGCTGCACGGGGGACGGCATGATAGGCGTTTCTTAAAACTGTGTAATGTCACCATGGGTTGAGATGCCGTCTCGGCACTCAGCCCATGTTTTCCCTCATCCCTGCTTCCCATTGAGCAGCGTCTCAGCTGGCCCCCAGCTGGCAGCATTATGGACAGCTGGGGCCAATTAGTCTTCATCAGCTGGGGCGCTGCCAATGAGGATAAATAGGAGCAGCCTCGATGACTCGGGGCTGCGACATAAACACATTGCTAAGCTGAAGCCCCTTCGTCTGGTGTCAGCTTATACTCCTCTTGCAGCATTCCTGTGTTTGTATCCCGCTGTGAGTATGTACGTCTTGCTACCCCCACGTCCGGTACGAGCTGCTTACCTCTGCGCTGTGCAACCTGTGAGTGTACGTCTGCATGAGTATCTGTGGTCTCCTCATCCCTTCCCCTTTACCCTGAATAAAATATCACGACTCGCTGGCTTGCCCCTGGCTCTGATTGCCCGGCTCCCTAGAGCCGGATATGACAGTATGTCGCAGCCAGAAGAGCTACCGGCGGCCGTGAGTCGCCGTGGAAATGTACCTTTCTGTCCGGGTGTCAGCGCTACTAGCATGCCGTTTCCCAGGAGTCACTTCCGGCGCCAGGGCGACGAGCTGAGGTCCGTCTCGGAGGCTGTCGACGGGACGTTCTTCACCCTGCACGACGCCTCCAACGCGAGACGCTGGCATCCGGGCCGTGCTGAGGAACTCCTGGACTGTCACCCTCACTCTCTGTACCATCTGGAGGACAGTGCCAGGATAGACGCTGCAGGTACACAGCGAGAGAAGCTCCACGGGGTGGATGGAAATCCCGGCAGGGAGTCGAAGTGGGCGACGTCTTTCCCCGCTTCGGAGTCCCGTTCCTGCTGCTATTCCAGTCCGGGAGTTCGCGCCAACCAGAGGACTTCCCCCGACCTGCGCCACGTCACTCGGGATTCCCTTCAAGGAGCCGCAGCTGACAGCAGTTATGTCCGGGGTCGAGTGGCTGTCGCGAGCTCTACTGTGTTTCCTGTCACCACCTTCAGGCATGTGGCGGCGGCAGTGAGATTGATGGTGAGGACTTCAGGGCTACGAAGCTTTCCCGTGCTCGACGCCTTCCTCGTCTCGATCTCCGATCTGGAGCGGCGAATCCTGGGTTTCCCCCTCGCTTCGTCCCCTGGGAGTAGTCGTCATCACATCGCCGAGTCACCTCTGCACGAACCTCGTCCGGATCCAGTTCTGGGTCATCGTCAGGACCGTTCCTCCCACGCAGCTGTCATCCCTTCGCCTCATCAGTGTGGAGATTCTACAGCCTCGTCCCCTGAGCCTCGTTCCCCCGCTGTCATTCCTGGACATTCGGGCTGGCTCACCCCGGCTGTTTCCCCCTCCTCCTCGACGCGCTTCCTGACCGCTGTGTGTGCCTGGAATCCCGGCCTGGTGAGCTCTCTGCTGGAGACAACGCGAGCGACCCTCAGACGAATTCCCGGGGGGTCCTCCGTTATCGCCGGGCGGGGAGAGGAAGAAGCAGATTCCACTACAGCAGGCGATACTCAACCTCCAGGGGGCAGGCAAGTCATTGTTTTTTCACACCTGCTTAATGATTTGCTCTGTCACATCCCTGGAGGAGAAGTTCAGGGTTCGCAGCTCCCTGAACTCTCCCCACCTGCTGTAACCTGTATGCCTAATCCCGCATCCTCTGTGTCTCTCTCCGCCGAGCAGTCCCCGGCTCTGGGTCAACGTGGTGGGATATGGAGAGGGCCTGTGGTTCCGCAGCTACATTGCGGACGGAGGAGGGGGACTGACTGCTGCGTGGAGTCTACGCCGACGACTGAGCGTCCCCGGGTCTCCACGGAGGAGCGGTTCGGTCCGGCGGGACGAGATTCTTCTGGCTTCATGCCGAGTGGATCGTCGGCGGGGTTACCTGAGCTGGAGGAATCTCAAGCTGCGCTGACCATCGTGCTGGCTGCGGGGCCCGACGCGGCTAGATGGGAGCCTGACAACGACCTCCTGACGACGGATCCTGGATCTTCGCAGTCCTGGACGGTGTCAGAACCCGAGATCAGGCGAGTGCTCTCCTTTCTTTTCTCTCTTTTTATCCCCGAGCACTTCAGCCTATCTCTAGGGGAGACGAGCCGGGTGCAGCCGTCCGCTGCGTCTGAGCTCGTCTCGCCGGGTTCTGGCGCTGCCGGTGATCCTGATCCCGGTTCTGTTTTCTCTTCTGAGCCTTCTTCCAGGGTCACCGGCAAGGAGTTGCTGTTCCTCGTGGTGCTGGAGGGTCCGGGTTCAACGTTGGAGGTCGGTTCTGGTGCAGTATTCAACGTGGGTTCGCCCGAGACCCAGTCGGGTTCCAACGTGGGTTCGCCTGAGGCCCGATCGGGGTCCGACGTCGGTGCTGCCCCAGTATTGTCCAGGTCCGGTGAGGAGGTGGCCGTTTTCCTGCGGCCTGACGCCCGCCGCCCTCGTCATCGGCTCTCCCCTGAGCCTCTTCCACCGGGATCCGCTCTGATCCTTCGCCCGTCTCAACGGTCCTGGTGGTTGAGTGATGCGGGTCGACGACCCGACCCACAGAACTTTCGGTTCGGTGATCTGGTTCCCCCCACTGGTCTGTTTCCCTCTGGGCAGCCTGGTTCGGCTGCCGGTGGACTGGATTCCTGGGATCTGGGTCCAGAGTTCGCCGTCCGAACACTTCTCTTCCCCTGATTCGCCAGCTGGACAATGGGCGGGGAGATCTCCGGAGCCATCTCGGCCATTTTTGGACTCTGCCTGCCATTCACCTCGGGTGTCACTTTCTTTTATCGTTATTAAGGTCACTTGGGTGTAGTATTTTTGTCCTGTTGGTGGATTTGTATTTATAGTGCTGTGTTTTCCATCGCTCATGCTCAACATTTTACTTTTTGTACTATGTTTTTAGTCCCGTTTTTGCATTGTAGAGTTATGTTTTGTTTTCCGTAACACCATGCTCTGCAGTTATCCATTTATTCCAGTCACTTTCATTTCTTTAGGTGACTGGGTATTTATATATTCGTGTGTGTGGGTTTTTCTTTGCCTGCACTCAGTATTTCTCTTATGTCCTGTTTGTTCATTAGAGTCATGTGCCTTGTTTTTCGTAACACCATGCTCTGTAATTGTCTATTTGTTCCAGTCACCCTCACTTTTCTTGGTGACTGTGTGTATGTACTTAAATTAGCGCTGTGTATAGGTTCCCTTTTATTTAACCGTACTCAGCATTTTTGCCCTGTACCTTTTTGGTGGTTCTTTTTTCCTTGCTCTGGGTCACGCATGGTTGGTACTCTCTGGGTAGTATGTAACCGGCGTGCTGACCCAGTTCTTCTCCCCATCTGTACCTGGGTTAATTATTCTGTTTTGTCAGTATTGTATTTGGGTTTTTCTTTCCCGCTACCCTACATTGCCCCATTGGTGTTGTCCTTCCCTTGGCTTCTTCCCCTCCGGTCCGCCTCCCTTCCTCCCACCCTAGGTGGGGGGGTGGGGGGGGGCTGGGATGTTCCTGGTCGTTCAGGAGCCCGACCTTGAGGGAGGGGCTCTGTCACCATGGGTTGAGATGCCGTCTCGGCACTCAGCCCATGTTTTCCCTCATCCCTGCTTCCCATTGAGCAGCGTCTCAGCTGGCCCCCAGCTGGCAGCATTATGGACAGCTGGGGCCAATTAGTCTTCATCAGCTGGGGCGCTGCCAATGAGGATAAATAGGAGCAGCCTCGATGACTCGGGGCTGCGACATAAACACATTGCTAAGCTGAAGCCCCTTCGTCTGGTGTCAGCTTATACTCCTCTTGCAGCATTCCTGTGTTTGTATCCCGCTGTGAGTATGTACGTCTTGCTACCCCCACGTCCGGTACGAGCTGCTTACCTCTGTGCTGTGCAACCTGTGAGTGTACGTCTGCATGAGTATCTGTGGTCTCCTCATCCCTTCCCCTTTACCCTGAATAAAATATCACGACTCGCTGGCTTGCCCCTGGCTCTGATTGCCCGGCTCCCTAGAGCCGGATATGACATGTAACAGTGGTCAAGTGTATTTGTGTCCCTGGTGGGACATTTAATATGCTGTCTGTATTTAGGAAGCTCATTTGTGAGATTAGCTCTATTGAAATCACCCAGAATGATAAGCAGAGAGTCTGGATGTTTTTCCTCCACGTCTGCTATCTGGTCAGCGAGGTGCTGCAGTGCCTCCGTTGTACAAGCAGCAGGCGGGATATAAATTCCGACCAGAATAAACGAGGAGAACTCTCGCGGTGAATAAAAGGGTTTACAGTTTATGAACAGTGACTCTAGGTTAGGGCTACAAAACTTCTTCAACACTGTGACATCAGTACACCAACCTTCGTTTATGTAGAAGCAGATTCCACCACCCTTAGTCTTTCCAGAGAATTCTCGGCTGCGATCAGCGCGAAACAGTTGGAATCCGTCCAGACGCACCGCGCTGTCCGGGATGTGTTCACTCAGCCAGGACTCCGTGAAACAAAGGGCGCCAGATCTGCTAAAATCCCGGTTTTTGTGAGTCAGGAGCAGCAGTTCATCCATTTTGTTCGCCAAACTGCGGATATTTGCCAGATGGATCGATGGGAGCGGCGTGCGAAATCCTCGTTTCTTCAACCTGACTAGCGCACCGGCACATTTACCACGCCGCCTTCGTTTCCGGCCAGCGCCAATAGCTGCTGCTCCCACAGCTAAGATCGACTGAAAAAACTTCAGATCAGCAGCAGCAACTGGCAGAGAAGTTGCATTGGGAGGTAGTCTGAGTGAAAGTAGTTCCTCCCTTGAATAGGTTACTCGGACAGAAGAGCAGAAGTCCAAAAAACCACACAAAATTATCAAAAACATCAGAGAGCAGAAGCCAGTGGCTGCCATCCGCGGCGCCATCTTGGATTTTTTTTTTTTTTTTTTGAGCCTGTTAATGATTTTGGTGACATTATTTTTAGCCTTTTCTTGTGTCATTCCCTTTATCCGTAGTATGATGATGAGACTTGTTCATGTTAACTTAGTGATGTACCATGGAGCAGTTGCCGGGGATGGTGGGGATGATGAACAAACAGCGTGAGCTCAAAGTGTCTCTCCGTGACCCAAGTACAGAGTAAAAGTATGACTGACATGCAGAAAACCGAAAGGAGTTGCATGATCATGATGTGAAGTTGAAATGTACTACTTGCAAATACATTTAAGAAGTTTGAAACATTACCTTTACTTTAATTTTGTTTTTGTTACTCTTATTTCTGTTCTTAGATTTTACTATTGCACTTTATTACCTCCGCCAAGGAGGTAATGTTTTTGCCGGGGTTTGTCTGTCTTGTCTGTCTGTCTGTCTGTCTGTTACCAACATAACTCAAAAAGTTATGAACGGATTTTGACAAAATTTTCAGGAAAGGTGTGTAATGGCACGGGGAACAGATGATTAGATTTGGGTGATGATCCGAGAGTGCATACCTCCACCAAGGGCTTTGTTTGTATTTGTCACCAAGGGCTTTGTTTGTATTTGTGCAGCAGGATTACACAAAGACTACTGGATGGATTTGGATGAAATTTTCACCAGAGGTGTTTCTTGGGCTACAGAGGAACCCATTATATTTTGGTGATGATCTGGGAATGCATACCTCAGCCAAGACTCACCTGGCAGCTTCCAGGTGTGAATGTGTAACTGTGTGAGTGTGAACAGGGCATCCTTGAAAAAAGAGAGGTTGCCTCTCAATGGAACTACCTTGTATAAATAAAGGTTAAATAAATAAAAGCCCTGAATACTGATGGTGTAGGCTGGGGGTGGAGGCCATCCTTCATCACCGCAGAGGTTAACACTTCAAGTCATTCCCACCATAGTGGAGGAGGATGACACCAGGCACCCCTCTTCCTTGTAGTGACTGTAGGATGAAGGGCAGCAGAAACTTCCATCTGAGTCCAGCCAAATCAGTGAATGAGGACACCATGTACACCTAAGGCTGGATTCATGGTAACATACCAACAAAACAGATGCAGGCTGTGGACTGCAGTTACACACAGCGCTGTTCAAAGTGGTTTTCAGGCACTGAAGCTGTCTGCCATACGTTCACATTTCACACACGTGCACTGAATGTAATCTGTGGTGCATATGTCCATATAATATGACAGTGATGCTTCGGTATACTGATTTGAACACCCAGAGTTAAATAAAATGTGGAGGAAAGAACAAAAAGGTGCTATTTTCAGTGTAAGCAATGGTGGTTTAGTTTAGTACTAATTGCTTGCGTACTTTCTGCACAGTCACAATAACTGGGATGTATGTGCTTGGTCTACTCTCGCCCTCTGCTGAAGGGAAGATGACAAAATTTATGTCATGCACACTGTGTGCTCACTTGCACACCAGTGTGTCTGAGCCACCAAGAATTTGGCTTTAAGAAGAAAGTGATTAGATTTGTTTTTGGTATTAAATGAACAGGGCTTAAAGACCAATTCCTGATGGCACAAACACATCAGAGCACAAGTGAACATGCTGGAGCATTGCTGTCATATGTGTCATATTGCTGTCATAGTGCTGTCGTATGTGGACATACATGAAATGTGGCTGTGTGGCAGACAGCTTCAGTGCCTGAAAACTATACTCCTTGAAAAAGTTTGGAAACGTTATTTCAGTCAGTAATATCTCCCATTTAATAATACCAAATGGTATTGTATTTTATATGGTTGGAAAGCCTGACGAATCACCTTTACAATGATGTACAAGTCGTCAGGATTGTACATTTGTGGAATGAGCAACATCGTTTAACATGCATCCAGAATGTTGGCATGGGATCGCCCGATTGCTGGGGTCTTTCTGCAACTGTGGGGGTCCTCCCTACAGTTGATAGTGCTATGATGACTGTTGTTGTGAAATGGCGCAACAATAGTGCTAGATGACTGTTGTTGTGAAATGGCGCTATATAAATAAAGTTGAATTGAATTGAATTGAATTGAATGTGCCAAAATCCCCTGCAATATTCTGCTGTTGGTATTCACTCTTGTTTTGAGCTTCAAATGCTGCCAGGTGTGTGCCAGTCACAGGTGGAACTGAACACTTGTGGGATTAGCCTGTGTATGCTGTACATGCTAGACTGACCGACACAACCATGATCTTTGACCTTCAACAACTCCTGGCTGACGAATGGGATGCCATCCCACAGCAAAATGTCACCAGCATGAGGAGCTGTTGTCCTTGTCTATGGATCTTCCACACACTACCGAGGTTCCCGACAGTGTAACATAAAGTGTTTTTTTCCTTATTACTGTAGGAGATTGCAATCCTCCAATCCACCAAGCAACTCAAAACAAGAGTGAATACCAACAGGAGAATATTGCAGGGGGTTTTTGCACATTTTGGGGGGCACTACCCACATGTTCAGCTGTGTTGCTTGATCCACAAATGCACGATCCTTACAAGTTATAACTCTTTGTAAAGGTGACTAATCAGACTTTCCAAAAATATAAACTATAATACCAATTGATATTATTAAAGTGGAGAAACAGACTGAAATAATGTTTCCAAACTTTTTTTTTTTGAGGAGTTTACTTTAAACAGTGATGTGTATGTGATTGTATTCCACAGCCTGCATCTGTTTTGTTTGTGTGGTACCATGAATCCAGATGTAGGTTTCCCCTTGGGTTTCTGCACCTCTGTCAGCTCCACGCCAGCTGGATGGGGGAAAAAAGAAAAAAAATGATGTAAACAATTATACAACAATGTGCCATGCCAAAAAAACAACCCCCCCCCCCAAAAAAAAAACCCAACAAAAAAAAAACAAACCCTAATCACCTTCTCTGACTTTCTGTTCTTCTGTGTTCTGAAAAAAATCCACTTCCTTCTTTGGCTGGTGTGGATCTTAAGTTTTCAAATGCAGATGCTGTCATAATTTGCTTTATATTCGAACATGAGGCTGGTCTTAGCCCACCTGAGGCCACAGGTGAAGATGTGGCTGGACCCTCTGCAGTTTGCATATCAGCCCCATTTAGGAGTCGAAGACACTGCCATCTATCTACTGCAACGAACCCATCTGCACCTGGATGGCGGAGGAGACACTATGAAAACTGCATTTTTTGATTTCTCCAGTGCCTTTAAAGGCCTCGGCCGGACGAAATTTCAATATCGCTAAATCATATCTTAAATTGTTGTGTGAGACGAGCTAATTTGAATCGCACATGTTTTGGTGTCAACAAATGTCGCATAAGGTGACAATGCGCTATTGAAGTATGATTTCCTTGAGAGCTGTCTGACTCTGCAAAGCGATCAGCGGCTAAAATGGCCACTGACTGTGTGTCGTCAGGTCAGGAAGCGACCAGCAAACACTCAACGGATATTGCGTGTTGTTTACATTTTAAAAATCGGCGATTACGGATATTTCTAGGAGTACTTGTGGATTACAAATAGAGTATTTATTACGATTAGGATTTCAGTGATCGAATTAATTATGGTTTGGCGTTGTGTTGTCTACGGGTGCGACGGTATACCGGAGGAGCACGCGGTGAGTGTTTATGAATTTCCCCTGCCTGGGAAAATCAGAACCGCATGGGTGAAATTCGTTCAGAAAATGCGAAAAAATTGGAATGATGTTGGAAAATCACCTAAAATATGCAGTAGACATTTCGTTGACAGCGATTTTCTCAATAAGATGCAATTTGAAATGAAATTTGCAAAAAGATTGCTGCTAAAAAAATCGGCTGTTCCAACTATATATCCGTTCATTTCAAAGTCCCACTCTCAGACAAGTGTCAGTGACAGTGGTGTGAAAAGCAAGGGTGATCTACCGATGCGATCTGCTGTCAGAAAAATAGAAGTAAACAGGGTAAGTTTTCTTTTTTTAATATTCACTGCCAATATTTACTAAAATTATTTACAAGCAATGAATTTCATTGCCTTAACAACTTATCAAATATTAGAATTTTAGGGTATTCATACTAATCAAATATGAAATATTCAGTGCTGTATAGGGAGGTGGTTGTGCCTGTTTGCTCAAGTTATATTTCTATATATGTAATCCAATTTGACACCTCTGGAATGAAATTATGTTGATCTACTGTTTTTGCAGATTTTATCCAGTGTCACTCAACCTTCAAATACTGTGGATTTTTCTGACCAAGCAGAGGAAGCTGATGACCAGGACTTTTATGTAAATCCACTTTCAGATCCACTAGACCAACATGTCCCACCTACACTAAATACAGCCAAGGCTATACCAGATCCTCTTCTGACAACACCCAATCCAGATCTCAAAGCCGAACCATCACTGCAACCCAAGTACAAAGATGCGAGCACTACATACGATCCACCAGCTCCTGAGAGACTGCAACCTAACACAAAAAACAATTTCACACAAACCAGAAAGTTAATTGTCCGACCAGAGAAAAAACCTGTAAAACGTATCATTATCAACAATTTATTTACATTATTGTTCATGTGAACTATCAGAATAACTTGTTAACCCTAATACATTGTTAAAATTATTGATCTCCAGGCTCACACTGTCAGACCGATCCAAAGATCACGCAATGGGACACAAGTCATCCGAGCACATGCGATACGTGCCGTAGATCACTGGCAACAACAGGGCCTCGCACATCGACACCAAGGAAAGCAAGGAAAGCAAAGAGGAAGTATACAAAATATTACTATCATTTTCTAGGCTTGTGTATGATATTTAGGGTGGGTGGAGGGTTGGTCTTCATTCAACTTTCACATTTCATAGCTTTTATCAAATTATGTTAATTTGGGTCAAATGTGTATTTCATACTGTAGTCAAATGGATTTTTGATTTTTTATTAAATTAATTTTATTTCAGAATATGTGGATGATCTGATGAATATTCTTTTCGACAAAACCTTGGTTGATCCAACCCACTTATTGGAGCAGTGGCACTCTGTACAAGCCAGAGTTCCCGCAACATTGAGTGCCAAATTTCAGCGTCAATCAAAGCTGATGCTGTTGAGCAACATGTATCTAGATTTTCAAAATCAAACATGTAAAAGTAGAATAAATTTCCAATTAGCAATGAAAGTTCAGCTTTCAATTGTTAGGGAAGCAACATATTTTGCTAAGACAAACAAATAAAAGCCTAAGATTTTTAGAGAAATGTGCTTTTAAAAATTGAACACGAATTTTACACCATAAAATGGTAGAAAAATTAGTCTAATGTATATGAGATCCGACTTTGATGAATGCTGAAATATTAGAATTATAAAATTGACATGCACATTAATAAACTCAATATATGATTTTAAAAAACTTTATTTAATAACACTAACCCGTGGATAGAGACCCCGCTAAAAATTTGGTTTAAGATAGTCAGAGAGAATCAAGCTAAAGAGCCCTATCGACTTCTGCAATGGATTGCCTATGATCAAGACTTTACCCCCAATAAAACAGACACTAGATTTAAAGAGTGGAAAGAGAAAGGGCTGATAAAATATTACGATTTTTTTAAGGGGCAAACTTTAAGAAGTTTTGAAGATTTGAAAAAACAAGGTCTAATAAATCAAGATCTATACAGGTTCTTTCAGCTTAGACACCACATAAACAATATACTTAAAAAGGAGGATTTGGAAAGGGCCCAGTCAGGTGTTCTGAAGGTCTTCTTAATGGCATATAAAGGGATCCCAGGGATCAGATACATTTCTAAAATATACCAAGGTCTTCAAGACTTAAAAGGAGACAACACATCGTATATAAGAGATGGGAAAAAGAGGGGAATTTCACTTTACAATTGGAAATATGGGAAAAGCTAAATAAACAGCAATGGAAAAGTACCTCATCCCTGCAGTGGAGAGAATTTGGATGGAAAAACTTGGTAAGATTTTTCAGAACACCTGCACAAAACAAATTTACCCATAAGGGATTGAACTGTTGGCGCTTGTGTGGTGAAAAGACTGCAAATCATTTTCATGTGTTTTGGTCATGCCCAGTTATCCACCAATATTGGTCCAACGTACAGACAATATTGGGGAAAATATTCAAAATAACAGTTCCCTTTTCTTTTGTAACTTTGTATTTGGGTTTATTACCGGACTCACTGGAAAGACGAGGAGATAAATACTTATTCAATGTTTTAATATTGGCAAGTAAAAAAGCTCTAACTAAAAAATGGATGCTGAAGGACTGTCCTACACCTGAAGATTGGATTAACGTGATTCAAGACATTTACTCGATGGAAAAGTTGACATTCGCACTGAGACAGGACATGGATGGGTTCATGAACTTTTGGCAACCCTGGACCGCATATGTGTCTTCCATTAGATCTAATCTTTGACAAATACCATTTCAATAATGGTTCCGCTCTTTGTTCCAAAGCTACTCAGATGCTCTTTTACTTTTAATTACTTAATTTTCTGTTTGTTTGTTTTTTGCTGTTCTGTTTGTTTGTTTATTCGTTTGTTTGTTTGTTTTTTATTTAATTCTCCTTAACTTCACTTTTTCTTTCACTTAAAAAAAAGGGGGGGTTGTTGTAATAACTATCCTACCAATGTTGTCAAATAGCAAAAAATAAGGGAACATGTGATGAAAATGTAAACATTGCAATGCTGTAATGACCTGTATACCCTTTACAAAAACTTAAATAAAAAAAAAACAACAAAACTTTATTTAAATAACATTGATCACAAATCTAATCTTGGTAGGCAAAATCCCTTGTAGTGATCAGATGGGAATGTTTCTCTGATGAGGCTCACAGCACAGGCAGGCAATATCACCCTCACTTCTTTCCCAAGATATCCCCAACACCACCGGACCAGTTGCATGTAGGCTATGAATCTGTATCGCCTGAAAAATATGGGGTTGGCATTGATTATTCCATTTGCATTGATTATTGAATGTATTGAATGATTTCTTCATAATTGATCTGAAAAATTAAAACACATGAATAAATATTGTTTAAAAACTCACTCGTGTTGACTTGCGTCATGATCACCATATTGCTGTCTGTAGGCCAGATAAGCTGTCTGTAAAACCCAGATGTCAAGACAGACAGAACGGAAACCGGGGTGATCAGTGATACACCTTGGTAGGTTATCATCTGTGTATCCACAGCCCTTCAGTTCTTCTAGTTTCTCCTTCACCTTCAATACCTTTTTTGATTTCTCCAGTGCCTTTGACACCATCCAGCCACTGCTGCTGGGTGAGAAGCTGCGGGTGATGGGGGTTGACAGCTCTGTGATCTCCTGGATTACTGACTACCTGACAGGCAGGCCACAGTTTGTCCAGCTGGGCAGTGTCTTGTCTGACGTGGTGGTTAGTGATATGGGAGCTCCACAGGGGACTGTGCTCTCTCCTTTTCTCTTCAACTGATACACCACTGACTTTCATTACAACACTGAGTCATGCCACCTTCAGAAATTCTCTGACAACTCAGCTGTTGTGGGGTGTATAAGAGGGGGAAAGGAAGGGAAGTACAGGGCACTGGTAGACAGATGTGGGAAGTGGACAGAGCAGAATCATCTGAGGCTGAATGTCAGCAAGACCAGAGAGATGGTGATTGACATCAGGAAGAAGAGGACGCCTTCTCAGCCGCTGAAGATTAGGGGGGAGGATGTGGGGGTGGTTGAGGACTACAAATATCTGGGTGTCAGGATCAGCAATGGGCTGGACTGCAGATCCAACACCGATGCTGCGCACAAGAAGTCGATGAGCAGACTCTACTTCCTGAGGAAGCTGAGATCCTTCAATGTGTATAGCAGGATGCTGGAGCTTTTCTACCAGACCACTGTCGCCAGCGCCATCCTTCTTTGCTGCTGTCTGTTGGGGTAGCAGTATCAGAGCCAGCGACACCAACAGACTTGACAAGATTATCAAGAGGGCTGGCTCTGTAATTGGTCTCAGGCCAGAGACCTTTGAGACAGTGGTGGAGAGGAGAACACTAAATAAACTGCGATCCATCGTGGACAATCTTGATCACCCCCTCCACCACACACTGGACAGACAGCGGAGCACTTTCTCCAGTAGACTACTACAGCTTCGCTGTCGAACGACCAGGTACAGGAAATCTTTCCTGCCGCATGCCATTTCACTGTACAATAACTCACTATGATGTTGTATTCTGGTCATAACAATGCTGCCATTCTGCACCTTACAGTCTAATTAGTACCTCACATTTCACTCTGCTCCTGATAGTCCTGCATTGTGCAGCGGGTATGATTCACGTGTTTACATGGGTCACCATATATTCATCTATGATGTATATAGGTTTTTTATAGTAGTGTTAATTTTACTTTCCATGGATAATCCCTTTGTCTGTCATGCATGTGTTTCTGTCGTTTGGTTGTCTACTGTCATGCTGCTGTTACGCTGTAATTTCCCAGTTTGGGATCAATAAAGTACATCTATCTATCTGTCTATCATGCATTCAGTGCAATTTAGCTTTTGTAATGGCTAATTCTATTATTTATCTTTTTAATTTAAGCTCTCACCAAGAGAACAATGTTGGTCATTTTAATGACAAATTTACTGAGCACTTAATTCTCACATACTTGTGCAAAATTCAATATTTGCCGTTGCACAAGAGTTTTTTCCTGTAGCAGAAGTTTCTGCTTAATTTACAAATAAATCAATGACCCCGGTTACATGGCCATAATAAACTGATTACTGGGAATAAAGGAATAATGGCAATAATCAGTTTAGTCATGTTTACATGGACTGAATGAACGGATTATTGGAGAGTAAACCACTTGAGTTAATGACCCTGGTTACAGGGCCTTTATTGGCTTATTCTGTTTACATGGCCACTTGAATAATCAGATTAACTCCAGACATGTCATGAATGCCCCTCGGGGCAGAGAGAGACATATTCACATGTTGAACTGTTGGTGACATTTATTAACAAAAGAGAACAGAAGTCCAAAAAACTGTGCATGACATACAAAAATGCAAACTCAAAGTCACTTACAGAGGTAGACTCTCCAGAGCTGAAATCGCCCTGTGAGAGGGGAATGAAGAGGAGAAGTCCATAAGGAAGGAGTCCTTTGGTATGAGACATCTGACACTTAACATTAGATATCAGACATTCAACATAAGCCAATGCTGCCTCACTGAGAGACTCGCCTGGGGAAGCTAATGATCCTACCAGCAGACTAAATTCGAAGAGACGACGCCGCTGTGCCAAGTCAAAGAAGAATCCTAGTCACAGTCCTAAAGCCGAAAGCAAACAGCCCCAAAAGCACTTTGTGGTAGGATCTGCCCTTCGCATATTACAACTAAACGTTGAAGGCCTATCTGCAGCCAAGCGAAGCCTTATTGAAGTCCTCGCCTTCCAACATTCGATTGATGTAATCTGCCTCCAAGAGACTCATATTGGCACAGAGGAAGCTGGTCACTTCACCATCAAAGGCTTTGACCTCCTGTGCTATGTTCTACATGCTAAACATGGACGTGCCACCTATGCGCGTTCTGACATAGTTGAAGCAAATCACCTGATAACAACACATTTCTCAGACACCATAATCATTGGTGGCTTCCATATTGTCAATGTGTACAAGCCCCCTAATGCCAACTGGGATCTGCAGGTCTTACCCACCCTACCCCACCCTGCCATCTATGTGGGGGACTTTAACAGCCATCACCCTGACTGGGGGTACCCAGCAGTGGACAGTGATGGGGAGGCACTTTCAGACTGGGCATCCAGAAATGACCTCGCTTTGATATACGACCCCAAACAAAGAGGAACCTTCCACTCTGCTAGGTGGAAGAAGGACTATTCTCCTGACCTGTGTTGGGTCAGCTCTTTGAATGGGGAGTCATATCCTACACAGATCCTCATTCTTGATGATTTTCCACACAGCCAACACCGGCCCCTGCTTGTACACATTGGCCTACAACTTCCAGTCATAAACAGCCCAAGGAAGATGCGCTGGAACTTCCGCAAAGCCAACTGGAAGAAATTCAGTGAAACTCTGGACCGGAGCGTTGTTACCATCCCACTCCACACCATCACTGTAGATGAAGCATACAACCGCTTCTGCAGCGCAATCTTCAAGGCTGCCCATACTGCAATCCTACGAGGCTACCGACCCCTCTATGTCCCATGTTTGGACGGAGAAAGTGCTGCCCTCCTACAATCCTATCAAACATCAGGGGACCCAGAGATAGCAGACCATCTCATTGAATCGCTAAATACAGCCCGGCGAAAGAAATGGGAGGAGACAGTTGCTGACCAGAGCTTTACCCACTCTAGCAGGAAATGTTGGAGCCTCATCCGTCGCCTAGGAGCTGCACAGAAGCCCCCTAGCCAAAGCCGAGTATCCGTCACACCCAACCAAGTTGCATCCCACCTACTGACTATCGCCAAAGCACCCCAAGACAAAGACACCAGAAGAGCAGTTACAACTGAGCTAAAAAAACACCAAAAAATGCCTGTAGAGGAAACGAACCCTGAACCCTTCGAGGCTGCTGAACTGGAGAAAGTCCTACAGGGCCTGAAATGTGGAAAGGCAGCAGGATACGATAACAT
The DNA here is from genome assembly GCA_020510985.1 of Pholidichthys leucotaenia. Lineage (NCBI taxonomy): Eukaryota > Metazoa > Chordata > Actinopteri > Cichliformes > Pholidichthyidae > Pholidichthys > Pholidichthys leucotaenia. The sequence goes on along the minus strand of CM035836.1, from coordinate 368,747,020 downwards.
CTTCCCAGAATTCATGAAAAATCTTGGCCCCCGAGCCCTAACCTGGTTGACACAATTCTACACAAGGATCACACAAACAAACTCGATCCCAAAGAAATGGCGGACAGCAAAGGTCATTGCCATCCCAAAACCTGGCAAAGACCACAAACTACCAGCAAGCTACCGCCCAATCTCCCTACTCAGCGTTCCTTACAAAATCATGGAGCGCCTAATACCGCAACGCATTTCCTCAGAAATAGAGGATATTCTAAGTGTGGATCAAGCAGGTTTCCGCAAGGACCGCAGTACAGGAGAACAAGTACTGGCCCTAACCACCTTCATCGAAAATGGCTTCGAGAGCAGACTGAAGACAGGGGCTGTGTTTCTCGATCTTACAGCCGCCTATGATACGGTCTGGCACAAAGGCCTCCTCCTGAAACTTATAAAGGCGATCCCTGCTTGGGCAACAGCAATTATAAAAACCCTGCTGACCAACCGAAGGTTCAGAGTCCACCTCAGTCAGAACACAAGTGCATGGAGAATGCAGAAAAACGGACTCCCACAAGGCTCAGTTCTAGCTCCAACTCTGTTCAACCTCTACATAAACGACCTGCCTACTACAAAATCCCGCAAATTCATCTATGCAGACGACATCTGTTTGGCATTCCAAGCACCAGACTTTGAACCACTGGAACGGGTGCTCACGGAAGATCTTGCCAAACTGGACCAGTTCTGCAAAATCTGGCGCCTAAAACCAAGCCCAGCAAAAACCGTCTCCAGTGTATTCCATCTCCACAATGCAAAAGCTGCCAGAGAACTAAACATCCACCTGAGCGGACTCAAGCTTAAGCATGCCCCAAATCCAACTTATCTTGGAGTGACCCTTGATAGGACCTTATCCTTCAAGGAACATCTAAAGGGGACGGCTGCTAAGGTGAAGGTACAAAACAACCTGCTCTGCAAGCTCGCTGGTGCAAAATGGGGGGCGGCAGTCTCCACCCTGCGCACCTCAGCACTGGCCCTTTCATACTCTGTAGCAGAATATTGTGCCCCTGTCTGGTCCAGGTCATCTTACACACACCATGTAGACACCCAGCTCAACTCAACCATGAGAACTATAACTGGAACAATCCGCTCAACACCACTCCCCTGGATCTCTGTACTGTCAAACATAGCCCCTCCACACATCCGGCGAGCAGCATTAACTCAAAGGATGCTCCAAAAAGTTAAAGATTTTCCTCACTTGCCAATCCATGCAGATATCTACACCCCACCCACTGCCCGACTTTCATCCAGACGGCCGATTTGGAAAAACCCTCCCCCAGCTGACTTTACCATCCAGACAGCTTGGCAAGAGGAATGGGAGACCAAGGAGGTCCCAAACAAACAGCGGGTGATAAACCCCAACCAACAGGTCCCGGGCACCAACCTCCCAAGGAGACAGTGGTCTACACTCAATCGCTTCAGGACTGGACATGGCCCCTGCTTGGCCAGCCTTCACAGATGGGGCAGTAGCCCTAGCCCACTGTGCGCATGTGGAGAGGAACAAACAATGGAACACATCATAGAGGTTTGCCCGCTCCAAAGACTGGAAGGAGGATTACACACCCTCCATACAGCAAACCAGGAGGCAAATGCTTGGCTTAAGGACTTTGCATTCGCTAAATAAATAAATAAACTGAGAGACTAAACACCAGTCCTTAAATAGTGCCAGCAGATCAGCAGCAGGTAGATGAGCAGCAGGTGTGGGCTGACTGAGCGAGCAGGTGATCTAATTAGACAATCCCTCACAGCTGGGGACTGGAATGGACTGTGAATGTAGAAGTGACTGTGAGTTACTTCTACATGTACTGGTTATCTTATCTATTTTTGTTTATTGTATTAACTCTGTTTTAAATTTTGATCTCTTTTATTGATATTATGGCGATGCATATTGGTGATATAGCAATGTATATTGTGGTTGTGTCAGCAGACAGCATCTCAGTCAGGAGGCAGTGGTTAGACACAAGAGAACAATAGGCAGGGACCTCATGGGGAGTTGGCAGGAAGAGAGAGCTGGGGGTTTAAGGAAAATGTATGGTGGAGGTGAAATGTCATGCAGATGTGAGATGATCTGTGGAGTTTTAAGGGATGAAACCTGGTTTGGCTATTCAGTGCTTTCTGTGTATGATGTTGTGAGAGTGTGAATAAACTTCGTCTGATCATAACTTGGCCTCATCATTTCCACACTCTCCACAATATTAACTTTTTTACTTAGTGTTAGCTCAGTAAATACAACAGCCCGTATTGGCTCACAGGTGAATCAGACCCCGATCAGGGCTGTTCACCGGGTTAGGCTAACCTATCTATTTTAGTTAGCCACTCCTGGCCTGGAAAGCCATGGCTCCCTCCCCGACCTGTGTCAGCTATGTTTCCCTCTCTAAGAAAGTTTCTGAGTTGGAACTGAGACTCTCTAAACTCTATAAGATTCGGGAGGCTGAAAATCATCTGGACACGATCATTTTTGGACGGACATCGGCGCCAGCGACGGACTCACAGCTAACAGAGACGGCTATTTACCTGGGTGAAATTAGCATATCGCCATCCACCTCCACCCCTGCTCCGGTCACCTCAGCTGTCCAGGACTCCAGCACCAAACACTGGCTTCAGCTTGGCGCTAAACCCAAAGCCCCAGGTGGTTCTTCACAGCCTCAATGCGCGCCCTGGACCATGGTTGGGCCAAATAGCAAACATTGGGGATGACCAGACATGGCCGCACCTCCTCCCTTCCCCTTTTGCTGGAAAACAGATTCGACATCCTTTCCCTGGAAGATTTCCCCCACCTAGACGTTGATCTTCCTCCCATGGCTGCCCCTCCTCCTTCAGCAGTGGCCCAAACCCGCAAGCCCCAGATCAAAACTACCTTAGGTGTGTCAAACTTTACACCAGCTCCAAAAAGAAGAGAGCGCAACCCCCCACATCACCTCTGCACCGGCACCTCTCTGCCACAGCAGCAACAACAACGGCAAAACTATCCAACATCTCAGAAGCCACTGACAAAATCCCCCCAGACGATACTGGTAATTGGTGATTCAGTAATGAGGAACATCAGAAGCAGGTACTGTGTTACAAATTTTTTTCCTTGGGCTAAAGTGTCAGACATTGAGGCTCTTACCTATTAAATGAAAACCCCCACGCTAAAACTGTTATTGTGCATGTTGGATGCAACAACATCCCAGATGAAGCATCTGTATAGCAGACAGCACTGACTACTTGAATCCATTAGAATTAGACCTTTTAGTTGGTAGTACTGCAGCCTCACTGCAGTCAACATTTGACTCCATAGCCCCTCTTAAAAAGAAAACAATTAAAAATAGGAGACTAGCTCCATGGGACAGCTCCCACACCTGTAAGTTAAAACAGAAAGTTAGAGCCTGTGAAAGGCTCTGGCATGCAAATAAGACAGAAGAATCTTGTTCAGCCTGGAATGCCAGCCTTATCACCTATAAGAAATCTCTCCGTAGTGCTAGGCGACAGCACTATTCATCCTTGATAGAAGAAAATAAAAACAACCACAGATTTCTCTTTAACACTGTGGCTCAGCTAACCAAGAGCCAAAATGCCATAGATCCCTACATCCCTCCAACTCTTAGTGCTGATGACTTTTTAAATTTTTTTTAATGATGAAATTGTCAGTATCAGGAATAATATTCCAAAAAATAGCCCCCCTAAAAATACCAAGCCTCTTTTTCTCATATTAATCATTCTGATCTAGCCCTACTAGTGTCAGCTTCTAAACCAACTACCTATCTTTTAGACCCAATCCCCACTAGACTAGTGAAGGAATTGCTATCTCTGATTAGTCCATCTCTTTTGAACATAATTAATATGTCCCTATTGACAGGACATGTACCACAGTCATTTAAAGTGGCAGTAATTAAACCTCTACTTAAAAAACCTTCGCTTGATTCTGGGATTTTGGCCAATTATAGACCAATATCTAACCTTCCCTACTTTTCCAAGATCCTCGAAAAAGTAGTTGCCAATCAACTATGGACCTTTTTAGAAAAAAAAATTCTATATTTGAGAAATTTCAGTAAGGTTTTAGGAAACATCACAGCACAGAGACAGCCTTAGTGAAAGTTACTGATGACATCCTTATGGCATTTGACAAAGGACTTGTCTCCGTCCTTGTTTTATTGGACCTCAGCGCCGCCTTTGATACTACTGGCCACTATATTCTGCTAGAGAGACTTGAACAGCAAATTGGCTTGAATGGAACAACGCCAAGATGGTTCCAGTCTTTTCTATCAGACCGTTCATAGTTTGTTCATGTCCATAACAAGTCCTCTACTCAGACCACAGTTAGCTATGGAGTTCCGCAGGGATCAGTACTTGGACCAGTATTGTTTACATTATACATGCTGCCTTTGGGAGACATTATGAGAAAGCATTCTATTCATTTTCATTGTTACGCTGACGACACTCAATTGTATTTATCCATTAATCCAGATGATCCCAGCCAGTTGGGTTTACTCCAGGAGTGTCTTTGTCATGGTCTGTGCGCTGATATTGTCCACGCTTGGATCATGCAGTATTTTCCTCCTGTTTCTGTGTTAGTCTCCTTATGGCCTTACGGGCTCTTATTTTGACAGCGTCTCTGCGGGGCTTCCGGCTGTCAGTGCCAAGCTGCGCAGTGACAGCTGGATTACATTCCACTGAGTAATGCTTATTATCTGTTTAATCCTCTAAGCCCTATTTAAGGGAGCAGCCGAGGTTACTCGGGGCTGCGACCTCACATGCGTAACATTGGTCTCCCTAATGTTCGGCTGGAGCCCCTATGCCCGGCTCCAGTCACCCTCTTGAGCTTTACGTTCTCAGTAAGTTTATTCCTTAGTCTGAGTATTTCTTCATTGTGTCTTAGCCAAAGTTCTTGTTTGTGTTTTTGCCCCACGTGGCTCATTATTTTGTAATTGTCATCTTTCATTAATAAATATGCAAACTCATCAGCTTCCTATAGCGTCTCATTAATGGCCCGCGAGGGCCACCCATGACAGTCTTAAGGATATCAAAACCTGGATGAACTACAGCTTTCTATTGCTGAATACAGATAAAACTGAAGTCATTGTTCTTGGCCCCAAACATGCTAGAAGTACTCTTTTTAGCAAGATAACAACACTAGATGGCAATGCACTGGCTTCTACATCTTGCGTTAGGAATCTTAAGATAAGATAAGATAAGATAAGATAAGCCTTTATTAGTCCCACAACGGGGAAATTCCAGGATTGCAACAGCACAGGGATAGCAACACTCAGAGCAACAATCAGAAGGCAAGAAAAAAAAAACAAAAAAAACAAGCAAGCAAGAGCAGCTAATATACATATGTACGTATTACTATAAAATATATATATATACACACACACACAGACACACAGTGCAGAGCATTGTAGCTGGATGGAATAAATATATGAATATATGAACACACAGTGCAGAGCATTGTAGCTAGATGGAATAAATATGTAAATATATAAACACCCACAGTACGGAGCATTGCAGCTAGGTGGAATAAATATGCAAGTATATAAACACACACAGTGCGGAGCAATGTAGCTAGATGGAATAATATGTAGATATATAAATATATAAACACACCCAGTGCTGAGCATTGTAGCTAGATGGAATAAATATGTAAATATATAAACACACACAGTGCAGAGCATTGTTGCTAGATGGAATGAAACAGCATAACCGTCTACTTAGTTATCCTACATGGTATGATTATGCGCCCATACATATTCTCACCCTCCATAGCGACCGGTAAGTTCCTAGTTGTATGCCGGAGGGGACCATTGTGTAAGTCTATTGCATCTTTTGCATTCAAAAAACTATTAGTTTGTTACGTCTTTTTGCTATCTCTGCGAGCAGCCCTGCTTAGGTTGTACAGTCTGACAGCCGTTGGTAGGAAGGACCTACGAAACCTCTCGGTTGTGCACCTGGGATGATGTAGTCTGCTGCTAAATGAGCTCCTCAGTGCATTCAGTATGTCCTGCATAGGGTGGAACTCGGACTCCAGCAGAGATGACAGTTTAGCCACCGTCCTTCTCTCTCCTATCTCCTCCATCGGATCAAGGCGCTGCCCCAGGACAGAGCTAGCTTTCTTAATCAGTTTGTTCAGTCTCTTCCTATCGGCTGCAGTAATGCCACTGCCCCAGCAGACCACTCCAAAAGTGATGGCTGATGCCACCACCGTGTCATAGAATGACTTCAGCAGCGCCCCTTGTACACCAAAAGACCTGAGTCTCCTCAGCAGGAACAGCCTGCGCTGTCCCTTCTTGTAGAGTGCATCAGTATTGTGTGACCAGTCTAGTTTATTGTTCAGATGAATACCCAGGTACTTATAGGATGTCACCATCTCGATGTCTGTTCCCTGTATATTTACTGGTACTGTGAGGGGCTGCCCATGCCTTGGAGTTGTCTTTGACCAGGATGTCTTTCAACTCTCATATACTGCAAACTATTAAGACTGCCTTCTTCCATCTGCATAATAGTTTGAAAATTAGGTCCAGCCTGTCTCATAAAGGTGCAGAGAAACTTGTCCATGCCTTTATCACCTCTAGACTTGACTATTGTAACTCACTTTTATCAGGTTGCCCAAATAAGTCCATAAAGTTTCTCTAACTCATTCAGAATGCAGCTGCACGTATCCTTATGAGAACAGGGAGAAGAGATCACATTACTCCAGTCTTAGCTTCTTTACATTGGCTCCCAATAAAATATAGAATTGAATTCAAGATATTGCTCTTAACCTATAAAGCTCTTAATGGTATGGCTCGTTCTTACCTGGAAGAACTCTTAGTTCCCTATCATCCAACCAGAGCTCTGCATCCTGGCCGGGATGCAGCACCCACAGAGACTCAGACCATGAAAAAGGAAACCAGATGATGGCCTCAGGTAGAGGAGAAGCTGCACCTGCGGAGGTCCTGGACTGGGACGGAGCGTCCACAACCACCTCAGCGGAGGGGGGGGGGGGGCGCGCTGGACCCATGACATCCTCAGGTGGCGAGCCTGGGCCCACGGAGACATCTGGCTGGAGTGTATCTTCCCCGGCGACCCTAGGAGAACACTCAGAAACAACAGATAGAGGAACATGGTCAGGGTTGCCGGCAGTGGCGGAGCCCAGCGAGGTGAGCTTGGATGCAGCTGACGGCTGCACCCGACTTTCCTCACCAAGAGCCAGGCAAGATTGCTCCAGGACAGAAAAGAGGAAGACAAAAGAGAGCACTTGCCTGAGCTCGAGCTCCACCGCCGTCCAGGACTCCGTCGATCCAGGCAATGATGACAACTCGGGCTCGGTCCTTGGGTGGTCCAGCTCGGGTTTGCACTGCTGCAGCAGAGTGCAAACCTCTAACCTCCCAGTTAGAGGCTGGGAACAAGGTGATACTCTCAGGTGTGCAGACTTAAACAGGTGAAGGAAAACATGCACTGGAGCCCTGAACTGAAATCCACAGTCTGTGGGACTATAATGTTCTTAATGAGGCTTTAGAAAATTATAAATCAGTCTGTAAATCACTGGATTGAAAATGTACTTGTACATGTATAGATTGGATACCGGGGTCCACTTGGGGTGCTCACTTGGTCAGGGGTCCACTTGACCAGATCCCGCTGTGCCAACATGAAGCAGAGATGGTGGACATGACAGAAGTAATTGTGATTAGTTGACTCATCAAAAAAATAGTTGTTAGTCAACTCCCAAAATAGTCGTTAGTTGCAGCCCTAACAAAGAATTTTATATCTAAAGCAAATTTCACAGAGGGCAAAGAAGAGACAAACAGCCAATTTGATTAATGTGTAAGTTAACACCACGGTCAGGAGCCTGGCTTGACTATGGTAAATTAACTCATATTATATACAGCTTTTTGTTAGGAGGTATGCCAATCAAATATTTTTTTTAAAAAAAAGTTCTATAACTTCTGCACTTAGATAAGTTATTTACAACACATGATAAAACTTTGACAGTACTATTTACCTTGAATTACAAATGTTAAATGCTCATCTTGTACGTTCTTCTGTTAACTTCAGTATTAGCTTCTATGTTAGCTACTGGAGGGAGAGGCACTCAGCGGAAGTCCTACCCCTGGCTCCCTCTCCAGAGCCGCCTTTTCTTCCATATAAAGGGATCCTGTTTTTGTCATGGTCTGAGCGCTGATCGCATCCGCGCTCGGGTCATGCAGTATTTTCTTCCCATTCTTTATTAATTCCTTGTGGGCTCTCTGAGCTCTTATTTTGACAGCGTCTCTGCGGGGCTTCCGGTTGTCAGAGCCGAGCTCAGCAGTGACAGCTGGCCTTGATTTGATTCAGCTGTTGACGCCTCATCAGCTGATTAATTATCTTGCCCTATTTAAGGGAGCAGCTTCTGTCACTCGGGGCTGCAACCTTGCCTTATCCAGTCTGGTTTCCCTACGTCCGAAGCCAGTTTCTTTCAGCGTTAGGTTCCGCCCTCGCTATTTGCATGTAAGTGTTGTATCCTTGTCTCCTGTCAGTCTTCCCAGTTCTCAATTTATAGTTTGGGTGTTCTAGTCATAGTCTTTATTTGTGTTTTACCCCACGTGGCTCATTGTTTTGTATCATTGTTCCTTTCCTTAATAAATACGCAAACTCACTAGTTGCCTATAGGGTCTCATTAGTGGTCCGCCAGGACTGCACCATGACAGTTTTAAGATGTTTTTGCAAGGAAAATGCCAATCCGGGGGCTTCTTTTATTCCCCTTTCAATGTAACGGTATGACCCCACTCTCACTCTATCAGCAGTTTTAAACAGTCAGTGGGCCTTAAAAAACTGGTGTTGTTTTGCTCATGCACAGTGACAATTAGGTTTTTAGGTATGAATACCTAACGTGAGTTAGGTATTCATAATACAAAATGTATTATGAAACTCTTGATAATGACAGACAGTGGTATGACGACAAATTAGTTTTAATTGAGAAGCAGGCCCCATATCTCATTCCAAAGCAAAACTGGCCAAAAGACATGGAAAAGTGGGCTAGCATCACCTATCCAGACATGTACAAAGCTAAATATATTTCTTTATGTTCATAACACGTATCATGCATGTGCAGCATCAGCTCGCCCTTGGCATCAATAAAATACTCTCCCCCTCTCAGAGATTGTTTCATCCCAAAAGACTGCACCAGAACTGTCTTCTTCAATTAGCACACCATCATAAAATCTCTGGAGTTTCCTCTTGCGTAGATAAGGATCCCTTTCGTACCAGGAACTGACCCTCTTAAAAGTCATAAAATTCTTAAAGCTTCCTCCTACCTGTCAGGTTTATGCTGAGAGGACCCTCTGTGAGCCTTTCCAAACATCCATAAAACTCGGAACTGTCTCCCTTGCTGCATGCCAGATCTTGGGGGGCATGATACAGTCACCTAAAAATTATCCACAGCTCAACAGTACCTCCTGGTGGACATCTATGGAATATGTTTCATTACTTTTTGGAACTGATAGACTGGTGGTACTTCTGATTGAACACTAAATCTTTTAAAGTTTTATTCCTCAGGATAAATTCTCAGGACACTGTGAAGATGACTGCCTTTGTGTTGGACAATAATGGGTGAAATAGTTCATTAATCCTTGATTTCAATGTGATTGCATGCTTGGAATGTTTATTAATCATTGCTTTTAATGTGTGCATGCTTGGAAAATGTTACATGAACCTTAGTCTGATATGTGTTAATTATATAAGTACCAGTATAAATGCATGCTCACTGGATATTAGTCATGAATCACTGAAAAGTAGTTTAGATTTCATATTAAGTATATAAAATGAATTTCATAGAGAATGTATGTGCTCTGAAACTTGTGTCAGTTATCTGACTGGTACCAGCCAATCACCAGGCTGTCTCTTTCTGTTGGATTACGCCCTTTCATTTTATTGGTTGGTTACAGACAAAGAACTGCTTCCTCATTGGACTAAAGTTCATCCAAACCTCTTGCTATGGAAGACAATTGGTTATCTTTGATGCAAGTCATATATTTATGATGCTAGAAGTGCGACCCTTTAAAATAGAGGAAAACACCCTAACCATTCAGAAGTTTTGGGGTGTGTTTGAGTCTGTTTAAGTCCTGTGTTAGTCTCTGTCAAGTTTCATCATTTGTTAAGTTTTTCCTGTTTTTCTGGCACCTGAGGAGAGAAACCACCCTTTTCTGTGAGCTCACTATACCTTTGGGAGTCAAACTACAAACGCCTTCTTCTTCCTCTCCCCAGAAGCTGTGCTTATCCTATTGAACATTTTTTTCTTGGACTTTGATTTTTTTTTGCCATTAAAGTGGACTAATAGCGATTTTTGGACTTTTGTTTCCTGCCTGACCCCCACGGACCACGACGCCAAAAGCATTCTGATCTCGTGGGTGTAACGGCCTAACTCCCATCTTCCTTCAGCTTTGGGCTTTTATCGGCGGGTGGACGCCCTAAATTCTGGGCATCTGCCAAAAAGACATCACGCCTGCCCTGGGGATAGCCTCTCCCTCCACTGGCTACACTCTCATGAGCCCCCTGGTTGAGTCCTGTGTTCTGAACGCTGTCCCGGGAAAAGCCGCTGAGCCTTACCCGAACACTTTATCCCTGGCTGGTGCAGACCACCACTGAATATCTGGAGATACAGCTGTTCGTAAGTGAGCCTCCCAATGTTCTATCTTTTGGGCTAAACGTGATGTCTAATACTAAATATAATTGAATATGAACAATCTTTCATGTTAAAAGTAATCCATACGCTGTAGGAAAAGCTACAAGCTGAAAGAAAATTAACATTCTCTTTCTATAAACCTCCGTTTTTTATAGAGTAACTTAGAATCCCTTTTTTCATATAATCAGCTTATGTCACTTTCCCCATAAAATTTTGTCCAATTTTTATGCATATGTTTGTTCAAGTTATTTCACAGGTTTCCATTGCATTACAGTTAAAATCCAGAATCTGGTTTCTCTTGGTTCCACAAAGGTTTAACTATAGACTGTCTGCTCAAGAATCCAGTAACAGCTGATGTGATTTCTAACACCTGTTGATCACTTGAACCTGCTTACAAATCATTTGAATGCAATGCCATTTAACCTGAATGAGTTTCATTAATAAACTTGTGAACCAGAGAAGTTGTATTTGGTTTCTTGTTGCATGTATGCTTTTCTGGGTCACGGCAGAAAAGAATTGTGAAGGTACAGAGATTAGTTATTAATAAAATTGTCCAGATGGGACTGGTGTCCTAAACGAGTGCTTTACTCTCTTCTTTGGTGAGTGGTGCGGTGACTGCGGAAACCTGCCCCCCCACACCTCTGAATAATTTAAGTAATCTTGGTACCTTACCACACTTAGATATAATTACCTCCGCCAAGGAGGTTATGTTTTCATCGGCGTTGGTTTGTCTGTCTGTTTGTCTGTTTGTTAGCAAGATAACTCAAAAAGTTATGGACGGATTTTCATGAAATTTTCACAGACTGTCAGAAATGGGGTATCCTACAGATGATTACATTTTGGTGGTGCTCCGGATCACCATCCAGAAGAAAACCGCCATTACGGAAAATGCCATTTTTGTCAATAACTACTGAACCACTAATCCTATCATTGTGAATCCAATTGCTAATCATATGTTTTCAAGGTCAAGGAATCTGAAAACGTACACATAAACACTGTATGGGGGGAACTGTGGCGCTTGGCGGAGGTCTGCGCTCTCCGAATGCTTTTCTAGTTAATTATTGCTACACGTTTATCCAAATCAGCCCACAAATTATTCACAGAGCCCCCAACTTAATTTTTCCTATTTGTTTTTCTCTGTTTTTGCTCTGTTTTTTTTTTTTTTTTTTTTTTACATGTGATCTAATTTGATTTAGCATTAGCTAAAGGCTGGCTTCATTCAGCACACTCACCTGTCCAGGTGCTTTCAGATGAAGCTGGACATCGTTGTCTTGGTGTCTAATCGTTATCCCTTATTGTTAACAATAAGCAGTTGATTTGTAGATTCACAGCCACTTGTAATAATTGTTATAAAAATATAAACAGTGAAGATTAGTTAATTACATATTACACAAAGTGCTTGTATACACATATCTCTTAGTTCCACACATACACCCACCCACACACAGACATACAAGTCAAACCCACACAAACACCATTCACACACACACATCAGTTGCTTGCAAACATACTACATATACATACACAAACATATGTACATGCACACACACATATAAGCTCCACAGGAAAGTCTCTGTTCCCGTTTCCATATATGTGTGATGCGCTGGCCCTCGCGAGCCAGCTAGAGACGCACAGAGTCACCAGTGAGTTTTCAGTGAGTTTATTTACGGTGAAAAGTGAACAACACAAGATGCAGGAGCAATGACACATGAGTCTCCGCACTTCCGGAGGCGTAAGGCTAGACAGCTCACTTACGAGTCCATAGGAGAGAGACAGTCATACACAGGCAACGGTTGTTTAAGTAATTGCCTACACAAGCCGCTGAAGCGAAGACACACAAAGGTCTACTTTCCGGAAGGGGTAAGGCTAATAGCTCACTTGGTGCCGGAGAAGTGATGGTCAACCACAAGCAGACAAGGTAGATAATGGTCCAAGTCAGCCGTAGCTCAGACGTATAACGACTGACACTGCTGCGTCTTACCGTCGCCAGTGCTGGGCTTATATGGCGAAACTAACGACGGTAATGACGCTCAGCTGGCCGACCGTTGACAGGCGGAAACCCCACCGAGCACCTTCACAATAAGAGCCCGGTGATGCCAGAATACTGCCCGCAGCTGTCAAGGCCGGCAGCGGGACATAACTTTAACCCAAGCGCGATCAGAACCGGCGCTCGGGTCATAACAATATGGGCATGGTGAGAGACAGGAAACAACAGGATAGAGGCCATAAAAACAAGGAGACCCTGGGAGCCATCTGGACGCCAAGAGGACAGTTTGGACAATGGACATGTATTGTTGGAAAGTTACTGGAAAATACCCACTAACTGGAAGACTTTTTTTTTTTTTTTTTTTTTAGCTATGTTGTTCTTTGTTCTGGGTCCTTTCCAGGAGAGGAAGCTGGGAGGACCTATGGCCGTGTACGCTGACTCCCTGTGTGGTTCAATAAAAGTTAGCTGAGAAATAGTATATCTTCTGTGATTATTGGTTGGTTAACTGAAAAGATTCTGCTAACTGTCCAGAAATTAATTTTTACATAATCCTAAAAGCCACAGGCTGATTAGCCGGTGTTCTAACATTTTGGCATCAGAACAACAAACCTTGGGTTACTACACCGTCATTTTCTTCAGTTGTTGTTCACAAGAATTAAGACTTCCCAAGTGAGTGATACTCTTGAATGTTGGTGAAGTCTGGATCTCTGCGTCGTTCTCGAAAAGCCTTAACTCCAGCTAAGGTTAGCTTTAGCAGCTAGCTTGTTCCTGCATGGAGTGTCCCAGCTTTGCTGGTTTCCTGCCAGTAGCCTCAAGGATAAAGTTGTGTTGTTTTTCTCCTCTTTGGAGCCTTCTTTCATCGGAAAGGAAACAGGAGATGAGCAGGATCCAGGTGTGGTTCGTACAGAGGTCTAATCTACCAGAATGATTAGAAGCATCTGTGTAGCTGAGCATAAGGACACATTTTCTGTCTCGCCTGTGTGGACACAGCTAATTTTACAGACTGCAGTCAAAGGTAAGAACTTAGCAAGGAGGGCTAAATAGTAATTTGGATATTCATATTGTCCTGTAGCTTGAAAGTGTAACACTTAAAGTGGCTCAGATCCCCAATAGGTCCTGTTCAACAAACAAGTATGTTTGTTTAGCTCTGTGTGTGTGTGTGTGTGTGTGTGCTGCTGGCAGCAGCTGAGCTGATGAGAACAGGGAGCTTATGAATCTGTGAAAATGTCCACAGAGCATCACAGACTCGTCAATTTCTACAAACCTATTACAAAATGGTCAAAGCACCCACAAGCTGGAATACAAGGAAGGCATCAAGTCAGTTCTAGTAATATTAATATGAGAAAGCCAAATTCTCTTCCGTTTCTCTGATAGTTCCCGAGATAACTCGCCTTGGTTCAAAATAATTGCAGGTAATCAATAAAAAACACTTTCTCCTTCCCACCAGTGTTTGTACAACCAATTATTCCACAGTAGTGCATTATATTTACGTCATTTTCATCCATCCATTCATCCATCCATCTTCTTCCGCTTAATCCTTTTCGGGTCACGGAGGGCTGGAGCCTATCCCAGCATCTTTGGGTGAGAGGCAGGGTACACCCTGGACAGACAACCATTCACTGTCACAGTCATACCTAAGGACAATTTAGAATCCCCAATTGATGCCATTTAACTTAACTTGCATGTTTTTGGCATGTGGGAAGAAACCGGAGAAATCCTGGTGTAAACCCAAGCAGACACGGAGAGAACATGCAAACTCCACACAGATCACTGTTGGTTGGGGGCTGGGATCGAATCCAGGATCCCCCGGCCAAGGGTGAGTTGCTGTGCTGCTGCTGTGCTAACCACTCCGCCACTGCGCTGCCCACATAATTTTCAGCTTTAATGAAACAGAATCACCCGCAGAATCATCCTGCAGCTTCAGTCAATATGGCCACCCATATAGCGACTGGCAGCCGTGTGACGTAATTTTAAAACTATGAATTGCTTTGTTATATGATACAATGTGAGTTATATTACAGGGCACATTGTTATAGTTTGTATTTTCAGGTGGTATTAATATTAACACATTTAAGAGAAAAACCTGAAAGGAAATATATTGCAAATTTACAAAAAACCAAAAACCTGCAATGGAATGAGAAAAAAGGCCAAAATTCATGAGGGAAAAAGTTGCAAATTGATCGTAAAAAGTCACATTTGTAAGAAAAAAGTAGCACATTTATTACAAAACAATCACAAATTTATGAGGAAAAAATCTAATTTATGATTTAAAAATTAGTAAATTTACAAGAAAAAATGTCTCAAATTTAAAAGCAAAACCTGATAAATTTATCAGAATAGCCTCAAATGTACAAGAAAACAAGCAGGCTTGACTTCTACTATGGGCTTTGTCGAGGTCTGTGATAATGGTTTGGTCACACATATCCCTGATAGCATAAGGCTTGGTTATAATGTAAATGTATATTTTACTGCTTTCTTGGGAGTTTAGATTATGTTTAAGGGAGTGTACCTCCCACTCTGCTCCACATTACTTGATCCCTGCACTGTAGTAATTTTATCATACAATAAATTTACTTTTATTTGAATGCAATTTCTTTTTTTCACAATTTCCGTGTTTACATTACCACAAGCTGCATGTTTCAAAACTTCTCCTGATCAAACTTTAATAGAGAATGGACACTGACGTCACTGCTGCAACGAATTGTGAGATAGATCCTCCATGTTAGGAGAGCAGGTGCAGCACCTGCAGCATGTAGAGGAACAGACGGAGGAGTAGCTACTGAAGTGTTTTTTAGGCTGTTGTGTTTTTCCTAAAATCAGGAAGGATTCAGTATTGTACCTACAAGAAAAAGATGCAAATCAAGTGGGAAAAAAACTCTGCAATATGAGAGAAAAACAAGTATAATCTACAAGAATATGTTGTTTATTTATAAGACCATAATTGTGAATTAATTAGAAAAACATTCTAAATTAAAAAGATAAATAGGCAAATTTATGTGTTGCACATTGTAGAAAGTGCAAAATTATTAGAAAAAAAAGCTGTGCATTTACAAGAAGCCCCAGATTAATGAAAAAGAGTTTCGAATTGAAAAAAAAATGTCTTCAGTTTATGTGGGAAAATGTTGCACCCCCCCCCCCCCAAGATTAAAGAGGACAAGGATGCAAACATGAGAAACTTAATGCAGATTACAAGAAAAAAAATGCATATTAGAGAGAAAAACATTGGAAATTTCTGTGAAATAAGATGTACATTTGTAACAAAACAAATTTCAAAGGAAAAAAGGTAACAAATTAAGAAGAAAAAGTTGCGAATTTAAGAAAAAAATATTGCAGATTTAGATGGCAAGAAGTGCTGGTGTTTAGAAAAGGAGTTCCAAATTGATTTCATATTTGGGAGAAATAAATTAGAAGTTAAGAAGGTGATAAAAGCCTCACATTTATGAGATAAATTGCATATTTTTTGCACATATTTACCAACTTTTGCCACCTCGGTGGACGCCAACGGCAGACTGTAGACTGCAGACTGCGGTATCCCGTAGCAGCGTTGCCGGGGTTTCATGCCCCATGTAGGCAGGTCGATGCAAGATTGCGTCCAAAGTGTCGGAACATTTCCTGGTCTTCTGGTTCTCCTGGTTCTGATTGTTGGAGTCCTTATTTGCTGCAGTCCTATTTAAGTTTTGTAATCTTCTTCCTCACTGCTTTGCATTGTGAAAAATCCCTGCAAACTGTGAGCTTATTTTCCAAAAATTATTATGCTCCACTGTGAGCCCTTGAATTCTCGCAGATCCTCCTCTGTGGCATACAAGGCCAGAAGAGCTTTGACCTCCTCATCGGTCCATTTGTCAGTGTTTTGTTCATATTAAAACTTCCCTGTCCATTAGTGATTACAGGAAAAAACCCGGCAAAGTTTCTTTTTAAACATGGCGGCACTGTGAGAAGCAGAAGTCTCTGGCAGTGGACGTAGCTTACAAGTTCTGCCAATCAGCAAACACCTACGTCATATGAGTTCCTGGTTCACCAGAAAAGACTCTGCTTTGAAGCAGGAGCTAAAATGGTTCTGGAACTGACGTCCGTGGTCCCAAGTTCCTATGCTGTCAGAACACAGTAAAACTGACCCTATGTAGTTAAATGGTTATGGTACTGCAAAAGGTTCCTAGAGTGTGAAAGCACCTATTGTATCAGCATATTTTATTAAATTTTTATTTGGCACAATTTCCAAATACAGCTTTGTTATTAAATAAACACAAATTTACTTCACCTTTACCTTCACTGGAGCTGGGAAGAAGATATTGTAATAACTATGTCAGGCCAGTACAGGTGGCAGTGCCCCCCCCCCCCGCCCCCAGTGCTTCCCTGCCACAGGCACTGAGGCGTCAGCACCTTGGTGCTTTCATGAGTCCGGCATTTTAGACGTTTCCTTGACAATTGTTAGATATGACCGCAGGTTTTATTATTCATTCATTCATTCATCTTCTTCCACTTAATCCTTTTTGGGTCACAGGGGGACTGTGGGTGACACCAGAAATGGGTGTCACCCACCAGGAGTGTGAGAGTTGGCAACCCCATGTAGTATGCGCTAACCAGGCTACCACAGTTAGCATTAGCATTCTTCCATTTCACTGTAATTTTCATATGTTCAAAGATAGAGGTTTGAGAGTACTCTACGTAAGATAACTGTAACAGACAAAAGTGCTGTTAAATAAGTACATGTTATACAGCTTGTTGATAAGGAATGCATGGACACAGCCATCTTGAATAATGACACTTGGATAAGGTGAAAGTTACCTGACCTAATGACTCAGAAATCCAACTCATTAAGTCATAGTTGAATGACTCAGAAATATCAACTTATGACAAAACCAGGAATGCACCAGGAGAGTCAGACGTGTGAACACAGCATCAACCGCCTTCTTACGAGCAAAGACAAGTAGAATAGCTAGAAATTCTACTCAAGTAAAAGTAGCATGACCTCATGATACTTTTTTCTTAATTACAAAGTATCTATTGCAAATAGGCCTGGGCAATATGCCTTTTAACGTGTATCGCAATACATTTAGTTTTATTGCGACACACGATATATATCATGATATCTTGAGATCTCCTCCAAACCACTGTATAAATGTAAAACCTTTGCATAAAATGACACTGGCATGATAATAGAAACAGATCCATGTATTGCATTGTTTTAAATTGCATACAAAGGGGGGAGGGGGTAAAATTGAGTTAAATTTAACAAACTTTATTGAACCAGTCAGACAACCCCACTCACAAATTTGCAACAAATAAGAATAAATAATGGTAGGCCTGCGGCGGCATGAAATAAAGCAGCGTTGGTGTTGAGTTTTAAGCAGAGTTTATTAAATCATACCGCCGTCACGAGCTCCGCTCCCGGCGCCGTGCATGCGCGCCGGGAGCGAGCCCAGCGGCTCTCGGGGAAGGAGGACACAAAGTCTGTGTCCAGCAGCAGCAGTTGAGGAAGTGGAATTGAGAGAGCGAGTTACAGAACCTGTGCAGTATTTATACCCAACTCAGACAATACATCAAAGCGGATTCACAGCAGTTGGTACGATCAAAGGGACTGCAGAACAGACATGAGACATTTGCATTTGAAAGACCTACATAACAATAGGCAGATTGCTGTCCTCTGCTCCAGCTTGCAGGACAAAGAGGTTACAAGGCACATCTACATATTGATCTGTCTCTAGGTCACAGTAAGGACAGGATGCATGAACACTATACATGAATGGCACATTACATCACAATACATGAATGGCACATTACATCCCAGTAGTGCAGCGGGAAAAACCAAGAGAAGAGAGCTGACTGTCTCTGTGTGTTGTGGGGGTTGAATCCAACCCGCTACAGGCCTTCCTATTATGGCCTGCAATAAAACCATTACAAACAAAACAAAACAAAAAAGGACTCAACACAATAAAACATGCAAAAAGCAATATATTTTAAAGCCATGTCTTTAGCAGTATAATTTGTGACTGCAGTTGTAATCTCTTTCTATTTTGCACTTTTGTTGTACAGGATAAAGTTTCCAAATGAAGAAGCCATATAGTCACTTTTTTAGACCTGGTTCCTTTAATTTTTTTTTTTTTTTTGTAGGGGCTACCTGGGATGTTGAGAGCAATTCTTAATACATTTTTCATGTTATAGTGGATGACATCTCAAATGGTGAAATAAATCAGTGGTAGTGTGACATAATTTGCACAAAACTGTATTTTGTTCAGTTTTTGCCTTCGGAGCTGGTCCTTTTTTCTCCTTTCGTTCAAGTCTGCTGCAATGCAGCTGGCATGTGTGTGTCATTTCATTTTTCCCCCCTCTCCCTGCACTCTGCTAGTGTTGCTAGATTTTGCATGAAAAAACAAGCATCTCTGCTTGTAACGTGTGGAGTCGGCTTGCTCGGATAGCTGAAAAAGGACCATCAGAAACAAATGGTTTTGGTTTCCCAGAATTGCCAATTTAATTAAATAAGCACATGGAGTGACAGTCTCCTTGCATAACTTCTCTTAACACATTACGGTTATTGTCCATGCGGGAGAGTCCTCTAGTGTGCGTCTGACTCGCAAGGTCACCAGAAAGGAACAGAGTGAGAAGGAGAGTTGGACTGACATACCTGTTGGCACATAGTGTGCCTGTAGCGCTGAGATGCGGTACTACATATGTACATGTACAGACGTGGACAAAATTGTTGGTACCCCTCTGTTAATGAAAGAAAAACCCACAATGGTCACAGAAATAACTTGAATCTGACAAAAGTGGTAATAAGTAAAAATTCTATGAAAATTAACCAATGAAAATCAAACAATGCTTTTGAATTGTGGTTCAACAGAATAATTTAAAAAAACAAACTCATGAAACAGGCCTGGACAAAATGATGGTACCCCTAGAAAAGATTGAAAATAATGTGACCATAGGGACATGTAACACTCTCTAACACCTACTTACTTTAGGTGTAGTCTTGTACCCTTTTGGTAGTACTGGGTATGGCAGTGTAGTTACCTTTAACCTACTACCTGGACAGAAGGGACAATTGGGCCAGGTCAGATAGACTACAGGGTTCGTAGGAGCCTGGAGGGCGTAACAACAGATGACACTACACCGATATATGGAAACTTGCAACTATATATACTGTATTTCTTTTTACAAATGTGTATTATTTACAGATATGTACATTTAATCAAAAAAACAAAACAAAACAAAACACATACCTGTTACAATAATAGATAAAAAAATAAAAATAAAATAGAATCCCTAAAATATACTCCAAATATATTTATAATATATACAGTCCTTCTAGTATCTGTCCCAGGTGACCAATTTGATCACCTTTACCAGTCAATCGGGTTCAGGCTTCGGCTCGCCATCCAGATCTGGAGAATCCACGCTTGTAATCCAGTCCAAACAAAAAAACCTGACCAAGTTAAGCGACACGTGCGTCATGGGGTTCCCACGCTCAACGGCGTTAACAGCCTTTGGATCCCAATCAATCTCAAGTTTTATCCGAGACAAAGACTACTATTAGCACATTAGCTCACCGTCTCCGTAAGGGAACGCGCTCTCTCGGTCGATGTCTCCTGTGACTGAAAGCGTTCTACAGGTTACACACAGACCGAGCGAGGGAGCGCGTGACCCCATTGGCTGTTGCTGCCTAACAAAAGATGCAGCCATTGGTTGCTGAAAATACCAAATAAAAACATTTGGAACTTTATCAAAACTCCCCAGAAAATGTTCCCTACTGTTTTATGAATATATATTTATTTAAATATTCATCTTTAAATTATTTACTCCCATTGTGAAATGGGTGGTTTTCTCTTCAAAAGTGGTATCAATATTCATATTTTTATTCGCGGTTTTAACACTGGGTTACAGACATGTTCAACCAAGATGTGTCCTCTAATTAACATCACAGGTGTCTACAAACTTGTAATCAGTCAGTCGGCCTATTTAAAGGGTGACAAGTAGTCACTGTGCTGTTTGGTGACATGGTGTGTACCACACTAAACATGGACCAGAGGAAGCAAAGGAGAGAGTTGTCTCAGGAGATTAGAAAGAAAATTTTAGACAAGCATGTTAAAGGTAAAGGCTATAAGACCATCTCCAAGCAGCT
Organism: Pholidichthys leucotaenia; assembly: GCA_020510985.1. Classification (NCBI taxonomy): domain Eukaryota; kingdom Metazoa; phylum Chordata; class Actinopteri; order Cichliformes; family Pholidichthyidae; genus Pholidichthys; species Pholidichthys leucotaenia. The sequence continues at coordinate 368,726,275 of CM035836.1, read as the reverse complement.
TGATGTTCCTGTGACTACAGTTCCACATATTATTAAGAAATTTAAGATCCATGGGACTGTAGCCAACCTCCCTGGACGTGGCCGCAGGAGGAAACTTGATGAAAAATGGAAGAGACGGATAATACGAATGGTAACAAAAGAGCCCAGAACAACCTCTAAACACATTCATAGTGAACTCCAAGGTCAAGGTACATCAGTGTCAGATCGCACCATCTGTCGTTGTTTGAGCCAAAGTGGACTTCATGGGAGACGACCAAGGAGGACACCACTGTTGAAAACAAATCATAAAAAAGCCAGACTGGAATTTGCCAAACTGCATGTTGACAAGCCACAAAGCTTCTGGGAGAATGTCCTATGGACAGATGAGACAAAACTGGAACTTTTTGGTAAGGCACATCAGCTCTATGTTCACAGACGCAAAAATGAAGCATACCAAGAAAAGAACACTGTCCCTACTGTGAAACATGGAGGAGGTTCTGTTATGTTCTGGGGCTGCTTTGCTGCATCTGGCACAGGGTGTCTTGAATCTGTGCAGGGTGCAATGAAATCTCAAGACTATCAAGGTATTCTAGAGACAAATGTGCTGCCCAGTGTCAGACAGCTTGGTCTCAGTCACAGGTCATGGGTCTCGCAACAGGATAATGATCCAAAACACACAGCTAAAAACACCCAAGAATGGCTAAGAGCGAAACACTGGACTATTCTAAAGTGGCCTTCTATGAGCCCTGATCTAAATCCTATTGAACGTCTGTGGAAGGAGCTGAAACATTCCGTCTGGAGAAGGCACCCTTCAAACCTGAGACAACTGGAGCAGTTTGCTCATGAGGAGTGGGCCAAAATACCTGCTGAGAGGTGCAGAAGTCTCATTGACAGTTACAGAAATCGTTTGATTGCAGTGATTGCCTCAAAAGGTTGTGCAACAAAATGTTAAGTTAAGGGTACCATCATTTTTGTCCAGGTCTGTTTCATGAATTTGTTTTTTAAAATTATTCTGTTGAACCACAATTCAAAAGCATTGTCTGATTTTCATTGGTTAATTTTCATAGAATTTTTATTTATTACCACTTTTGTAAGATTCAAGTTATTTCTGTGACCATTGTGGGTCTTTCTTTCATTAACAGGGGGGTACCAACAATTTTGTCCACATCTGTACATACACTGCAATAGTGCTGAATGTTACAGATTCCCCCCGGTCAATAAAGGCTGACCTCAGCCGTACACAGCTGGGTAGAAATTGTGTTATACCTAGCCACTTATCAGTACACAGATGTCATGGCAGGAGCAATGCACTTTGCATGACAAAAAGAAAATGCAAAAAAAAAAAAATTATACATACTAGGCACATGACTAGACCCTTATTTTTTCTATTTCAACTTCAGTTCTTTTCTTTGGGAGAAGACAAAACATTAACTTATTGAGCAATTCAACTTGCAAATATAAAGATCACAAAAATAAACATTCTGAAAAACATTTATATAAACATTTTTTGGAAAATTGGTGAAACATCTCTGTCAAATCAAAGCAGTCACCTGGCGTTCAGTCTGTCAGTATGAAACTTATTTGTCCATTTGGTCTCTGACCAACCTGAGGTGATTCTGGGATTTTGTCTCTGTCTCAGGCCGTACCTGCCCAGTCCAGGGTCTGGGGCTGGTGAAGCTCTGTCAGTTTCCTGTTGGAGGTCCTGAAATACATGTCCATCTGATGGGTTATTCAAGTCTGGTGTGGTTAACTAGTCTTCAATATGACCTGTTCGTACATTCTGAGCAGTAGGTGTGGGGTCAGTCTCTCTGTCAGATGAAGCTGATGCCCATGTGTGGAAAGGCTGCATGTTTACCATGTGGAACACTCCAGCATCTTCTCCTGTGTGAGCTCCGCTAAGTCAATAGGGCTGTCTACACATCCGGGCACTTCACATGAACACGCAAAGCGCGGAGGTAACAAAAAAAAAAAAAAGCAGTTTAAAAATTGAAACAATATGGCATCACAATATTATGACGAGCTTTCACTGCAAGACTGGATCTGATATGATCAAAAACTTTAAATTTGTGGTCTCAATAAGTGTCCCTACCATCTACCAGCCAGTATGTGGAAGAATGATTCAACAGAGTTGTCAGAAACAATATTTATTGATATTTGTAACAACGAATAAATGTGCCAGCTTGGCTGTATGTTGCCAGAACACTCCTATAATAGAAAATAAACTGTATCTGCTGTGGAAATCCCCAAAAAGCCATCATGTTTACATTTGCAAAATTTATCCACCGGAGCTCACAGGAAAACCATCCTCCCATTTCCCATGTGGGACACGTAGTTTGTTTACACTCCGGTTTCCTCCCACAATCCAAAGACATGCATGTTAGGTTAATTGGTTGTTCTAAATTGTCCCTAGATATCTGTTTCCTATAGGCCCTTAGAATAGAGGGTTAGTACTAGTGAAAGCGCTTTGAGTGGTCTTTGTGACTAGAAAAGCGCTATATAAGTGCAGGTTAGTTAGTTAGTTAGTTAGTTACACGTAAAAAAAAAGAAAAAAGAAAAAATTACACTCGTTCGCCACGCTAATCCCAACACTTGATTTCAGCTCTACAGAGCTTTGGTCCATTTGTCAGCAGGTGAGAGTCAGTCTTATTTTTAACCTAGTTTAACTGGCAGTGTTAATATGTTTACTCTGAGGCTGATAAACAGCTCAAATTCGAATTAATATTTCTACCGAGCCGACGCGTTTCAATGCTAATGCTGCTTTAGCCAGACCCTCCAGGATTTTGCGAAGTTGCGATTCTACCAATTCCCGCGACTTCAGCAGGTCCTGCATAATTTGAATTTTGTCCAATCACCGCAACTTTACCGCAATTTTGGCCAAAGGTTGTCAATTTCCGCCAATTTCGCCAATCAAATTTGTCTCTCAGTAGCGCGCAGATGTGTATGTCATCAGTCTGACCAATCAAATGTGGTGCTGCATCGCACTCACTTCTGTGTTTACAGTGAGTATATACCAAACACATCAGCAAAAAACAGTGTGTGATTTAAAAAAAACCCACACTCACCTGTGAGTTTTCCCACATTGTTCCTTCATCCATCTCCCCCGGCCCACCGGTGAACATCTCCTCGAGTTTCTGTAATGACCGTGTGCATGAAGTGCCGGGTTTGTGTTGAAAAACGTCCACCTGCATGAAAGCACTTCTGTCTTGGGAGCTCGTGGCCCCAGACACACCGTAAAACCACACAAAAAACAAGTGAATCTAATATTACAGCAAGTGTTGTAACAGTTTATACGTCTTTAGAGGTAAAAGTCACTACTTTATTGTCAGTGAGTTTTAAAGTTGGGACTCTCCAGGCTGAACATGAGCCAATGCGCGATTCGGGCAATCCCCAAGGAGAGCCCCACAACAATAGAAAAAAAAAAAAAAAAAAATCCTGCAAAATCCTGGAGGGACTGTTTAGCTGTTAACTCCCTCTGATGCAAATTCAGGTGTTTTTGACACGTTCGCATTAACTTTAAGTGTAGGCAAGTTTCTTTTAATGATAAATAAGAGTCATAGTTTGGTAAACAGACATACCTGCAGCAGGAGCAATCTCCATTTGTGGCCAGAGGGAGACGTGGGTCATATCATCCCTCAGCCAACTCATATGAAAAGGCAGCCCACAAAATCCTCCTTTGATATGCTCTGGTGGCTGATATGAATCTAATAAAACTTGTATTTTGATTGCCATCACCATCTTTTATAAGATGGTGATGGCTACATGAGCCAGTTGCACACCAATTCAACATTTTCTGTGTTTAAATTTAACTAACATTTGCATAGAAATGCATTGAAATTGTCACTTTTTGTTACCTCCATGCATCGTTCTGCACATTCATGAAATCAGTGACGTAAGCGTAGACAGCCCCACAGTTAACATCCTCAATTTCTGAGTAACACAAAAAGGGCCAATGAATAGCGAAGCTAGTTTAGCTGCAAAATCAGCTTGATTTGGGGTGAGCTCTGACTCTAACAAATCTCCAATGGTAAAAGCAAAATGCATGCGTCGGTGGTCGTAGTAATATTTTTGGTGATTGTGAGCACGAGAAAGTGCAACTCTTGCATGGTCATAAGCTTCCTGAAGTTACTCTTTCAAAGTTTCTATATAAGTGGGGTGTGGCTCATCTGTCCCTTCAAGTGTGGGTTGGGTGACTACGTCAAGTGGTGTTTGTAGTTCTCGACCATAGAGCATCATTGAGGGGCTATGGCCTGTGCTCTAGTGGGGTGCAGTGCATAGAGCGAAACAAATCTGAGGGATGTATTTGTCCCATAATGTATGTTTCTCACCAACATACAGTAAGCACATAAAGCTGGCTTTAGAGTACGATTCACATGTTCAGTAGCATTGGTTTGAGGGTGATAAGCTGTGGTGAGCCTGTGCTCAGTGTTAAGAGAACGTGTTCAAAAAGTTTGCTCACAAAAGCGACTCAATCTGTAATAGTCTGGACAGATCACAAAAATTTAGAATATCTTAGATCTGCCGAACGGTTAAACTCTCGTCAAGTCCAGTGGGCTTTGTTTTTTCTCAGGTTTAATCTCTCCATTACCTACCATCCTCATAATTTCAAGCCAGTTTTCCTCCGACTCCTGTCCTTCCTCTCTCTCTGCAGCTGCTGCTTCTCCTCCGGAAACTATTCTGCCTTCTGTGTTTTAGGATCCCTCTCTTGGGAAATTGAACAGAGGGTCTAGCAGGCCCAGTCCTTTGAACTCATCCCTGAGGGAGGCCCGGCGAATCTGCTTTATGTCCCCTCTGCTCTCCGCAGTGAAGTTATCCAGTGGGGGCACACCAGTTTTTTGGCCTGTCATCTTGGCATTTTCCGGACAATAGAACTGCTGCAACGAGTGTTTTGTTGGCCAACTCTCAGAACAGACGTTCAGAACTATGTTAAAGCATGCCATGTCTGTGCCACTAATAAATCTGATTCTTCACCCCCAGCTGGCCTCCTTCATCCCCTACCCGTCCCTAGTCGTCCCTGGTCACACATAGCCATAGATTTTTTTACGGGTCTCTCTTCTTCATAAGGCAACGCTGTTATTTTCACCATTATTGACCGCTTTTCCAAAGCAATCCATTTAGTTCCCCTATCCAAACTACCCTCTGCTGCCGAGACCGCCAACCTCCTCACTCTCCACGTCATCTGCCTGCATGGGATTCCGATGGACATCGTTTCGGACCGAGGGCCACAATTTACATCACAGGCCTTGAAAGCTTTCTGTCATTCCTTGGGTACCACCATCAGCCTCACATCCGGTTATCATCCTCAAAGTAACGGTCAGGTCGAGCATGCCAACCAGTCTCTGGAGGCCACCCTGAGTTGTGTAACATCCTGTAACCCGACCCCCTGGAGCTCCCACCTGACCTGGGTGGAGTATGCACATAACACCATCGTCTCCTCTGCCACCAGCCTGACGCCCTTCAAGGCTTCTGTGGGGTACACTCCACCATTGTTACCTATGATGGAGAGGGAGATAGCTGTGCCATCCATGGAGGCCCACGCTCGTCACTGTCGCTGTCTGTGGAGGTCCACTTTGGTTGCCCTTCTCTGTTCAACTGAGTGGAACCGCCTCTACACAAACTGCAGACGTGTATCGGCGCTGAAATACACCGTGGGTCAGAAGGTCTGGTTGTCTGCCGAACAGGTGCCATTGAAGACCAAGTCACGGAAGTTGTCACCACGCTTTCTGGGCCCATACCGCATTTTGAGCATCATCAATGATGTCACCGTTCGGCTCAAGCTACCGCCAACTCTCTGCATCCACCCGACCTGCCACGTGTCACAGATTAAACCCCTCTCCGCCAGGCCCCTCTGTCCTCCCCGGAGCCTCCTCGTCCTCCCCAGGTCCTCGATGGCCATACCACCTACACCATCCAGAGGACTCTGGACGTCTGTCGTCGGGGCCGGGGCCTTCAATATCTGGTCCATTGGAAGGGTTATGGACCAGAGGAGTGGTTGTGGATCCCCGGGTCCTATTTCCATGATAAGGGTATGATTTGGGCCTTCCATCGGGTGCATCCTAACAAGCCTGGAGGGATGCCAGGAGGCACCCCTTGGACGGAGGGGGGGTGGGGGGGGCACTGTGATGATCAGGTGAGCGTGCTCCCCCTCCCCTCCTGTGTGTTTTCCCTCTGTCTGTTTCTCGGCTCCAGAGCTGATCAGCGCACCTGCATGATTGGACACACCTGCTGCTTCCTGGTTTACCAGCACATAAACGAGCCAGTTTGTGAATGCTTCTCTGCTGAACCGTTGGGTATTGCTGCCTAAACAACCAATGTTAATGTTGTTTGCCGTTTATTGTTCCCCAGTGTTCTTACCTTTTTGTGTCTTCTCCTCTTCTCTGCTCACAAAAGGGGACCCTCTGTCTGAAATGAGGTATGTTGGAGTGCTATGCCGTGAAAATACTTCACTGATGAATTTCCCTGCCACGACCTGGGCTGTAGCTTCTCTTACTGCATATGCTTTGACTCACTTTGAAAAGTAGTCGACAAAGACTAGAATGTATGCATTGCCATTTGATGTACATACATGGCAAGGGGCCAGTGAAGTCCACACCAGTATATTTCCTGGGCTGCTGGGGGTGAATAGGCACCATAGGTCCAGCTGGCTTTTTCTGGCTCGATTTAGTGAGCTGACAAACAGTGCATGAAGTGACGTATGTGTGATGATCAGGTGAGCGTGCACCCCCTCCCCTCCTGTGTGTTTTCCCTCTGTCTGTTTCCTGGCTCCGGAGCTGATCAGCACACCTGCATGATTGGACACACCTGCTGCTTTCTGGTTTATCAGCGCATAAAAAAGCCAGTTTGTGAATGCTTCTCCGCTGGACCGTTGGGTATTGCTGCCTAAACAACCAATGTTAACCTCTTGCACTCCGTTGTACTGCGGGCGGACACGTTTCTGCGTCCTAGAGCGCACGAGGGCGCACGAGGGCGCTGCGTCCTAGAGCGCACTGAAAAAAAAGCTGCATTTCCGTTCTTCCACTACAGACACAGCCGCGAACAGAAAGCCAAAGGAGTGCTTTGATTGGTTTAGATGTGATTGACCTCTCATTCGACTAATAAGAGCCTTGAATTGGGTTTCTGAAACCTTGAAGAACCAATGACTGAAAACCTAGCAAGAAGGACCCGCCTACCAACGGCTGTGAATACAGCCAGCCAATTGAAGCACAGAAGTTTGAAAGCTGTTTTGTGTAAGGCTGGGTGACACACAGGCGTTCGCCAGTCTTTTTTTCTAACTACTGTTCTTATTTGTTTTGAAAAATCGTTTGCCAAAACCGCAATCATGGAAGCGCAAAACCGCAATAATGGAATTATGGTTTGACCGGGTCGCGTGACCAGAACCACGAGTCCGTAACAAGCGGACCAGCATCATGTTCGTCTGACAATGAGGAAGAGAGGTTCGCCAGCGACATTGCTGTTGTGGACAGGTAAGTGTTATAAGCTAAATTATTCTTTATCCCTGAAAATTGTAATCCAAATGACTTTTGACCGATCGGTAAATTACAACTGTGCGTCATGTTGCGAATGCCCCCCCCCCGCTACTCTTCTGTAGCGGATTGCAGATATATTGCAGATATTTTAGTGCAACTGTGTGTAGTAGGCCGCGGCGCACCGTCACCGCTTTCCATCATGTAGCGATGGGCGATGTCCGTCCTCTGTAGCGGGGGTGGGGGGTGGGTGGGAGTTGCTATCTTCTACATTACAGATATTCTAGAATAATTTTTAGTGCACTGTAGGTTATTTTTTCTTGTAAAAAAAAGCCACACATTTTTTACGTGGCATGCTTCTTTGTGTGTGGGGGCTTGTTTGTTCATTCATTCATTCATTCATGAATGAATGAATAAACAACCCCCCCCACACACACAGCCCTTCACCTTTCATTAGAGCCCAAGATGAAGCTTCTATATTGAATCATTCAAAAGTTACAGACGTTTTTCCAAACTGTGCCATTTGGCACAATTTGGCACAGCTCAAAAACGCCTGGGAACAACCTAAGAAAAAAGCTGTGTAATATATTCATTTTTTGTGGTATTGTTACAAAATTTTGACCTCAGCTGGATAACACTTGGTTCTACATTTCTGTTGCATTTTCCAGCCAGTATCTGTAGCTGTGTGTTATTTGCAAGCATTTGTATCCAAAAAAACACCCAGGCGAAATTTATTTTCTTCAAGTTTAATATGTTTAGATGACTGTTACTCAGTGGCAGGAGCACTTAGAGAGATTATGACTGTTTTGCCCAAAAATTCAAAGCGTTTTCTTTTAAATGAGACCAACCCCATGAAGATGCTGCAAAGGGTTGAAGAACAGCTTTTGATTTACTTTGGGTACGTTATTTTTTGGCGTTTTTAGGGAAATTGACCAGAGTGCAAGGGGTTAATGTTATTTGGCATTTATTGTTCCCCAGTGTTCTTACCTTTTTGTGTCTTCTCCTCTTCAGGTTTGCTGCCATCTCAGTGGTGTATCTCCAGGGCTGCACACACTCACCTGAACCTTTCATCACTAGGACAACATCAACTCCACCCAGGTCAACTCACTTCTCCTCTCCATTCAGCCATCTCCCCTTGCTGTCATCCCGCTGGTGTTTCCCCCACCAGCTCCAACCATCACACGCTGGAGTTCACTGCCGGACTCTCTGCTCGGGTTGTAAGTTTCTCTTCCTCTCTTTCTTATCTCCTCTCTTATCTCCCGAGTCACCTCCCTTTGTCCTACAGAGGAGGACAAAGTCTTTTTGTGTATTTAATAAGTTTACGTTATTGTGCGCTTCATTCATTCAATCATCTTCTTCGGCTTAATCCTTTTCAGGTCACGGGAGGGCTGGAGCCTATCCCAGCATCTTTGGGCAAGAGGCAGGGTACACCCTGGACAGATCGCCAGTCCATCACAGGGCAAACACAGAGAGACAGACAACCATTCACTCTCACAGTCATACCTAAGGACAATTATTGTGCGCTTTTGTTTATTAAACTGTACGAAACATAACCACCTGAGTCTGTGTGTTTATCTGGTGTTGCTGCTTTGCGTTTGAGCCTCTGGGTATTTAATCATGACAGTATGTCTTGACGTCAGGAGCCATCGATGGCCAGTAGAATCTGTGTCGCAGCCTCGCCAGTGTTTTTGCAATACCCAAATCACCGGCAGTATGGTTATCATGGTGATAACTAAGCAAAGAACTGCAAATTGCCAAGGTGTATAGAGATTGAACCTTTTCAAAGGATGCAATGCACAGTTTGCTTTAGGGTCTTGAAAGTACAGTAAGCCATCAACAACAGCATATTGTGTTGACTTGTCCCTGTCTGTCTGGGTGTCATTTTCAAGATTTTTAAGGAGGTCACCAGTGAGAGAGTTCTCCAGTTACAATTGTCTGATGTGTGGGTGGCCTGTTAACATTACTGCAATATCAGGCAAGATGTCTGGCGGACCCTCAACTGTAAGGGAGAGTGGGTTCCTAGACAGCACATCTGGCACTTTTTTCGTGCACCTGGTTTGTGTACCATGGTAAAATCAAAGTCCTGGAGACGTAATGACCACCTGGCCAGCAGGCCACATAGATTGGATCGTGACATTAGCCATCTTGCTATACAAATAAAGTTATTATTATTATTATTATTATTGTTATTATCTTAGGCTGTTGTGGTCTGTGAAAACCATTATGTGGAGGCCTTTAATGTATGACCTGAAATGTTCAAGTGCCCATATGACTGCTAGGCACTCCTTTTCTGGAGCTGAATAAGGCTTTTCTGACTTGTGCAGTGAACGCTTGCGAACGCGACAGCAATGTCATGGTTTTTGTCATCTTTCTGCATTAACACTACACCTAATCCTAAATCACACACATCTGCATAGTTGAAAAGGGGTGAGTAAAATCTGGAAATGTCAGAACTGGAGCTGATATCACACATTGTTTGAGCAGGTCCATGGATGACTGGCACGCTTTACTCCAGTGAAATGGGGTGTCTTTTCTTGTGAGCATACGAAGCAGCTGCAGGAATAGTTTTTAGCAAATCGCCTATAGTAACTGGTTAAACTGAGGAATTATCTTACTTGTTTAACTGTAGATGGGGTTATGAACGCCATCATAGCTTTAACTTTGTCATCGTCTGGCATTATACTGTTTGGTGTGATTTTGTAACCAAGGAATGTGTATTCATTCAAGCAAAACTGGCATTTGCTCAGTTTCAAGGAGAGGCCAGCACCTTTTAATCTGGACAGGACTTCTTCAGTGTCAAGTAGGTGTTGTTCAATTGTGGGAGAGGCAATAACAATGTTGTCAAGAGCCATGGCACAGGATTTGTATGTTAGGCCGGCAAGAATTGTGTTCAGTAGCCTCTGGAAGGTTGAAAGAGTGTTGCAAGGACCAAAGGGAAGCATGCAAAACTGAAACAAGCCGCAGTGTGAGACAAAGGCTGTTTTTTCTCTTGACTCCTTTGCAACTGTTACCTGCCAATAACCTCAAGAAAGGTCAAGTGTAGAGATGAAACGACCCCTTGCTAAGAAGTCAAGTAACTCATCAATCCGGGACAACGGGTATGAGTCCTTCACAGTGACTTGGTTAAGTCCCCTGTAATCAACACAGAATCGCGGGTCGGTACCAGGCTTATTTGGTCTGTGCACAATGATCACTGGCACAGCCCAAGGGCCAGATACAGGCTCAATGATACCGTCATGCAGCATCTGTTGGATCTGCTTTTCAGTCAGTTATTTTTTCAATGGAGAGATGCAATAAGGAAGAAGACTGATTGGCTTTGCATTTCCTGTATCGATCATGTGTTCTGTTAAGTCAGTGTGGCCGAGGTGGCTATCAAACATGTCTTTGAAGCATTCAAGTAGATTTACCAAGTCTGTCTTTTGATCCAACCGTAAACCAGAGTTATGGACTTTGTCACAAAGTCATTGGACAATGACCCTATAACGTCACTTGCAACATTTTGGCAAGGAAGCATTGAGTAATCACTCTCATCGACAGAAAAAGGTGGGTTATCAGAATCAGAATCAGAATCAGAATCAGAATCAGGTTTATTGCCATTGTTCATGTAGTACACAAACTAGGAATTTGTCTCGGTACAATGCTGCAACATTAAACATGATAAGATAAGAGAAATAAACTATACATGTAATAAAGTGTAGGATAAGATTAAGTGATACTGGTCAACAGTTAAATATATATTAGCCAGCAGCAGATACTGTGGAGAACTATATAGTGCAGTCGGTAATGCAGGAAGAAAACAGTGATGATTGACATGAGTCTGGTTGAGCTGCTGTACATGGTGCACGAGAGTCACTTAGTGTTCAGCAGTCTAATGGCAGAGGGGAAGAAGCTGTTCATGTGACGGGAGGTTTTAGTCTGGATGGACCGAAGTCTTCTACCAGAGGGGAGGGGGGCAAACAGTACGTGACCAGGGTGTGAGGGATCGGCTATGATCCGGCCAGCACGCCTCCGGGTCCTGGAGATGTACAGATCCTGAGAGATGGGAGCTTGCAGCCGATCACCTTCTCAGCAGTGCGCACGACGCGCTGCAGCCTTAGTCCTGTCCCTGGCAGTGGCTCCTGCGTACCACACGGTTATGGAGGTGGTGAGGATGGGCTCGATGATGGCTGTGTAGAACTGCACTAACATCTTGGTGGGTAGCTTGAGCTTCCTCAGCTGCCGCAGGAAGAACATCCTCTGCTGGGCTTTTTTGATGAGTGAGCTGATGGTCAGCTCCCATTTGAGGTCCCTGGTGATGGTAGTGCCTAGGAAGCGGAAGGAATCAGCAGTGGTGATGGGAGAGCCTGGAGAGGGTGAGGGGGGGCAGAGGAGTAGTGACTTTCCTGAAGTCTACAATCATCTCCACTGTCTTCAGAGCGTTCAGCTGCAGGTTGTTATTGCTGCACCAGGACGCCAGCTGGGCCACCTCTCTCCTGTAGGCGGACTCGTCGCCGTTGGAGATGAGCCCGATGAGGGTGGTGTCGTCCGCAAACTTGATCAACTTGACAGACTGGTGGCTGGAGGTGCAGGAGTTGGTGTAAAGGGAGAAGAGTAGGGGGGAAGAGTACACAGCCCTGGGGTGATCCGGTGCTGATGCTAGTATAGTCTGAGACAGTCTTTCCCAGCCGCACATGCTGCCTCCGGTCCGTCAGGAAGTCGATGATCCACCTGCAGAGGGAGTCAGGCACGTTGAGCAGGGACAGCTTGTCCCGAAAGCAGAGCGGGGCGGATGGTGTTGAATGCGGAGCTGAAGTCCACAAACAGGATCCTGGCGTAGGTTCCCGGGGAGTCCAGGTGCTGCAGGATGGAGTGGAGGGCCAGGTTGACTGCATCGTCTACAGACCTGTTGGCTCGGTAGGCAAACTGCAGCGGGTCCAGGAGAGGGGTGGTGATGGACTTGAGGTGGGACAGGACCAGGCGCTCAAAGGACTTCATGACTACAGAGGTGAGCGCTACAGGTCTGTAGTCATTAAGTCCAGTGATCCGTGGCTTCTTGGGGACAGGGATGATGGTGGAGGATTTGAGGCAGGACGGCACGTGGCATAACTTAAGGGAGGTGTCAACAAGCACTGTTCTAGATGGAATGTGAATTGTAACAGATGCTTTCATCATAAAATCCATCCCTAGCACAAATGGAGAAGTGAGATTATTGATTATGGCAAAGCGATGGTACAGTATATCTGTTTATTCATGAAGCCAATCAATAGCCAAACAATTCCCTCAGGTGTACAAGGAGCATTATCAGCGAGCGACAATGGTGGGTTGTGCCATTGTTGAGCTTTGTTGCTAGTTTTAGCGTTGAGCAGGATACTCACTCTTACGGCCAAGAGCGAGGCTCCTGTATCAAGTGTGGCCTCCAAGGGCTCAGACTGGAAATGTATTTTGACTCTGAAAGGTGTGTTCCAGGATGACTGTCAATATCTGTCCTCCACATGGACAATTTGGACAGTTTGCTCGTCTGAGTCCTTTTGAGCACGGGTGCGAGGCTCTACTAACATCTGGAGGGGGGACTGCCTCAGTAAAATGTCCTCCCTCCTCTTAAAGTTTAACCGCGGTTCTCTGATCTGGCAATCAGGAAGAAGGGCATTTCCATCGACCTCACTGGTATCACTGAGTGTGAGAGACCCTGGAGCATGTTTTGATTTTGTGATGGGGCCTGTGGATTTTCAGATGCATGAGGCCTTATGTGCATATCAGGATTACATAGTGGTCAGTTGCACATAGGGAAACCTGGCTTAGAGCATTTAAAACAGTAGGCTACCTTTTATTGATTTTCTTTATGGGGCCTCTGATCATATTGTAAACTACTGTGGGCCCAGAACAGAGTGAAGTTTATGGGCTTGCAGCAGGAAATCCACCACTGAAGGAATAGGCATGCCATAAAGGGTAACTCTACATCACTCAGGTGTGTGTCTGCAAATCAGATCTGTAGTGATACAGAATGGTCATTGAATGTATCATGCGCGCATGCGCATAAGTGTGTGGAGATTCTACCAGTAAATGAGGTGAACCTGTGCTCTGGTCTCGTGGTCCCTTTATTATACATATTTCATAAGGTACACAGTACAATACATGGTGTCAGAAGTCGGCGACCCGTCTCTAATATGAAGACAGAAGCTTAAAAAAGCATGTAAGCAAAGTTTCCTTCCAGTTGGGCTGTACAGAGGAAAAAAAAAGTTTTCAAGTTCATGAGCTGAACTAGCAAGCATTCCAAGCTAGCGACAACGTGACGAAGACGTCGGAAGGTAATGGATACGTTAGTTTCGATAAGCCCGCCCGAGGCATTTGACTTCAGGGACGTCGCTAGTTGGCCAAATTGGGTCAGGCGTTTTGAAAGATTCCGCATAGCTGCCGGACTCGACCAGAAGAGTCAAGAGTATCAAGTGAACTCGCTAATATACACTATGGGAGACTCGGCAGATGATGTGCTTAACACTTTAGCACTGGCTGAAGCGGACAAGAAAGACTACGAGAAAGTAAGAGACGCTTTTGAAAAACATTTCATCTGTGAACATAACGTGATATACGAGAGGGCCAAGTTTAACAAACGCTGCCAGGAGCCTGGTGAATCAGCCGAGGCGTTCATCACAGCCGTCCACAAGCTAGCTGAGTATTGTCAGTATGGAATCTTCAAAGAGGAGATGATAAGAGATCGCTTAGTCGTGGGTATTAAAGACCACACACTTTCAGAGAAGTTACAACTCGACTCAAAGCTAACTGTAACGAAAGCAATGACGAAAATTCGCCAAAACGAGGAAATTAAAAAGCAACAAACCACACTGAGACAGACTAGCACGGATGGTGTTGAAGGAGTTAATATGGATGCAGTTAGGTTCAAGCAAAAACAAAAATCGGGTCAACAAGGAAACAAAACAAATCACAGACCAGGTCTGACAAATGCAAAAGACAGATGTGGCAGGTGTGGAAAAGCACATGGAAATTCATTTAAAGAATGTCCTGCTCGCAATGCAGACTGCAAGAAATGTCAGAAAAAGGGGCATTTTGTTGCTTTGTGTAAAACAAAAATGAGAGTGGAGGAACTTCAGCAGAAGGACATGAGTGAAAGTTTGGAGACTTTGTTTTTGGGCACAATGACTACTACACCTAGTGCAGTGTGGAAGAAGTCGATTGGAGTAAATGGCCAGCAGGTAGTGTTCAAGCTCGACACCAGCGCTGCAGTGACAGCCATCCCAAAACACATGTACTCTGAAAAGCTGCACGGGAAACTTTCACCAACAAGCAAAAAACTGTGTGGACCAAACAATGTTCCTATCGCAGCACAGGGACGCTTCACCGCCGACATGAGCTACAAGGGCTCTGTTGTGAAGCAGCAGGTGTATGTTGTCCCAGGGTTAGCTACTCCACTACTTGGCTTGCCAGCCATACAAGACCTCAGCTTGCTTAGTCAAGTAGATGCCATTGCAACAGAGAATGCTTATGTGAAGCAATATCCCAGAGTGTTTACTGGTTTAGGGAAGCTAGAGGGTGAATATAGGATTAAATTGAAAGAGAATGCCACTCCATTTGCCCTAGCGGTGCCACGCCGCTTGCCTCTGCCATTAAGAGGGAAAGTTCAAGAGGAGCTGAATAGGATGGAGGCAATGGGAGTTATTTCACCCATCGAAGATGCAACTGAGTGGTGCTCCGGAATGGTCGTAGTACCAAAGCCAGACGGAAAAATCCGTATATGTGTCGATCTCACCCACCTAAATGAGAACGTGTGCAGAGAAAGACACATCCTCCCTGCAGTTGATGAGACGCTCGCTAAACTAGCTGGAGCTAGAATTTTTTCAAAGCTAGATGCCACTGCAGGTTTCTGGCAAATCCCTTTGCATAGAGAATCGTCCCCACTCACCACCTTCATCACGCCATTCGGGCATTTTTGTTTCAACCGACTTCCTTTTGGAATATCCTCAGCACCAGAGCATTTCCAGAAGCGCTTGACACAAATGCTGGATGGCCTGGAAGGAACGGTCTGTCATGCAGATGACATCTTGGTGTTTGGAGCTATACCACAGGAACATGATGAAAGGCTGCATCGAGTGCTGCAACGCCTACAGCAGCGAGGCCTCACCCTGAACGACAAGTGCCAGTTTGCAGTGACTGAGGTGAAATTCCTTGGGCATATCGTCAGCGGAGAGGGAATACAGCCAGATCCCGACAAGATCAGGGCCATTGCAGCCATGCCACCACCCAAGGACGTGGCAGACGTCAAAAGATTCATGGGGATGGCGAATTACTTGCGAAAGTTTTCCCCAAACATTGCAGAGATCACAGGACCGATCAGGGACCTCCTGAAAGCTGATAACACGTGGACATGGGGGCCAGCTCAACAGACAGCCTTCGCAAAGGTGAAAGAAGAGCTCAGCTCATCAGCTGTACTTGCCCCATACTGCACTGACAGGCCGACTAGGGTGTCAGCAGATGCATCCTCCTACGGACTGGGGGGTGTTTTGTCACAACTTCAAGCTTCAGGAGAGTGGAGGCCAGTGGCCTTTATTTCCCGCAGTATGACAGAAACTGAGCGTAGACACGCCCAAATTGAAAAAGAGGCCCTGGCCATCACGTGGGCGTGTGAACAGTTCCAAACTTACCTCCTGGGCCTGCACTTTGAGGTCAGAACAGACCACAAACCCTTGATAAGTCTCCTCAGCTCAAGAGCACTTGATTACATTCCCCCTCGTGTGTTGTGATTCAGATTGAGACTCCTGCGGTTCACATACACCATTGTGCATGTTCCGGGAAAAAATCTCATAGCAGCAGATGCTCTTTCAAGAGCTCCCCTTCAAGGTGCAACAACAGAGGAGGATCTCGTGCTCCAGAGTGACGTGAGAGCTCACATCAACGAAGTCATTCAGCAACTGCCTGCATCACAAGAGAAACTGATGCAGATTAGGCAAGCTCAGGAAGAGGATCCAGTGTGTGCGCAGCTGTCTTCTCTGATCCGCACAGGTTGGGACAGACTGAGTTCAGCTCCGCAGCTGAAGTCCTATTGGCAGTACCGAAATGACTTGTTGATGGCTGATGGTCTCCTGATGAAAGGGAAAAGAATAGTGATTCCAGCAAGCATGCAACCAAACATTTTGGAAACGCTTCATCAGGGCCACCAGGGAATGGTGAAGTGTATGGCGAGGGCTCATGAAGCAGTATGGTGGCCAGGTCTGACACGTCAGATAAAAGAAAAGGTACGCCAGTGTGAAGTTTGTGCTAAGGAATGTCACAATGCACCAGAACCTCTCCTGACCACACCCTTGCCATCACGCCCATGGCAAAAGCTAGCCGCCGACCTGTTTGAATGGAAGAAAGGTCATTACTTGGTGGTCATTGACTACTACTCCCGATTCATTGAGGTTGCTAACGTCACAAGCACTCTAGCATCAGCTGTGATTCTTAAAATGAAAGCCATCTTCAGCCGTCATGGAGTGCCTGACACACTCATCACCGACAACGGCCCACAGTTTGCAGCAGCAGAGTTTGCAGAGTTTGCTGCAGATTACAAATTCCAACATCTCACCAGTAGCCCCCGTTACCCCCAAAGCAACGGAGAAGCAGAACGTGCTGTTAGAACCGTGAAGGCCCTGTTGCAGAAGAATGAGGACCCTCACAAAGCGCTGATGGCATACAGAGTGACCCCTCTCGCTCATGGGGCATCTCCCGCGCAGCTCCTAATGGGGCGTAACATCCAGACACCTCTCCCAGTGTGTCCAAGCACCCTCACACCAGCTTGGCCGGACTTGAGAGCTTTTGAGTTGAAAGACGAAGAGCTTAAAAGAAAACAGACTGAGGGATATAACACACGGCACAGAGCACAGGAGAAGAAACCGCTCCAGCCGGGCCAGAGAGTCTGGATCAAGAACGAACCATGCACTGGAGTAGTTTCCTGATCAGCGGGGACACCGAGGTCCTATGTCGTTGACACTTCGAAAGGCTATCTCAGAAGAAACCGCTCTCATTTGAGAGTTGTGCCTTCACCATCGACCACCCCAGATCCGGGGATACACACCAGAGTGGGCAGAGCGGTCAAGCCAGTCAAAAGACTGAATTTGTAGTATAGTGTTGTGTGTATACACGGAGCAGAATAAACCTCCATACCACAACAGAGAGGATCAGGTAGTCCACCCTGCCTCTCAGTTAAATTCTTATGTGTTATGTGTTTGAATGTTGCAGTATTGTGGAAAAAAAAAAGAAAAAAAAAAGGAGGGGACAAGAATGAGATGAAGAATGAGATGCAGAAGGTGTACATTCAAAGTTTATTTTGAGGATTTATGTTTAGTCTTAAATTTTTGTAAACAGCTGGGAAACACTGGTTTAAAAGGGGGAGATGTAGTGATACAGAATGGTCATTGAATGTATCATGCGCGCATGCGCATAAGTGTGTGGAGATTCTACCAGTAAATGAGGTGAACCTGCGCTCTGGTCTCGTGGTCCCTTTATTATACATATTTCATAAGGTACACAGTACAATACAAGATCAATTTGGTCTTTTTTGGGTGACGGACTCTGAAGTTTCTTAAATTAATTTATCATGTGAGCGACAAATGTGGGGAGAGTTTCATCATCTGACTGGACATGATCTAGGATTCCTCCCATGACTCTTTCTTGAATGTCAGCAGGAAGAAGAACTGAAATGAGAAGCTCACAAAAGTTCACCCAAGTGGCAATGTGTGGACTGAGCACTCTGAACCATTTGCTTGGTTCTTTAGCCAGAAAGTGAGGTAGCTCATTTAACATTTGGACGTCAGTAAGCTCTAAAGCTGATTTGTAAGTTTCAACTGTGTGTAACCATTCCTCTGGATGCACCTCACCATCACCGGTAAATACTGGCATTTCTAATTTGTCATGGTGCAGGGCAGCTACAAGCACTCTAGAGGTCTTGTAAAGCTCAGATCGATTTGATTGAAATGTTATATTATTAGGTCGGGTGTGATCGGTGAACTGTTCCCGAGTGGGTGCAGGGTCAGCCCATGTTTCTGCAGGGAAGTGAGGTGTGGAAGCTGCTAATGGAACAGACATTTTTAGTGGAGTGGCATGTTTCATGTCGCTTGGTACACCGGCTTGTGTGCATCATTTGTGTGTACTCATTTGTAAGTCAAGTGATTCATGCAAACATTCTTGTAGTTTTGCAACTTCCCCTTGTAGGTTACGAACCTGTGACTCAAGGGCGGGCTTAGCATGCTGGAGTGTGACACGTCTCATCCTGTGACCTATGTCAATGTCAGGGTGAAAGGCAGGCAAGTCCTCAAAGTTATCAAGCAGGAAGGTCATTGTGTCACTTCATGCAAGGGAAAAAGAATATGATTAATATGTTAATTTCCAACAGAAAAACTGTAAACCGAAAGGTACAAGATTCAGTGTCTGCAATGTTTGTCATGAACCTGGGTTTGGTGGGTTCAAACCCAGTTCTGACTTATGGTTATTTTGCCCTATTTTCCACCACGTGCTTCAGGGATCTATTGGACCTTCGCTCCCTGACAGCTCAGGCACGACCCCTTCTCCTGTCAGTGCCATCAGCTGTGCTTCAATACGGGTGTTCACACACATACACACACTCACTCCATTCATTCCCATTTACACGCTCAGACACTCACTCATGACATCAGGGTTTAATTATGTTCAGCCCACTCTTTCTCACACCAGCAATCCTTTCCCTCGTTAGAATTGTGATTACAAATACGCTACGTTTGTGGGAAGAGATTGTCGGGGCATTTGACCTCATACACTACCGTTCAAAAGTTTGGGGTCACCCAGACAATTATTTTGTGTTTTCCATGAAAAGTCACACTTATTTACCACCATGAGTTGTAAAATGAATAGAAAATATAGTCAAGACATTGACAAGGTTAGAAATAATGATTTGTATTTAAAATAATATTTTTTTCCTTCAAACTTTGCTTTCGTGAAAGAATCCTCCATTTGCAGCAATTACAGCATTGCAGACCTAACATGATTGCACAAGGGTTTTCTAATCATCCATTGGCCTTCTGACGCAATGAGCAAACACATTGTACCATTAGAACACTGGAGTGATAGTTGCTGGAAATGGGCCTCTATACACCTATGTAGATATTGCACCAAAAACCAGACATTTGCAGCTAGAATAGTCATTTACCACATTAGCAATGTATAGAGTGTATTTCTGATTAGTTTAAAGTTATCTTCATTGAAAAAAAGTGCTTTTCTTTCAAAAATAAGGAAATTTCTAAGTGACCCCAAACTTTTGAACGGTAGTGTACATGTAGCATGTTCCTTCATGTGTGTATGTACACCCATCACCTTCGAGTATTCAGCTTGTCATTTGCAGACGGTAAAGCCCTGGATGCTATCGGCTGACCCTGCTTCATTCCTTCATCCACCAGACTGCATGGATAGTCCCGGATCGCTCCGGTTCTGTAAGTTATGTTTGCCTTTCTCCCTGTGTCGACAGTAGCTCTGCTGCACTAGGCATTCCCGTCGCCGGGCCATAGAGCATCCGGCAGATGCCCTGCATGTCTGGTGGCTTTATTTCATCATAGCAACTTCCTGTATCTGTGTGATCAATGCTGGACTTGTTATTTTCGTGGTTTATGTTAATAAATGGCACGTTCTACTTTTGCATTTGGGTTTTTCATTCCTTCCCTTGTGCGCCGCGTAATGGCACACGGGGAATTGTGACAATGTCCATCCATCCATCCATCCATCTTCTACCGCTTTTCCGGAGGTCCGGGTCGCGGAGGCAGCAGTTCAAGCAGAGAAGCCCAGACTTCCCTCTCCCCAGCCACCTGCTCCAGCTCTTCAGAGAGGATACCAAGGCGTTCCCAGACCAGCTGGGAGACATAGTCTCTCCACCGAGTCCTGGGTCTGCCCCGGGGTCTCCTCCCGGTGGGACGTGCCTGAAACACTTCAAGTGGGAGGCGTCCAGGAGGCATCCTAATTAGATGCCCATACCACCTCAACTGACTCCTTTCAAAGTGGAGGAGCAGCGGTTCTACTCTGATCCTCTCCCGGATGACTGAGCTGCTCACCCTATGTCTGAGGGTGAGTCCAGCAATCCTACAGAGAAAGCTCATTTCAGCCACTTGTATCCACGATCTCGGTCTTTCGGTCATTACCCAAAGCTCGTGACCATAGGTGAGAGTAGGAATGTAGTTTGACTGGTAAATCGACAGCTTTGCCTTAGAACTAAGCTCCCTCTTCACCACAACAGACCGGTACAATGTCCGCATCACTGCAGATGCTGCTCCAATCCGTCTGTCAATCTCTCGCTCCATTTTCCCCTCACTCGTGAACAAGACCCCAAGATATTTAAACTCCTCCACTTGGGGCGGGAGCCTGTCCCCAACCCGGAGAGGACAATCCACCTTTTTCCGGCTGAGGACCATGGACTCGGACTTGGAGGTGCTGATTCTCATCCCAGCCGCTTCACACTCAGTGGCAAACCGTCCCAGCAAGAGCTGTAGGTCATTGCTGGATGAAGCCAACAGGACAACATCATCTGCAAACAACAGAGATGAGATCCTGTGGTCACCAAGCATGACACCCTCCATTCCCTGGCTGCGCCTAGAAATCCTGTCCATAAAAATTATGAACAGGATCGGTGACAAAGGGCAGCCCTGGCGGAGTTCAACTCTCACTGGGAATGACTCCGACCGAGCGTTGGCAATACGAACCAAACTCTCACAACGGTCGTACAGAGACCAAATAAAGACCAAAACAAGCCCGATACCCCATACTCCCGAAGCACCCCCCACAAAAAACCACGAGGGACGCAGTCAAATGCCTTCTTCAAGTCCACAAAACACATGTAAACTGGTTGGGCAAACTCCCACGAGCCCTCGAGAATTCTTGAGAAGGTAAAGAGCTGGTCCGATGTGCCACGGCCAAGACGAAAACCACATTGCTCCTCTTAAATCTGAGGTTCGACCAACGGCCGGACTCTCCTCTCCAGTACCTTGGCATAGACCTTCCCAGGGAGGCTGAGGAGTGTGATCCCTCTAAAGTTGGAGCACACCCTCCGGTCCCCTTTTTTGAAGAGAGGAACCACCACCCCGGTTTGCCATGCCAAAGGCATTGCCCCCGACCTCCATGCAATGTTGCAGAGGCGTGTCAACCATGACAGCCCTACAACATCCAGGGCCTTGAGGTACTCAGGGCGAATCTCGTCCACCCCCGGGGCCCGGCCACCAAGGAGATTTTTAACCACCTTGGCGACCTCAGCCCCTGTGATAGGCGAGTCATCCCCCTCTTCCATAAACCCTGCTTCCTCTGTGGAAGGCGTATCAGTGGGATTGAGGAGATCCTCGAAGTATTCCTTCCACCGTCCGACGATATCCCCAGTCGAGGTCAACAGTGCCCCATCCGCACCATACACAGTGTGGACAGGGAGCTGCTTTCCCCTCCTGAGCCGCCGGACAGTTTGCCAGAATCTCTTCGAGGCCGACTGCAAGTCTTGTTCCATGGCCTCACCGAACTCCTCCCATACCCGGGTTTTTGCTTCAGCAACCACCTGAGCTGCACTCCGCTTGGCCTGCCGGTACACCTCAGCTGCTTCGAGAGTCCCACAAGCCAACTAAGCCTGATAGGACTCCTTTTTCACCTTAATGGCCCCCCTCACCACTGGTGTCCACCACTTGGTTCGGGGGTTGCCACCACGAGATGCACTGACCACCTTGCGGCCGCAGCTCTGGGCTGCCGCTTCATCAACAGAGGTAGAGAACATGGCCCATTCAGACTCCATGTCTCCAGACTCCCTCGGAATGTGGCTGAAGTTCTTCAGGAGGTGGGAGTTGAAGACCTCCCGGACAGCGGCCTCAGCCAGACGTTCCCAGCACACCCTCACTATACGTTTGGGTCTTCCAGGTCTGAATGGCTTCCTCCCCTGCCATCGGATCCAACTCACCACCAGGTGGTGATCAGTTGACAGCTCTGCACCTCTCTTTACCCGGGTGTCCAAGACATATGGTCACAGGTCTGATGACACGATAACAAAATCGATCATCGACCTGCGACCTAGGGTGTCCTGGTGCCAGGTGTACATATGGACACCCTTATGCTTAAACATGGTGTTTGTTATGGACAAACTGTGGTTAGCACAGAAGTCCAATAACTGAACACCGCTCGGGTTCAGATCGGGCAGGCCGTTCCTCCCAATCACCCCCTCCAGGTTTCACTGTCGTTGCCCATGTGCGCATTGAAGTCCCCCAGTAGGACAATGGAGTCTCCAAGAGTAGCACCCTCCAGCACCCCAGTCACAGACTCCAAAAAGGGTGGGTACTCTGAAACATCATTTGGTGCATAGGCACAAATGATGGTCAGGACCCATTTCCCAACCCGAAGGCGCAGGGAAGCAACCCTTTCGTCCACCAGGGAAAACTCCAATATAGAGGCAGCAATGTTTTGTGACAACGTTTTCTTTCAGATTATTACTGGATCTCTTTATCTTCCCAATAAAGAAAAATTAAATTTAAATAATTATTGAAAATACACTTTAACAGTATGCTTGTTTTTTTAACCATAAATTTAGAATTTAAGGATCTGTGTTTTATGTAAAAGAAGAAATAAGAGGAAAAAATGAGCAAAATCAGACTCAACACACTACTGTTTTCTTTCTACAAAGTGATTTAGAATTAAGAGGATAGTGTGTTTTCCTATAGAATAAAGGAGCAAAATAAAACAGAAAAAAAAAATACCAAAACCAGAATTATTTAGTACTGTCTTTTTTTAAACCCAAGAACAATTTACATTGTGATATAGCTGTATCCTTCTGCAGGGCAGAGAAAAGCCACTTTTTATACTCATTCAAGAGAAGAAAATATCAACACAATTATTAAAACAGGATACAGTTGATGTCCTCGTTCTGGAGCTGTGAATCATGTGTGTGGCCCCTTGACTGAAGTGGGGCTGAGAAGGTCTTAACCCTCTGTAGAGAAGGACACTGCTGACTGCGACAGCCGGTCCAATGAACAAAGCTTCTTGGTTAGGTAAGGACACATGGTGAGGGGCTGGGCAAAGGTGCAAAGCTCCTTGGTGGTGGTGGTGTGGGGGGGGGGCAAGGCGAGGGGCTTGACGAAAGTGTGAAGCTCCTTTCAGTGTCAGGTGATTTGTGGCGTCTTGAAGATGACGTAAAGTCATGTAGTCACAGCATCAATCGGGCAGCAGCGGGCCAGGTGAAGTCACAACACCACAGTTTCCACAGCTGTACCAGGAGCTGGCTCGGCTTTGCATGTGTGCTATCCTCAGTAATCACTGTCTCTCATTCCCCGTTGGCCTCCGTCGGTCTATGATGACCATGGAAGAGAATCCTAAATGTCTACTCTGCTGGAACAGCACCGCCTGTGGCTGAACAGGCCGATGCGCACCGTGTTCTACCTTCCAGTGTTGGGCGTTGGTAGGATTCAAGCCTGGGCAGGAAGATATGGAGGACAAGATGTTACCCATGCAGCATGTCCCCCCTCTCCACGTCACTGATGAATCCAAAGGAACAGCAGGGCTGCTATAGTTTGGCACCAGCGCCGTCGCAGGAGCTGCCAGAACGATGTTGAGCACAACAGAGAACTGCCTTAGGGGCTCCGACTCCGGATTTTTCCTCAGGGTTGACTCCCGAAGCCTTTCCCGTGACCGGGTGTGCCGCAAGGCAGCGGAGGTTTGAAATCAGGGTTTACCTTCCCCTAGATGGGCTACCTTCCCAGGTTGACGAGCCACCATCTACCCGAAGCATCTGGTTTTAAGGTGCCAGAGATCCGCCCTCGCCCCTTCTCCTATTAGTAAAAGCAGTTCCGCCGGACTTAGAGACTAAACCACACGGGCAGGCTAGGAGTTGGACTTAGTTGTCAGAGGCTTTTTGAGACGCACGCCGTAAGGAGCATTTTATGAGCACTGGGAGCTTAACCCCAGTGCTGCTCCTGGCTATGACAACCTTGGAACCGTCTCTTGTAGTGATGACAAATAATGAGTCCCTGCATCTAAACAGGTGCAACAGTTGTTTCTCGCTCAGTTCATTCATTATAGGGATGGGCTTATTGATACTTTATAATCGATACTTCGATACCAGCTGGTCGATACTTTTTAAAATATTGCAGTACCACTAAGTTAATACAAAATGTGACATTTGTTTTCACTTCTGAGAGTTTTAGGCATTAAATTTATGTGTGAAAACTGGTGAAAAACCAGCCCAAGCATATTTAGAGCTGGTCTGCCGTGTCACATGATTATGGCAGCCTATCAGATGTCAGAGCTGAAGACTCACTGTGCACTGCGCAGCCAAATGAGCTCAGCAGCTTCGGAGGTGGCAGAAGAAGTATTACTTCTGAATGTTTCTGTGATGATCAGGCGAGCGTGCTCCCCCTCCCCTCCTGTTCCTGTTTTCCCGGCTCCGGAATGATCAGCACACCTGCGTGATTTGCTGCACCTGCTGTTCTCTAGGTCGCCAGCACATTTCAGGTCCAGTGTGTGGATACGGCGCCGCTGGACCATTGGGTATTGCTGCCCTACAACTACAATTAAGTTGTTGGCTTAAACTGATGTGTGTGTCTTACCTCATGTGTCTTCTCCTCCTCAGGTTTGCTGCCATTTCAGTGGTGTGTTCTCCGGGGCTGGTTACGCTCACCTGATCTTCTTCCCGAAGACATCGGATTCTCTACCCAGGTCATCTGCCATTTCCCTTCTCCCCCTGGTCCCATACAGGAGTTCCCTGCTGGGTCCTCTGCTCCACGCAGTAAGCTTTACCTCCCTTCTTATTCTCCTCTTCTTGGAGTTTCTCACCTCTAACCATCTTTCTCTTTTCTCTCCCCCCAGGCTGTGTGCATTTCAGCATGCTCCTGAGATTTGTCTATTTAAGTTTGTGTGAAGTTTGCACTGTTCTTTAGTTTTGCACTTTTAGTTAAGTTTGTGTATTTTGAGTTTTGTGGGTTTTCATTAATGTTATGTATCTCTTACCATCTGAGTCTGAGTGTTCATCTGGTGTGGTTGCTCTGCGTTTGAGCCTCTCTTGTGTTGAATTATGACAGAACAGTTCAGCCAGGATTGAGGCTCAGCGGGGGCTTGACTGGGTAAGCAGTCGGCACTCTTGTGCTTGGACGCCACGGAATGCCAGGTCATGTTCCTATCTGACCAACTCCAAACCATAATTCAACAATTGGCAACCGTCACCAAGCATTTGTGTCGGCTTCCTGGTGTGGCGTCTCCCTCTGTACTTGCTGCTCCGGTAGTCCCTTCCATCCACAGGACCATTTCTGTTCCTTCACCTGCCCCCTATGGATGGGGGGGGGGGGTGCAAAGGGTTCTTGCTCCACTGCCGGCTTTATTTCCAGCAGGTAGAGGGGGAGTATAGGGAAGATTCGGCCAAAATTCATTTTGTGACCTTGTTGCTGCGAGACCGGGCACTCAAGTGGACACAGTCCATCTTGAGTGGTCCGGCCGGGCCCCTTTACACATTTGAACGGTTTGAATTCTCCGAGGCTTTCGATCATTCAGAGAGCGAGGGGAATATCGTTAGTCAGCTGATGGGACTCTGGCAGGGGAATCGGTCCGTAGCCGATTTCTCCTTCAAGTTCCGGGTCATTGCAGCAGATTCCGGATGGAATGACGTTGCTCTACGCAACACCTTTCTCTGGGGCCTGAAGGCTCACCTCCACGACAAGCTGGCTATCCGAGCATCTCCCGCCTTTCTGGATGAGCTTATTGCACTGGCAGTGGCCCTCGATAACCGATTTAGGGAGCGTGCGAGGGAGCAGAGGGCCGCTGCTTCCCCATTTGCACCACGGCTGGCCCCCCCGTCCTCTAGCACTGCTCCGTCGGCATCACCCAAGCTGATTGCCCTCGGTAGGGCTCATCTGACTCCAGAGGAACGCCGGTGTCGAAAGAGGGTGGGGGCGTGCATGTATTGCTGGGCCACTGACCACATAATATATGACATAACATACGACTCATAACATACGACATGCTCAGCTAAACCAAAAAGATCCGGCTTGTCAGTAAACGTGGGGGGCCTGGCGGGAGGATCACCCCAAAATCCTCCCAATCGTTTTGAACTCCCGGCCCTCATTCAGTTATCGGGGCCGAGCTCAAACCCTCCGCCCTGGTTGATTCCAGGGCAGAGCAGAAGTTCATTCATTTGGCACTGGTCCAACAATTTCAGATTTCCACCAGGAACCTCCCGATGCCATTGAATGTCTTGGCCATATCTGGCAATAGGGTTTAATTTCTTCCTGGAGCTCCTTTGGCCTTTCTTCTTGTCTCCTCTCGGCTGAATGCTTGCCATCTCTCTTGATCTCCTCCCCTCCAGCTGAGTCGGTGGATCTCAGCTCCGTGCCCGAGGTCTATCATGACTTAGGGGAGGTCTTTAGCAAGTCTAGGTAGCAAGTCTAGGGCCCTATCATTACCACCTCACCGGGTCTACGACTGCGCTATTGACTTCCTTCTGGGCGCGTGGCTGCCATCCAGCCGGCTCTATATTTTATCTGGTCAGGAGAGGGAGGCGATGGAGACCTACATTAAAGACTCCCTCAGTGCCAATCTTATTCGTCTGTCGTCTTCCCCTCCAGGTGCTGGGTTCTTTTTTGTGGGGAAAAAAGGATGGGACATTGCGGCCATGCATTGATGACCGCAAACTAAACGCCATTACCCTTAAGGATAATATCCTCTGCCCCTAATAAACTCAGCTTTTGAGCTTCTCCAACGGGCACGTTATTTCACTAAACTCGACCTCCGCAATGCATACCTCTTGGTCTGCATTTGGGATGAAGATGAGTGGAAGCGGCATTCAAAACACATCTGGGTCAATTTGAATACTTGATCATGCCATTCGGGCTGACCAATGCCCCTGCCGTCTTCCAGCGGTTGATCAATGATGCCCTGCGGGACATGGTGAACCAGTTTGTTTTTGTTTATTTGGACAATATTTTGATTTTTTTCCCACACGCTGGAAGAGCACATAGTCCACATCCGGACTGTCCTGCAGCGGCTGCTGGAGAATCAGCTTTTTGTTAAAGCCGAGAAGTGTGAGTTTACCCCCCACTCCACTTTTTTGCCCGCCATCCTGGGATCTCACGAACAGTCGAGCTGCTGAAACGGGCGTTTTGGTGGCCAACGCTTCGAAGGGATGTACAGGAGTATGTTAAAGCCTGTCACGTCTGTGCTACTAAGTCAGACTCTTCCCCTCCAGCC
This sequence comes from Pholidichthys leucotaenia, assembly GCA_020510985.1. Lineage (NCBI taxonomy): Eukaryota > Metazoa > Chordata > Actinopteri > Cichliformes > Pholidichthyidae > Pholidichthys > Pholidichthys leucotaenia. The sequence goes on along the minus strand of CM035836.1, from coordinate 368,698,658 downwards.
AGCCTCTTCCATCCCCTCCTGGTGCCGAGTCGTCCGTGGTCCCACATCGCTATGGATTTTGTCACGGGCCTCCCTCCATTCCAGGGCAATTCAGTTATTCTCACCATCACTGACCACTTTTCCAAAGCCATCCATCTTGTCCCTCTCCCCAAATTGCCCTCGGCTGTCTAGACTGCCAGTTTGCTGACCCTTCATGTCATCCGCCTGTATGGGATTTCCATAGACATTGTCTCAGACCGTGGCCCCCAGTTTACACCACGTGTGTGGAAGGCGTTCTGTCGATCCCTGGGTGCTACTGCTAGCCTGACGTCTGGATACAATCCTCAGAGCAATGGTTAGGCTGAGTGTGCCAACCAGTCCTTGGAGGCCACCCTGAGATGTGTGGCATCCTGCAACCCGACCACCTGGAGCTCCCACCTGACCTGGGTGGAGTACGCCCACAACACCGCCGTCTCCTCCGCTACTGGACTGACGCCTTTTGAGGCCTTGATGGGGTATACTCCACCCCTGCTTCCTATGGCAGAGAGGGGAATCGCTGTTCCATCTGTGGAGGCCCATGCGCGCCACCGTCGACGTTTGTGAAGGGCCACGCGAGCTGCTCTTCTCCGCTCAGCTGAGCATAACCAACATTACGTGAACCGCAGAGGAAGAGAGAGGCACCGAAGTACGCAGTGGGACAGACAGTCTGGCTGTCTGCCAAGCAGATTCCACTGAAGACAGAGTCCCGGAAGCTGTCGCCACACTATCTGGGCCCATATACCATGAAGCGCATCATTAATGATGTCACTGTTCGGCTGGAACTGCCACCTTTGCTGCGCATCCATCCGACCTTCCATGTCTCCTGAATTAAACCCCTCTCCACCAGCCCTCTCTGCCCTCCTCTGGACCCCCCACCTCCCCCGCGGGCCATTGATGGTCAAACTACCTATACTGTTCAGAAGATCCTGGACGTCTGTCAATGGGGTCATGGTCACCAGTACCACATCCACTGGAAGGGGTATGGTCCGGAGAAGAGGTCCTGGATTCCAGGCTCTTACATTCTGGACAAGGGCATGGTGTGGGCATTCCATTGAGCGCACCCTCAGAAGCCCAGTGGGATGCGAGGAGGCACCGCTGGGGGGGGGGGGGGGCACTGTGATGATCAGGCGAGCGTGCTTCCCCTCCCCTCCTGTTCCTGTGCATTTGAGCCTCTCTTGTGTTGAATTATGACACTATTCATCCAAATTCTGTGATGATGCCAAGCAGCATAAAATTTGAAAAGTAAACAAAATAAGCACTACTGTATTTAAGTTTGTAAAATAATAGTGTAAAAATAAAATGAATAAATAAATAAATAATACAATTTTTTTTAAAAAGTTACATTGTGAAAAAAAATTACATATACATGCTTGTTGGTATTACCATAAAATTTGGATGAATGGTGAAACATTTCAGAAGTAAAAATACTTGAATCCAGTTGAGAATCTTCACCAAATTAAGAAACTGAATTAATTTTGCATTAATTTTAAGTGTTAATTATTTTTATCCATCCATCTTCTACCGCTTTTCTGGAGGTCCGGGTCACGGAGGCAGCAGTTCAAGCAGGAAAGCCCAGACTTCCCTCTCCCCAGCCACCTGCTCCAGCTCTTCAGAGAGGATACCAAGGCGTTCCCAGACCAGCTGGGAGACACAGTCTCTCCAGCGCGTCCTGGGTCTGCCTCGGGGTCTCCTCCCAGTGGGAGGCGTCTGTAACCCAACTGAGAAAATTACCCCTTTTTTTCTCAGATGTCAATTGTATTAATACAATTGTGTGATTTTATTTTGAAAGACGATTATTTTGGGAAGAGGAAGTGTGATCCTCGTTATCCAACTTTTAAATTCCCGTTTCATGGTCACGTTGGGCGATTGTGGTCTTTTCATTCATTAAGAGAGATATTAGCCCCGCCTTCCGAGCAGAGGCAGCAGGCGCGCACTCGGTTTTCGGTCTTTTACGATCTGAGAGCGGACGAGAGAGGCTGTGGACGGTCTGTGTTCACACTGATACCTCTTCTTGGTGAGTTTAATTTAGAAAGATGATGTAAATGAATCTAAACACTGTCCAAACACTAATTTGAAACCTTTATTATCCTAAGTTGATGGGAGCACGAGCTTGAGAGGCCGTGAGGCTGTGACTTTTGCTGTGTTCACACTGATACCTCATCTTGGTGAGTGAAAACCTAGTGTGTACTAAACAATACATGCTAATGCTAATCGCGAGTGGATTTTTTCTGTTTAAAAGCAATGGAAAAGGCTATTTTTGTGTCTGTATGGTTTTCCTAAATGTGATTTCAGTTCCCAACAGTATGCTGAAGTACTTTTAAGGGCCTTTTCCACTAGCACGCTTTAGCGCGACACGGGACGGCTCAGCACGCTTTGTACGCTTTTCCACAAGCCCCAACACGGTTTAACAGCCGCGATTCTCAGCCCCGCTCCAGGGCAGGGTACAGCAGTGCTGAGCTGTGCCGTGTTGTGACGTTAACAGACTGGTCGCCGCTGATTGATCAGGTCGTAACCGCCCCTCTCCTCCTCCTCATCTACCAAATCTTCATGACCTTCTCAATAAAGTTTTTGAAAAAAAAAAAAAAAAAAGAATCTTCACGACTGCCTTTACTCATCACGCAACCACTGTTGGCGGTTTCTTTTCAGTGTATTGCTGTGCTATTTTCATTTATTCTCTATCAAAAATGGCTTCGCGTAATAAGGGTGTTTCATGGACCAATAAGGAGGTGCAGTGTCTGCTCACTGCATTGTCAGACAAACGTATCCAGCGCGAGTTAGACGGAGCCACCCGGAATGAAAAAATATACCGGGAGGTCTCGACATCGGAGTCCTTTAACGGTGAGTTTTAATTTTTTTTTATTGTGCGTTTTTTCGCAAATATATTCGGTAAGACGCTCAGTTTATTTATGCAATAAAAAAGCTGTTCATTTGTGGATGGATCGCTGCTTTATTGCAGCACACTGCGGACTAAAGCTTTTATTTTAATTATTCATGTGAACAATACGCTGAAATAAGCTTATGTATTCTTGTTAAAAACTATTGTCTTTTCTGTATATATTGCACTTTCGTGCTGTATTTTATTGTGTGCATTTTCCTTGTAGAATCATCCCACGCGTCCGCCGCAACAGCCCGCACGGATTAATTCAACCGAGCCTACATGACCCACAGCTGGCAGAGATGGCTTCATTCAACCAAGTCTTCGTGACCCAGTTTGGGAAGCTGGTGTAGAGGCACTCAGTGGTCGGCGTGTATAAAATGTCGATTAACCTTCATGTTGTGTTGCAAAGTTTCTTTTTTCTTTTAATATTTTGTATATAATAAAATGGAATTGTTTTGGAAAGTGTGGTTTGTCTGTTATAACACTGAATTATAAAACAGTATAATTACATAGAAATTCCATTGCCTAGTCTGATCAAAATGATGCTGATCATCCTGTCAGGGGTCAACCATTGTAAAGGTAATGTAATTTTTAACTAGACCAAAAAAGAAATCTTTTTGTAAGCTTTCTGTTCTTTTTATTGAAATATCATAAAAAATTAGCACCAAGTCAAAGTAGGTACAAGTATATGTAAATTGAATGTTCTATTGGCATTCCAAATTCAGAGATTTACAATACTTTAGAAGGAGTGTAGCATCATCTAAACGGAAAATAATAATACTGTTGTTCCAAACGTTGACCTGAAGGTGAAAAACATGAATTTTTTTAATTCAGTACATCCAAAATGCCCTAGGATGTAAAAAATAATACAATTTGGTGTTGGCCAGTGTGCCACCGTCTCATTATTTAATACAAATAAAAACAAGTTTCAGCTCATTATTTCTAGGTCATTTGGCAGTTAATTCAAAACAAAAGTGACTTGTGTTGTTGCAGCTTAATTATGAGATAAAATTGATTGTGAGATAAAACCACAGAGCGAGCAAGGCAATAATCCTTGGATCCTCCATTTTTTGTCTCGTGTAAATAAGGACGGGAGTGTGGCCCCGCCTCGCTGAGAATCTGCCGCCGCCCCACTTCTAAAACCTCCTAACACAAACCATCACAGCACAAGCACAACACCGTGCTAATGGAGACAGAAGCATTCCGAGCCGTACTGAAGTGAATCGAGCCGTACCGAGGTGTGCTGGGCTAGTGGAAAACAGGCTTTAGTTCTTATGCACTATTTCTGTCGAGTGTAATGTGTAGTTTGATGCTAAAAGCACATGGTGTTGGTCTATGTAAAGTCATAGGTTATGCTAAACCCAGTAGCTCAGACAGGGTTTTACTGATTTTAAAAGGGAATATTGGAAGTAATGGGACAGTATATTCCCTGGTTATGTGATAAATTAATTGTATTTCATTTCATGATTTACAAAGACAAGGTTAAAAAGGATTAATTGTGGTGATGTGAAAATGACGAGGCAGAGTTCTCTCTCAAAGTCAGTTTTATTCACAACACCATCATCTCAAAGCAGAGAAAGAGAATGACACAGTAAACTCTCGTCCTTAAATATCAGGAACTTCACACTTCACAGATCACATGTCACACAGACCACCTTGCATTATAAAGACAGTCACAATGCATTTCTCTCCATGATATCACTTCCACTGTCTCCAATGCATCCCTTCCTTAATCCTTTAATTGAACCCCCCACGGTCTCAAGCCTTGCATACCAAGGCTAAGATTCCTGCAGCTTCCTGCCTTTGTTCTGACCTAAAATGTGAGCCACAAAACAGGTCCCATGTGAGTGTCCACCACACAAAGCCCCCCCAACATTTTAGACAAACAGAACAACAAGAGAATAACCACATGCATGCCGTGATAGTATCAATACACATCAGTCCACATGCTGTATAGGCTTCAGCCTCCTGCCGTATCTGCTGTAGCTGGGATTCAACGTCTCTGCGGGGCTGTCCTGGGGGTTTGCCGTCTGGGTGTGGAAACCTTTTGTCAGCACGTGTGGGTGTTCTGGAGAAACATTACTGTGTAAAGTCCCCCGCGGTGGTCTACCTCGCCGCAGAGCCTTCGCCAACAGCACCTGCTCATCTGCCACCACAAAAGCGGGTTTGAGTCTGTTTATGCCAATTCTCTCTTTCCTACCCCCCAAATCTATCAAAAACTGCTTGTCCCCTGTTTCTAGCACTCTAAATGGTCCGTCATAAGGCGGTCACAGCGGTGTTTGATGCGCATCGTGTCTAACAAAAACAAACTCTGCGTTCTTCAAAGTTTTAGGCACAAAAACGCGCGGAAAACTGTGGTGCGCGGGGCCGGGCAGCGTGCTTGATTCTATGTTACTCTGCAACAGCTGAGACAGGGAGGCGTTTGGTGCAGGGTTATCTAGGAGAAACTCCCCAGGCAGCCGGAGTGGCTGCGCAAACACGAGCTCCGCTGGGGAGGCTTCTAGATCCTCTTTAGGCGCAGAACGCAACCCCAATAACACCCACGGTAACTTGTCAACCCAATTTGTATCCGTCAGTGACACTCTGAGAGCCGCTTTCAATGACCTATGAAAACGTTCGCATAACCCATTAGCCTGCGGATTGTACGCGGTTGTGTGGTGAATTGTGACACCCAGGCTGCGGGCCATTGTCGACCAAAGCTCGGACACAAATTGAGGGCCTCTGTCGGACATAATGTCCGACGGAACGCCGAAGCGCACCACCCAAGCTGTTAAAAACGCGCGCGCCACCTCCTCGGCTGTGGTTGATGCCAGCGGGACCACTTCAGGCCAGCGCGTGGTGCAGTCCACCATTGTCAGAAGGTGTGTGCACCCCTGTGATGGTGGGAGGGGGCTCACGAGGTCCACATGAACGTGATCGAACCTCTTGGCCGGAATGTGAAACGGTTCCAAAGGAGCCCTCGTGTGCCTGTGTACTTTGGCTCGTTGACACGCCGTGCAGGCTACTGGCCACTCTTTGACTTGTTTGCGGAGGCTCAGCCACACAAATTTCTCTCCCACCATTTTGACCGACGCGCGCACTCCAGGGTGCACCAAAGAATGAACCGAGTCAAAGACGCGGCGGTGCCACGCGGCCGGTACTACTGGACGCGGCTGTCCAGTGGAGACATCGCAGATTAGGGGGGGATACCATCTTGCAGCACCCTGCTCTCCAGCCTTAACCCTGTTGGTCCAGACTGGAGCGCGCGCACGTCCGCGTCATTAACCTGCTCCGCGGCCATGACTGCATAATCTACCCCTACGCTGACTGGGGCCGCCACGGTGCGCGAGAGGCAATCTGCCACTACATTGAGTTTGCCCGCCGCGTGCTGAATATCAGTGGTAAACTCTGATATCGCGGCCAGTTGTCTCTGCTGCCGGCCTGACCACTGTTCAGAGACCTTGGCCATCGCGAATGTTAGCGGTTTGTGGTCAACGAACGCGGTGAAAGTGCGTCCTTCCAGCCAGAACTGAAAGTGGCGGATGGCCAAATGGAGAGCGAGCAGCTCCTTGTCGAACGTGCTGTATTTACGTTCGCTATCGCGCAAGGTCCTGCTGAAAAATGCGAGGGGCTGCCAAACCCCGGCTACATGTTGCTCCACGACCGCCCCTATGGCCACCTCTGATGCGTCAGTGGTGAGCGCTATGCGGGCCGTTGGGTCTGGGTGTGCCAACAACGCAGCCTTTGCCAAGGCTGCTTTCACCTCCGAGAACGCTTGGTCCCGCTCCGGAGGCCACTCGATCTTATCCGTGGGTTTCTTTTTTTTGAGCGCGGCGTACAACGGCTGCATGAGTTGCGCCGCGTGGGGGAGAAAACGGTTATAAAAATTCACCATTCCCAAAAACTCCTGCAATGCCCTGACCGTCTGCGGCTGGGGAAAATCTGCCATCGCGCGCACCTTGTCAGGCAGCGGAACTGCTCCTTCGGGGGAGACGTGGTGTCCCAAAAAATCGATCTGCGCCACCCCGAACTGACACTTCGTTGGGTTGATTATTAACCCATGATCTCCCAACCTTCGGAAAACTGTGGCCAGGTGTTTTTCATGTTCGTCTTCGGACGCGCTGGCTACTAAAATATTGTTCAGGTAGACGAACACGAAAGGGAGATCGCGAAACACCGCGTCCATCATGCGTTGGAACGTCTGAGCAGCCCCTTTAAGTCCGGATGGCATGCGTAAATGAACGGAAAAATCTTGGATATGTTGGATTGGGTAGCGGTCGTGCGCTGTAGCGTTGTTTAACTTGCGGAAATCCCCGCAAGGGTGCCATGATCCGTCAGCTTTCGGGACCATGTGTAGGGGGGAAGCCCACGGACTGTTTGAACGTCGGATAATGCCCAACCTCTCCAGGTTGGCGAACTCCTCGCGCACTATGGCCAGTTTAATTGCGTCCAAGCGCCGAGCTTTTGCATAAAAATTATTTATCCATAAAAATTATGAACAGGATCGGTGACAAAGGGCAGCCCTGACGAAGTCCAACTCTCACTGGGAATGAGTCTGAATGAGTGTTGGCAATATGAACCAAACTCTCACAATGGTCGTACAAAGACCGAATAGTTCGTAACAACAAGCCTGATACCCCATATTCCCGAAGCACCCCCCACAAAAAACCACGAGGGACGCAGTCGAATGCCTTCTCCAAGTACACAAAACACATGTAAACTGGTTGGGCAAACTCCCATGAACCCTCGATAATTCTTGAGAGGGTAAAGAGCTGGTCCGATGTGCCATGGCCAGGACAAAAACCACATTGCTCTTCCTGAATCCGAGGTATGACCAACGGCCGGACTCTCCTCTCCAGTACCTTGGCATAGACCTTCCCGGGGGGGCTGGGGAGTGTGATCCCTCTAAAGTTGGAGCACACCCTCCGGTCCCCTTTTTTGAACAGAGGAACCACCACTCCGATTTGCCACGCCAAAGGCACTGCCCCCAACCTCCACGCAATGTTGCAGAGGCGTGTCAGCTATGACAGCCCTACAACATCCAGGGCCTTGAGGTACTCAGGGCAAATCTTGTCCACCCCTGGGGTCCGGCCACCAAGGAGATTTTTAACCACCTTGGCGACCTCAGCCCCTGTGATATATAATTATTATAATTATAATAATTATTTTTATTATAATTGAAAAATTAAAGTCTACTTTGCTCATTGTTCTATTTTATTATCATTTCATAAGCATTTCTTTCAAGTGTTTATGTTCATATTTCATATTGCCCTTGCAATAAAGTTGTTAATGAAACTGCAATCATGTGATTTTGTGCAAAAAGTATTGGTATCGAAGAATAAGTCCCATAAATTAATGGTATCGTATCAAAAGGAAAAATGCCAGTATCACCCATTCCTAGTTCATTAACTAGGCCAAAGCCTGCACAATGCGCTGTTAGCGTTAGCTGGACATAGCACTTGTGGCTAATGGCATTAATACTTCGGTTCAAACAGGAAAATGGTTCTCTTATTTGCAGCAAAATGTAGCGTTCATAAAAATCAGCATGTACTTATCGTGCTGAGAGCCCAGAGGATATTTGTTTAGGCGCCGCTTGTTATGCATGGTGCAGGAGGTCCATGGGAAAAGGTGTTTGGGTGTCAGTTGTAACGCGTCGAGTCAGCTTGTTCGGATAGCTGAAGAAGGACCATCAGACACAAATGGTTTTGGGTTCTCAGGAGTGCCAATTTAATTAAATAAGCACATTGAGTGACAGTCTCCTTGCATAGCTTCTTTTAATACATTAACCCCTTAACGCCTGAATTTATTTCCAATTATGAAAAAAAAATTTCACTTGTGTTTTTGCTTTCAAGTAGATGCTAAATTAAGTTGAGAAAGTTAATTTGACTATAGCACATAAAATAGATATAATTTTAGGTATGATGCAAATTGGTGACAACAGGCATCTATGGTAAAAAAAAATAGTAAAAAAAAAAGCACCTGTTCCCATTTCAAGTATGAAGAGTCTTTTATTTATGCAACACAGTTATTTTCAGTATTTTCACCTCCCATGACTGCCAAACTATAACCCTAACCCTAACCCTAGCCCTAGCAATCAGGAAATGGATGGTGCGCCGTCTCTGACCGTTCCTACGAGAAACTAATGCTTGCAAAAGGTTCCTAGGTATGTGTTGGAAATGCTCCAATCGGAAGTGGAGGAATACAGACGGTATTTTGGTTGCATTTGGAGCGGAAGTGGTTTGATGTGAATTCGCGACAACAGGCGTCAAGGGGTTAAGGGGCAGATTTACTAATGTGCTGCGCCATTGCAAAACCCTGTTTTGACATTAAAAAACTACTGTTAAGATTTACTAAAGGGGGCAAGGCAAAGATAGTGGTGGAAAGGTGTGGACTATGTTAATTTTGCGCCTTGCCTCATTGCATATGTACTTGTGGGAGTTTCCATGTCAACTCGCAAATTTGAGGGATGAGAATATTTAAATGACTGGCGCAAAGTTATTTATTAAGATTTGCAGTTGTCAATCTCCGGCTAAATGTGCCAGGATTTAACGTCCAAAAAAAGCTTGTCTTAATTCTTCTCTGCCTGATGACAGCAATCGCTGGTACTGTCCAAGGGCGCATGGCCAGGGAGAGAGAGAAGCTTCTCCCTGCGCGTGATTTGATTTGCCATGACAGAACAGATTAATATGAACAGAAACAATCTCACAAAGATCGGTGTTATGCTGAACTGGATATCAGCAGAGGATTTTTTAAAAATTCCATTTGTTTATATATAGTCATGTAACAAAATTAGGACACCCCATTAAATAGTCAGTTCTTTATTAATTAATGTTCACATATCTATGTCTAACCTTGCTTTTGTTTTTATTTGAATTTTTTAACATTTATTTTAGCCATTTTAAGTGGGAATGGATGTGGGGGTGTCCTAAAAAAGATGGGGGGGGGTGGTGTCCTAATTTATTCCTCACTATTTGTTTAGAATTACACTTTACAGAAAAATTGAAGAAAGTCTTTAATTCGTTTTTAATTGTTTAGTTGTATAATGTGATTCTCCGAGTATTTTTTAACATTGATATTAAATATCCATATGTCCAAATATGTTTAAAAAAACACACAGGCTTATAAGGGTGTCCTAATTTTTAATAATAATAATAATAATAATAATAATAATAATAATAATTTATTTCATTTATAATGCACTTTACATCTCGGGGCAAAAGCTCTACACGAGTAGGATTAAGAACAAAAATAAAAGCAAACATTAAGTACATACAGTTACACACCAGGACATCCCTGGTGAGAATTGCTCTCAAATATTTTACCTGGTAAAATAAAGGTCAAATAAATTAAATGAAAAAGCTTTCCTACACAATGAATTTGTATCCATAAAATAGTACAGCCCTTTCTACCTGCAGTGGACAATTGGAGCACAAATCCACAATGTCCTCCGACATTGCAACATCGTAGTAACTCAATGACAGCAGTCTCTGCTGTGGTTGTCTGAGGAATAAGTGAAATTGTGTGTTTAATTTTATTATGTTCCAGACTTCAGAAAAGATAAAACACACATACAGTATTTATGAAAAGTCATGGACTGGGAAACCTGTAGATTTTGTTAAAACAAAGTTATTCACATAAAATCCCAGAGTCTCCATCAGACCATCTTGATGTTTCTTGTGTCAGTAAAATAAATGCGTTGGTCAATAATCAATTTATTCATGAGTAGTCCTTAATTTATTCATATTAAACAAAGGAGTCTGCCATGTGAAATGAAAATCAAAACTTTGATATATGACGAACAAATATAAACTATTTCACTGGGGTTTGTGCTTAAAGAAAAGCTTAAAAAAAAGCTTTAAAAAACTATATTATGCTCCTCCACACTGGCTGAGCCTGTGTTGATGACCCGCTCCCTCATCACCTATGCCTGTGCGAAATTTTGCAGTGCTCTGGGTGGACGCGTGGTCATTATTGAAATCAGGTAACTGCGTCTGTGTTTATAATTACAATTATGACTGGTGCCTAGCGGCTGCCCCGGCCTTGGATGCGCTCTGCAGAGCGTGCCCAAATTCCAAGTCACGTTTCGTTACATGTGTAATGACAATAAAGTTGAATCTCAATCTCAATCTCAATAATTTTGCGTGTTGTTAATAGATCACTGGCAAAAATTGGCCACTCCCTGAGGCGCTCTGTCTAATTTGCGCACTCGCTAATTTGTGCTGCCTTAGTAAATCTGCCCCTAAGTGTCACGGGAGGTGGTTGACTGGACCCAAATGCAATATTCAAAGTTCAGGAGACATTTATTTTGAGCTGGCCAACTGGCACAGCTCAAAGGAAAAACACAAAATAATTGCACGTAGCTTGGGAGCTGGAACAAAAAAATTTACAAAAGTCAGGCAGGATCAGGCAGAGATAACGGTCAGAACAGAAGCGTCTTGATCTCGCAAGACACAGGAGCAATCAAACATAACACAGAACAGGTGAGCACTATCAGGAGCAAATGAAGACGGCTGGGATGATCACAGACAGTCACACACAGAGGATGCACAACAGTTAGAGGGAAGACAAGACCACAGCACATAATGATGATGATAATAATAATAATAATAAACTAAGTGTCATGTTTCGCTGCCTCGCCGAGGCAGTAGTGACGAGAAAAACCCAAATGCAGGAGGATGTGGTGTTTATTAATACAAATGTCTGCTCCATCCGTCTGCACCACGACGGGTGGAGCGGACTGCTTGATTTCTTGGATGGATGGTGTACGAGCATCTGGCCCCCGACGCCTGGAGAACCACCCCCATTGCAGTCACCTTGGATGGAGGAGAAAGGCAGGGTGAGACGTCACCAAAAACACCAGGAGCTAGACGAGTCTTAACTAGTATCAATCAATCAAGCAAAGCTTTATTTATATAGCAGTTTTCAAAAAGATGCAACGCAAAGCTGTTCACACATTAAAATAATACATAATTTACCCCCATCCCCCCACACTCATACACATAGACACAAACACACAGACACAAAGAAACTTTCATCAGTGTAAGACTTATGGCTGAAGGCTTATGGTTGGGCACCGAGGATCCAAGTGTGGAAGCATCATCACTAGGGAACCATCACCAGTAGGGAAAGTGCCAAGTTTATGGCTACAGGAACACCAACTCTGAGACCGCCCTAGTCCAACCCGAGGGGTCGACACCGCAGACACAGTGTTGCAGCACACGACCCCCTCAACTGAGCAGACCAGAACAATCACAGGCCAGTGCCCCACAACCAGAAAATAGAAAACCCCCACAGGACGGCCCCCTGTGAGGAAACGCCAGAGCTTGGACAGAGTGATAAAAAGTCACTGATAAATAAGATAGTTTGCCGATAACAAAGACTAGGCAGTTAAGATGACTAGATGATTAAAACAACATCCAAATACAGTCAAAAGACATACTGTATATTCATACTGATGTTATAAAGGTAAAGAAAAGCACTTGCCTGAGCTACTTGTCCTCTGCTGCTGGGGTGACCTCCTCAGGATGAGCTGCAGGAGCCGGAGCGTGGACCTCGTGCAGAGCAGAAACTGAAGTGTGCACTGAAGGAACAGCTGGAGCTGTGGCATGTGCCTCGGGGACAGCAGAAGCTGTTATGTGCACCTCAGAGACAGCAGGAGCCATTGTGTGCACCTCGGAGACAGTGGGAGCCGTAGTGTGCACCTCGGAAACAGCTGGATCTGTTGTGTGCACCGTCGGAGGGCTGGAAGTGCCTCACTCAACTCCTCGGCACATATGAGGCAGAGGAAGGCTTCCTCCAGTGTGCGGGAGGCGCGGGCATCCTCAATGCAGCTTTGTAGCTTCCCACGCTTCCGTCACACTGTCATGGCCACCAATCTGTCACACCTGCGTGTGCACCTGCCTGCCATCTCCCTCTCCCTCTGCCTATTTATTCCATCAGGTCGAGTGCTCGGTGCGGAGTCGTCTGGCTCTCTACCTAGAATCCTGCTACGCCAGCCTTCGAGCTTCCCAGCCTCGTTGTGTGTTTCCACGCCGGCTTCCAAGCCATTGTTTTTCTCTGTCCAGGCCTGCGCCTCCCGGACCACCAACCTACAAGTAAGCCACCATGATTCCCTTTCACCCTGTCAGCTTCCCCCGTGCACAGGCGGAGATCCGTGGCGGCAGACCTCTCTCTTCCTGGCGGCGGATTATCTACCTTCCTCTCCAGCATCCAGCTCACCGGCCACCTGTGGCCACTATCTTCCTGGCTGCAGCTTCGGTGCTACCTGGGCTACGCTCTACCACCTCTGACAGTAAGCAACATTCCATCTGTAGTTCCTGTCGGGCCTAAACTGTCATTAACGGCCTCTGTCTCTTCCCAGGGTTGCCAGGTTGTATGGTGCTCTGCCGGCCCCAGCTGGAGTTCCAGATTACACTACACTACACTACACTACACTACACAACCCTGCACACACGCATCCATACACACACACTTCCTCAATAAACTGTTAATTGTATTTACCTTGAGTCGTGTCTGCTTTGTGGGTCACTAGTACCATGTCAGTACAACTCCGCCAGAGTGACTCAGCAGACAGCGCGCTGGCGCGCAGAATGAACAACTTGGAGACTCGGGTAGATCAGTTAGCCTATCAACAGCAGGTGATGCTAACACAGTTAGCCCGCATCACAGACAGGCTAGATCATTTGGTTAGCCCACAGGGTTTCCCTGCAGCTCCAGCTAGTTCCTCTGCTCCCTCTAGCTCCACCGCTAGTTCCATTCCTAGTCAGCCTACTCCGGGCCTTGCTTGTTGGTTTACTCCCACCCCGACTCCCACCCGTTTTAGTGGCAAATTGGGGGAGGCCAGGGGGTTTCTCATGCAATGTGACATCGTATTCCAACGGGTACCCGGGGATTTTCCCACTGACCAGAGTCGCATAGGTTATGTGATTTGTTGGAGGGGCGGGCTCTGGCTTGGGCATATGCGGTAATGGCTAGGACTAATTATGCTTCGATAACTTACACTCAGTTTGTTCATGAGTTTCAGGAGGTAGTCGGCCACTCAGACCGTGAGGACGTGCTTACCTCCCGGTTGTTAAATCTCCGGCAGGGGTCGAAGGCCGTCGTCGACTATGCCGTGGACTTCCAGATCTTTGCTACTGATGTTGGGTGGGAGGATGCCTCTCTATGTAGTATTTTTGTTAGAAGTCTAAGCCCTAGCCTATGGGACCAGCTGGCCCGCTTGGAGAAGCCCCCTACATTGCATGAGTTATTCTCCTTGGCTATCAGTATCGACAAAAGACTAAGGGAGCGGGGGGGCCGAACGGAGAACTTCCGGTCGCTCGGGTGGCCTGGCTCGCCACTCCCTCCAGCACCCCCGCTGGCCCTCCCGTCTGCTGATTCCCCGGAAGATCAGGAACCTATGGTTATGGGTGGGTTTAAGCTATCATCTGCGGAGAGACAGCGCCGCCGGGAGTTGGGGTTGTGTGTTTATTGTGGGAGCGAGGAGCATGAGCTCAAGTCCTGTCCCAAGCGGCCAAAATGGGGAGTCCGTGCGTCGCAGTAGGGGGTCTCATGGACTTAACCCACAGCAATCCCCTCACCCGTTTCTTGATCCCCATTCATTTCAATTATGGACACAAGGAGACAAACACACATGCACTCATTGATTCAGGGGCTGAGCAGAGCTTTATTTCAGGTAGCCTGGCAACCCGGCTGGGGCTTCCAATGCAGCCGTTAGAGACCCCACTTAGTCTCATAGCATTGTCTAAAGCCCCATTGGCCACAGTCACTCACCGGACCACCCCAGTGTCAGTCATTATATCAGGCAACCATCGGGAGGAGTTAGGGCTGTACGTCTTACCAGTGTCGTCCACTCCGGTCATCCTTGGCTACACCTGGCTTCACCTACACAACCCCTCGATTGACTGGCGTTCGGAGAGTGTGGTTTTGTGGAGTTTGTTTTGCCTGAGTGCCTGTTTGCAGTCTGCTGCATGCTTGCCTGTTGTGCCTCTGGGTGCACCTGCCTCTCCTCCTCCCGACCTGTCTAAAGTGCCATCTGAGTATCACGATTTAGGGGCCGTGTTCAGTAAATCCCAGGCCCTTTCCCTGCCCCCTCACTGCCCATATGATTGTGCAATCAACCTCCGAGCTGGTGTTCCGCTGCCATCTAGCAGACTATACAACCTGTCTGCTCCGGAGCGCGCGGTTATGGACACCTATATCAAGGAGTCCCTGAGTTCGGGCATAATAAGACCTTCTTCATCGGCGGTGGGGGTGGGGGTTTTTTTGTCAGGAAGAAGGATGGCTCTCTCAGGCCATGCATTGAGTTTTGTGAACTCAATAACATAACCATCAAGGATAAATACACTCTCCCTCTCATCAACTCTGCGTTTGATTCCCTCCAGGGGGCCTGTTTCTTCACTAAGCTAGACCTGCGCAACGCCTATCATCTGGTGAAGATACGGCAGGGGGATGAGTGGAAGACTGCCTTTCGGACCCCTAGTGGGCATTTTGAATATTTGGTCATGCCGTTCGGGCTGACCAATGCCCCAGCTGTCTTCCAACGTCTTATTAATGATGTTCTGAGAGACTTTTTGGGCACATTTGTGTTTGTATACTTGGATGACATTCTCATCTTTTCACAGTCCATGGAGGAACATCGCGTGCACGTCAGGCGGGTTCTGCAGCGACTGCTGGAAAACAAGCTCTTTGTAAAGGTGGAGAAGTGCGAGTTCCATGTTTCCCGGACCTCCTTCCTAGGCTTCATCATCGAGATCATCCCTGACCCAGCTAAGGTGAAGGTGGTGGTGGAATGAAACACCCCCTCGTCTAGGAAGCAGCTCCTACAGTTCCTGGGGTTCGCTAATTTCTACCGCCGTTTTGTACAGAACTACAGCCGCATTGCCCTACCACTCACTAACCTGACTTCCACCAAGGTGCCTTTTCGATGGACGGAGGAGGCGGACGCAGTGTTCTCTCTCCTGAAGGACAAGTTCTCTTCCTCACCTATACTGACGCAGGTGGACCCCACTCTCCAATGCATCGTGGAGGTGGATGCCTCGGACTCGGAGGTCAGGGCCGTCTTGTCCCAGCGCTCCCCGACGGACGGTAAGATACGCCCCTGCGCATACTTCTCCCGTCGCCTGTCCCCAGCGGAGCCCAACTACGACATCGGCGACAGAGAGCTGCTGGCTGTCAAACTCGCTTTGGAGGAGTGGCGGCACTGGTTGGAGGGAGTGTCGCAGCCATTCATCGTCTGGACTGATCACAAAAATCTGGAGTACCTCCGGACGGCTAAGCGTCTGAACGCTCGACAGGCCCGCTGGTCTCTCTTCTTTGCACATTTTAACTTCACCATTACCTACCGCCCTGGGTTGAAGAATACCAAACCCAACGCCCTGTCTCGTCAGTTTGCCCCGGAGACTAACTAACTAACTAACTAACCTGCACTTATATAGCGCTTTTCTAGTCACAAAGACCACTCAAAGCGCTTTTACTAGTACTAACCCTCTATTCTAAGGGCCTATAGGAAACAAATATCTAGGGACAATTTAGAACAACCAATTAACCTAACATGCATGTCTTTGGATTGTGGGAGGAAACTGGAGCCCCCGGAGAGACGGCGGAGATGGCTGAACATCCCATTTTCCCCTCATCGTGTGTTGTGGGCGCCCTCTCTTGGGGTATTAGGGACAAGGTCCTGAGGGTACAGTTTGATGAGGCCGACCCGGGGGGGGGGGGGGGCAGTGGGGAGGTTTTTTGTCCCTTTGGCTGTCCTGGAAGAGGTCATTCAGTGGGGTCATGCGTCCAAATTTGCTTGTCACTCGGGAAGGGTGCGCACGGTGGCGCTCCTGCAAAGGTCGTTTTGGTGGCCATCTCTCCAGAAGGACGTGGGGGACTACATCTGAGTCTGCCCTCAGTGTGCGACTGGCAAGACGTCCTCTTCTCCACCTGCCGGGCTGCTTCACCCCCTTCCCATCCCGGGCAGGCCATGGTTGCACGTGGCATTAGACGTTGTCACCGGCCTTCCCACGTCCAATCACTACACTACCATCCTCACACTGGTTGACAGGTTCTCCAAAGCCACCCATTTCATTCCTCTGCGGGGGTTGCCCACGGGGGAGGAGACGGCCGACCTCCTGGTCCAGCACATAGTTGGGCTGCATGGCATCCCGCGGGACATCGTCTCTGATCGAAGTCCCCAGTTTGTCTCCAGGGTCTGGAGGTCCTTCTGTGCTGCGTTGGGGGCCACAGCAAGTCTGTCATCCGGATATCACCCACAGACCAACGGACAGTGCGAGCGAGCCAACCAGGAGGTGGAGGCAGTGCTGCGGTGCGTCGCGACCTCTAACCCATCACCGTGGAGCACACACCTCGCCTGGATTGAATACGCTCACAACACCGCTGTATCGACAGCCACCGGCATGTCCCCCTTCAAAGCCTCGTTGGGTTATAATCCCCTGCTGTTCCCTGAGGAGGAGGGGGACATTGCCATTTCTTCGGTTTGCGCCCACCTGAGGCGTTGCCGGCGGATCTGGAGGACGGCCAGGGCAGCACTGCAGCGGATGGTGGAACGTAACACCTCGGTGACCAACTGGCGCAAGGTCTAGCTCCCGCCTACCGGGTGGGTCAGCAGGTATGGTTATCCACCAAACACATTAATCTGAAGGCTGAGCGTAGGAAGACATCACAACAATTCATTGGTCCTTTTCCCATCAGCCAGATTATTAACCCTGTGTCTGTGCGCCTGACTCTTCCCCCCTCCCTCCACATCTGCCCGACCTTTCATGTGTCGCAGCTGAAGCCCGTCTGTTCCAGCCCTTTGTGTCCTCCTCCCAGGTCTCCGCCTCCACCGATGGTGATCGACGGCGACCCGGCATGGCCAGTCACCGCCATCTTGGATGTTCGTCACCGGGGTCGTGGCCTGCAGTACCTGGTGGACTGGGAGGGTTACGGGCCGGAGTGGAGGTCCTGGGTGTGTCCCTCCTTCATGCTGGACAAGCAGCTCATCAGGGACTTCCATCGGATGCACCCAGGAAGGTTGGAACGCCTGCCGAGAGGCGTGCCGTGGGGGGGGGAAGGGGAGTACTGTCATGGCCGCCAATCTGTCACACCGGCGTGCGCACCTGCCTGCCTTCTCCCTCTGCCTATTTATTCCATCAGGTCCAGTGCTCGGTGCGGAGTTGTCTGGTTCTCTACCTAGAATCCTGTTACACCAGCCTTCGAGCTTCCCAGCCTCATTGTGTGTTTCCACGCCGGCTTCCAAGCCATCGTTTTTCTCTGTCCGGGCCTGCGCCTCCCGGACCACCAACCTACAAGTAAGCCACCACAATTCCCTTTCACCCTGTCAGCTTCCCCTGTGCACAGGCGGTAATCCGTGGCGACGGATTATATTATATATTTATGTGTACATATGTATATTCACTGCTCTTATTTTATTTTCTTGTCTTCTTAATTATTGCTCTGAGTGTTGCTATCCCTGTGCTGTTGAAATCCTGGAATTTCCCCATTGTGGGACTAATAAAGGCTTATGTTATCTTATCTTATCTTATTATCTGCCTCCCTTTCCAGCATCCAGCTTACCGGCCACCTGGGCTACGCTCTACCACCTCTGACAGTAAGCACCATTCCATCTGTAGTGCCTGTCGGGCTTAAACTGTCATTAACAGCCTCTGTTCTTCCCAGGGCTGCCATGTCATATGGTGCTCTGCCGGCCTCAGCTGGAGTTCCAGATTACACTACACTACACTACACTACACTACACAACCTGCACACATGCATCCATACACACACACTTCCTCAATAAACGGTTAATTGTATTTACCTTGAGTTGTGTCTGCTTTGTGGGTCACTAGTACCATGTCACACACTGAGGCCTAACTGCCAAAACTTTAAAAAGGGTGGCTCCATGGATGTGTGTCGTACTGTCACGGGAGGCGGTTGATTGGACCCAAATGCAATATTCAAAGTTTGGTAGACATTTATTTTGAGCTGGCCAACTGATGCAGTTCAACGGAAAAACACAAAATAATTGCACACAAATCGGGAGCTGGAACAAAAAACTTACAAAAGTCAGGCAGGGATAACGGTCAGAACAGGCGTGTGTTGATCACGTACGTAGGGGTGGGCAATAAGGCCTAAAAATGATATCACAATATTTCTGTGAATTTTCACGATAACGATATTCTTCACAATATCAAGGAATACAGTTTTTACTTTTAAATTTATAAAGGACGGTTTCACAGGCCAGTGTTAATTATGTTCGCCATATTCAGTAAAAACAAAACAAAAACTCTTTATTTCTCCAGTTTAGAATGTGTTTCAAACTTTTTAAATTCTGTATCAAATATTATCAGAAAATATTATAAACCACCACATCTTAAAGGGCCTATATCATGCTATTTTAAGCCTTTCACAGTAAACTACAGTATATGCATGTATGTGATAGTATATTACCTTTGGTACACTGGAGAATGAATTTCTTATGAAATATGAGTTATTTTCGCGAGCTACTTTTCCAACCCGGAAGTAAGATGCCTCGATCCCTGAGGCTCAGCCTCTCCTTCTTGTGGCTGCCGTCCATTTCATGACGTAACCCCTGAGCCGGCTTCTGCAGCGTGTCGCTGGGTTCCGCCCACGAAAACTTAGAAAACATTGTTTTAAGTAAAAAAGCAAACAGTTGTTGTCACTGAGCAGATTAGGTGTGAGAGGAACTACTTCTTCACAGCGTCAATGCTAAAGTGAAAGAGTTTTGCTGATCACCGCTCCGTTAGCTGCTCGGAGGTGTGTGCGTTAGCCTGGGGGCGGTGCTGGCAGCAGAGGCACTTCCTGGAGTGGACGGCTCACCCACGTTCATACGTGTGAACGTGGGGACCCAGTTATTATCAGGGACAGGGCGGAGCAGCAGCTCAGAGAGCAGGGTTGAGGAGGAATACTCAGAGATGCGTGAATGGAGCAAAATACCACTTTGGAGGTGTTTTTGGTGAGGAATTAACATTATAACATGCTTAAAAGCTCAAAAAATTTTGCATGATATAGGCACTTTAAGCACACTGAGGGGTGGCCTTAGACAAAAATTCAGATTGGGAATTTGACTTCATCCTAGGCCACCCTGTTGTTGGAAACCAGAAACCACCACATTTTTAGTAGGCCAACATTTTGTAAAAGTATCAAACTAGTTATAAATGTAATTATAACCATCGGGTGGGACGAAAATTATAAATTTGGGTTGTAATAGTCAACTGATCTATTGATTATTAAAACAACTGATTGACTAATCTTAATTTAAATCTGGTGCTGCTTCTGATTTCTTCACATTTTCAGAGTAAAAACACAAGGTAAGAGGCTTGAGGTAAAAAGTTACAATTTTGCATAAAAAAGTCACAAATTTGTCACCAAAAACGTTCAAAATTTTAAAAAAATGTACCTTTATGAAAAAATGTTTAAATAATGTTGTTATCTCATTTCTATGCTCTGGGACATGAAGGGGTTTTGCTGCTTTTAACATATTAAATTAATTTAGTCTAGTATGTTATTTCACCGAGTCAGGAAGAGGGTCTAAATAAAACAGGGAGGGAGTGGGCATATTTAAAACTATTATTATTTCATCATTTTTATCATATTGAATATATGCTGGCCTACCTGTCTGCCATTTCCCCCAAACAAGACACTTCTGCAGGTAAATGACCGCTGAATCAGACCTCCCGTCTCTCTCTCTTTCTCTCAGTTTACCCACGTTAGAAATCTCCGTTCCACAGACAAGTCCTGGGGCTGTTAATAGATTATTTTTTCTTTCGGTTGGTTGAATAAATCATGCTGGAGCAGCCACAATGGAGTGAACACAGAATATTCAAAAGTAAAAGCTTAAAGCGAGGGCAAGAGCTGATGTCCATGTCTTGAAGACAAGACAACATGATAAATAAGGATAAGGCCATGAGACCTGGACCATGCCCTGACATTATGATTATCATCCATGCAGAAGAGTCCTTTGTGTGTATGACTCGCACAGTCACCAGAAAGGAAGAGAGTGAGAAGGAGGGCTGAGCTGACACACCCGTCGACACACAGTGCGCCTCTACTGCTGAGATGCGGTACTACATACATGTACATACACTGCAATAGTGCTGAATGTTACAGGCTCCACATAAACAGGCTCAAAAGAAGCAGTTTCTAAAGAACAAAATTGCATGAAAAAAGAGACCTGGCAACAACCCTGAAATGAAACATGGCATGGGGAGGTGGGGGGAAGCGCCTGAGTGCAGCTGTGTGAGAGGAGAGAGAAGTTGACAGCTGCGAAAATGCTTGAGCTTTGCTTTGTGATAAAAACATTTTGTGTATCACTCATAGTAGAATGTATCAATATAACGAATATATTCGTTGTATTGCCCAGCCCCAATTGCAAATTATACTTGAATAGTAAGTTACTGATCAAGTTTATTTTTTCCATGAATGAACAAATGTGTTGGCGGAACATAAAACAAACTATTCATGTTTAATGTAATCCATGTAATTTCCATTAAACAATATAGAGTAATTTATTATTGTTTTTTTTTTTTAGCTAGAAAAGAATTAACAATATTTTTAACACAGTTTTTATTTAACGCCCCAGTAGGCAAATCTGGAAAGATGAATCTGGCCAACTTTATGGAAATGAGCTATATTCAGCATTGACTACTGCACTCATTTAAACCAACAACTGTTTATGTCAGATAAAAATGGAGTTAGTGACGAAAAAGTTTTTTTTCCTTAAAAATTTTCAGCAATATTTTTTGCTGTTTTGTTTTCAAGATATCAGAAAAATGTGATGCATGCTGGCAAAATGAGCCACTTTGTGGAAATTATCAAAACTGAGGTAACTTTTTTCCATATTCTGTATTGAAAGACCTTCAAAATGATATTTAATTTTGTAGGAAGTGCACAAAAATGGACACAGAAAAAAAAAATATTTGTTTATATTTTGACTAGGTTGAAAACTCACGTTTGATTGGTCGGGAGTTATGTCTTCAGCCAAAACATATGTCTTTTTAGAAAGTACAATTTCTAAGCTTCACAATGATACCAGGCACTCACGGGGGTTTTCCCAGGACTTGCCGCTAGCAAGCAAAAAAAGAGTCATGATTTATGACTTCTCGTGCCTGTAGCTCACAATGACGCAGTGCACATTCCAACTCATTTTGCCAGCATGGGTCACATATGTTAATGCTGAGCCACCAATCACAGTTTTGCATTTGCCTGGCTGGAGATAACTTTGTTTGTGACTATATCATGATTGGGTGTAGAAGATAGTTCAGTGAGTTGGCGCCCCAATGTGGTGGAAGTGAGATATTGTTTTCCTGTATGTTCTGAGAAGTGCTCAAGTAAAGAACAGCTTCAGCTTACCTCTGGTGTCGTGCCTTCTTAAAAGAGGTTAAGCAAGGACATTACATTTTGGCGATGAGAAAACTGGTGAGCTCACAAGAGGTTGCTAGAGAAAGAAGACAGCCTGTGAGTTAGACAATGCAAAGTTTTGGTTAACGTCACTTGTCGAGGGAGCTAACGCTAACGACAACGCTAGCAACAATGCTAATGAAAACTTCCAGATGACTGTGGTGATGGTGGGGACACTCATGGCCTTCGACAGCCAGATTCAGACCTGGGAGGAGTATGTTGAAGTGTTAGAACATTTTTTTTGTGGCAAATGGGATCACAGATGCTAAAAGGAAGTGAGCGATATTGAGCTCAGTAGGCAGCTGGACATATAGCTTGATGAGAAACTTGTTAAGCCCATACAAGCCTGGGGATAAATCATATGAGGATTTGACTACACTGCTTCAGTCACATTATAACCTGAAACCCAGTGAGATAGTCCAGCGGTTTAAGTTTAACTCGAGGACAAGGGCAACAAATAAGACTGTGACGGAGTACATAGCAGTGCTATAGAAGCTTGCTCAACATTGCAACTATGGGGATAAATTGAAGGAGATGCTGTGCAACAGGCTCGCATGTGGCATAGTGGATGATCGCATCTAGTGGCGATTGTTGGCGGAGCCAGAGCTGACATTTGAGAAAGCTTTGAAAGTCGCACAAGCCATCGAGACCGCAAGCAAGGACGTGCAGGACCTGCAGCTGCAACCAAAAGCGATGGACAGTAATGTGAGTAAATCTGCAGCACAACTGCCAGTGCACAATGTGAAAATGGGACAGAAGTGGCAAAGCAAAATGACATCATAAGATGTTATAGGTGTGGGAGTGAACATGTGGCAAGGGACTGTTGGTTTATCAATGAAAAGTGTCATGGCTGTGGTAAAAACGGACATTTGAAAAAAATGTGCAGATCCTCTCCTCCTTCAGGCCAGCAGTAGCTTAAGTGGGAAGGGAAATATAAGCAGTTTGAAAAAGGGGTAAAAAGGGATAAAAAGCAGTTGGCACACCCCATAAGTGAATCCCCTGTGAATCTGTCTAGTGACGAATCTAACAGAGCCAAAAATAGCAAAGGTGGATCCCATAATCACACAGCTAAACTTGAATGGCAACATGGTGGCATCTGAACTGGATACAGGCTGCAGTGTGACAATCGTGTCAAAGACTGAGTTTGCAAAGTTATGGTCATCAGGGGGTACACCAGAGCAGCATAACTGTTCACTGACTCTTACAACATATACTGGTGAAAGAGTGCCCACACTAGGTGCAGCTGAAGTAGCTGTACAGTTTAAAGACCAAATCAGACAGTTGCCAAAGGTGGTTGTAGCAGGCTCAGGACTAAACCTGCTGGGCAGAGCATGGATTAAACAGCTGGGAATAAACTGTATTCTGGTAAACAACATGGAGCAGAAACAAATGACATTGCAGGATGTGTTAAAACAGAACGAGGACGTGTTCAAAGAAGAACTGGGAACCTGGAGGGGCCCACCAGCATAAATATACAGTGGGGCAAAAAAGTATTTAGTCAGCCATCAATTGTGCAAGTTCTCCCACTTAAAAGATGAGAGAGGTCTCCAATTTTCATCATAGGTATACCTCAACTATGAGAGACAAAATGAGAAAAAAAAAATCCAGAAAATCACATTGAAGGATTTTTAATGAATTAATTGGTAAATTCCTCGGTAAAATAAGTATTTGGTCACCTACAAACAAGCAAGATTTCTGGCTCTCACAGACCTGTAACTTCTTCTTTAAGAGGCTCCTCTGTCCTCCACTCGTTACCTGTATTAATGGCACCTGTTTGAACTTGTTATCAGTATAAAAGACACCTGTCCACAACCTCAAACAGTCAGACTCCAAACTCCACTATGGCCAAGACCAAAGAGCTGTCAAAGGACACCAGAAACAAAATTGTAGACCTGCACCAGGCTGGGAAGACTGAATCTGCAATAGGTAATCAGCTTGGTGTGAAGAAAGCAACTGTGGGAGCAATTATTAGAAAATGGAAGACATACAAGACCACTGATAATCTCCCTCGATCTGGGGCTCCACGCAAGATCTCACCCCGTGGGGTCAAAATTATCACGTGAACGGTGAGCAAAAATCCCAGAACCACATGGGGGGACCTAGTGAATGACCTGCAGAGAGCTGGGACCAAAGTAACAAAGGCTACATCAGAAACACACTACGCTGCCAGGGACTCAAATCCTGCAGTGCCAGACGTGTCCCCCTGCTTAAGCCAGTACATGTCCAGGCCCGTCTGAAGTTTGCTAGAGAGCATTTGGATGATCCAGAAGAGGATTGGGAGAATGTCATATGGTCAAGTGAAACCAAAATAGAACTTTTTGGTAAAAACTCAACTTGTCGTGTTTGGAGGAGAAAGAACACCATACCTACTGTGAAGCATGGGGGTGGAAACATCATACTTTGGGGCTGTTTTTCTGCAAAGGGACCAGGACGACTGATCCGTGTAAAGGAAAGAATAAATGGGGCCATGTATCGTGAGATTTTGAGTGAAAACCTCCTTCCACCAGCAAGGGCATTGAAGATGAAACGTGGCTGGGTCTTTCAGCATGATAATGATCCCAAACACACCGCCCGGGCAACGAAGGAGTGGCTTCATAAGAAGCATTTCAAGGTCCTGGAGTGGCCTAGCCAGTCTCCAGATCTCAACCCCATAGAAAATTTTTGGAGGGAGTTGAAAGTCCGTGTTGCCCAGCGACAGCCCCAAAACATCACTGCTCTAGAGGAGATCTGCATGGAGGAATGGGCCAAAATACCAGCAACAGTGTGTGAAAATCTTGTGAAAACTTACAGAAAATGTTTGACCTCTGTCATTGCCAACAAAGGGTATATAACAAAGTACTGAGATGAACTTTTGTTATTGACCAAATACTTATTTTACCAATTAATTCATTAAAAATCCTTCAATGATTTTCTGGATTTTTTTTTTCTTATTTTGTCTCTCATAGTTGAGGCATACCTATGATGAAAATTGGAGACCTCTCTCATCTTTTAAGTGGGAGAACTTGCACAATTGGTGGCTGACTAAATACTTTTTTACCCCACTGTACATAAAAGAAGGAGTTGCCCCAAAGTTTTACAACCCCCGACCAGTCCTCTATGCTATGACAAAGAAAGTGGCGATCAAGCTGGAGAGACTCAACAATCAAGCCAGTGAAATTTTCGGAGTAGGCTGTGCCACTTGTCCCTGTGTTGAAACCTGACAATTTGGTGCATATCTGTGGAGATTACAAACTCACAGTCAACCTGGTGTCAAAGTTGGAGCAGTATCCAATACCAGAATTGGAGGACTTGTTCGAGAAGGTGTTTGGTAGTAGAAAGTTTAGTAAACTAGACTTGAGCCATGCATATCAACAGGTGATCCTGAATAAAGCATCCAAGCCCTATGTCACTATTAACACACACAGATGTCTATTCCAGGTGAACCGTCTGCCATTCGGGGTTTCCTCCAGTCCAGCCATTTTTCAGAGACTGATGGAGAGTTTGGTGGCTGTCATCCTGAACGTGGATGTATATTTGGATGACATTTTGATGACTGGCTGGAACGACCAAGAACATCTAGCAATGCTGAACCAGGTACTGGCACAGTTACAGGAAGCTTGCCTTCACTTAAAGCGCAACAAATGTGCGTTCATGGAACAAGAAGCAGAGTTCTTAGGGTATAACGTGGATGCCTTGGGACTCCATCCTCTGCCACACAAAGTCCTCGCCATACAGAAAGCCCCAGCACCCAACAATGTCACCAAATTGCATGTGTACCTGGGTTTACTCAACTATTACAATAGGTTCCTACCAAACTTGTCCACACTGTCATCCCCCTTGCATGAGCTGTTTAGAAAGGAGACCAAATGGAAATGGGAATCAGAACAAGATAGAGCTTCTGAAGAATCCAAATGCCTCATGCAATCCTCAGAAGTGTTAGTGCATTATGACAGTCAAAAAGATCTGATCCTGTCCTGTGATGCCTCGCCCTATGGAGGGGGGCAGTGTTGTTGCATTGAATGCCAGATGAACAGGGGTGACCAATCAGCTTCATGTCAAGGACACTGACATCAGCTGAAGCCAATTACTCACAATTAGACAAAGAGGGTCCGGCAGTGATGTTTGGCATTCAGCGCTTCCACAAATATCTGTACAGAAGAAAATTTGTCATTTGCACAGATCACAAACCCTTGCTTTCTCTCTTTAATGAAATGAAGGCTGTGCCTCAAATGGCATCCCTTCATATCTGGTAGTGTCTCCTCATAACCCTGTACTGTCAGACCATTGTCTGTTAACCTTTGATTTTACTATTTCTGACTATTTGGCTCCTAAAGAAAAATATTACTACAGTAGATGCCTCTCAGATGATGCTGTTACCAAATTTATGCAGATTGTTTCCTCTATGCCATGTGTCAACACAACGGAAATAACCTATAGACAGCTTGCTCCTTCTGTAATTGATAGCATGGTAGCTAGTGTTACAGGTTCTCTGCATCAGACTCTAGACTTGGTGGCCCCCTTATAAAAGAAAAAGTCTAATCAGGGATTTCTAACTCTGGTTCAACACAGAAGCTCGTAGCTTAAAACAGAAGACTCGTCAATTAGAAAGAAAATGGCACTCCACTAATTTAGATGAAATCTATTTAGCTTGAAGAAATCATCTTTTAATTTATAAAAAATCTCTTAGAAAAGCTACAACGAGTTATTATTCTGCATTAATAGAAGCAAACAAGAATAATCCCAGGTTTCTTTTCAGTACTGTAGCCAGGTTGACAAAGAGTCAGGACTCTGTCAATCCTAGCATTCCCTTAGAGCTTACTAGTCAGGACTTTATGAACTTTTTCAATAATAAAATTTCATCCATCAGAGATAAAATCAATCAGATTCTTCCTACCGTTAACTTAAATACAGTAACTACTATAACTCCTTCAACTGATATCTGTCTTGATGAGTTTACTCCAATTGACCTTTATGAGTTAGACAAAATAGTTTCCTCATCCAAGCCTTCAACTTGTCTTTTAGACCCTATTCCTACCAGGTTATTTAAAGAAGTCTTCCCACTTATTGGTAGCTTTATTCTTCATATAATCAATTCTTCATTAACCTTAGGCCATGTACCGCAGGCTTTTAAAATGGCTGTAATTAAACCCTTACTCAAAAAGCCAATGCTAGATCCAGGAGCTTTAGCTAACTATAGACCAATCTCTAATCTCCCTTTCATTTCAAAAATCTTAGAAAGAGTTGTTGCTATATTTGACCACCTGCAAGGGAAATGGTTTATTTGAAGAGTTTCTATCTGGGTTTAGAATCCATCATAGTACTGAAACAGCCTTAGCGAAGGTCACTAACGACCTCCTCATCGCTTCTGATAATGGACTTGTTTCTGTACTTGTCCTTTTAGACCTTAGTGCAGCTTTTGATACTATCGATCATAATATTCTACTTGATAGATTAGAACACTATGTTGGACTTAATGGAACTTCGTTGCAGTGGTTTAGATCTTATTTATCTAATAGGTTCCAGTTTGTTCACGTCAATAATGAGTTTTCTTTCAACTCAAAGCTCAGTCATGGAGTTCCACAGGGATCTGTGCTAGGCCTTACTCTTTTTAGTTTATATATGTATATATGCTTCCTTTAGGCAACATTATTAGAAAGCACTTTGTACATTTTCATTGTTATGCAGATGACACACAATTATACCTGTCAATGAAGCCAGATGATAGTAACCAATTAGCCAAGTTAGAAGCCTGTCTTCAGGAAATCAAAGCTTGGATGACTTGTAATTTCCTGCTATTAAATTCAGATAAGATTGAAGTCATTCTTGTTGGTCCAAAAAACCTTAGAAATACCTTTCCAAATCAAACTTTCAGTTTGGATACAGTTACTCTTTCTCTTAATAGCTCTGTGAGGAACCTTATTTTTGATCAAGATCTGTCTTTCAATTCACATATTAAATTTGTTTCTAAGACTGCCTTCTATCATTTGCGTAATATTGCCAAGATTAGGAGCATCTTGTCTCAGAGTGATGCTGAGAAACTGATCCACGCTTTTGTTAGCTCAAGATTAGATTATTGTAATTCTTCATTATCATGTTGTCCTAAAACATCTTTAAAAAGTCTTCAGCTGATCCAAAATGCTGCAGCAAGAGTTTTAACAGGTACTAGAAAGAGAGAACATATCTCTCCGGTTCTGGCCTCCCTTCATTGGCTTCCCATAGAGTTTAGAATTAAGTTTAAAATCCTTCTTCTTACTTACAAAGCTCTAAACAATCAGGCCCCTTTTTATTTAAAAGATCTGATACTACCATATTATCCTAACAGAGCACTACGCTCCCAAAATGCAGGATTACTTGTAAAACCTAGAATCTCTAAAAGTACAATGGGAGGCAGAGCCTTCAGTTATCAAGCTCCTCTCCTGTGGAACCAGCTGCCAATCTGGATTCGGGAGTCAGACTCAATCTCTGTTTTTAAGAATAAGGTTAAAACCTTCCTTTTTGATATAGCCTACAATTAGGGAGGGATCATGTGTTTCTGAACCCTCCCTTAGTTATGCTCCTAATAGGTTTAGTCAGCCGGGGGACCTCCAATAATGCACTGGGCCTCACTCCTTTCTTCACTCTCAATGAAATATTTTTTTTTTTTTCCTGGTCATTATCATCTGTTTGTTCTCTCCCATAGATTGAGTCCCCATCGTGCTGTTTGCTCTCTACATGTCTGTTCTTTTCGTCTTCTCTGTCCCCTCACCCCCCAGCCAGTCACAGCAGATGACTGCCCCTCCCTGAGCCTGGTTCTGCTGGAGGTTTCTTCCTGTTAAAAGGGAGTTTTTCCTCTCCACCGTTGCCAAGTGCTTGCTCACAGGGGATCGCCTGATTGCTGGGGTCTTTCTGCAACTGTGGGGGTTCCCCCTACAGTTGAAAGTGCTATGAGATGACTGTTGTTGTGAAATGGCACTATATAAATAAAGTTGAATTGAATTGAATATTCAGCACTGGGCTGTAACACTGAGAGCATATAAATATGAGATTATCTACAAGCCTAGCAAACATCATGGCAATGCAGATACCATGAGTCGACTCCCTCTGTCTCAACCTTCAACCAAAAAAGAGCAGGAGGAAAGACTGCTCATGATGGAGACTGTAACACTAGTGTCAGCAGTTGAAATGAGCAGGTGGACAAACAGACCCTATATTGTTCAGGGTGGCACAGTTTATCCAACATGGTTGGCCACTGCACAACTTAGACCCAACTTTCCAACCGTATGCTGCGCGAAAAACAGAGTTAGGTGTACAAGATGGGTGTGTACTGTGGGGGTCATGTGTTGTGGTACCACCACCAGGACATGATGTCATGTTTAAGCAACTGCATCATGGTCACATAGGCATCACTAGGATGACATTATTTTAATGCCAGAAGTAGTGCCAGAGTTTGGCCACCAGAAGTAGCTTCGCTTTGATGCAAAGCTACTTCTGGTGGCCAAAGCTGGACACAGACATTGAAACTGTAGTTAAAAGATGTGTCACCTGCCAAGAACACTGTAACCTGCCTGCTCCAGCACCGCTTCACTCATGGGAGTGGCCAAGCAAACCTTGGCAGCGGTTGTATATTGATTACGCAGAACCATTTATGGGACACATGTTTCTAATCTTGATGGATGCGTATTCAGAGCGGATGGATGCTTATCCTGAAACAGCCTCCACATCTGCCATCATGATTGAATAGCTGTGAAAGAGTTTCAGCAAACAGGGAATACCGGAGACACTTGTGTCAGATAAAGGCTCATGTTTTGTGAGTGCAAAATTCGAAGAATTCCTGTTGAAAAATGGTATTGAACACATCACTTCTGCCACATATCACGCTGTATCCAACGGCTGCGCTGAGCGTGCAGTCCAGACATTCAAGTCAATGATGAAATAGACAGGTGAGGGCAGCATCGCCACTGAAGTGTCAAGGGTGCTGTTTTATTACCGCATTCCACCACATTCCACCATGGGACTGTCACCTGCTGAAATGTTGCAAGGGAGGAAGTTAAGGTCAGCATTGGATCTGATTCATCCAGATTGGAGAGGAAGGATGAAACAAAAACAAAACAGCCAAAAGAAACATCATGACAAGGTGCTTAAAGGAAGAGGTTTCCAGCAGGGAGACGCTGTGATCACAAGAAATTTCAGTCATGGTCCGAAGTGGACTCCTGGGTTCATAACTAAGCTTACAGGATTTGTCTCTTACAAGGTCATGTTAGGAGGTGGTGTGGTGACCCACCACAGTCTACATGGACATTCAGCCATCACACTCAGCTAGGCGGCAAAAAGCAGAACAATTTGCATACGGACAGAGCGCCCCTAGGGGGACAACCAGAACAATGACTATTGTTATACATCCCCGAATTAAGGAGAGGAAGTCCGGCGCCAGTTAATCACGCGATTGGTATGTATTTACTGATATGTATATCAATATGCAAATGTGCCATGCATTCTCTCTTGTCTGTACAAAAGAGCTGACTTTACATGCCTCACATAACGCACACTCACGCACACACAGAGCACACACACACACACAGCACAGCGCACAGCGCTACAGTGTGTCTCATGATGATGGAGGAATAAAACTCTGAAACCTTCAGCTCGCCGTGTCACGCCTGAACTTATTTTTTTCCTCCACACTGGTGACCCTTGACGAAGAATGGAACACGAGGCGATCACCCCGGAGATGACCCCGACTGCGAAAGCCTCAGCACGCGTCATGGTGCACTCCTTGCCTGATCTTTTACCGCCACGCTGGTGACCTGACGAGGGAAAATGACCGTCTGTTCCCTCCCACCGTGCTGTGGATCCCAGGGGACCAGAGAACACCTGCAACTTCTTCATCCTCACCGGAGCGCTGCACTTGGACCAAAGCACAGCATGATCGACACGGGCGAACGAAGGAAGCAGCCTGAACGGGGACAATCATCGACGCCGACTGCGCTGATTTCCACCGAGCTCCCCAACTCTGACTAAACTCCGGACAGCGGACCTCCCGTGCACAGAAGCCCTGCACGCACTCCGCAGGATTACGAGGACAGTGCAACTGCCAGCTATGTGGTCACTGCGCCAGGCGCGCGCCACGCACCAGGGACAAACCGGCTCCACAGACTGATACAGCGTCCTCCGCCGCTGCACATGCCCGAGAAAAATGGCCGATCGCCACCCTCAGAACCTTCAGGGCTGCTCGCGCACCTGGAGCGGATGTGCAGCCCGCACACAGGACTTTGTATGGGTTTCTCAGCCACGGCGCACAACGGGAATTTAGCCGATTGCTTACCCTGATGACTTTAGGGCTGCTTCCCGCACCTAAAGCCAAACTGCCGAGTCCCTGACACAGCTTCAGTTTATCACAGCCACTATGCATCCTCGGGGAATTTGGCTGCTCGCTTTCCCCACATCCTCATTGGATCGAGCCGCGGGAGGAGTCCGCTGTGGATCTCCGCCATCTTAATGGGAAAGTCCCTCACCATTGCGGATCCACACGCAATTTTTGCGCGGCCCAGACACCTTTGACATCCCAGGCTGGCACTCGCTTACTCCCGCCCCCTCCCCCTACTCCTGCACAGAGCTTTTCCCGCACCTCACTCCCTAAGCCGGCCGATCGCCGTCTTGTTCCATTACGCACGAAACACACCGGCCCTTGCGCCCACGATCCACAGCCGTTCAACGTGCTGGAACTTGGAGCGGAGCACACTGCCCTTTCCACCCCTCCCCCGTCCCCCTCACGGACTGACATGCCCTCCGACAGTTCTACTGGAGCTGGAGCCAAATGACGGGGGGTGGGGGGGTCACAACCCCTGCTGAGTGCTCTGGGGGGGAGCCCTGTGGTTACCCACCACAATCTACATGGACATTCAGCCATCACACTCAGCTAGGCGGCAAGAAGCAGAACAATTTGCAAACAGACATAGAGCCCCTAGGGGTACAACCTGAACAATGACTATTGTTATACATCCTTGACTTAAGGAGAGGAAGTCCGGCGCCAGTTAATCACGTGATTGATATGTATTTACTGATATGTATATCAATATGCAAATGTACCATGCATTCTCTCTTGTCTGTATAAAAGAGCTGACTTTACATGCCTCACATAACGCACACTCACGCACACACAGAGCACACACACACACAGCACAGCACACAGCGCTACAGTGTGTCTCATGATGATGGAGGAATAAAACTCTGAAACCTTCAGCTCGTCGCATTGCCTGAACTTATTCGTTCCTCCACAGTGGCAGCATTGTACGCAGATATGTGGACCACATACTGGCAAGACCTGAGGAAGAAGACCATAGTGGAACAAAGGTTACAGAACCTCTGGGACTGTCTGTTTCACCCACAGCAGTCATTGGAGCACCAGAGACTTCCACTCTGGTAGGGAACAGCTGTATTCCAGACTGAAATACTCCAAATGTCACAAAACCTGCTCCAGACAAAGCAAATCCATCAGTGTCTGACATTCCACCTCCAGACACAGCAAGGCTGTCACAACCTGTGGTAGCACCAGTGTGACGGTCACAACGGGCTGTGACCAAACCAAGTTATTTGAGTGACTTGAGTGTTGAATGAAAAACAACAACAAAAAACTGTAACTTGGTGATTATAGATTTTTGCTATTTTTGAGACATGTTAAGTGATAAACAAAAATTATTGATTGTTTTTCCAATGTCACGGTAGAGTTTGAGGTAATTACACAGGGTTATCGTGTTATGTTCAGTGTTGCACGGGTAGGAAAGCAGCTTTGGAGGGAATGTAGAAGATAGTTCAGTGAGTTGGCGCCCTCATGTGGTGACAGTGAGATATTGTTTTCGTGTGTGCTGAAGTGAAGAACAGCTTCAAATTACCTCCGGTGCCGTGCCTTCTTAAAAGAGATTAAGCAAGGACATTACACTGGGGCTTTAAAAGTTAAGTCATAAATTTAGTTTCAAATAATTTGGATGCATTTGGCTTCAAACTTTATTCTGAAGCCAGCTTGCTGGGCTTCCTGTCTTATTCAAGCGTTTGCTATCTAGCAAGTTTTCAACAGTCTCCCAACTCTCCCTTCCTCCCTTCGGATCAGCACTACGGACATCACGTGACCTGTCACACAACTGATGTGTGTCACGTTTAACGGGAGAAGCAGAGGGACAAACGAGGAATCACAGTTTGTGCTTATAATTATGACGTGGATGTTTAGCAGGAGTGCATGTCTGTGTGTGTCAGTGCAAGAAACCATTGCCACAATAATCACAACTCTTCTAGACTCCGAGAGACTGAAGACACATTAAATATAGGACAAATCCAGATTTAAACCCACAGGGACTCACTCATCCACTTAACACTGCTACTCACATGATCTTACAGTTGCTTCAAATTAAGCTGAAATAAAAAAAAAATGGAGATTCAAAATGCTATTCTAATAAACCCAAAGAATAATCATCAGGAAAAGTAGCCTGTTTATCACTTTGATAACTGAAAGTTATCTTTAAACCAAATTAGCAACAGATTTGGAAAATAATTAGCACATACAGCACTAATGAATTATGTACAGCAGGGATGGGCAACTTTGGTAGTAGTGAGGGCCACAACATTTTTCTTCACTTCCTGAGGGCCAGATTTACATGTAAAGCTTCTGTAGAGTGTGTGTGTGTGTGTGTGGGGGGGGGGGGGTTATTATTTCTTAAAAAGTCAAAAGTTTCACAATTAAAACTGAAAATGAAAATAAAAGCTACTCAGTGTTTGATCATATTAGAATTAAAAGGGATAATGATAAAATTTTATCTGCTCTGCAATGGTCTGGTGATCTGTCCAGGGTCTGCTCTGCCTCTCGCCCAAAGATGCCAGAATAGGCTCCAGTCATACACCTCCCCCTTCCCCCGCCGACCCAAAAAGGATTAAACAGTAGAAGATGGATGGATAAATTATATCATGACCTAATTTTTAAAACTCTCTCCATCAAAATGATGACACTGGTGTAAATGAACATTTAAAAGCAGTTTACTTTGTACATACTGCTGTTTACAGCCTATTAAGATAAGATAAGATAAGATAAGATAAGCCTTTATTAGTCCCACAATGAGGAAATTCCAGGATTGCAACAGCACAGGGATAGCAGCAATCAGAGCAATAATTTAGAAGATAAGATAATAAGAGCAGTGAATATACATACAGTATGTACATATAAATATACAGTGCAGAGCATTGTAGCTAGATGGAATAAACAGCATAACTGTCTATTTAGTTACCCCACATAGTATGACTATGTACCCATACAGCATATTATGTATTGAATCAGCCTAGCTGTCACCCTCTGTAGCGATTGATATTGTCCTAGTTGTATAATGGAGGGGGACCATTATTGTGTACGTTTATTGCGTCTTTTGCATTCAATATTATGTGGTCATAACGTTTTTTTGCTATCTCTGCGAGCAGCCCTGCTTAGGTTATAAAGTCTGACAGCCGTAGGTAGGAAGGACCTGCGAAACCTCTCGGTCGCGCACCTAGGATGATGTAGCCTACTGCTAAATGAGCTCCTCAGTGCTTTCAGCATGTCCTGCATAGGGTGGGACTCAGGACTCCAGCAGACATTAATGCAGTCTTAGCAGGCAACATACGTTAAAAACATGTTCTCCACCGGTGCACTTTTCCCTCTGTGGCTCCCTCACGCTTGCTCTCTCACTTGACCGCTTGCAGAGAGTGGCACCTTGGTTTCAATTAGTGCTCCCTCTGCTGGTGAACTCTATAACTACATTTGAGAATGCGGTTCCAAATATGGCAAACGTCCATCCATCCATCCATCTCCTACCGCTTTTCCGGAGGTCCGGGTCGCGGAGGCAGCAGTTCAAGCAGAGAAGCCCAGACTTCCCTCTCCCCAGCCACCTGCTCCAGCTCTTCAGAGGGGATACCAAGGCGTTCCCAGACCAGCTGGGAGACATAGTCTCTCCACCGAGTCCTGGGTCTGCCCCGGGGTCTCCTCCCAGTGGGACGTGCCTGAAACACCTCAAGTGGGAGGCGTCCAGGAGGCATCCTAATCAGATGCCCATACCACCTCAACTGACTCCTTTCAATGTGGAGGAGCAGCGGTTCTACTCTGAGCCTCTCCCAGATGACTGAGCTCCTCACCCTATCTCTGAGGGTGAGTCCAGCAATCCTACGGAGAAAGCTCATTTCAGTCGCTTGTATCCGCGATCTCGTTCTTTCGGTCATTACCCAAAGCTTGTGACCATAGGTGAGAGTAGGAACGTAGATTGACTGATAAATCGACAGCTTTGCCTTAGAACTAAGCTCCCTCTTCACCACAACAGACCGGTACAACGTCCGCATCACTGCAGATGCTGCTCCAATCCGTCTGTCGATCTCTCGCTCCATTCTCCCCTCACTCGTGAACAAGACCCCAAGATACTTAAACTCCTCCACTTGGGGCAGGAGCCTGTCCCCAACCCGGAGAGGACAATCCACCTTTTTCCGGCTGAGGACCATGGACTCGGACTTGGAGGTGCTGATTCTCATCCCAGCCGCTTCACACTCAGCGGCAAACCATCCCAGCAAGAGCTGTAGGTCATTGCTGGATGAAGCCAACAGGACAACATCATCTGCAAACAACAGAGATGAGATCCTGTGGTCACCAAGCATGACACCCTCCATTCCCTGGCTGCGCCTAGAAATCATGTCCATAAAAATTATGAACAGGATCGGTGACAAAGGGCAGCCCTGGCGGAGTCCAACTCTCACTGGGAATGACTCCGACCGAGTGTTGGCAATACGAACCAAACTCTCACAACGGTCGTACAGAGACCGAATAGCTCGTAACAACAAGCCCGACACCCCATACTCCCGAAGCACCCCCCACAAAAATCCACGAGGGACGCGGTCAAATGCCTTCTCCAAGTCCACAAAACACA
Source organism: Pholidichthys leucotaenia (assembly GCA_020510985.1). Classification (NCBI taxonomy): domain Eukaryota; kingdom Metazoa; phylum Chordata; class Actinopteri; order Cichliformes; family Pholidichthyidae; genus Pholidichthys; species Pholidichthys leucotaenia. The sequence continues at coordinate 368,662,496 of CM035836.1, read as the reverse complement.
TGTAAACTGGTTGGGCAAACTCCCACGAACCCTGGAGAATTCTCGAGAGGGTAAAGAGCTGGTCCGATGTGCCACAGCCAGGACGAAAACCACATTGCTCCTCCTGAATCCGAGGTTCGACCGATGGCAGGGGAGGAAGCCATTCAGACCTGGTAGACCCAAACGTATAGTGAGGGTGTGCTGGGAGCGTCTGGCTGAGGCCCCTGTCCGGGAGGTCTTCAACTCCCACCTCCGGAAGAACTTCAACCACATTCCGAGGGAGTCTGGAGACATGGAGTCTGAATGGGCCATGTTCTCCACCTCTGTTGTTGAAGTGGCGGCCCAGAGCTGCGGCCGCAAGGTGGTCGGTGCATCTCGTGGTGGCAACCCCCGAACCAAGTGGTGGACACCAGTGGTGAGGGGGGCCATTAAGCTGAAGAAGGAGTCCTATCAAGCTTGGTTGGCTTGTGGGACTCCCAAAGCAGCTGAGGTGTACCGGCAGGCCAAGCGGAGTGCAGTTCGGGTGGTTGCTGAAGCAAAAACCCGGATATGGGAGGAGTTCGGTGAGGCCATGGAACAAGACTTTCGGTCGGCCTCAAAGAGATTCTGGCAAACTGTCCGGCGGCTAAGGAGGGGAAAGCAGCTCCCCGTCCACACTGTGTATGGTGCGGATGGGACACTGTTGACTTCGACTGGGGACATCGTCGGGCGGTGGAAGGAATACTTCGAGGATCTCCTCAATCCCACTGATACGCCTTCCACAGAGGAAGCAGGGTTTGGGAACGAGGGGGATGACTTGCCTATCACAGGGGCTGAGGTCGCCAAGGTGGTTAAAAATCTCCTTGGTGGCCGGGCCCCAGGGGTGGACGAGATTCGCCCCGAGTACCTCAAGGCCCTGGATGTTGTTGGGTTGTCATGGTTGACACGCCTCTGCAACATTGTGTGGAGGTTGGGGGCAGTGCCTTTGGCATGGCAAACCGGGGTGGTGGTTCCTCTCTTTAAAAAAGGGGACCGGAGGGTGTGCTCCAACTTTAGAGGGATCACATTCCTCAGCCTCCCTGGGAAGGTCTATGCCAAGGTACTGGAGAGGAGAGTCCGGCCGTTGGTCGAACCTCAGATATGGCAAACGTGATATAAATAAATAATTGACTTGTGGAAATGGACTGATGGGCTGTAGTGGATGAGGGGGCAGACTGCATGTGGTCCACGGGCCGCGAGTTGTCCATTCCTGATGTACAATATCATACTCTACTGCAGAAATGTTCAGACTAAATATTTTAAATCAGTTTGAGAGTTATCATTTCTAAATATAATCATCATCATCATAGCAGTCTGTCGTGAGCAACAATGACTGTTTCATTTAGGTCTGATCAGATTTCTCCACACAACTCTGTCCTTAGCCTTCCGCTGCCAGGAACTCCTGTCTATATCCAACCTCTTCAAGTTTCTTTTCACAGTGTCTTTAAATCTGAGCCTTGGTCTACCCTGATTGCGTTTGCCCTCGCATAACTGAGTAGAGTAACTGCCAAGGGAGACGCTGGTGGTCCATCCTCTCAACATGTCCGAGCCATCTCAGGTTCATCTGTATTAGCATGTCCTCCATTGATGGAAGACCAGCTCATTTCAACACTTCTATGTTGGTTATCTTGTCTTTCCATGAGATGTTCATTATGGCTCAAAGGTGTCTCATCATGTACACGTGGAGTTTCTTCACCTGCACTCTGTAGACAGTCCAAGTTTCAGCACCGTACAATAGAGTAGCCAGTACTGTCGCTCTATACACTTTACATTTCACACAGACAGACACATGTCGGTTGTTCCACAGTCTCTCCATCAAGTTTCCAAACACAGCGCTCGCTCTTCCCATTCTGAGAGATAGTTCATCCTCCAGCCTAGCATTCTCTGAAACAGTACTCCCTAGGTACTTTAAAGTGTTGCACTTGACTAGTGGCTCTGTACCAATGCTGATCTCTTCTGGTAGTGATGTTGATAATTGGAACTTTGGTGGTTGATAAAGGCACTCTGTCTTCTTGATGTTGATTTGGAGGCTGAATTGGCTAGCTGCTCTTGCAAATTTCTCCACTAAAGACTGCATATCTTCCACACTGTGTGCAACTACAGCACTGTCGTCAGCAAAGAGCATTTCTCTTACTACCTTTATCGATGTCTTACTCTTGGCTTTAAACTGTGCCACATTGAACAAGTCTGCTTCTTTCTTTGTTTGAATGTATACTCCTTCTGAAGTGTCTTTGAAGGCCACCTCAAGCATGGCTGCCAGATATTGTGAGAAGAGTGTAGGCACCAGCACACACCCTTGTTTCACTCCATTGCTTACTGAAAAGTCTTAAGATACTGAACCACTCATTGCCACGTGTGCTTGCATACCTGTATGGAGTGCCTCGATCAGGCTGACAAACTTCTCTGTACAGCCATATTTCTTGAGTACCTGCCAAAGTCCTTGTTACGAAACAGTATCGAAAGCTTTACTGAAGTCTATGAAGACTACATAAAGTGGCATGTTCTGTTCAATACACTTTTCTTGAACCTGTTTCAAGCAGAGAATCATGTCCATTGTGCTTCTTCCACTTCTAAAGCTGAACTGGGTTTCCGAGAATACATTCTTCAAGATGTGTTCATTGAGTCTGTTCAGTAGTATCTTACCAACAGTGGCTAGCAGTGATATACCTTGGTAGTTTCCAGTCTTTCTTGTCACCTTTCTTGAACAAAGGTGCAATACTTGCATCCTTCCAGTCTTGAGGTACTTTCTGGGCATCCCATATCTCTTGTATGAGCTTGTGCAGGCAGTTGGTCAGCTGAACACCACCAAATTTCCACACTTCTGCTGGAATTCCATCCCTTCCTGGAGCTTTACCATCCTGTGTTGTCCTGATACAGTAGTTGCCATTAGTTCATCAAAATTTGGTGGTTCATCCAGACTTGATACTGCTGGTCACTGCATGAGAGCTTCTTTAGCCTCTTCAGTGAGATCTCCAGGGTTGTTTAGTAGTTGGTCAAAGTGGTCTGCAAATCTGTCCAGGATCTTGTCTTTCTCCTGCAAAACTGTTTCACCATCTATAGCCTTTAGTTGGATCAGTCCTCTTGGTTTAGGGCCGTAGATTTCTCTCAAACCTGTAAAGAATGTTTTCATGTCCTTCCTGTCTGCTGCAGTTTGAAGTTCCTCCGCTTTTTCATCCCACCAGTTGGACTTCATCTCTCTGGTGTACTTCTGTAGCTCACTCTGAGCCTTTGAGTATTTTTTCTTCTTCACCCTTGTGTTACACTGTAGGTTTTCCTGCTTAGCTGTATTCCTCGCTTCTAGTAGTTTCATTAGGTGTTCATCATGCTCATCAAACCAATCTTGATGTTTCCTCTCAGGGTAGCCTAATACATCACTCGCAGTCTGATACACCATATCCTTCAGTGTTGCCCATTTCTCTTCTATGTCATTCTCTGAGTTGTTGCTGTTCCAGTCTTTCAAGTTTTCAACCATTTCCTGTGTAAGTTCTTCCTGCTTCTTTTGGCCTTTCAGTGCACTAGTGTTTAGCTTCCGTGGTGGCTTCACACCCGTCCTGAAGTGCTGTTTTCATCTCCAAATCCTTAATCTGGATCTCAGCCTAACATGATCAGTACCACAGTCCACACCTCTCATTGCTCTGGTGTCCAATACATCCCCTATATCTCTCTGCCTGACTATGATGTAGTCTAATAAGTGCCAGTGCTTGGATCTTGGGTGCATCCATATCTTCTTGTGTGTGTCCTTATGCTTAAATAGAGTGTTGGTTATCACAAGGTTGTACTCTGAACATAGTGCAAGTAGAAGTTCTCCATTAGCATTACACTTGCCTACTCCATGACTGCCTAGCACTCCTTTCCATTTCTCAGTGTCCAAACCAACTCTGGCATGAAAATCTCCAACGAGTATCAGCCTGTCATCAGTCGGTACACACCTGATAGTCTCAAGCAAATCACTGTAGAACTCTTCTTTCACCTCCTCTGTGTTGGTCATTGTTGGGGCATATACACTGATGAGTGTGGCATACATCTTCCGCTGTAATGGGAGTTTCATAGTCATTATCCTGTCGTTGATTGGCACTGGCTCCTCATCAAGCATTGCTGCTATCTCCTTTCTAACTGCAAAGTCCACACCTGCTTCTCTCCTTTCTTGAGTTGATCTCCCACTCCAAAAGAAGATGTACCCATGGTCTTCCAAGCTGTCATATCCAGGCAATCTTGTTTCACTAAGTGCAGCTATGTCTACATTGTACCTGTTCATTTCCAGGGCCACAAGCGCGGTCTGTCTTTCTGGGCGCTGTGATGTTGTTCTGTCCAACAGAGTGCGTACATTCCATTCTGCTACACACAAGGCTGCTGTTTTCCTCTTCTTTTGTCTTCCTGCTCCTAGCTTACTTTTCGCTGCCTGTCGGAGTGTGAACAGATCAGCGCGGACCTTGTAAGCCCAGGCAACGTCCGAGCTGGTATGAGTTGCTTTCTGATTTACCATTTCATGAAACTGCTTGCAAAGTATTTGAGTACCGCTTGCTTTTGCTGGACTAGCAGCACATTCTTGGCAGATAAAGGTATTATCAGTGGCAAGGACAAGCCAAGACAAACTGACTCCAGTATCTGTTGCAATGACTGACCAGATGATAGTTTTGTTTATCTCTGCTCTTTGTGTACTGCATGTCACGATGCACCGACTGGCACAGTCCACCACAGACCTTGCGACAGATGTGTTTATATGCCAGGATGTCCAGTTTCACCCTGTGTAACTGGGAGTGGTCCACCACAGATCTGTGACAGATATTGTTTTTAGTTCTGCCAGGATGCCCAGTTTCACCCTCCACGCTGTCGGAAGGGCGGGGATGCTGGTTGAGTCACCGCTGGCCCGACCCATGAGACAGGTAGTACCGATTTTCATGGTTACCAGGTAGCAAGCAAGAAAATGCCTGACCTGAGGTAGTAGGCCGGCTGGGGACGGAGGAGGAGCGGGGACCTGAGTCTCTGTGGGTGGGGGGCTGGTCGACGACACCTACCGGGACAGTTCCTCTGAGGACTGTCCTCTCCCAGGACTCTGAGAGTTAAAAGACAGACAGGCTCTAAGCGGCTATTTATGGACGCCGACCGATGCCATGCTAGTGTCATGCTATTTAAATATACTACTACTACTACTACTACTACTACTAATAATAATAATAATTGGAAAATCACTTAAAAATTAAAAAAACAGTATTATCAATTAAATCTTTTATTATTAATTAAAAATGTAAAAAAACAAAAACAAATCTACTGACTGAATATTAATAATTCCCAGGACTCTATAAGTGAATTTAATTAATATGCACACCTTTTGAGGATGTCTCACACACACACACACACACACACAAACATTTTTAGCTGCTTCCTATTTGGGGTCACCACAGTGGATCATAGGTTTGCTGTCAAGGCTGTGAGTACTCGCCCCCGCCTTCCTGTTGTTTTCCCCCTCATCTCATCAACACACCTGAGGGAGGAGACGCACATGCCGCCTTTCATCAGCCAGTGTATATAAAGAGCTTCTTTTCAGTGTGCTGACGCTGGCTCGTCTGGGTATACTGCCTAAGCAGAGTACTTTTGTACACCAGTGCTACTCCTAGGTGTAGTTTTTATACTCACCTGCTTTTCTCCTTTTCTCCAGGTTGCTGCCATCGTGCGGGTGTGTCTCCAGGGACTGTGTGCGCTCACTGCCCCATCACCTCCACTCCGCTGCAATCATCATTCACCCGGTCAGGCACCATCGGCTCCACCACCTTCACTCTGCTGGTTCGTCTCTACCCCCGTTCGGGGTCCTGTTGGTTCTTCATTATATCCTGCGTAAGTGGCAGTTTGGCTTGCCCATTTCCCCTATCTCCATTCCTCCTCTCACAGCTCTCGTTCTCTCTCCACAGGCTCATTCCTCTGGCGAGTGACGCTTTCCCTAAGCTGTGCTGTATTTTGATATTCAATAAACTTCTCAAACGTGTGCTTGTGTGTTTGGTTGTCCTTCTGTCATTGCATCGTGCAGGTGAGCTGTTCCAAATTGGTAATCATGACAGTTTGCATATTTGATTTGCCAAGGATTTTACATCAGGTGTCCTTGCCGACACAATCCTCCCCATTTACCTGGGCTTGGTTGATAGACTGATTTTTTGCTTCCCCCTGTGGTTAAGTAACCACCTCTCCTTCCCCTATTCTATTATGCTGAGCACCAAGCTAGAAAGTGGAAAGTACCATTTTTATCATCGTCTTCATTTTATGGTCTTTGGTATGACCCGGCTGGGGCTTGAACCCACACCTCCAGGCTGCAGGGTGAATGCTCTACCACCAGGCTACCACTCCAGTCATAAATGCACAAATGATTAAGGAAATTTAGTTATTTATGCATCAAAATTCTTATCTAGTTTAAGCTCTGTCAGTTCATATATTAACTGTTGTATATGCAGTATTTACAGTAAGGTACATCTCAATAAATTAAAACGTCACCAAAAAGTTGATTTATTTCAGTAATTCAATTAAAAAAATGAAACTCATATAAATTAATTACACACACAGTGATATATTTCAAGTGTTTATTTCTTTTAATTTTGATGGCTATGGCTTACAGCTAACAAAAATCCCAAATTCAGTTTTTTAAAAAAGTAGAATATTGTGAAAGTTCAGTATTGTAAACTCATGGAGCCCTATTTTGACGCGTACTTTTCAGACAGACTTTCTGCTGTGCACCAGTGTTTTTGTTAGTTTCTGTCAGCACATTTTCTGTTTTTAACGCCTTGTGTCATGCCATCAAATTACCAGTAGACAGTGCGCTTGCTATGCGCTTGGAGGAGGCGCCTCATTTCAAAGAGGTGTGGCAGCGCGCAATCTAATGCACATTACTATTATAGTGCACTCCTTGAGAATCCGCTTTTGATCAGGAAAAAGAAGGTCTATCATCAGCAGTGCATTGTTTAATGATATTTCAGTGGTGTGTTTTGACATTGCACAGCTCCGGGGCTCAGGAAAGGGCATGCGCTGGGATCTTATAACAGTCATAATCGCCCGTCATTTTAATTATAGGATGATCACACACTATTTTTTGAATTTGTATTTGTATTCCATCCACACTCTCATTTTTAATGATTTTTAAAAAAAAAAATTAAAACAATTTTTAAATGTGTTTATTTTTAGGGGAATAAATGAATGAACAAGGAGTGTGCAGCGTTTTACATTTCACTAACTCCACAGAGAGACAAGCGATGTGTCCACATCTGCTTCAGACGTGCGTCCCAGGTTTCCAGCCCAGCAAGCTCCCCAACAGCCACTGGTGCGAAGGAGCTCTTTGGATTGGATTATCGAAAACACACCTCTGAAGGATCAGGCCGACCTCTTTGCACCATGCGCTGGTGGAAAGCTCATTCTTATGCTGTTGTGATAAGGAAATGAACTTGGAAACGGCCATAAATGCGTTCTGCATCAGTGATAACTGATCAACCGACCTCGCCGTTGTAATACAGCCCATGGTGTCACATTCTAATCAGCTAATTAACTCAAAACACCTGCAAAGGTTTCGTGAGCCTTTAAATGGTCTCTCTGTCTGGTTCAGAAGTCTACACAATCATGGGGAAGATTGCTGACTTGACAGTTGTCCATAAGAAAGTCACTGACACCCTCCACAAGGAGGGTAAGCCACAAAAGGTCATTGCTAAAGAAGCTGGCTGTTCACATGGTGCTGTATTCAAGTATAATAATAAAAACTTGAGTGGAAGGAAAAAGTGTGGCAGAGAAAGGTGCACAAGCAACAGTGACAACTGCAACCTTGAGAGGATTGTGAAGCAAAGCCCATTCAAGAATTTAGGTGAGATTCACAAGGAGTGGACTGTGGCTGGAGCCAGTGCTTCAAGAAACACCATACACAGATGTATCCAGGACATGGCCTACAACTGTCATATTCCTTGTGTCAGACTACTCCTGAACAACAGACAGTGTCAGAAGTGCCTTACCTGGGCTAAGGAGAAAACACACTGGACTGTTGCTCAGTGATCCAAAGTCCACTTTTCAAATGAAAGTACATTTTGCATTTCATTTTGAAATCAAGGTCTCAGAGTCTGGAGGAAGAGCGGAGAGACACAAAATCCAAGTTGCTTGAGGTTCAGTGTGAAGTTTCCACAATCACTGATGATTTGGGCAGCCATGTTATCTGCTTGTTTTGGTCCACTGAGTTCTATCAAGTCCAAAGTCAGTGCAGCCACCTACTGGGAAATTTTAGAGTTCTTCATGCTTCCCTCTGCTGACAAGTATTATGGAGATGCTGATTTCAGTTTCCAGCAGGACTTCTCACCTGCCCACACTGCCAAAAGTACCAAAACCTGGTTTAAAGGTGAAATTCAGAACAATTTTATGAAAACCCATCCATCCATCCATCCATCCATCCATCCATCCATCCATCTTCTACCGCTTTTCCGGAGGTCCGGGTCGCGGAGGCAGCAGTTCAAGCAGAGAAGCCCAGACTCCCCAGCCACCTGCTCCAGCTCTTCAGAGAGGATACCAAGGCGTTCCCAGACCAGCTGGGAGACATAGTCTCTCCACCGAGTCCTGGGTCTGCCCCGGGGTCTCCTCCAGTGGGACGTGCCCGAAACACCTCAAGGGGGAGGCGTCCAGGAGGCATCCTACTCAGATGCCTATACCACCTCAACTGACTCTTTTCAATGTGGAGGAGCAGCGGTTCTACTCTGAGCCTCTCCCAGATGACTGAGCTCCTCACCCTATCCCTGAGGGTGAGTCCAGCAATCCTACAGGGAAAGCTCATTTCAGCTGCTTGTATCCGCGATCTTGTTCTTTCGGTCATTACCCAAAGCTCGTGACCATAGGTGAGAGTAGGAACATAGATTGACTGGTAAATCGACAGCTTTGCCTTAGAACTCAGCTCGCGCTTCACCACAACAGACCGGTGCAACGTCCGCATTACTGCAGATGCTGCTCCGATCCATCTGTCAATCTCTTGCTCCATTCTCCCCTCACTCGTGAATAAGACCCTAAGATACTTAAACTCCTCCACTTGGGGCAGGAGCCTGTCCCCAACCCGGAGAGGACAATCCACCTTTTTCCGGCTGAGGACCATGGACTCAGACTTGGAGGTGCTGATTCTCATCCCAGCCACTTCACACTCAGCGACAAACCATCCCAGCAAGAACTGTAGGTCATTGCTGGATGAAGCCAACAGGACAACATCATCTGCAAACAACAGGGATGAGATCCTGTGGTCACCAAGCATGACACCTTCCATTCCCTGGCTGCACCTAGAAATCATGTCCATAAAAATTATGAATAGGATCGGTGACAAAAGGCAGCCCTGGTGGAGTCCAACTCTCACTGGGAATGAGTCTGACCGAGTGTTGGCAATACGAACCAAACTCTCACAACGGTCGTACAGAGACCGAATAGTTCATAACAAGCTCGATACCCCATACTCCCGAAGCACCCCCCACAAAAAACCACGAGGGACGCAGTCGAATGCCTTCTCCAAGTCCACAAAACACATGTAAACTGGTTGGGCAAACTCCCACGAACCCTCGAGAATTATTGAGAGGGTAAAGTGCTGGTCCGATGTGCCATGGCCAGGACAAAAACCACATTGCTCCTCCTGAATCTGAGGTTCGACCAACGGCCGGACTCTCCTCTCCAGTACTTTGGCATAGACCTTCCCAGGGAGGCTGAGGAGTATGATCCCTCTAAAGTTGGAGCACACCCTCCGGTCCCCTTTTTTGAAGAGAGGAACCACCACCCCGGTTTACCATGCCAAAGGCACTGCCCCCGACCTCCATGCAATGTTATTTATCCTTTTTTTTTTTTCCTTTGAAAGACAAAAGTAAAATAGAAAGATGTCTTTACCTTCTTTACATGTTTCAACTGCACTGCAGCCTTCATCAGAAGAGTCAGCTGATTGCTGCCAGGTGACATTTATCAGCTGATTTTCGTAGGCGGGGCCAGCTCAGCAGATCTGTCAGATCCGCCGAGCCGGCCCCGCCTCCCGCCGTCAGATGGTCTCTGGAGAATGTGGTCCCAGGTGTGAGAAAGCATAAAGGCCCCCTCATCTCGGTTCATGGTGTCTTTTCCCCGCTTTCTGATCTCTATTGCCTCCTTGATCCAACGTTTGTGTCTGTTGCTCTCCGATCCAATAATTTTTGTGTTGTCCCAGTCCATGATGTGATTATTTCTTTTGCAGTGGTCCGATATAGCTGATTTTAATGTTTCTTGTTCTGCTTTTTCTTTTTGTGATCTTGTGAGTCGTCCTTGCGTTTCCTTCTCACATTCCTTTTGGTGTTCTTTTTTTCTTGTGGTGAATAATCTTCCGGTTTCTCCAATGTAGGTTTTGTTACATGATCTGCATGATATTTCATATAATACATTGCATTTATTGTCTTGTTCTATTCTGTCCTTGGGGTGTACTAATAACTGTCTTAATTTTTTGTGTGGTTTGACTGCTGTGTTTATTTTGTATTTTTTCATGATCCTTTGAATTGGTTCCGTGATCCCTCGTATGTATGGTATAGTTATGGTTTCCTTGTTTTTGATTTCAGCTTTTGTTCTGTGTCTTGTGTCCTGTTTATTTCAAGATCACAAAAAGAAAAAGCAGAACAAGAAACATTAAAATCAGCTATATCGGACCACTGCAAAAGAAATAATCACATCATGGACTGGGACAACACAAAAATTATTGGATCGGAGAGCAACAGACACAAACGTTGGATCAAGGAGGCAATAGAGATCAGAAAGCGGGGAAAAGACACCATGAACCGAGATGAGGGGGCCTTTATGCTTTCTCACACCTGGGACCACATTCTCCAGAGACCATCTGACGGCGGGAGGCGGGGCCGGCTCGGCGGATCTGACAGATCTGCTGAGCTGGCCCCGCCGACGAAAATCAGCTGATAAATGTCACCTGGCAGCAATCAGCTGACTCTTCTGATGAAGGCTGCAGTGCAGTTGAAACATGTAAAGAAGGTAAAGACATCTTTCTATTTTACTTTTGTCTTTCAAAGGAAAAAAAAAAAAAAAGGATAAATAATTGAAAGAAGACAAAATGAACCTGTTTGACGTGTTCCATGCAATGTTGCAGAGGCGTGTCAACCATGACAGCCCTACAACATCCAGAGCCTTGAGATACTCAGGGCGAATCTCATCCACCCCCGGGGCCCGGCCACCAAGGAGATTTTTAACCATCTTGGATACCTCAGCCCCTGTGATAGGCGAGTCATCCCCCTCATCCACAAGCCCTGCTTCCTCTGTGGAAGGCTTATCAGTGGGATTGAGGAGATCCTCAAAGTATTCCTTCCACTGCCAGACGATATCCCCAGTCGAAGTCAGCAGCGCCCCATCTGCACCATACACAGTGTGGACAGGGAGCTGCTTTCCCCTCCTGAGCCGCCGGACAGTTTGCCAGAATCTCTTCTAGGCTGACCGAAAGTCTTGTTCCATGGCCTCACCAAACTCCTCTCATACCCGAGTTTTTGCTTCAGCAACCACCTGAGCTGCACTCCACCTCAGCTCCTTCGGGAGTCCCACAAGCCAACCAAGCTTGATAGGACTCCTTCTTCAGCTTAATGGCCCCCCTCACCACTGGTGTCCACCACTTGATTAGGGGGTTGCCACCACGAGATGCACCGACCACTTTGCGGCCGCAGCTCTGGGCCTCCGCTTCAACAATAGAGGTGGAGACATGGCCCATTCAGACTCCATGTCTCCAGACTCCCTCGGAATGTGGTCAAAGTTCTTCCGGAGGTGGGAGTTGAAGACCTCCTGGACAGGGGCCTCAGCCAGGCATTCCCAGCACACCCTCACTATACGTTTGGGTCTTCCAGGTCTGAATGGCTTCCTCCCCTGCCATCGGATCCAACTCACCACCAGGTGGTGATCAGTTGACAGCTCTGCACCTCTCTTTACCCTAGTGTCCAAGACATATGGTCGCAGGTCTGATGACACGATAACAAAATCGATCATCGACCTGCGACCTAGGGTTTCCTGGTGCCAGGTGCACATATGGACACCCTTATGCTTGAACATGGTGTTTGTTATGGACAAACTGTGGTTGGCACAGAAGTCCAATAACTGAACACCACCCGGGTTCAGATCGTGCAGGCCGTTCCTCCCAATCACCCCCCTCCAGGTTTCACTGTCGTTGCCCACATGCACATTGAAGTCCCCCAGTAGGACAATGGGGTCTCCAACAGGAGCACCCTCCAGCACCCCAGTCAAAGACTCCAAAAAAGGTGGGTACTCTGAAACATCATTTGGTGCATAGGTACAAATGATGGTCAGGACCCGTTTCCCAACCCGAAGACACAGGGAAGCAACCCTTTCGTCCACCGGGGAAAACTCCAATATAGAGGCAGCAAAGTGGGGGGATACAAGAATACCCACCCCTGCTCGTCGCCTCTCGCCTGGGGCAACTCCAGAAAAGGCCAAGCTCCAGCCCCTCTCCAGGAGACAGGTTCCAGAACCGGAGCTGTGTGTTGAGGTGAGGCCGACAATATCTAGCCGGTATCTCTCAACTTCCTACACCAGCTCAGGCTCCTTCCCCACCAGAGAGCTGACTTTCCACATATCAAAAGCAAGTTTAGAAAGCTTGGGATCAGTCCGCCAAGGTCTCCGCCTTTGACCGCTACCTAATCCACATAGCACCAGACCCCCATGATCCCTCCTGCAGGTGGTGAGCCCACTGGAGGGCAGACCCATGTAACTCCTTCGGGCTGAGCCTGGCCGGGTCCCATGGGTGGAAACCCGGCCACCAGACGCTAGCCATCGAGCCCCTCTTCCAGGCCTGGCTCCAGGGTGGGGCCCCAGTAACCCTATACCGGGCGGGGTACACTGAATCCTTGATCTAGAATTTAACATGAGAGTCTGTTGGCTCATTCTTAGTCTGGCCCTTCACCCAGGACCAGTTTGTCTTGGATGACCCTATCAGAGGCAAATTGCCCCGGACAACATAGCTCCTGGGATCACTGGGGCACGCAAACCCCCCCACCACGATAAGGTGACGATCCATGAGGGGTTTATGAAAACAAATATTTTTAAAAAAATAATACATCAACAAAGAGTTTAGAAACTTGCACAATTTAAGTCTTAATGTTCTTCCAAAAATTAGTATATTGATGAAAAAAATATTTTGTATTTTTTTCTGGACTGATAATAATGTAAATATTTATATTCCAGAAGATTTATTTGGACAAAAAAATGTTCCGTCGGTGTTTCAGATCCAATACAATGAATCTGTTGATGCTGCATGTTATTGCTTTTCCGTAACGCTGCCATGGCCGCTTCTGAAAGTAACAGTTCATTCCGTTATCCTTCTCAAGTAAGAAGTTATAAACGAAGGGGCAAGACCAGAATAAGTACTGGTTCAGCTTTTGATCGCTGGTGCAAACTGAAGAATCATCAAGGTTTGAAAAGCCATACTGAGGTCGCCAATTTACTACTGGACCGGTAAGCTATGCTAAGCTAACTAGTGTTAGCGTAGCTATCGGTAACCTTCTACAGCTTGTCTATGAGATGTGCCTGTTATTAATATGACTGTGTGATTATATCAAATGGTGTATGGCAATGGGATAGACCACAGTAGTTGCTTGCTAATCCTTTCCAAACAGTAATTTTTCCACTCTGGTCTAGTGTAGCTTCCGTTAGCATCAGCTTCCAATACCTTGAAGGAAGGAACTCCATTTTTCTGTAACGAACGTTATGAGTTTTTAAAAATTCATTAGTTTTACATTGTGTTCGATGATCTCCCACACACTTGTGGCCATTTATCTAAAGAAGCACATTTTGCCCGTAACTTTAATGTGGTCTAATTTCGCCAGAATCAAAATGTGCTACTGTTAGCATTAGCTTATGATACGTTGAACAATGGATTTTTTGTTTACGTGATCAAACGTTTTTGACGTTTATAAAATAAATTGTTTTACATTGTGTTAGATGATCTTTCCCAAATGTATCCCTATTGTCTTTTGAAACCAGAAACAGAGCCAAAACCTTCTCCGGGTCGGCTTAGTTGTCATCTTACATCTATATATAATTTTTTAAACTTCTTGGTGTCTGTGAAAAGTATTCCCAACAGTTTTATAAAAATTATTGTTCTTCTTCACTTTTATAAATCACAGGATTGAGAATGTACTTGTACATATAGGATCCCGTGGTCCACTTAGGGTGCTCACTTGGTCTGGGGTCCACTTGACCTGTATCTATAGTTCAGTGTTTTTGGTTTGTTTTCAATGCAGGTGATCAGCCTAGCAGCCCATGACACTGTTTTTTGGATTTACCGAGCCTACTACTTATGACAAATACAATTTTAAATGACCTTAACTATTGTACATGTCTTTTGTTGGTAAAAATATAACTATAGAAAGTCATGTAATATGTTGCATCATAACTTAATGAAGAGACTGATGTTATCTGTTTACAGGCATTATGGCAATTATGACCGGATCACATCTACTCCTTTAAAACCAAAAAGGAAACGTACCATGATACCATTGCCACCTGTATCAAGTATACAAGGGTCACTTTCACCGGAATGGCAGTCATGGGTAAGTGGGTATTAACATTCTCTAGCTGAATATTTTAATTAGTGATGTAATTGAAAATGCAATCTCTGTCATTCAGACTGTGGCATTTTTCTGGTGTCAAGCAAAGCTTTGACATGTGGCATGGGGCCAAAAATCTTGCTAAAAAGATCTCATCTGTAAATCTTACCAATCATTACAATATTCTAACTACTGTATTCACAAATGGATTACGAAAAATAAAAGATGGATTTGTGTGTGTACTCTTCAGACAGGTAAAACAAAGGGGCAGCCTGTATTGCTTCTGTGGCTGCGTGATATTTGTTAATCATTTTTGGTGGTGCTGTAACAAAGCTGCAACGCATGACGACTTCATGGTGGGTGCAACATTTCTTGTATTACTGCAACAACACAAATAATTGTGCTACCAGTGCCACTGTGCCTATCAATGAGTTTGTTAGGAAAGTATCACCCTTGCTGTGCAATTTTTCTTTGTTGGAGACAAAATGGGTTATACAGTTGTTATTGTTATCAATAAGTTCACATATTAAAATAAAGGTATCACAATTTATTCCTACGTAAATTTAGCGCACACCAGAAGTCACTTGACTTCTTGAGCCCTGCAATAGTTGAATTTATAATTTTATTAAGGGCTCCTATAGGCCCTTAGAATAGAGGGTTAGTATTAATGAAAGCACTTTGAGTGGTCTTTGTGACTAGAAAAGCGCTATATAAGTGCAGGTTAGTTAGTTAGTTAGTTAGTTCTCAAGTAGAAAACCGTAATATTTTATTTCACCCCTTTTTAGAAATTGTGGCTTGGCCTTCTCCACCATGTGGTGAATGAGCACAAATGGGTGGAAGGACAATGTCTACGTGAGGCACTGGAGAACAGCTCCACCAAACAATGGGTGGAAAAAGGCTCATTGGCTTTCCAGGTCTTCACCGATATTGTGATGGACAAGCGGTAGTTACAGACAGTCCTCAAATACCTGACCTTTAGGTGAGTACAATGGAAATTCTTTAATGTCAACAGAAAGAAAAGGACAATCATTAATATGAATGTGTTTTCACAGACCAACTGCAGACCTTGAGGCTTTTCAAAATCACATTCTAATGTATGCCAGTAAAAGGTTCTCCTTAAGCCCACCTGGATATGAGGCCCGAACCCTTTTAGCTGCACTGGACTATAACCAGCACAGGGACCCTGTAAGTTTTGTGCCACCAAAACATTTTACACAATGATCTATAAACTGTAATATTAGGATTATAAATTTATTTATTAATTTTTTTTGGGTGTGGGGGGTGATTTATCAATTTTAAACCTTTTTGTAAATTTTACAGAAACAATTGTTTTTGTTAATATTTAGTGAATATACCGTTACGTCCATCCATTCATATCTATTTATCATTTTTCATAATGAATTAATTAGACTTAGGACCACATTCCACCCCTTCTGGCCTGCATTCTTTCAAAGCACCTTTCTGCAGATGCAGTGCTGCCACAACTTAGACAACTGCACCCAGAGGACCCACATACCCTTGGCCTTGTTCCTGCAGAACCACCACCACCAGTGAAAGAGCTTCTGAGGACACAAGCAAGGAGAGGCCTACACTGCAAAAAATGACTTCTTAGTAAGAAAAAATATCTGAAATCAAGGATACAATTCTTGTTTTTTGTCTGACAAGATATTTTTTCTTGTCATGCAGTTTTCTGTAAGAAAATCTGACCTATTATAAGATTTTTTTTCCTTGTTTTAAGCAATTTAATCTGGTTTCAAGTAAGAAATTTATGCCAATGGAGCAAGAAAATTTTACTTATGAAATTTCTTAAAACAAGTATAATTTTTTTGCCCGGAAATTTATACTTGTTTCAAGCAATTTGATAAGTAAAATTTTCTTGCTCCATTGGTAGAAATTTCTTACTTGAAACCAGATTAAATGGCTTAAAACAAGGAAAAAATCTTATAATAGGTCAGATTTTCAGATATTTTTTCTTACTAAGAAGTCATTTTTTGCAGTGTAGGTAGATAGTAGAGATTTTTTTCTTTTTTTAACTGTCTGATCAAGAGCATCTTTCAAATGGGGACGCTAAAATGTCTTAAACTTTTCATTGTTAATGAAACTGCAAGGTGGCGGTACACTTGGTGTTTCAAGCATGTGGAACTGAAAATCTTTTTCCTGTTCTTGAATCAGGTCCAATGCTGCAGCAGGAATGAACACAGCACACAGCTAAAATCCAATTCCATTTCTCTACCCACTCTTTCTGTCACCAACAGTATATTTTGCATTAGTAGACCAAGCACACTCATTGTAGCATATTTGGAATGTTTAAAAAAATGTCTACAAGTTCAGTTTGTCATATTCTCATGCAATTTTTTTTCTTAGACTGTTTTTGTTTTTATTTTTTAATTTTTTAAATTTGGACATTGGTATTTTGTACCTTACTGTAAGAAGCTAGGGCAACACAAACTAAAGAGACAACGAACAATTTGAAGTTTGTGTCCAATTTCTTATATTATTTTTCTATATTGCTCTCCCGGATCAACTCCATGGACCATGCTGATCCAGTTCACTCAACAGTCACACAGGGGGAAGATGCCTACATCTGACTTTGTTTTCAAATTCTGATATTTGGGAGACAAGACTATTTCTACTTTTGAGAATATTGTCAAAATTTTCTTTTACCCATCCATCTGTCCGTCCATCCATCCTCAACAGCTTTTCTGGGGATCCGGGTCATGGAGGCAGCTGTCCAAGTAGAGCATCCCAGACTTTCCTCTCTCCAGCCACCTTCTACAGCTCTTCAGAGGGGACGCCAAGGTGTTCCATGCCAGCTGGAAGTCATAGTCTTCCCCGTGGTCTCATCCTCGGGGGACGTGTTCCAAACACCTGAAGTGGGAGGCGACCAGGAGGCATCCTGATCAGATGCCAAAACCACTTCTGCTGGAGGCTTCCTATTGTTAAAATGGAGTTTTTGCTCTGCACTGTGGCTAAGTGATCCTCACAGGGGATCACCTGATTGTTGAGATCTTTCTGTAATTGTGGGTCTTTATACAACACTTCAAAATTCTATTAGCTGACTGTTTTTGTGAATTGGTGCTATATAATAAAGTTGTATTTAAAAAAAGGCCTTTTTTCATAGACAGCTTTAGTTGATGTTGATTTTCTTTAAAACATAATATTAGTACACTGACAGAAAATGTAATATTGCTGAGAATTTAACTTTTATAAAATACTAACAAAACTTTAAGATTATACAATAATCCAATATAAATTTAAATATTTAAATAATACTTTTTTATAGATATTATGAGGACTATGACGAGTGATTTTGTGTCAGATTGGATTACTGATGTGCTTATTTTCTGGAATGCACTGAATTTTTTACACTGAGTATCCATATGAGAACAACTGGATTATTACTGCACGACAAATAATTTCAGAAAGTAAGCTTATTGAAGAGAATGCTCTGCACATGTCTGATCAGCTATGTATAACTGAAGTTCTCAGTAATTTTTCAAGGTTATACAAAGGTTGACAGTATTTCAGTTGTGCATTGAGGATATGTAAGCCAGTTGGAAAATCTAACAGTGATTCAACAACACCCTTTACATATAAATTAGAAAAGGCACAAACAATATCAGGCATCCATTTTACAATAATTTATTTTAATAATATATAACAATAATATAAAACAACCAAATAAAAATAATATAAAATTTAAATGAACAGAAAATGAGACAGAACCCAAAAATTAATTGCCACCTCCTGGTTTTTGATGCCCTGATGATGCACCTTGTACCATGGATGTACATGTGGACCTGCCACGGACCAAGAGCGTGAGCTAACTGTTACATCCGTAAAAGGATGAGGAGGCGAGGTGACAGTTTATGCATTTTATTAATAGAACAAGAACTAAACAGGAGCCACTCTGAACAAGTAGAAAGTCAACAGCAAAGAGACAGAGGATCTCCCGCATGACCTCTTATACTCCCCGTGACGCCACTACCAGAAAGGCGGGGTGTCACCTCCCACTACACCCAGGGCACCGCCATATTGATACACTCAACTGTGTACATAATATTTATATCCAACATCCCCCCCCCCCCCCGAAGAAAATAGCAAGCACACTAATTGGGCCCTCCCAAAATTTACAACCCGACTCATACACTAAGCATCAAAATTTACAAAACTATCCATACACACAACACAGGCCCCGTGGGTTATTCCACCATTTTGCTCGTTAGAGTCCTTAAACACAAAAAGGGCCGTTAAAATAAATTAATCCCAAAGCCATCATATACAATTCAAAAGCACTTCAAACATCAAACACTGTACACAATAGCTTAACGACGGTCCCAAACCCCCACCCCAGCACACCCACCCCACAACATGGGCATTCCAAACACTCCCAGTACTGGGAACATTTGCATTTCACACTTAAGTCTTAGTCTTAAACTTCTACACAACTGTGTCCTATTTTCAACACACACACACACACACTAACTAACCTGCACTTATATAGCGCTTTTCTAGTCACAAAGACCACTCAAAGCGCTTTCACTAGTACTAACCCTCTATTCTAAGGGCCTATAGGAAACATATCTAGGGACAATTTAGAACAGCCAATTAACCTAACATGCATGTCTTTGGATTGTGGGAGGAAACCGGAGCCCCCGGAGTAAACCCACGCAGCACAGGGAGAACATGCAAACTCCACACAGAAAGGTTCCAACCCCTGCCAGCCTGGGGATTCGAACCAAGAACCTTCTAGCTGTAAGGCAACAGTGCTAACCACTGCACCACCGTGCTCACACACACAGGAAATTTCACAAAGGTTATGCGGTTTCAAAACTAAAACAGTATTAACTTAAACATGTCATGGCATAATATAGTATAACATAATATAATATAGTACAACATACCACTAACCCCACCTTTAAAGTCATGCTAAGGACTTCCTGGAGGCCCCCCTCTGGAACGTCCATCCGGCGGCTCGCTCACAGAGCGTCTCCGCCTTTTCCTCACCGGAGACAGGCTGCTCAGGCGTTTTCTCTCTCCCATATGCCGCAGCTCATTTGGGTGCCTTCTGGATCCATCGGACAGTTCCAAGAAACCGTCCTCGCGGGTCCTCACCACCTGCAGCTGTCCCTGGTCATCCCGGTGTTCTTGTGATTTGCGAACCCCACCAAGCCGAGACTCAACCCTAGGGCGGACTTTATCGCCAACTCTTAGGGGAGTACTCACTGGCCTTCGTGGTCCACGGTGCCGTGACCGGGTTTCCTTTTGGTGTTGAAGAGTCCCTTTGGACTCGGTCCTAGATCCGCCTCGGATCCTGCTCGTAGGCTCGCCTGGGGATCGTGCCACTTGGTGTCACCCCGCTCTTTTTCATTTGTTGCGCTGAATCAGCCACGGCAGCGCCCGGTTCAATGGTGGCACTCAGCTGGCCACCGGAACTATGCAGTGCCTGCTCGCTGGCTCCACTCGCCACCGCAGGTGTCCGACTGTGCCGTTCAGGTCACTCGTCCAGGGTACCGTGAACTCTGGCACCAGATACTCCTTGCGATGATGCTCCATCGTGTCGGTCACGCCCGTCGTCACTCGTCCCGGGCAGGTTTAAGTCCCACACTTTGTCATCGTTTCCTGCAGAAAAGGGTCGTTCCCACAGCCCGCAGCCAGATCACTCCTGTCCTACACCGCAAGCAATCGAGAATCCGA
Organism: Pholidichthys leucotaenia; assembly: GCA_020510985.1. Classification (NCBI taxonomy): domain Eukaryota; kingdom Metazoa; phylum Chordata; class Actinopteri; order Cichliformes; family Pholidichthyidae; genus Pholidichthys; species Pholidichthys leucotaenia. The sequence goes on along the minus strand of CM035836.1, from coordinate 368,642,253 downwards.
GTCCATAAAACAGGTCGCAGCCCATTAGGTTCACCCCTTTAGTGGACACCATGAACTCCACTGCACACATCGATGCTGATTTGTATCTTGCCAAGAGCATCAGCAAGCTTATGATGTCCAAGGGGCTGTTCCCATAACCATAACACACTACGTCAGACCTGCTCACTCTATAATGTGGGAGAAGGTTCTTCACTGTGGCCCAGTTCAGGATGGAGGTCGCCGATCCTGTGTCCAGCATCAGCGGCATCACCACCCCGTCCAATTTGATGTTGCAATAAATGCATCCATCCGTGTTCGGTGAGACTGTGTGAACCACCGTAGTTTCCCTTGTAGAAGAGCCCCTCTCTGGTTTTTGGTCCCCCTGCTCAAAGTTTTTACAGGCTCTTGTGAAGTGGTGGAACAAACCGCACTTTCCACAGTGCTTCCCCCTTGCTGGACAGTCTCTCACCTTGTAGCAGTGCCTGGCGGACCCACAGCCATAGCATCTTGGCGTCCCCAGGGTGGACCTAATGTTCACGGCAGAGGCATATTCCTCATCACTCTCGCCGTCTGGGTCCGCGGCCAGTGCCTTCCACTGTTTCTCGTCCTTCTCCCAGCTCATCCCAGCAGCTTGTTTTCCTCGCCGAGGTTTCCGGTTAGCTTCTTTGCGGCCTCATACTGCTTTGCTAATTCCATGGTGTCTAACAGCTTCAGTTCTCCAACATGTGTGAGGAGGCGAACCCTCGCGGAGGAGTAGAGGACATGCTCCACTAGTTGGTTGCGGATCATTTCTTCCCCCAAAATGCCAAAATGGCACTCTCCTACCAGCTGCCATAGGTCTGCAACAAATTGTTGCACCGACTCACCCTGCCACTGGCGCCGCTGTAGAAACTGGATCCGCCTCATGATGATGTTCTCTGGTGTGCAAAAATAGCCCGCCATTAGCCTCACCACATCGTCGAATGTGTCACCACCTCCCAACATACTCAGGATCCTCTGGCCCTCCATTCCCAGGTTGGGGACCAGAATTGCCCTTGCACACAGTTTTTCGAACTTGCCGAGGTCCAGAGCAATGAGATAATTTCCGAAGGTCCAGGGGACAAGCGGTTCTCCTGGAACCTCCAGAAATGGTCGGAAAGCGGCAGCAGCTCGCTCCATACCCTTTTGTCCTTGTTGCCAAATGTTACGTCCGTAAAAGGATGAGGAGGCGAGGTGACAGTTTATGTATTTTATTAATAGAACAAGAACTAAACAGGAGGTAGAGAGTCTACAGCAAAGAGACAGAGGATCTCCCACTGTGACCTCTTATACTCCCCGTGACGCCACCACCCGAAAGGCGGAGCGTCACCTCCCACTACACCCAGGGCACCGCCATATTGGTATACTCAACTATGTACATAATATTCATATCCAACACTAGCGACCTGGAACATACCCAGTGTATTGTCCGTAGGGATCAGGGTAACGGTCCCTGATTGCCCACACACAGCACCTGGGGATGACCAAGGCAGTGGATTAGCCATAGCAACAGCTCGTTTTAGAACAGCATTCTTAGCTAAAATGCTGAACATAAACAAAGCACAAGAGTGTGTTCCAGCATGTCTGCCAACAACACTCTACCAACAGCAAAGTCCTTAAAGTCAGCTACAGTTTTGCCATGATTACATTATCAAAGTTATGTAATTATCAGGTTCAATCACATCTGTGAAACGCTGGTATTACTATAAATTATTAATAATTATATGACAGTAATTTAAAAAAAAATTGTCAAATGGAGATAAACATCAAAGAAGACTTAAAATCAGTGGGCACTATAAGGGATAAGGGACTGCACTTATATAGCGCTTTTCTAGTCACAAAGACCACTCAAAGCGCTTTACTAGTACTAACCCTCTATTCCAAGGGCCTATAGGAGACAGGGCCTATAGGAAACATATCTAGGGACAATTTAGAACAACCAGTTAACCTACCATGCATGTCTTTGGATTGTGGGAGGAAACCGGAGCCCCCGGAGTAAACCCACGCAGCACAGGGAGAGCATGCAAACTCCACACAGAAAGGTTCCTACCCCTGCCAGCCTGGGAATTCGAACCTGGAACCTTCTAGCTGTTAGGCAACAGTGCTAACCGCCGTGCTGCCCACTATACTACTATGCTATACCACTATACCACAAAAGATTCGTGCTTGACATGATTTCACTGGTTCGTAATCACAAAGAAACTGAATTCCATACAGTCTGCTGCGGCAATGCATGAATGCTTGTTTCCAGCACCGTTTGCGTTTTGACATGGCAACACATGCAATGCTATCATGAGGCAACAGTGAGTGCGACACCTACTGGCCAGGAGGTCAAAAAGTAATGGATTTCACCTTTAATGACCATGGTATCAGTGTGCTTGACTGGCCAGCAAACTCTCCTGACCTAAACCCCATGAGAATCTATGGATTATTGTCAAGAAGAAGATGAGAGACACCAGACCCAACAATGCGGATGAACTCAAAGCCACTATCAAAGCAACCTGGGCCTCCATAACACCTCAGTAGTGCCACAGGCTGATCGCCTTCATGCTACGCTGCGTTAATGTAGTAATTCATTACTACATTAAGGAGCCCCAACCAAGTATTCTTCCACTGACATATTTTTCAGTCAGCCAGCATTTCTATTAAAAATCCATCTTGTAAAAATTAATTTTATGCAATATTCTATTTTTTTGAGAAACTGAATTTGGGGTTTTCATGAGCTATAAGCCATAACCATAAAAGTAAAAAGAAATAAACACTTGAAATATATCACTCTGTGTGTAATAAATTTATTTATGAGTTTAATTTTTTGAATTGAATTACTGAAATAAATCAACTTTTCAATGACATTCTAATTTATTGAGATGCACCTGTATATATGTATATGTATGTACAGATAGGTGGAAAGACAGATGTGTGCAACAGAGATGTGTCATTTGTGAACAATTTGCTTGGAAAAAAGTGGTGTCACCCTGTTCCTTTGCTCACCCCTCCGGAGCTTTCCCCACTCCAAGGCACATCTCCTAAGTTTTTGCTTGTTTGGCATTTTTGTATTTTGGGCACATTTTGGACTGTTATGTTTCTTTGTTTAATAAATGCACAACACCATCCAGCACTTGGGTTGTCTCTCTGCCCCGTAGGGGCCCCAGACATGACAGAACGTTATGTTTATGTGTGTGTTTTTTCACCTTTTTGTGTTTTTACCCACTTGTTTGTTGGAGCAAATCATGTTCCCATGCATCAACCTCGCACAAATAGAAGAGGGTTGGCAGTGGGTTCTCCTACAGTAGAGGAGGAATGGGCGGTGGACTTCATCCATGATTTTGTGGATGAGGCTCTTAAAGACCGAGGACCCAAGCAGACCCGGAATTGTTTGAATGGAGCTGTGGGTATTCTGGAGGCACACCCTGGCCTTTGGAATTACCCACAATACGCAGAGCTGCTCTCCATGGTCTGTGCACTCCAGCAAGCATTTCCGGACCTATCAAGGGGGGCGTTTCCTGCTAAGCCAAAGCAGAGGTGCTCTCCACAGCGGCCATCCTCCTCTCCTCCCAGTTTGTCCACTTCACCAGGTCCACAAAAATGGCGTCATCCTGCTTCAAATCACCAAAAGAATCCTTCAGCCTCCTCAGCAGTCACTTCCCTAACACTGAGCCTGACAACTCCTGCAGCAGGGCCTCTTTACTTTCTCCTTCGCCGGCTGTTTCGCCAGCCTGCGCTCTCTCCATTGCTGCTTTAACCTCCGTCACCTCAATGAGTTTTCCCACTGCTGAGAGGTTACCCATTGGTTTCCCGGCTACCTTCGGCTCCGTGATAAAAGAGGTGGCTACTTCACAATCCACAGAGGTGCCCAAGCTCTCCATGGACACAGAGATCGATGACTGTCCACCGGCTGCAGCAGATTACATCACTCACCGGGATGACAGGCAAGTAACATTTCATTCTAATTCAATTTTTGATGACATGTCTTGCCTGATTCCCAGTTGGGAGGCTCAGGAAATGTAGTTCCCTGAGCTCTCCCCACCTGCTGCAGCAAATGATTTCTCCTCTGTCCTCTCCGTGTCCCCTCTATCTGTTCCTGAGTGTCCGCCGGTCCCAGATCCAAGCCACCAGACGATGGAGGAGTTTGTGGCCCTGGGAGTGCCCATTCCAGTGCTGGCACAGAGCCGACCCCCAGCTGACGAGCCACCAGCGTGGTCTCCTTCACCTTGGAGTCTTCAGACTGCAACCACCACCATGCCTGCTGCGGAGGCCGCTGCAGCAGAGCCGGCAACTGAGCTGGACCTCCAGAGGGAACACCATCACCTGGATTGTTGGAGTCCTGGACGGTGGTAGAACTCGAGCTCAGGCAAGTGTTCTCCCTTGTTTTCCTATTGTCTGTGTTAGAACAATCTTGCCTGGCTGAGGAACTCAGGTGCAGCCGCCTGCTGCACCAGAGCTCACCTCACCGAGCTCTGCCGCTGCTGGTGACCCTGAACCCCCTTCTCTCGGTGTGTCTAAGCTTTCTCCCAGGGTCACCGGAGACACACCAACAATGCCAGAGGTCTCCATGGGTCCAGGCATGCCACTTGAGGTCGTCTTGGGTCCAGCTCCCCCCGCTGAGGTCATCGTGTGTGTTCCGTCCCAGCCCGGGACCTCCACAGGTGCAGCCCTGACCCAGGCTGAGAAAACCATGGGTGCAGCTTCCCCTCTGTCCGAGGCCATCATCTGGGTTACACCTTCTCGGTCCAAGTGTCCGTGGGTGCTGCGTCCCGGACGGAGACCCTCGTGGGTGCTTCACCCCAGCTTCAACCCAATGTGGGTGCTGCGCTCCGGTATGGGCCCGCCATGGTCGCTACCCCCCAGCCCGGGGTCCACCGTGGGTGCAGCGTTGGCCCAGCTGCTGCCCACCGAGGGTGCTTGCAGCGCTCCAGCCCGGAGCCACTGCGGGTGCAGCTAAGCTCCATCCTGGAGCCACCGCAGGTGCAACTTTGACTCCATCCAAGACCACTAAGGGCGTAGGGATTCCCCTTCCTTCTCTGCCAGATGCTATCGGGGTCCGCTATCCTTCTCAGCCTGACGCCGTCAGGGTTCTTCTTCCTCTTCTGCCTGACGACGTCATGGCTCCCCCTCCTCAGCTCTCCTACCCATTTTTGGATCTCCCAGTGGGGGAGCCACCTCCCGACTTGCTTCATCTTGTTGTCCGCCGGGCCTGGGACTTTGGTCAGCCCCCCAAACTCTAGAACTCCTTGGGTCGGGGGGGGGGGGGGTAACTTTGGTTTTTCTGGTGTGGGTCTTGAGCAGGCCTTTTCTTTCATGCCCTCCTAGCCTGTTCCCCCCGCCACCCACCCTGGGTGGGTTATTGTTGTGTTCTGACAGGGGAGGGAGGGACAGCAGGTTTTGCTTTTTTTTTCTTTTGGTGTTACGTTGGGGTTTCTGGATTCGACTCATTGGGGAGGGGGGGCTCTGTCACGAGCTGAGTCTGCTGTTCTGCCAGTCTCAGTCTCATGGCTCCCTCTTTGTATTTATATATATCTGTTGTATTTTTGGTGCCCTTTTGAGTTATCACTGCTTTCTATTTGTCTGTTTACGTTTCAGTTTGTGTTGGCTGTGTTTTGCTTCATTTGTAATTATTTCCTAGTCTGTATTTGGTTTTGCTCATATTTATTCTGTGGGTTGACAGCTGTCAGGTGGCTTTCCGAGTTTGGGTTGGCGTCGCCTGTCAAGTTGTCAGCCGCCTCTCCCTCACCTAATTACCACCAGCTGATTCCAATTATTATTGTGCTTCCCTTTGCCTGCTCATGCAAGCCCACACCGGTGCTCACTCTTGCTAATCATATTCACTAGTACCTAAGCTCTGCCATGTCTATGTTTCATTGCCGCTACATTGAATGTATTTCCTGTATTCTCCTTTGAATCTGGAAGCGTCATCCTCTGTATGTGCTGATCACCCCTCCTGAGCTTTCTCCGCTCAGAGACAGAGTTTGTAAGTTTTTTCTTGCTTGGCATTTTTATATTTTGGGCACATTTTGGACTGTTATGTTTCTTTGTTTAATAAATGCACAACACCATCCAGCGCTTGGGTTGTCTCTCTGCCCCATAGGGGCCCCAGACATGTCAGAACGTAGTGGCCAGTAAAAAACCCAGCTGTGGTGTTTGTGCGTGTTTTTTCACCTTTTTGTGTTTTTACCCACTTGTTTGTTAGAGCAAATCATGTCCCCAGTGAGTCAACCTCTCACAAATAGAAGAGGGTTGGCAGTGAGTTCTCCTACAGTTGAGAAAGAATGGGCGGCAAACTTCATCCATGATTTCGTGGATGAGCGCTCTCAAAGACCGAGGACTCAAGCAGACCTGGAATTCTTTGAATGGAGCTGTGGGTATTCTGGAGGCGCACCCTTGCCTTTGGAATTACCCGCAATACGCAGAGCTGCTTTCCATGGTCTGTGTGCTCCAGCAAGCATTTCCGGACCTATCGAGGGGGTGTTTCCTGCTAAGCCAAAGCAGAGGTGCTCTCCACAGCTGCCGTCCTCCTCTCCTCCCAGTTTGCCTGCTTCACCAAGTCCACAAAAACAGCGTCATCCCGCCTCGAATCACCGGAAGAATCCTTCAGCCTCCTCAGCAGTCACTTCCCCAACATTGAGCCTGACAACTTCCGCAGCAGGGCCTCTTTACTTTCTCCTTCGCCGGCTGTTTCACCAGCCTGCGTTCTGTCCGTCGCTGCTGTAACCTCCGTCACCTCAATGAGTTTTCCCACTGCTAAGAGGTTATCCATTGGTTTCCCGGCTACCTTCGGCTCCGTGATAAAAGAGGTGGCTCCTCCACAATCCACAGAGGTGCCCAAGCTCTCCATGGACACAGAGATCGATGACTGTCCACTGGCTGCAGCAGATTACATCACTCACTGGGATGACAGGCAAGTAACATTTCATTCTAATTCAATTTTTGATGACATGTCTTACCTGATTCCCAGTTAGGAGGCTCAGGAAATCCAGTTCCCTGAGCTCTCCCCACCTGCTACAGCAAATGATTTCTCCCCTGTCCTCTCCGTGTCCCCTCTATCTATTCCTGAGTGTCCGCCGGTCCCAGATCCGAGCCGCCAGATGATGGAGGAGTTTGTGGCCCTGGGAGTGCCCATTCCACCAAAGGTGCTGCAGTGCTCCAGCCCGGAGCCACCACGGGTGCAGCTAAGCTCCAGCCTGGAGCCACTGCAGGTGCAACTTTGCCTCCATCCAAGACCACTAAGGGCATAGGGATTCACCTTCCTTCTCTGCCAGATGCCATCGGGGTCCCCTATCCTTCTCAGCCTGATGCCGTCAGGGTTGTCCTTCCTCTTCTGCCTGATGATGTCATTCAATTTGATTCAATTCAATTTTATTTATATAGCACCATTTCACAACAACAGTCATCTCATAGCACTATCAACTGTAGGGGGAACCCCCACAGTTGCAGAAAGACCCCAGCAATCAGGCGATCCCCTGTGAGCAAGCACTTGGCGACGGTGGAGAGGAAAAACTCCCTTTTAACAGGAAGAAACAGGCTCAGGGAGGGGCAGTCATCTGCTGCGACTGGCTGGGGGGTGAGGGGACAGAGAAGCTGAAAAGAACAGACATGTAGAGAGCAAACAGCACGATGGGGACTGAATCTATGGGAGAGAACAAACAGATGTTGATGACCAGCAAAAAAAATATTTCATTGAGAGTGAAGAAAGGAGTGAGGCCCAGTGCATTACTGGAGGTCCCCCGGCTGACTAAACCTATTAGCAGCATAACTAAGGGAGGGTTCAGAAACACATGATCCCTCCCTAATTGTAGGCTATATCAAAAAGGTAGGTTTTAGCCCTATTCTTAAAAACAGAGATCGAGTCTGACTCCCGAATCCAGACTGTCAGCTGGTTCCACAGGAGACGAGCTTGATAACTGAAGGCTCTGCCTCCCATTGTACTTTTGGAGATTCTAGGTATTACAAGTAATCCTGCATTTTGGGAGCGTAGAGCTCTGTTAGGATAATACGGTAGTATCAGATCTTTTAAATAAAAAGGAGCCTGATTGTTTAGAGCTTTGTAAGTAAGAAGAAGGATTTTAAACTTAATTCTAAACTCTATGGGAAGCCAATGAAGGGAGGCCAGAACCGGAGAGATATGATCTCTCTTTCTAGTACCTGTTAAAACTCTTGCTGCAGCATTTTGGATCAGCTGAAGACTTTTTAAAGATGTTTTAGGACAGCCTGATAATAAAGAATTACAATAATCTAATCTCAAGCTAACAAAAGCGTGGATCAGTTTCTCAGCATCACTCTGAGACAAGATGCTCCTAATCTTGGCAATATTACGCAAATGATAGAAGGCAGTCTTAGAAACAAATTTAATATGTGAATTGAAAAACAGATCTTGATCAAAAGTAATTCCAAGGTTCCTCACAGAGCTATTAAGAGAAAGAGTAACCGCATGAAAAGTGAAAGTTTGATTTGGAAAGGTATGTCTAAGGTTTTTTGGACCAACAAGAATGACTTCAGTCTTATCTGAATTTAATAGCAGGAAATTACAAGTCATCCAAGCTTTGATTTCCTTAAGACAGGCTTCTAACTTGGCTAATTGATTACTATCATCTGGCTTCATTGACAGGTATAATTGTGTTTCATCTGCATAGCAATGAAAATGTATACAGTGCTTTCTAATAATGTTGCCTAACGGAAGCATATATAAACTAAAAAGAGTAGGGCCTAGCACAGATCCCTGTGGAACTCCATGACTAAGCTTTGAGTTGAAAGAAAACTCATTATTGACGTGAACAAACTGGAACCTATCAGATAAATAAGATCTAAACCACTGCAACGAAGTTCCATTAAGTCCAACATAGTGTTCTAATCTATCAAGTAGAATATTATGATCGATAGTATCAAAAGCTGCACTAAGGTCTAAAAGGACAAGTACAGAAACCAGTCCATTATCAGATGCGATGAGGAGGTCGTTAGTGACCTTCGCTAGGGTTGTTTCAGTACTATGATGGATTCTAAACCCAGATTGAAACTCTTCAAGTAAACCATTTCCCTGCAGGCGGTCAAATAATTGCGTAGCAACAACTCTTTCTAAGATTTTTGAAATGAAAGGGAGATTAGAGATTGGTCTATAGTTAGCTAAAGCTCCTGGATCTAGCATTGGCTTTTTGAGTAAGGGTTTAATTACAGCAGTTTTAAAAGCCTGCGGTAAAAGTTAAATGAATGGCCTAAAGTTAATGAAGAATTGATTATATGAAGAATAAAGCTACCAATAAGTGGGAAGACTTCTTTAAATAACCTGGTAGGAATAGGGTCTAAAAGACAAGTTGAAGGTTTGGATGAGGAAACTATTTTGTCTAACTCACAAAGGTCGATTGGAGTAAACTCATCAAGACAGACATCAGTTGAAGGAGTTGTATTAGTTATAATATTTAAGTTAACTGTGGGAAGAATCTGATTGATTTTATCTCTGATGGATGAAATTTTATTATTGAAAAAGTTCATAAAGTCCTGACTAGTAAGCTCTAAGGGAATGCTAGGATTGACAGAGTCCTGACTCTTTGTCAACCTGGCTACAGTGCTGAAAAGAAACCTGGGATTATTCTTGTTCTCTTCTATTAATGCAGAATAATAACTCGTTCTAGCTTTTCTAAGAGATTTTTTATAAATTAAAAGATAATTTCTCCAATCTAAATAGCCTCCCACTCCTCGGCTCTCCTACCCTTTTTTGGATCTCCCAGTGGGGGAGCCGCCTCCCGACTTGCTTCATCTTGTCATCCGCCGGGCCTGGGACTTTGGTCGGCCTCCCGAACTCTAGAACTCCTTGGGCCGGGGTGGGGGGTAACTTTGTGTTTTTCTGGTGTGGGTCTTGAGCAGGCCTTTTCTTTCATGCCCTCCTAGCCTGTTTTCCCCCCGCCACCCACCCTGGGTGGGTTATTGTTGTGTTCTGACAGGGGAGGGGGGGACAGCAGGTTTTTCCTTTTTTCTTTTGGTGTTACGGTGGGGTGTCTGGAATCAACCCCTTGGGGGGGCTCTGTCACGAGCTGAGTCTGATGTTCTGCCGGTCTCAGTCTCGTGGCTCCCTCTTTGTATTTATAGATATCTATATGTTGTATTTTTGGTGCCCTTCTGAGTTATCACTGCTTTCTATTTGTCTGTTTACGTTTCAGTTTGTGTTGGCTGTGTTTTGCTTCATTTGTAATTATTTCCTAGTCTGTATTTGGTTTTGCTCATATTTATTCTGTGGGTTGACAGCTGTCAGGTGGCTTTCTGAGTTTGGGTTTGCACTGCCTGTCAAGCTGTCAGCCACCTCTCCCTCATCTCATTACCACCAGCCGATTCCAATTATTATTGTGCTTCCCTTGCCTGCTCATGCGAGCTCACATGGTGCTCACTCTTGCTAATCATGTTCACTAACTACTAACTAACTAACTAACTAACTAACTTGCGCTTATATAGCGCTTTTCTAGTCATAAAGACCACTCAAAGTGCTTTCACTAATACTAACCCTCTATTCTAAGGGCCTATAGGAAACAGATATCTAGGGACAATTTAGAACAGCCAATTAACCTAACATGCATTTCTGGATTGTGGGAGGAAACTGGAGCCCCCGGAGTAAACCCACGCAGCACAGGGAGAACATGCAAACTCCACACAGAAAGGTTCCAACCCCTGCCAACCTGGGGATTCGAACCAGGAAACTTCTAGCTGTAAGGCAACAGTGCTAACCACTACACCACCGTGCTGCCCGTTCACTAGTACCTAAGCTCTGTCATTTCTATGTTTCATTGCCGCTACATTGAATATATTTCCTGTATTCTCTTTTGAATCTGGAAGCATCAACCTCTGTATGTGCTGATCACTGTCATAACCCGAGTGTCGGTTCTGGCCACACTCGGGTCTCATATCTTTTTGTTCCCTGGCTTTGGCAGCTGAGGGTTCCTTCCAGCTCCTCGGGCTCTTATTGTGAAGGCGCCCGGGGGAGCTCCCTGCTGTCAAAGTCAGCTGCTGCTCTGCTGTCATTAGCAGCAGCTGTGCCGCGTTGGGGTCATTAGCCGCCAGAGATATAAGCGGGTGCTAAATGTCCTCCAGCGCGGCAGTCTCTGTTATATCCTGTTATGATCACCTGCTATGCTCTTCTGTGGTGTTCATCTACGTTCCGATTGTGCTCCTGTTATTCTCAGGTATGTTCCTTTGAGACTTTACTCTCACTGTTGTCCGTCTGGCGCATCGGGTGCTCCCCGGCTCAGACGTCACCCAGCCACTGTATGTGTTCTGTGAGTGTTCTGCCTTATCCTCAATAAATTACCACTGCAAACTCTCTGGTGACTGAGGCGTCTTGTGACGGTCCGTGAGGGCCGTCGTGACAGTAGACTGCCGCCTAACGCCCGGAGAGGAGGCGTTGTTTCGAGACGCCATTTACCGTGTAGTTTGCAGTAGTGGACTGTTAATTCCTACCTGTCTGAGTGTCTGCAGCGGGGAGTATGCCGTCATCCAGGGGCCATTGTCAGCACCTTGGCAGGCAGCAAGCAGAGCTCCTGAAGGAGGTCGACTACACCATCTTCACCGCTACGCTGTTGGACGCTCCCAGCGACGCTCGTAGACACCTGGACCTAGCCGAGGAGATTCTGGATTCTCTTCTCCGCTTCACCGATCATCCAGAGGTAAGCGTGAGGAGAGATGACCTCTCCACCCAGCGTGAGAGACTCCGAGGGCTGGAGGGAAATCCTGGCAGGGAGCCGAAGCGGAGGAGACGTCGCCCCTCGCTTCGGGATCCCGCTCCTGCCTCTGTTCCGGCCCGGGAGTTCGCACCACCCGGAGGGTTTTTCCCATCGGGCATGTCGTCACTCGGGATTCCCCCAGAGAAGCTGCAGATGACAGCAGACGAGATCTGGGACCGGGTGGCTGCTGCTTGCTCCGCTAAAAATCCTCCAGCATGTATGAAGCATGTGGTGGCGGCGGTCAGACTGGTGGAGAGGAATCCGGCGCTGCGTGAGTTTCCTGAGTTCGCCAACTTGCTTGCCACTGTTTCTGTGCAGGAACAGCGATTTCCGGACCTCACCTTCGCCTCTCCCCCTACAAGGAACCGTCGTCACTCCGGCTTCCAACCTCGGCTAGAGCCCCGTCTGGATGCTGTTCCGGGTCGCCGCAAGGGCTCAACCCCCCACACAGCTGTCACTCCTGCGCCTCGTCAGAGGGGAATCCCCGCAGCCTCGTCTTCTCCCGGGCCCTCGCCCGCTGTCCCGTCAGCGCCCCATGCCCGACTGACCCCGGCTGTCGCCCCCTCCTCTTCGTCGCCTATCCTGGCTGCTGTGTGTCACGAGAGCTCCGTTTCGGCGAGCTTCATCCCGGATCCGCCTCGAGTGGCCTCATCTTGTCTTCCCAGAGGGCCCTCTGTCGCCATCCAGCGGGGAAAGGAAGGAATGACGTCCCCCACAGTGGAGACCATCTTACCCTTAGGGGAAAGGCGAGTGCATGATAATTTCTCTCCTCTTGACATTGTTGTGCCTTGTCTGACTCCTAGGGGTGGAGTTCGGGGTATGCAGCCCCCCGAGCTCCCTCCACCCGCTGTGGATGAAAGTATTAACCCTGCTTCCTCTGTGTCTCCCTCCGCTGAGCGGTCCTCGATGTCAGGCCAACGTCGCTGGATGAGGAGGGGGCCTGCGGTTCTGGAGAGCCTGGTTCCGGTTCCGCAGCCATGCCATGGGCGGAGGAGGAGAGCGGACTGCAGCGTGGAGCCATCGCCGGTGAAGAAGCGTCCCCGGGGTTCCACGGAGGAGCGGTCCGGTCCAGCAGGGCGAGATTCTCCTGCCACCACGCCATGCGGGCCACCGGCGTGGACATCGGTGCCGGAGGACTCTTTGGCTGCACGCACCATCATGCCAGCTGCGGAGCCCGACGCAGCTGAGTGGGAGCCTGATGACGACCTCCTGACATCTGAGCCCGGATCTTCGCAGTCCTGGACGGCGTCAGAACCCGAGCTCAGGCAAGTGCTCTACTTTGTCTTTCTTTTTCACCTCTTAGAGCATTTTTGCCTGTCTCAAGGGGAGATGAGCCGGGTGCAGCCGCCCGCTGCATCCGAGCTTATCTCACCGGGTTCTGGCGCTGCCGGTGATCCTGATCCCGGGTTTTCTCTCTCTTTCGAGCCTTCTCCCAGGGTCGCCGGCGAGGGGCTGCTTTCGCCTGCTGCGCCAGAGGTTCCGGTTTCGGGGTTGGAGGTCGAGTTTGGTGCCACGCCGACCCAGTCGGGGTCCGTCGCGGGTTCGGCTCCGGAGGCCCAGTCGGGGTCCGTCGCGGGTTCGGCTCCAGAGGCCCAATCGGGGTCCGTCGCGGGTGCAGCACCAGCAGGTCCTGGATTCGGTGAGGGAGCTGCAGGTCCCCGGCCACCGGATGCTAGACAGACTCATTCCCCTCTTCACCCTCATCTCCATTTTCATCCTCCTCGTCTCCCTGAGGCGCGCTGCCCATGTTCACCTGGGGCCGTTGGGGTTCCGATTGCTTCGCCCGGTTCTCCCTCATCTCTCCCCTTTTCAGCGGAACCGCCGGCTACTTTGACTCAACGGTTCTGGTGGGCTAGCGATGCGGGTCGGCCGCCCGAAAGACTGTCTCGCCAATTTGGCTCTCTGGGTCGGCCTCCCGACTTTTTGGACTCTCTGTGTGGCGACCTGGTCCGGCCACCTGAGATTCTCTGCTTCCGAGCGTGGGACCGGGGTAGGCTGCCTGAACTGTTCTTTCTCCCCCTGCCTGTTTTGTGGCCTCTTGTTGCCGGTCGGTCCCCCGAACTTTCTGGGTCAGAACTACACTCTTCCCGGGGTTTCTGTTTATGTCTGTGAGACTGTTGGGGTGGGGGGGGGGGGTTTGATCTGTGATTTTTGTGGCTCACTCCTTTCTTGTTCCAATGTTTGGTGGTCCTTTCCCTCCACCTTATGTCAATTCGTTGTTTGCCCATATATATATATATATATATATATATATATATATATATATACAGTATATATATACAGTATATTGCCTGTGGTTTTGTTCTTGTTACCCACGTTTAAGGGATTATGGGTTTTTTTTTTTCTATAGCCTTGTTGGTTGTTTGTCTCTCTCCCTCCTGCCAACGCCCCATCCACCCACCCTAGGGGGGTGGGGGGGGGCTTGGGTGTTACTCTGGCCGCTCAGAGCTCGGTCTTGAGGGGGAGGTACTGTCATAACCCGAGTGTCGGTTCTGGCCACACTCGGGTCTCATATCTTTTTGTTCCCTGGCTTTGGCAGCTGAGGGTTCCTTCCAGCTCCTCGGGCTCTTATTGTGAAGGCGCCCGGGGGAGCTCCCTGCTGTCAAAGTCAGCTGCTGCTCTGCTGTCATTAGCAGCAGCTGTGCCGCGTTGGGGTCATTAGCCGCCAGAGATATAAGCGGGTGCTAAATGTCCTCCAGCGCGGCAGTCTCTGTTATATCCTGTTATGATCACCTGCTATGCTCTTCTGTGGTGTTCATCTACGTTCCGATTGTGCTCCTGTTATTCTCAGGTATGTTCCTTTGAGACTTTACTCTCACTGTTGTCCGTCTGGCGCATCGGGTGCTCCCCGGCTCAGACGTCACCCAGCCACTGTATGTGTTCTGTGAGTGTTCTGCCTTATCCTCAATAAATTACCACTGCAAACTCTCTGGTGACTGAGGCGTCTTGTGACGGTCCGTGAGGGCCGTCGTGACAATCACCCCTCCAGAACTTTCTCCGCTCCGAGGCAGAGCTCGTAAGTTTTTCCTTGTTTGGCATTTTTGTATTTTTGGCACATTTTGTACTGTCGTGTTTCTTTGTTTAATAAATGCACAACACCATCCAGTGCTTGGGTTGTCTCTCTGCCCCGTAGGGGCCCCAGACATGACAAGCGCTTGTTTTTGAGTGAACAAATTGTACTGAATCACTTACTGATATGATTCGTTCATTTTAAGAGGTTTTACAGATGTTTCTCTAAAACCTTCATTTCACATTTCACATAAGCTCAGTTGTGAGTGATGCAGTGATTGAGAAGAGACGAGTCTACTGTGATCAACTGTAATTTTCTCCCTGGCCTTATCGCCATTTGCAGTTTACACTGCACTTTTAAAATTAGAGTATTAAGAGATGGGTGTGTTATGTCTGGTATGAAGCCAAGGATGAGACCAGGTGTAGAACTGAACACACGTTTACTGAAGAGGCACAGGTGCAACACACAGCTGCCAGGCAGAGGATGACATCAAGGTCGCCTCTTATGCCTGCAGCCTTTTTATAGTCATGGGCAGTGGCGTGACTGGAAGGCGGAGCCACCACCCCATGAATCACATTCTATTATAAATAACTACATACATTCTCCTCCCCCACACAAGTCCAAAACACACACACACACACACACACACACACACACACACACACACACACACACACACACTACAATTTAGGAACCGAGTCACGCACCAAAAAGACAAAGGGAAATAATATAAATAGCCTAACATATTCACACCAAAACAACAAAAGCTAGGGGGGGACAGATGGACTGCTGTCCCACCCCACACGGCGAAGCGGATTATTCTACTGCTTAAACGAAATGAGAGTCACCTCTGCCGACTGTCTCAAGCTTTTGGACTCAGCTTTTGGGACTGTTGAAGATGGTGAGGAACTGCTTGTGCGATTCATGAACACTTTCCAAGATTATGGAGAAAAACCCTCTGCATATCTGCATCGTTTGCAGGTGGCGCTCAATCTCGCAGTGCGTAGAGGCGGTCTAGAGCCACAGGAAGTGGACAAACAGCTTCTCAAGCAGTTTAACAGAGGCCGTTGGGATGATAATCTGCTAAAGGAGCTACAGCTGGAACTAAAAGATAAACATCCACCTGCGTATGCAGAGTTATTGCTTCACCTTCGCACTGTTGAAAATAGACAAGAAGTTAAAAACACCCACATGAAAAAACACTTGGGTGCCACAAAACCAAAAGCAGCCTCCTACGAACAAACAGTCACCGAAACAAGTACAAATAGTGAAGCAGAGTCTGACAGTCTGAAAGAACTGAAAAAGCAAGTCGCTGATCTAAAAAGACAATTAGCTGCTGTCGTGAAACAAAAGAAACAAGCACCACCGAAGAAAGACCCAACTAAGAAGTCTGGAAATAAAAAACCTGACCATGCCAAAACTGAAAACTTACCTTCGTCCAGCCGTCCCAATACTAGGCCCAAACCATGGTATTGCTTCCGCTGTGGTGAAGATGGGCATATTGTAGCCACTTGTGAGTCAGAGCCAAACCCTGCACTTGTAGCTGCAAAATGCAAAAAATTAAGAGTAAAAAGACAGATTTGGGACAGTCAGAACCCCCAATCTTCTTTAAAACTGAAGTCTACCCCTGTTGCGGGACAAACAGAGGCTAGTTCAGAGATGACCCGTCCCAAACCAAAAGCTCCATTCAAGACACGTGCTAAACTGAAGTCACACTACAAAACAGACCCCTTTAACTTTCCTAATGGTCTAATTGGTACAAAAAGTACAGCACAAGTGAAAGTGAATGGCTGTACTGTGAGCTGTTTGTTAGATACAGGCTCCCAGGTGACTACTGTCCCTGAGTCCTATTACAGACAGTACTTATCCAACCATGAGATTAAGCCACTTTTTGAGCTGTTAGAAGTGGAGGGAGCTAACGGTCAGAGTGTACTTTACTTAGGCTACATTGAAATGCGTGTCACTTTCCCAAAAGACTTTCTCGGTATTGAAGCGGAAGTGCCAACGCTTGCCTTAGTGGTTCCCGATGTATGTGCAGCTGATCAGTCCTTATTGTTAATAGGGACAAACACATTAGATGTACTGTACGAGCTGTACTCTGATGCATGTTCTGAACTGCAGCCAACCATGTCACTTGGTTATAAGGCAGTGTTAAAAGTCCTTGAGCTACGGCACAGACAGTCCAAAGACACTAGCCTTGGTTTAGTGACCATGCGCAACAAGGAGCCACAGTTAGTTCCTGCAGGCCAAACAGTTGTTCTAGATGGCGCTGTAGCTGTGTCAGCCAGCAACAGTGAAAATTCTGTCTTGTTAGAACACCCGTTAATGTCAGCCTTACCTGGTGGTATCCTAGTAAAACCATGTCTCATAGACTTACCTGAAAGAGCACCTTACCTTGTTCCAGTTATACTCACCAATGAATCGGAACATGACGTGAC
Organism: Pholidichthys leucotaenia; assembly: GCA_020510985.1. Taxonomy (NCBI): domain Eukaryota; kingdom Metazoa; phylum Chordata; class Actinopteri; order Cichliformes; family Pholidichthyidae; genus Pholidichthys; species Pholidichthys leucotaenia. The sequence goes on along the minus strand of CM035836.1, from coordinate 368,625,112 downwards.
AATCCCTCAGAAGTGTGTCATTGGAGAAATTTGTGCATATCAACGAGTCCTATCACAAGAACACTCTGTGAAAGTTACAAAGTCCAAAACTGAACAAAAGTCTACTCTGAAGTTCAACTTTGACTCTTCCCCCATTAGCGCTGAATGGAAAGAGCGCCTAACAGAAAAACTCAGTCAAATGCCTGAAGTATTTGCACAAAACGATCTTGACTTTGGCAAAACGGATCAAGTGAAACACACAATCAAATTATCAGATGAAACACCGTTCAAACACAGAGCACGTCCCATACATCCAAATGACCTGGAAGCGGTCTGTAAGCATCTCAAAGAACTCCAACAAGCAGACGTGATAAGAGAGTCCACTTCCCCATTTTCTTCGCTTATTGTAGTGGTGCGAAAGAAAAATGGCGATGTCCGCCTTTGTATTGATTACAGGAAGCTTAACATGCAGACTGTAAAAGATGCTTACGCCCTCCCCAACTTGGAGGAAACGTTTTCCACCTTGACTGGTTCGCAGTGGTTCTCCGTCCTCGATTTAAAGTCAGGGTACTACCAAACTGAGGTAGAGGAGCTGGACAAACCAAAGACGGCGTTCGTATGTCCCATGGGCTTTTGGGAATTCAATAGAATGCCCCAAGGCATTACAAACGCCCCCAGCACATTCCAGCGCCTCATGGAGAAATGTATGGGCAACATGAATCTGCATGAGGTGATTGTGTTCCTCGATGACATCATTGTATTCTCCAAGATGCCCGAAGAACATGAGGCTCGCTTAATGAAAGTTCTTTATCACCTAAAAGAGTACGGGCTTAAACTCTCCCCTGAAGAAATGCAGATTTTTTCAAACTTCTGTCAGATACCTCGGTCACATTGTGTCCAGTAAAGGAGTTGAGACCGACCCCAAAAAAGTGAAAGCCCTAAGTACCTGGCCTGTGCCCCGTGATCTCAAACAGCTCCGCTCGTTCTTAGGCTTTTCAGGGTACTATAGGTGGTTCATTAAGAACTATTCCAGCATCGTTAAGCCCCTCACTGACTTAACATCAGGCTACCCTCCTTTGCGCAAGAGCACAAAGCCCAAAGCTAAGCCTGCCCAGTACCACGACCCAAAGACACCGTTTGGCGAGCGATGGACTTCTTCCTGTGATCTTGCATTCAAAACCATCATTGAAAAGCTCAGTTACTGCGCCTGTCCTGGGTTTCACTGACCCTCAGTTGCCATATACACTCCATACTGACGCCAGCGCTACAGGGCTTGGCGCCGCCCTCTATCAAGAGCAGGAGGGCCAGACTAGGGTCATAGCTTATGCAAGCTGGGGTTGTCTAGAAGTGAGTCCCGTTACCCCACCCATAAATTAGAATTTTTAGTTCTAAAGTGGGCAGTAATGGACAAGTTCGCAGACTATTTATATGGCAATCATTTTACTGTCATGACAGATAGTAACCCCGTGACGTACCTTTTGACTACTGCTAAGATGGATGCCATGAGTTATAGGTGGCTAGCTGCTCTGTCGACATTTAACTTTAAGCTCCAATACAGAGCAGGCAAGCTTAACTCAGATGCAGACGGCCTCTCTAGACGGCCACATGGCGAGTTACTTAATGCCGCAGTGTCCCAAAAGGAGTTTGACTGTATACAGAAGTTCACTCAAACTCACTGTCTCTTCCTGAAAGCAGTTTGAATTCCGAGGTAGTGTCTGCTATATGCGAAAAACACCTTGTCTGTAGCTCTCCAGACAACACCTTCCCTTTGGTTCACTCGTTAGCCATCTCTGTAGCCGCCATTCCAGATGGCTATGCCGATGAAGATGGCTGTGGTGGTCTTCCAGTCGTACTCCACATGACTCCTGAACAGATCAAAAACGAACAAAGAACTGACCCCTGTTTAAGAGAAGTGATTGCACAAATTGAAACTGGGCTAAAAGTTCCACCAACTGTACGAACTGAACTTCCTGACATCAACTTGTTACTCCGAGAACTCAGTCGACTTGAAATGTGCGATAACATCCTCTACCGCACTCGCCAACATGGAGGAAATGTTACTTACCAGCTCGTCTTACCTGAACAGCTCTGCGATTCAGTCTTTCAAAGCCTCCACTGTGACATGGGCCATTTAGGCACAGAGCGTACTTTGGATCTCGCCAGAACAAGGTTCTATTGGCCTCGTATGGCAGCAGATATTGAAAAGAAGATCAAGACATGTAATCGCTGCGTAAGACGTAAAACCGCTCCAGAGCGAGCTGCTCCGCTTGTCAGTATCAAGTCCACCCGACCGCTTGAACTTGTCTGTATGGATTTCCTGTCCATTGAGCCCGATCAAAGTAACACAAAGGATGTGCTCGTGTTAACTGATCATTTCACGAAATACGCTATAGCCATCCCTACCAGCAATCAGAAAGCTCAGACCATTGCAAAGGCACTTTGGGACAACTTTATAGTCCACTACGGGATACCCGAACAGTTACATAGTGATCAGGGTCCCGATTTTGAGTCCCATATTATAAAAGAACTTTGTAAAATCATGGGCATTTGCAAAATCCGGATGACACCCTATCACCCCAGAGGTAACCCGGTAAAACGTTTCAATAGAACGTTATTGTGCATGCTGGGCACTCTGGAGGAAAAGAACAAATCACATTGGCACAACTATGTAAAACCACTTGTACATGCGTACAATTGTACAAAAAATGACACTACTGGTTTTGCCCCGTATGAGTTAATGTTTGGTCGTCAGCCGAGATTGCCAATCGACCTTGCATTTGGGCTCCCGTTTCACAACAAAAGTTTCAAGTTACATTCCCAGTACATTGAAAAACTGAAGACAACTCTACAAGAAAGCTACAAACTAGCAACAGAAAATGCTAACAAGATGGCTGAAAGAAACAAAACAAGATTTGATATGCGAGTGAAACCCTCAAAACTAGAACCAGGCGACAGAGTTTTGGTACATGCAGTCCGCCTCAGAGGCAAGCACAAACTAGCAGACAGGTGGGAAGCTGAAATCCACATTGTCGTGAGCCAAGCAGGTGACTTGCCTGTTTACACTATAAAACCTGAGACAAAAGATGGTCCTGTTCGCACCGTTCACCGCGACCTCTTGCTTCCATGTGGTTTTCTTGCCCCTGTTGAAGAAGAACCTGTCCAACCAAAACGTGTCCGCCAACCTAAGACAAGACAATCACCTGAACAAAGTGAGGAATGTGAGAATTCAGAACCGGAAAATGAAGATGTCTATTGGTACAGAGAAGAACCAGTCCAAACGCCCATAAAGCTCACTCAAGTTTATGAAATTTCCCATCCAAAGACATTCTTTAAAGGAGACATTCCTGCTGAAACTCACTTACTTGAGAATGACAACCAAATAGAAAATGTCACTTCACCTGGATGTGACAACTTGCCTGGAAATGACAATTCACCTGGATGTGACAACTTACCGAATGATGGAAACCTGGAGGAAACTGAAACAAATGTGGAACCATCAAACAATGAGAATGGAACTGAAAGTGAAACCAACTTATCTGATAAAAGTACCTGTGATGAACCTGTGGAAGAAAAAGAACCTGAAAAAGAAATCCCAAAGACTGTGAGACATTCCGAGAGGACAACCTCCCAGCCAGAAAGACTACAGTATAGTCAGTTGGGAAATCCTCTCATAACTGTTGCCCAGTCCCTGTTTCAAGGACTAAACCTGGCTTTTACCAGAGCCTTAACAGAGACAGATCCTAAGATTATTCCCATGAACACTGGTTCTCTCGTCATCACTATCTAGCTAATCCCATGCAAAGGGACTTGCATGATTCTAAGGGGGGATAGTGTAGCCCAGTGTTAAAAACGCAAATGGAAATATGAATATTGATGCCGTTTTTGAAGAGAAAAACACCCATCTCACCATGGGAGTAAATAATTTAAAGATGAATATTTAAATAAATATATATTCATAAAACAGTAGGGTGTGGAGCCCATAATTATAACCTATGTGACTCACATGTGGCTGGCTGAATTCAGCCAAGAGAGACTTTGAGCTAGCCATGTGTATTGACTTCACACCTCAAGAGGAAGATGTGTCTGCACTCCCTGGGGACTCAGGAGAGAGGAGAAGATTACCCGGCCTGACCTTTGGGGGTCAGAGAGGAGAACAGAAGGACTCTGGGTGTTCTATTACAGATGAAAGGATGTAGCTGAGTATTGTGACTTTTGTGTGATGTATTGTTAGAGATGAGTGTATAAATGTATGTGTGTGACTGCGTCCTGTCTCTTTTCACTCCCATCGAGAGAGGACGTAGGATGGATGAGAATTAAAGCAGATTCTGGAAAATTATCCAGTCTCCTCTGACATATTGCACGGCTCAGGAGACGCACACACACAGGCTTAGAGTAGTTCAAAGAGTTTATTAACAGCAGGAGTGAATGAGTGCGTGTCTGCGGGATGTAAATGTGTTGGTGATGGCGTCTGCTCCAGGCACAGAGGCAGGTGACCGTACAGCCGAGCAACCCTATGGAGAGAGCACAGGGAGAGGGTGACGGGCATACACCAACACAGGAGGGATTTATGGCGAGAGAAGGACTTACTTGGTTTGTCAGGATAGCTGGCACAACAAGGGGGCGAAGCCCATGAAGACAGCCACCTGGGGAGCTCCGTACAGCAGCGAGGATTGGGCGATGGAGCGGAGATGTCCGCCGCCGGGGAATCCACCTGTGCACAGGGGAGAAGACTGAAGAAGAGAGGTAAGCGATCTTCTTACCAAAATGATGATGCTGAAGAGAAGTATGCTCACAACGATGAGGGACGAAGTCTGACGGCTTCAGGCCGAGCCTCCGGGCGAGACGGCCTTTATCCCTCGCCGCTGATGATTGTCAGGTGCGTGAGCAGGTGGCGCCGCTGATGAATGGCGCGGCGTGACATCCTCAATTCTTGACTCCTACAATTGGTGACCTACGCATGAATCTGAGCACGCCGAGGCTGGAGGACAGCCTCGTGATCGATATGGAAGAGCTGGGAGACAGCCACTCAGACCCGGATTCACTGGGGAATGCCAGCAGGGGCACAAGACTGATTAAGCTCCCCGAGTTCTGGCAAAACGACCCACACTCGTGGTTCCAGCATGTGGAGTCACGGATCCTGTTCGGGGGAGTTTCAGCGGATGACATTAAATTCCATAATGTCATCGCGACGCTTGACAGCCGCACGGCTCGGTGTGTGCAGAGCCTGGTGCAGCAACCACCTGCTGCCGGCAAATACGACGCACTGAAAGCCACCCTCATCAGGAGCTTTGTGCCGTCGGCGGAGGCAAGAGCCAGGCAGCTACTGGACCTGTGCGACAGAGGTGGACGCAGGCCGACTGTCCTCATGGAGGACATGCTACAGATGATCGGGACGGACAACGACGTGTTCCTTTTCAAGCATATTTTCTTGAGAACCCTCCCAGCGCACACGAGAGGTTCCCTGTCCAGCAGACGGTGTGTGAACCAGCAGGATTTACGCGAGCTGGCCCAGGAGGCGGAGCGGCTTCTCAACGCCTGCGACGAGCAAGAGACCTCCGTGGCAGTGGCAGACCTCGGCAAGACGGCCGGGGGCAGTGTGGAGCCAGAGGCAGCAGATCCCATCCCAGCGACGACGGCGGCGACGAGATCCCGAGCCAGGGGGCATGACAACCCCTGCTATTACCACCGCCGCTTCGCCGAGAAGGCGCACAGATGCATCCTGCCGTGCAGTTTCAAAAAGCGGGGAAACGACCGGGCCGGGAGTCGTTAGCAGCTTCCACTCTCAGCGAAAGGAACAAGCTGCTTTATTTGACAGATGCAGGCTCCGGGCGGCAATTCCTCGTGGACACTGGAGCCCAGAGGAGCTTCATCACTGCAACTTATGCAGATCGGGCGGCTGGACCCCGCGGAGACGGAGCAACAGCGGCCAACGGCTCCAGCATCAAGACTTACGGAGAGAGAACCTTGTCTCTGTCCTTCCACGGCCACGCTTACGAGTGGACCTTCATCGTAGCGGCAGTGAGCTTCAATATGTTAGGTGCTGATTTTCTGTGTTCACATGGTTTGTTAGTTGATCTGGCCAACAAACGCTTAGTAAATGCACTCTCTTTCTGTTCTATCCCTTGTGCAGCTCGGGTGTGCCCGCCACCAGTACAGACCAACGTCGCCGCAGCAGGTGGTAAGTTTTGCACCCTTCTACACCAGTTTCCAGCACTCACAGTTCCCACTTTTTCGGCTAAGGTGGCGAAACATGGGGTGGAGCACTTCATAACCACGAGTGGCCCACCAGTTTTTGCTAAAGCTCGGTGCTTGGATGCAGCTAAGCTCTCCGTGGCACAGGAGGAGTTCGCCAACCTGGAAAGGTTGGGCATAATTCGCCGCTCGAAGTCCGCTTGGGCTTCCCCCCTGCATATGGTGCCTAAAGCGTACGGCTCGTGGAGACCTTGCGGTGATTATCGCAGGTTGAACAATGCCACAGCTCAGGATCGCTACCCGATTCCGCATATCCAGGATTTCTCAGTGCACCTGGCAAAAGCGCGAATTTTTTCTAAAATAGACCTGGTCCGTGGTTATCATCAGGTCCCGGTTCGACCAGAGGATATTCCCGAAACAGCGATAATAACCCCGTTCGGACTTTTTGAGTTTTTACGCATGCCTTTTGGCCTTAAAGGCGCCGCGCAAACCTTTCAACGGATGATGGACGCAGTGCTGCGCGACCTTCCGTTTGTTTTTGTCTACTTGGATGATATTTTAGTAGCCAGCGCCTCAGAGGAGGAACACGAGAAGCACCTCACTACAGTTTTTCAAAAGTTGGAAGCACATGGGTTGATAATCAACCCGGCCAAGTGCCAGTTTGGCGCAGCGCAAATTGATTTTCTGGGGCACCGTGTCTCACCAGAGGGAGCAGTTCCTCTGCCGGCAAAAGTGCGCGCGGTGGCTGAGTTTCCCCAGCCACAGACAGTGAAAGCGTTGCAGGAATTTTGGGGGATGGTGAATTTTTATAACCGTTTCATACCCCGCGCAGCACAACTCATGCAGCCGTTATACACTGCGCTTAAAAAACAGAAGCCTGCCAGTGTGATCGAGTGGTCCCCGGAGCGGGAGCACGCGTTCACAGCGGTAAAAAAAGCACTCGCTGATGCAGCACTGCTGGCGCACCCAGACCCGGCAGCTCGCATAGCGCTAACCACAGACGCGTCAGAGGTAGCGACAGGGGCTGTGATAGAGCAGCAGGTCGCCGGAGTTTGGCAACCTCTCTCCTTTTTCAGCAGGTCTCTGCGCGAGCCCGAGCGGAAATACAGCGCATTTGACAGGGAACTCCTGGCGCTCCACTTAGCCATTCGACATTTCCAGTTCTGTCTGGAAGGGCGGCGTTTCACCGCGTTTGTCAACCACAAACCGCTCACTTTTGCGATGTCCAAAACTTCAGAACCGTGGTCAGGGCGGCAGCAGAGACAGCTGGCCGCAATTTCTGAATTTACCACCGATATTCAGCATGTAGCCGGTAAAATCAATGTGGTGGCAGACTGTCTGTCACGTGCAGTAACAGCACCCGTCCGCGCGGAAATGGATTGTGCGGCCGCTTACCCAGAGCGCGGTAACAGTGCGGACACGCGCGCGGCTCCGGTCCACGTGGGAATAGATTATACAGCCATGGCGGCGGAGCAGAGCGAGGACGCGGACGTGCGGGCGCTCCTGTCTGGACCAACAGGGTTAAGGCTGGAACGCAGAAATCTACAAACCGGTTTCCCCCAGCTTATCTGCGATCTATCCACAGGGCGACTGCGCCCGGTGGTGCCAGCCGCGTGGCGCCGTCGCGTTTTTGACGCCGTGCACTCCCTAGCGCACCCAGGGGTGCGCGCTTCGGTGAAAATGGTGGCGGAGAAGTTTGTTTGGCCGAGCCTGCGCAAGCACATGAAAGAGTGGGCTAAGGCCTGCATGGCTTGCAAAATTCACAGGCACACTAAAGCGCCCTTAGAACCGTTCCACATTCCGGCTAAAAGGTTCGATCATGTGCACGTGGACCTCGTGGGCCCCCTACCCACATCACAAGGGTTCACGCACCTTTTGACGATGGTAGACCGAACCACTCGTTGGCCGGAAGTGGTCCCGTTAACATCGACCACAGCGGCAGAGGTGGCACGCGCTTTTTTAACAGCCTGGGTAGCGCGGTTCAGGGTCCCGTCAGATATTACGTCTGATAGGGGACCTCAATTTGCGTCGGAACTGTGGTCAGCAGTGGCCATCGGCTTAGGAGCGGCGGTACACCGCACGACCGCTTATCATCCCCAGGCCAACGGTTTATGCGAGCGTTTTCACAGGTCTTTGAAGGCAGCCCTCAGAGCGTCACTGACGGACACAGATTGGGTGAACAAACTACCATGGGTTTTACTGGGGTTGCGTTCGGCACCCAAAGAGGATCTAGATGCCTCACCAGCAGAATTGGTCTTTGCACAACCGCTCAGGCTGCCAGGCGAGTTTTTACCCGACCACACGACACCAGGGCCCTCCCCGATCCGAGGGTCTCTGAGTAACACGGGAGCAGAAATGCTCCGCTCATCACTCTTTCCCGCGTGTGTTCGTGCCCCAGGCTTTACGAGACGCAGAGTTTGTTTTTGTCAGACACGATGCGCAGTGGCATAGCCTCCGCCCACCTTACGACGGTCCATTTCGAATGCTGGAAACCGGGGAGAAATATTTTGTGCTAGATTTGGGGGGCAGGAGGGAGACGATCAGTATCGATAGATTAAAACCTGCTTTTGTGTTGCATAACGAGTCTGTGCGGCCGGCGGGCGCGCCTCGACGCGGCAGGCCTCCGAAGGGGCGGCCCCGGGACCCCCCACGAGGGGCAAATAACCCTTCTCCCCCTCACTCCACAGATGCACAGCAGGACGGCCCAACACAGAGCAGGAGACCTGCATACAGCAGATTCGGGAGAAGATTGAAACCTAAGCTGCATGCAGAATGATGTGTTTTTTGGTCAGGTTGTTTAGGTTGCTGTGAGATTCTGTTGGGGGGGGTGACGTGCTGTATGACTGTTGTATGACTGTATGTGGGTGCCCAGTCTTTCGCGTGGAAGGGGGGAGTGATGTGGAGCCCATAATTATAACCTATGTGACTCACATGTGGCTGGCTGAATTCAGCCAAGAGAGACTTTGAGCTAGCCATGTGTATTGACTTCACACCTCAAGAGGAAGATGTGTCTGCACCCCCTGGGGACTCAGGAGAGAGGAGAAGATTACCCGGCCTGACCTTTGGGGGTCAGAGAGGAGAACAGAAGGACTCTGGGTGTTCTATTACAGATGAAAGGATGTAGCTGAGTATTGTGACTTTTGTGTGATGTATTGTTAGAGATGAGTGTATAAATGTATGTGTGTGACTGCGTCCTGTCTCTTTTCACTCCCATCGAGAGAGGACGTAGGATGGATGAGAATTAAAGCAGATTCTGGAAAATTATCCAGTCTCCTCAATTCTTGACTCCTACAAGGGAACATTTTCTGGGGAGTTTTGATAAAGTTCCAAATGTTTTTATCTGGTATATCAAGCAACCGTCTTTTGTTTGGCAGCAACAGCCAATGGGGTCACGCCAGCCAATGGGGACACGTTCTCCCTTTTTCGGTCTGTGTGTAACCTGCAGAACGCTTTCAGTCGCAGCAGACATCGACCGAGAGAGCGCGTTCCCTTATGGAGATGGTGAGCTAACGTGCTAATAGCAGTCTTTGTCTTGGATAAAACTTGAGATTGGTAAGCCTAAACTAATACCCGCAATGAGACATTGCTGTACTATCAAATTCTCATACCTCGTTTATTAAATTTTAAGATTTGGATCCAAAGGCTGTTAACGCCGTTGAGCGCGGGAACCCCATGATGCACGTGTCGATTAGCATGGTGAGTGCTATCCATTTAGTGTGTATGGGAAATGCTAATCGCTAGCTTGAAATGCTACCCGCTGATGCTAATTTCGGTTTTCATGAGAAAAAGCTATTTTCCAAAGCTGTAACGGTTAGCAAAGGTCCCAATTCCCTTGCCATTGATTGCTATTTAATGGTGAATGTTGAACCTGAGGTTTATATGTGTTTAATGTGTCAAATTGAGATAGTATTGTGCTAGATGTGATGTTAGCTTGGTGCAGCACACTGCACAAATGTCCTGTTGATGTCAAGTGCCTTTCAAATGCACTTACTCATTGTTATGACACCATGTTGATAAGTTTGAATAATAGATGTGTTTATTTTATGCACATTTATTGATTTAAGGAAATTGACTTATTATTGTATAACTTAGAACTATTTGAAATCCATGTAATAGCTATGGATAATAGCTTAAGTTTTTGTGTTCTGACCTATTTTGCAGGTCAGATTTTTTTTATTGGTTTCCCGGATCAAGAAACCGTGAATCTCCAGACCTGGATGGCGAGCCGAATTGCCCGAACCTAATCATCTGGTAAAAGTGACCCAACTGGTCACCTGGAATTGATACTAGAAGGACTGTATATATTGTAAATATATTTGGAGTATATGGATTGTATTTTCTTTTATCATTGAATCATTACTGTGATCAGTGCTCTACATCTGTTTATGTGTACACAACTTTAAAAAATATATATAGTTGCAAGTTCCATACACCTTCTGTGTTGTGTCATCTGTTGTTACACCCTCCAGGCTCCTACGAACCTGTAATCTGTCTGATCTTGCCCAATTATCCCTTTTGTCCAGGTAGTAAAGTTAAGGTAACTACACTGCCATAACACAACACTACCAAAAGGGTACTACAGTGATCCCTTGCTACTTCGCGCTTCACCTTTCGCGCCCTCAGTGCATCACGGATTTTTCAAAAATATTCATCAAAAATTCAAAATTGAGAAATAATGGGCGGGCGCTAGCAGAAGGCAGGGAGACTACATTAGAACATCAGCTATCAACACGGAGAGCTGCACAACTCAAAATCCACCTCTCTGTTCGCTGTTCTCGTGTTGGCTCGGCTCGGGAATCTCGCAAGCTGATTGGCCGAGACGTTTCACCCTGCAAGCTGATTGGCCGAGACGTTTTATCCAGCTTCTCTCCCTGCCGAGCGCCCACCCAGCGAAGGAAGACCGCATTCATTGCTCTTTATCGCTCGTGTTGCTTAGTCTCGCCGCGTGGAACTTTTTGCTGTTCTCTTGTGCCATTTTGTGCGAAATAGTCTTCCCGTCGAGCCACTACGCCACCTCCTGCAGCTTCTCCAGCTCTATCGGAAGCTGCCCTCGACGATCCTGCGCCTCTAGCACCTGACGATGAGGCGTCACCTGAGGAGCAGTAAAGCTCTCATTAACCTGTGCAGTAAATCATCTTCATCTTGAGTTACGTATCTTGTTATAAGAATAAAAGAGTTCTAAAAACATATTTATGTACACTTTATTTACATCTACATATGTATGTACACTTACACACACACACACGTATCATATGAGAGAGAGAGTGAGAGAATGAACGTACGTATTATTTATGGGTGACGTCATTAGGGGTGATGCTATTTCGTGGTTTTTCACTTTTTGCTGTTGGTTCTGGAACCCATTAACCGCGATAAGTGAGGGATCACTGTACACCTAAAGTAAGTAGGTGTTAGTGGTGTTGCACATAGCATTGGCATCTCCCGTGTCTTCTTTCACGCTCCCATCGCAGTCTGGGTCCGCTACTCATGTGATAATGGGAAACTCCAGCTGTTGACGTGACAAACACTCGCTCAGCAGGTCGCGAACCAACTCCCCCTCCAACAGTCCGAACTGACACACACCAACCAGTAGTTTTAAGTTGGCTACAAACTGCTGAATATGCTCACCCACCTGTTGGCAGTGCTGTCGAAACCCGCTCCTCCGGACGGTGACATCTTCCAGGGCACGAAAATTGTGCGCCATCAGCTCAGCCACGTCCTCAAAGCTGTCCGAGCCACCAAGCGTGCTCAGTATCCGTTGGCCTTCAGTTCCCAAATTGTGCACCAACAACCAACAACGTGCTTACCCTCAGCCTGCCCATCCTTCCCGGGTTCAGCACCAGCATGTAAGTAAGGAAGTCAGTGCTCAGTCTTGGCCAGGAAACAGGTGGCCTGCCAGGGAGCTCCAGAAACAGCAGAACTCCAAACCCACACGCTTCCATACCTTCTTAATCCTTTTTTCTCCTCGTCACCAAAATGTTATGTCTGATATGGAGCCAAGGACGAGGCCAGGTGTAGAACCAAACACATGTTTATTGAAGAGGCACAGGTGCAACACACAGCCGCAAGGCAGAGGATGACAAAGAGGTTGCCCCTCCTGCCTGCAGCCCTTTTACAGTCACGGGCGGTGACGTGACCGGGAGGTGGAGCCACCACCTCATGCCTCATATTATTCTATAAATAACTACACTACAGCGTGGCATGGACAGTCACAGATATTTCACTGAAAGAAAATTGTTGGAAGTCACTAGTACACAGTCAATGTATTAATGTGCGGCCTGCACTGTACTGAATCTCTGACACAGACTGAATCACTGGACCTACATATACAGTGCGCTTGGTCTTGCTCTTGGGAGACTCTGGTCTCAGTTTGGTCTCAGTGGGGTCTTGACTCCTGAGCTCACAGCTAATGTAGTAGGGAGTAAACACAAGACAATTTCATTTATTACACACAGATCACCCCAAAGGTCTCCCGAGTCGGCGGATGGAGCCACTGTTTACAGCAGGAGACGATACAGCAGGGAAGAGCTAGCTAGCACTCAACCGCCACCTGGTGCTAACGGAGAAACTCGACATACCGAGGAACTGTAGCGAAAACGACGCGGGTGCCGGTCTGGAGTTTAGGCGGCGTGCAAGAAATATAAGACAGAATAATAAAGAGCGATGGCAAGAACCAAGCAGACCGCCCGTAAATCTACTGGAGGAAAAAGCCCCCCAGGAAGCAGCTAGCCACCAAGGCTGCTCGGAAAAAAGCACTCCGGCCACCAGAGGAGTGAAGAAGTCTCACCGTTACAGGCCCGGTACCGTGGCTCTGAGAGAGATCCGTCGCTACCAGAAATCCACGGAGCTGCTCATCCGTAAGCTGCCCTTCCAGCGCCTGGTGAGGGAGATCGCTCAGGACTTCAAGACCGACCTGCGCTTCCAGAGCTCCGCCGTCATGGCTCTGCAGGAGGCCAGCGAGGCCTACCTGGTGGGTCTCTTCGTGGACACCAACCTGTGCGCCATCCACGCCAAGAGGGTCACCATCATGCCCAAAGACATCCAGCTGGCCCGCCGCATCCGTGGAGAGAGAGCTTAGACTTTCTGCTGCACATTCACCAACCACAATGCTCCGCACTGTGTGTATATATATACAGTATATATATATATATATATATATATATATATATATATATATATATATATATATATATATATATATATATTAATATGTACATATGTATACTAGCTGTTCATGTTTTTTCTTGCCTTCTGATTGCTGCTCTGAGTGTTGCTATCCCTGTGCTGTTGCAATCCTGGAATTTCCCCATTGTGGGACTAATAAAGGCTTATCTTATCTTATCTTATCTTATCTTATAAAGCTAGGGGAACACACTGAACTCTGATTAACCTCCAAGTTCAGCTGTCCTGGTAGGATTTTCCTGGCATTTACTCAGTTGCATTTGTCACAATCTGGCTCAAGGCTGGACAAAAGAGAGACCACACGGAGGTGCCAATTAACCAAAAGTTTATTTAAAGAAAATAAAAGTGCCTGTAATTGTCAGTGGTGCGTGTGTGTGTTGGATGCATGGAACAAAAATGGACCAGTCACTAGCCAACCCAGTGACTGATGCCTCTGTCTGGACCCAGGAGTCTAGATCAAGGAGGCAGCAGCTCAAGCAGGTCAAGCAGAGAAACCCATACTTCCCTCTCTCCAGCCACCTGCTCCAGTGCTTCAGAGAGTTATACCAAGAAGTTCCCAGGCCACCTGGGGGACATAGTTTCTCCAGCGTCTCCTGGGTCTGCCTCGGGGTCTCCTCCCAGTGGGATATTCCCGGAACACCTTAAGTGGGAGGTGTCCACGAGGCATCCTGGTCAGATGACCAAACCACCTCAACTGTCTCCTTTTGATGTGGAGGAGCAGTGGTTCTACTCTGAGCCTCTCCCAGATGACTAAGGTCTTCACCCTATCTTTGAGGATGAGTCCAGCAATTCGACAGAGAAAGCTTGTTTCAGCCACTTGTATCCGCAATCTCATTCTTTCGGTCATTACCCAAAGCTCATGACCATAGGTGAGGGTAGGAACGTTGATTGACCGGTAAATCAACAGCTTTGCTTTGGAGCTGAGCTCTTTCTTTACCACAACAGACTGGTACAATGTCTGCATCACTGCAGATGCTGCTCCGATCTGTCAGTCAGGCTCTTGCTCCATTCTCCCCTCACTCTTGAATGAGACCCCGAGATACTTAAACTCCTCCATTTGGGGCAGGAGTGTGTCCACAACCCGGAGAGGGCAATCCACCTGTTTCCGGCTGAGGACAATGGATTTGGACTTGGAGGTGCTGATTCTCATCCCAGCCACTTCACACTCAATAGCAAACCATCCCAGCAAGACCTGTAGGTCATTGTTCGATGAAGCCAACAGGACAGTATCATCTGTAAACAGCAGAGATAAGATCCTGTGGTCACCGAACATAACACCCTCCATTCCTTGGCTGCGCCTAGAAATCCTGTCTATAAAAATTCTGAATGGGATTGGTGACAAAGGGCAGTCCCAGCGGAGTCCAACTCTCACTGTAAACGAGTTCAGCTGGGTGTTGGCAATATGAAACAAATTCTTGCTATGGTCAAATAGGGACTAGATAGCTTGTAGCAACAAGCCGGACACCCCATACTCCCGCAGCAACCCTACAAGAGACCATGAGGGACGCAGTCGAATGCTTTCTCCAAGTCCACAAAACACATGTGAACTGGTTGTGCAAACTCCCACGAACTCTCAAGGATTCGCGAGAGGGTAAAGAGATGGTCTGATGTGCCACAGCTAGGACAAAAACTATATTGCTCTTCCTGGATCTGAGGTTCGAGCAGCAGTCGGACTCTCCTCTCCAATACCTTGGCACAGACCTTCCCAGGGAGACTGAGAAGTGTGATCCCCCTTAAGTTGTAACACACCTTCCGATCCCCCTTCTTAAAAAGAGGACCCACCACCTCAGTTTGCCATGCCAAAGGCACTGTCCCTGCCCTCTACACAGTGTTGCAAAGGCATGCCAACCATGACAGCCCTGCAACATACAGGGCCTTGAGGAACTCAGGGTGAATCCCGTCCACCCCCGGGGCCCAGTCACGAAAGAGTTTTTTAACCACTTCAGCGACCTCAGCCCCTGTGATGGGAGAATTGTCTCCCTCGTTCTCAAGTCCTGCTTCCTCTGTGGAAGGCATGCCAGTGGATTGAGGAGATTGTTGAAGTATTCCTTGCACCTCCAGATGACATCCCCAGTCGAAGTCAGCAGCGCCCCATCCACACCATCCACAGTGTGGACAGGTAGCTGCTTCCCCCCTCCTGAGCCGCCGAACAGTTTGCCAGAATCTCTTTGAGGCTGACTGAAAGTCTTGTTCCATGGCCTCACTAAACTCGTCCCACACCCGAGTTTTTGCATCAGCAACCACCCGAGTTGCACTCCATTTAGCCTGCCGGTACACCTCAGCTGCTTCGGGAGTCCCACAAGCCAACCAAGCTTGATAGGACTCCTTCTTCAGTTTAATGGCTGCCCTCACTACTGGTGTCCACCACTTGGTCCGGGGGTTGCCACCACGAGGTGTCCATAGCTCTGGGCAGCTGCTTCAACAGTGGAGGTGGAGAACATGGCCCATTCAGACTCCATGTCTCCAGACTCCCCCAGAATGTGGTTGAAGTTCTTCTGGAGGTGGAAGTTGAAGACTTCTAGGACAAGGGCCTCAGCCAGATGTTCCCAGCACACCCTCATTATACGTTTGGGTTTACTAGGTCTGAGTGGCATCCACCCCCGCCATCTGATCCAACTCACCACCAGGTGGTGATCAGTTGACAGCTCTGCACCTCTCTTTACCTGAGTGTCCAAGACATATGGTCGCAGGTCTGATGATACGATTACAAAATCGATCATCGACTTGCGCTAGTGTGTCCTGGTGCCAGGCTCACATGTGGACACCCTTATGCTTGAACATGGTGTTCATTATGGGCAAACTGTGGTTAGCACAGAAGTCCAATAACTGAACACTACTCTGGTTCAGATCGGGAAGGCCATTCCTCCCAATCACACCCCTCTAGACTTCACTGTCATTGACCTTGTGTGCATTGAAGGTCACGCAGTAGGACAATGGAGTCTCCTAGAGGAGCACTCTCCAGCATCCCAGTCAGAGACTCCAAAAAGTGTGGGTACTCTGAACCATCATCTGGTGCATAGGCACAGATGATGGTCAGGACCCGTTTCCCAACCCAAAGGCACAGGGAAACTACCCTTTCATTCACTAGGGAGGACTCCAATGTCAAGGCAGCAAGGTGGGGGGGGGATACAAGAATCCCCACCCCCTGCTCATTGCCTCTTGCCCAGGGCAACAACAGAGTAGGCCAAGCTCCAGCCCAGGAAACTAGTTTCAGAACCAGAGCGGTACGTTGAGGTGAGGTTGACTATATCTAGCCGGTATCTCTCAACCTCGTGCACCACCTTAGGCTCCTTCCCCACCAGAGAGGCAATGGTCCACATTCCAAAACCCAGTTTAGAAAGCCGAGGATTAAACTGCCAAGGTCTCTGCCTTTGACTGCCACCTGATCCACATTGCACTGGACCCCCCTGGTCCCTCCTGCAGATGGTGAGGCCACTGGAAGGCGGACCCATATAGCTCCTTCAGGCTGAGCCTAGCCAGGTCCCATGGGTAAAAACCTGGCCACAAGTCGCTTGCCATAAAGGCCCTTCCCCAGACCTGGCCCCGGTAACCCCATACCGGACGGAGTACACTGAATCCTTGAATTTTCATTCATCATGGGAATCTATTGGGTCACTCTTAGTCTGGACCTTCACCCAGGACCAGTTTGTCTTGGGAGACCCTACCAGAGACAAATTGCTCCGGACAACTTAGCTCCTGGGATCACTAGGGCACGCAAACCCCCCACCACGATAAGGTTGTGATCCATGGGCGTTACTATTGTTATTATTATTATTATTATCTCTAATAATAATAATAATAATAATAATAATAATAATAATAATAATAATAATTATTATTATCATTATTATTATTATTATTGTTATTATTATACAGTGCATCCAGAAAGTCTTCACAGCGCTTCACTTTTTCCACATTTTGTTATGTTACAACCTTATTCCAAAAGGGATTAAATTCATTTTTTTCCTCAAAATTCTACACACAACACTCCATAATGACAAGGTGAAAAAAGTTGTATTGAGATTTTTGCAAATTTATTAAAAAATTAAAAAAAAACTAAAAAAAATCACATGTACATAAATATTCACAGCCTTTGCTCAATACTTTGTTGATGCACCTTTGGCAGCAATTACAGTCTCAAGTCTTTTTGATATGTGATGCCACAAACTTGGCACACCTATCTTTGGGCAGTTTCTCCCATTCCTCTTTACAGCACCTTTCAAGCTCCATCAGCTTGGATGGGAAGCGTCGGTGCACAGCCATTTTCAGAACTCTCCAGAGATGTTCAACTGGATTCAAGTCTGAGCTCTCGCTGGGCCACTCAAGGACATTCACAGAGTTGTCATGAAGCCATTCCTTTGATATCTTGGCTGTGTGCTTAGGGTTGATGTCCTGCTGAAAGATGAACCATCATCCCAGTCTGAGGTCAAGAGTGCTCCAGAGCAGGTTTTCATCCAGGACGTCTCTGTACATTGCTGCATTCATCTTTCCCTCTATCCTGACTATCTTCCAGTTCCTGACACTGAAAAACATCCCCATAGCATGATGCTTCTACCACCAATGACATGATTATGAGCGGTGCCTGGTTTCCTCCAAATATGACGCCTAGCATTCACACCAGAGAGTGCAATCTTCGGCTCATCAGACCAGAGAATTTTGTTTCTCATGGTCTGAGAGTCCTTCAGGTGCCTTTTGACAAACTCCAGGCAGGCTGCCATGTGCCTTTTACTAAGGAGTGGCTTCCGTCTGGCCACTCTATCATACAGGTCTGATTGGTGGATTGCTGCCCAGATGGTTGTCCTTCTGGGAGGTTCTCCTCTCTCCACAGAACACTGGAGCTCTGACAGAGTGACCATCGGGTTCTTGGTCACCTCCCTGACTAAGGCCCTTCTCCCCCGATCGCTCAGTTTAGACGGCTGACCAGCTCTAGGAAGAGTCCTGGTGGTTCCCAACTTCTTCCATTTACAGATGATGGAGGCCACTATGCTCATTTGGGATCTTCAAAGCAGCAGAAATTTTTTTGTACCCTTCCCCAGATTTGTGCCTCAAGACAATCCTGTTTCGGAGGTCTACAGATAATTCCTTTGACTTCATTCTTGGTTTGTGCTCTGACATGCACTGTCAACTGTGGGACCTTATATAGACAGGTGTGTGCCTTTCCAAATCATGTCCAATCAACTGAATTTACCACAGGTGGACTCCAACTAAGCTGTAGAAACATCTCAAGGATGATCACTGGAAACAGGATGCGCCTGAGCTCAAGTTTGAGCGTCATAGCAAAGGCTGTGAATACTTATGTACATGTGATTTCTTAGTTTTTTTATTTTTAATAAATTTGCAAAAATCTCAAAATTTTTTTTCACATTGCCATTATGGGGTCGTCGGCCTCCGTCAGTCTATGATGACCATGGAAGAGAATCCTAAACGTCTACTCTGCTGGAACAGCACCGCCTGTGGCTGAACAAGCCGATGCACACCGGTGTTCTACCTTCCAGCGTTGGGCGTTGGTAGGATTCAAGCCTGGGCAGGAAGATATGGAGGACAAGATGTTACCCATGCAGCATGTCCCCCCTCTCCACGTCACTGATGAATCCAAAGGAACAGCAGGGCTGCTATAGTTTGGCACCAGCGCCATCACAGGAGCTGCCAGAACAATGTTGAGCACAACAGAGAACTGCCTTAGGGGCTCCGACTCCGGATTTTTCCTCAGGGTTGACTCCCGAAGCCTTTCCCATGACTGGGTGTGCCGCAAGGCAGCGGAGGTTTGAAATCAGGGTTTACCTTCCCCTAGATGGGCTACCTTCCCAGGTTGACGAGCCACCATCTACCCGAAGCATCTGGTTTTAAGGCGCCAGAGATCCGCCCTCGCCCCTTCTCCTATTAGTAAAAGCAGTTCCGCCGGGCTTAGAGACTAAACCACACGGGCAGGCTAGGAGTTGGACTTAGTTGTCAGAGGCTTTTCGAGACGCACGCCGTAAGGAGCATTTTATGAGCACTGGGAGCTTAACCCCAGTGCCGCTCCTGGCTATGACAACCTTGGAACCTTGTAATTGTGTGTAGAATTTCGAGGGAAAAAAATAATTGAATCCCTTTTGGAATAAGGCTGTAACATAACAAAATGTGGAAAAAGTGAAGTGCTGTGAATACTTTCCGGATGCACTTTACCTAGGGATAATTTAGAGTCACCAATTAACCCAACATGCATGTCTTTGGATTGTGGGAGGAAATTGGAGCTCCCGGAGTAAACCCGCACAACACAGAGAGAGCATGCAAACTCCAGACAGAAAGGTTCCAACCCCTGCCAGCCTTGGGATTCAAGTCTGGAACCTTTGACCTGTGAAGTAATAGTGCTAACCACTGTACCACCGTGCTGCCTATTATTATTATTATTATTATTATTATTATTATTATTATTATTATTATTATTATTATTATTACTACATAAATAACAACAAAAAGAAATCATAACTGCATTAAGCTGTCAAAAATGACCCCTTAGCATGTAACTTTCCATAATAATGATAATAATAATATTATAGAAGCCAACTGAATGAACACGGTAGTTTTTTTTCTAAAATTTCTCCTATTTAGTGAGACTGATAATTGAAAACAGCTCCTGTTCCATTTCCTACAAAGCTTAGAAATTTTAGCGATAAAAACACTTTTCTTTTTAACAATGAGTGAATAATAAACCAGCAAATAAAAGGCTGAAGTTACTCACAAATCAGCTTTGTTTAAATATATTATGTTAACAGAACAAAACCACACAGTGAAACAGTCATTTTTACCTAATAATCTATCCTTTATTATTCCCATCCGTCCATTACATCTAACAGTAAAAATTAAGACATTATTTAACCTGCCCGCAGGCTTCATATCCTCCACTGGGACTCTCATTTACCATGGCAACACACCTACAAAAGCTAAATTTCTGTTGATTATAACAAAATAAAAGCTAGTATTAATTTAAAGGACCCCAGAGTTATCCACCATGTTCCCCACCTTTGTAACAGTGAACATTTATAGTTTTTCTAATCTGCAGAAAATTTCTTATCTTAAACTTTGTTCAGTTTTCATGTACAGTCAGTGTAGAACATAGAGACCGGATGTGACGGAGCCACAATATGTAAAACACGTTAGTCAATATGCAAGTATTCCATCAGGAATACTTCACTAATATAGGCAAACTGAAGCGGGACCAGCGACGGACCCACTTCATTTTGCCTACCAGCATGGTATCTGGGTGGAGGATGCAGTGAGCTTCCTCCTATGTCGTTCCCTGTCCCACCTGGAGAAGCCTGGGAGCACTGAGAGGATCATGTTCTTTGATTTCTCCAGTGCTTTCAACACCATCCAACCAGTGATCCTGAGGGACAAGCTGCTGTGTGCAGGGGTGGACCAGCACCTGCCATCTTGGATCCTGGACTACCTCACAGACCTACCACAGTTTGTGGTTTGTGAGAACCCAGGGCTGTGTGTCTGTCACCATCATCTTGCAGTACGGGGTCCCTCCAGGGTACAGTTCTGGCTTCCTTCCTGTTCACCCTCTATACTGCTGACTTTTCACACAACACACCACACTGCCATCTACAGAAGTTCTCTGATGACTCTCCGATCGTTGGCCTCATCTCTGATGGGGATGATACGGAGTACAGAGGACTTATCCAGGACTTTGTGTACTGGTGCCTACGGAACTGCCTCCAGATCAGTGTGGGGGAGATCAAGGAACTGGTGGTGGACTGCTGCAGGCGTGGACAGTCCCCCACAACATCAGTAAACATCCAAGGAATAGACATTGAAATGGTGACGTCTTACAAGTACCTGGGTGTTCACCTGAACAATAAACTGGACTGGACACTAGGGGTGGGCCATATTGTATTGTTCACGATAATACCAGTATAAATTTTGATACCAGTGTAAAAATGAATATCGTGATATTTGGGGTCTGCTGTGTGACAATGTCACACTGCATAGAAATGGCAAAACAAACATGGAACGGGAAGCTGCAGCTCCGAAGTCAGACCGGTTCCAGTTGAGTGGAAATACTGTATTTAAGTTTCACTTTCTGTTTCAGACTGCTGTCATGTTTAAAAAAGTGATGCAGTAGTTTGGATAATTTGCCTGCATTTTTTGCGCATGTCAACAACACTGCTGAAGTGGTATTAATGTTGGACAATGTGCAGCTCGAAGTGGCTGTAGATTTTTACTTTCATTTTGGCCGCTTCATCTTGATTTTATTCAACCACCCAAAGAGAGAAAGAGAGAAAAAAAAAAACCATCCATTTAGTGCAACAAGAGCTAAAAACCCCAGGACAGGTCCATGCAACAGGAGTAATGCAGGTCTAAGTTTAAGTTTGTTTAATGTTTATTTGAAAGGGACATTACATACTAATGAACATTAATACAAATGTAAGTATGCCAGATTTAGCAATATTGCTAATTTGCATCTGTAATCCCCCAACGGGTCACAAAAACACACAAATAAATAGTCATACGGGAGAAGAACAACTGCAATAAAACTGTACAAAGTCGATATGCAAAAGTGCAAGAGTTAAGGTACTACAAAAAAAAAACATTCAAACGTAACGAGTGAAGTGCTGTGTATGCATACACACACACATATGCCCAAGCACCTCACAGCAACAACAAACAACAGCAATAAACAAGAGGCGGGGCATATGTGTGTGACACACGGGCAAATATACTGTATATGTGCATGCAGCAGAACAACCACTAGTTATAGCTACAGTTTTGGTTGTTTAAAAGCCATTTTTTTTACAATGAGTCTTAAAAGTGTTTAATGTGGTACATTCTCTGACTGCAGGTGGTATATTATTCCAGATCTTGGTACCCCTCACTGATAACGCAGATTGAGCAGATGTGGTCCATCTGTGGGGGACCTCACAGTCTCCTCTAGTGATTGCTCTGGTGGTTGCACCTGTGATAGTCCTCAGTTTAACATATTCTCCCTGGGGTGGGGGGTGGGGTGAGGTGTCATAGCCATTTAATATTGTAATGATCCTTGAATTTGTGAGCTGGCGTGGGTGACAGCCAAGAACAGTAACCCATTTAGGGCTTAGGTGTTTTTTATGCTCCTGTGAGTAATAAAATAAAGCCATTCTGAAGAAGAGCTAATCGTCTGGTGCTTGAGAGAAACCACAGACGTTACACTGGTATCAGAAGTGACTTAGCCGATGTCAAAGCTAATAGCCATGCTAAGGTGAGCAAAGGAGCTCTCAGCTCAACCGGGTATGTCAGGCGCCGAGGTTAAGATGGAACAACAAGAAAGGATTGTACGCCTGTGGATGCCTGCAAACCCCAGAGAGACAGCGTGGTTACTTGCTTCTGAAGCCAGGTTTCCCCCTGTGTCATCCCGCCATGACAGTGGGGACTCTTGCCCTCTGCGGAGCAGGAAGGAGCCGGTACGTCCTGACGCAACGTCACGCGATGTAAACAAAGATGGCGGCGCCCAGGTATCTGTAAGGCCAGTTGCAATTAAAACCCCGAAGATTAATGGCATGATAGCCTGGGAGGTTTTCAAAGCCCAATTTGAACTGCTGGCTGAAGCTGCTGGCTGGTCTGATGAACTCAAAGCATCGCAACTAGCTGTGTCTGACTGATGATGCAGCTACATGCCTGTTATTGTTGAGCCCTGAAGAAAGAAAGGACTATGTCACGTTGGTTGGGGCTCTTCACAGGGGCTTTGGGAAATACAGTCAGCCTGTTCTGCTGCGTTCTGAATTCAAGAACAGACACAGACGCCCTTGTGAGCCCCTCCACATCCTGGCTAATGAGATTGAATGCTTTTGCAGACGCGCCTATGCTGATATGCCACCGGCAGTGCAGAAAGAGCTTGCCAAAGACCAATTCTTACAGGCACTCAATCCCAGAGAGCTGCATGTCCATGTGCAGCTAGCCCACCCTGCCTCGCTGAGTGAAGCCCTGGAGTTAGCACTGGAGAGAGAGTTGTTAAGTGGGGATGAGCTGCTGGAGGACACACCTGCAGTGAGAGCAGTGATGATGGACACTCAGCACCGGGGAGAAGAGGGGGTGCAGGACACTGCTCGAGCATCTGTCGTACAACCTGCTGCCCAAGTTGCTTGCTGCTGCCATGCTCAGAGATGCTGGGGATGTGGACAGTCAGGACACCTTCTCATGCAATGCCCCAGGCTTTCTTCTGTGCAGGGAAACTTCAGGGGGCCTGTGTAGGTGGGGAGACATGGGCCCATGACATTAGCACCCATACCCCACTGCCGCAACAGCCGGAGACAGCAATCGCTGTACCCAGCAGCCACTGTGAATCTGAGCCAAGCACTGCCCCCTGCCCCTGTACCAAAACAGGTACCCTGCGATCAGTTCCCTTCCCTTTCCAGCCCATATGTTGAGCATCCAAGACACTCTACAATGGGAGAGGAGGAATGGACTGCTGCAGTGAGAGACATGTAGGCAAAGAATTGTGAAGGACTGAGCGAGTAGCAGCAGGAGAGCTTGTGGCAGGTGTTGCTTGAGTTCAGACATTTTTGCCCTCAGTGAGTGGCACTGGTACCAGTGAGTGACACTGGTAATGCCCACCCAATTAAAGCACATCCACGGTGCCTTCCCTGGCCCTCCAGGAGGCCGCAGACAGGGAGTTAGACGAGATGCTGAAGGCAGGTATCGTTGAGCCATCTGAAAGTCCATGGGCCTCGGCGGTGGTTATGGTGCCCAAGAAGAAAAGCACCAGGATGCGCTTCTGTATTGATTATAGGCCACTGAACAATGCCACAAAAAAAGACTCTTACCTGCTCCCCAGAATCGACGAGTCCCTGGATTTAGCATCGGGCTCCTTCTGGATCGCTACCCTCGACCTCTGGAGTGGATATTGGCAGGTCCCACTGTCTCCAGAGTCCAAGCCCAAAACTGCTTTTTGTACCAACAGGGGACTGTGGTAGTTTCCGGTCCTCAGCTGCGGGCCCAAAGCTGCACCCAGACAAGTGTCACTTTATGAGAAGAGAAGTGGATTTCCTGGGCCATAAGCTGGGAGGCGAGGGCATCGGCGTGCTAGAGGACAAAATTTGCACCATTAAAACCTGGCCCACCCCCACCGACCAGGCCCAGCTCAAAAGCTTCTTGGGGTGTTGTACAACAGGAGGTTTGTGAAGGGCTTCTCGATAGCTGCTCTTGCACCTCCTGCAAAAGGACCGTGTATTCAGCTGGACACAGGAATGCCAGCATGCATTTGATGCTCTCCATACAGCACTGATGGAGTCTCCAATCCATGCCCCCCCGACCCTTCGCTGCCCTTTGTCCTCGACACGGATGCCAGTGACGTCGGACTAGGAGCAGTGCTGTCACAGCCGGGGCCTGGTGGTGAAAAGGTGATGGAGTATTTTAGTCGAGTGCTTAACAAGGGTGAACGTCATTACTGCATCATGAGACAAGAGTTTCTAGCTGTGGTGATGGCAGTAAGGCACTTTAAGTACTACCTGTGTGGCACACCCTTCACCATCAGAACTGACCATGCCGCCCTGCAGTGGCTGATGTCTTTTAGGGAGCCAGAGGGTCAGGTGGCTCGCTGGTTGGAGGAGCTCCAGTCATTCAACTTCACCAGTGTGCACAGAGCAGGCACGCGCCACTCGAACGCTGATGCGCTGTCTCGCCGCCCATGTACTGCAGCCGGCTGCCGCTACTGTGAGAAAAGAGAGGCGAAAGAAAGAGAATTCACTCAGAACAGTGCAGTGCAGATCTGTGGGACGTCACGGGTGGTGGATGCAGCTGAGTGGAGGGCACAGCAGGAGCAGGACTGCAACCTACAACCTGTGCTGCAATGGATGGGACAAGGTCAGAGACTGCCTTGGGAAGAAGTCACTGGACATTCTGTTGCCATCAAAGGGGTGTGGACCAAGTTCGACATGCTGCGCCTGAACGAGGGTGTGCTGCAGCGGGTGTGGAAGGAGCCTGCTACAGGGGAGGAGAGGTGGCAAGTTGTGGTACCAAAATTGCTGAGGACAGCAGTGCTGGAAGCCTGCCATGGAGGGATGGGGTCAGGCCACTTCGGTATTTCAAAGACCCTTCATCGCCTCCGCCAGGGTTTTTACTGGGGTCAGCAGAGAAGGGACGTAGATGACTTCTGCCGTAGATGCGACACCTGCACAGCCCACAAGGGACCACTAGACCAGTCACGTGCCAAGCTTCAGCAGCAACCACAGGAGCATCGATGGAGAGGGTGGCTGTCGACATTATGGGCTCTTTTACTCAAACAGAAAAAGGCAACTGTTATGTCCTGGTAGCTATGACTTTGTTGTTCCCTCGGGGATGAGAAACTTAGTGTTCGGGGGGCAGTGTAACGATCCTTGAATTTGTGTTGGTTGGGAATGTGTTCACTATTATTGTTATGCGTTCTGCTGTTAGTCATGTGCCTTTAAGATGTAGCGAAAGCTGTACGTGAATACAGATTACGTGGTTTAGTTGTTGTGACAGTTGCATTGGCTACAAGTGAGCAAGCTTGGTTTGAAAGAGCTGGCGTGGGTGACGGCCAAGAACAGTAACCCTTTTAGGGCTTAGGTGTTGTTATGCTCCTGTGAGTAATAAAATAAAGCCATTCTGAAAAAGAGCTAATCGTCTAGTGCTTGCGAGAAACCACAGACGTTACAATAGTTTATAAAATGAACAGGCAAATTTGAGAGATTTATAATTTTCAAAACACAGAAAATTGTCCATCTATCCATCCATCCATCCATACATACATCTTCTACCGCTTAATCCTTTTCGGGATGCAAGGGTTGCTGGAGCCTATCCCAGCATCTTTGGGCGAGAGGCAGGGTACACCCTGGACAGATCGCCAGCCCATCGCAGGGCCAACACAGAGAGGCAGAAAACCATTCACTTTCACATTCATACCTAAGGACAATTTAGAATCCCCCAGTTGTCCTGTGGAGGAAACCGGAGTACCTGGAGAAAACCCACGCAGACACAGGGAGAACATGCAAACTCCACACAGAAGGGTCACCGATGGTCAGGAGGTGGGATTGAACCCACGATGGTCAAGGGTGGAATCGATCCCGTGACCTTCTTGCTGTGCTGCCACAGTGCTAACCATCGCTCTCCCAAGCTGCCCCAGATAGAAAATTGTATTTCTTGTAAATGTGACAACAATGATATGTGGGATCTTTCTTAAAGATTTTTATGGCTTTTTTGCAAAAAGATTCAATGGGTTTGATTATGGTTACACCAGCGAGTAACCAGTTTTTAAGACAGTAATTGATGTGTGAGAGGATAATTGCATGCAGAAACATTTTGGCTGCACTAACTGTCAGTGATGGTCTAATTTGTTTAAAATTTCTCGGATTGAATTTGATTATGTTTGAGATTTTTTTGATGTGTTTTTTAGAGGTTAATAAGGAATCTAAAATCACGCCAAGGTACTTAAATGTCCTGATGAGGCAAAAAATATTTAATCAATTAGATGGATTTGGAGAGATACCATAGAACGCTTAATGCCTCAGGCAGAAATGAATTGAGTTTCTGAATAAAGCAGCTCATCGAGATCCTTTATGGGTGACAAGTATCAAGTTTATTTGTTTAGTGCGCTGTCTAAAAACCATCAGTTGCTTTTTTAACAATCCTGACAAAGCATAATTATTTTTGACTCATCCCAGTAATTTCTGCCAATAAGATGCACTGGACACAAATCCCTTTTAAAACAAATCTACATTGTCTAAAATGGCATCTTATTCCCTTTAAAAAAAAACAAAAAACATTCATGATCTTACAATTGCTTGTGAAAATCTTTCCCTTTTCCTCCTCCTTCAAACACCAGGATCTGTGAATATTCTAGATAGACCCACCCACATCCAGGGCACATTAAAGGCTAATGGCAGCTAGCGCTACATTACATAAATACAATAAAACCTGTGATAAAATACAGACTTATTGATTGAACGACATGCCCACTTGTATGCACAGTGGTCCAGGATAATGGCTGAAACTGCATCAGTCCTTAAAAGCAGTTTAATGGTAAAACCAATCTTAAGTTGGGTCAAATTTTAAAAGCAGCTGTCCACAAATGCTAATTAGTACTGGAGGCTAAGTTCACTCTAGAGTTCCACCCTCTTCCTCCGAGGCCATAGCCAATGCTTAGTCCTGATTGGTTCACCTGTTATAGTGACATCACAAAAACGGTCTACTATAAATTTGCCTTTTCCCAAGGGGAAAACACTTTACTGAACTTTAACAGCGGAAAAACACAAACGTGTAGGAATTTATTGTTATTGGGTTTTATTGTTCGTACAAGTATTAATGTAAATGAAAATTTCCTTTCATTACACAAACATGCTCATTGGGGCACCAGTCCAGATAATGGACAATTTTATTAACAATTTTTTATTTGTACTAATTATGAATCAGTCTTAAAAAAATCCTTGTGAGTTGTTGTCTGCTGATGATCAAGGAGATGGACATGCAATCAAGCAATAACTCCCATACGTCTTTTAATAGTTTAATAAGCAATGTCAGAACAGGTTAACACATTTGGATAACTTTAAAACGGAGAATTCAACATGTATCATGGGCATCATAGACTGTTATTGAATTACTGAGCATCACATGTGAATCAAACATTTGTGGTACCAAAGAAACCATGGTTAACTTGGCAATATACTGGAAATTGGAAAACCAGAAAATAGCATTGGTTAAGAAAAGTGGATGCAATTTTATGAAGAAAATGATGATTCAACTATTTTATGAAAAGGAAAATTGGTGTTACTCTGAAAAGGGAACGGAAATTAATGAAAGGACAAAATACATTTTGAAATTCTGATAGGACTTTGCATGAAATTAAGTTTAAAAAACTTACACCAGGAATATTCTGCAGAATTAAGTTTAAATTGAACAACAGACCGTCAGCCACGGAGTCAGATCACATCCCTGGTGGAAGCAGGGCCCCCATGTGCCAACCTTGATTCAGCTGGATGTCCGTGGATTCTGTTGATGGAGATGCTGATAGATTGTCCCACAAGGCCGTGCTCCTGAGATTGCAATCGGGCTGTTCTTCAGCAAGCTGGGCGAGGTCTCCTCATATGCACTGAAAAGGAATTTGTTTATTGTACAAAGTCCCATCAGAAAGCCAAACTGAGACAAACACAAGCCACAGATCTGTTTCTTCCGATGTAATGTGGCTTGCATGAGTTGGTTTAAGCTTTGAAAAAAAAAACCAAAGTCTTCTTGCACGGTGATTTAAAGAAAAGGATTAAAATAAGGAAAAATGAACTTTAAAGAAAAGAAAAAGAATTTTCACAGAGCATCGGAGACTCTGGGCCTACTTCAAAAAAATAGAAAAATGTGAGAGCAGAGAATTCTGCTCCTTCTTCAGGCTGACCATCCCCAAAACTGAAATAAAGGAAAGTTTTTCTCGTGTGTGGCAGATTCTCACTGAATTTCATGAAAACTGAGCTGGACCAATTACATTTGAGCTTCTTTGTTCACAGAAGTCATAAACAGCCAAAAAGGAAATGCAGTGAAGCCTGGAACTCTACTGGTCAGTCAAAGTCCAGCCATGGTCTTCCAGAGAGAGAGAGAAGGAAATTTGAGATGAGAAGTGAAGTTCTAAACACATATATGCTACTGTGAAAGCATAAATTTCTTAAACTTTAGTGACTAAGATATTCTACCTAAGGGGCCCGGCGAGCCGTGTCACCTTGCCCCTGCTCACCCCACTCCTCCCGTCGACAACCAAGCCATGCCGGATAAGCCAATAAGTTAAGTAAAACTGCATGCAAATTAATCACTCTATGGTGGACTTTTGCCAGTGGGTGCATTGTGACATGCACTACACAAAGAGCAGAGATAAACACACCTATCATCTGGTCAGTCACTGCAACAGCTACTGGAGTCAGTTTGTCTTGGCCTGTCCTTGCTACTGATAATACCTCTATCTGCCAAGAATGTGCTGTTAGTCCAGCAAAAGCTAGTGGTACTCAAATACTTTGCAAGCAGTTTCATGAAATGGTCAGTCAGAAAGCAACTCATACTGGCTCGGACGTTGCCCGGGTTTGCTGGGTCGGGAGTTCCCGGCAGCAGAGGGCGGGGGACAGAGATGCGTAGAGGAATCTGATCAGACCTAAATGAACCAGTCATTGTCGCCCGCGACAGACTGCTATGATGATGATGATCCGGGTTGTATGTGGTGCGCCTGCGTGCTCAGGACCAGCCAATCAGGTGCAGCGAGGATCAGCCAATCACATGTCTATGTGCTGAGTCCAGCCAATCAGGTGAGGGTCAAGTGTCAGCCAATCACGTGTCTGTGTACTGATATCAGCCCATCAGGTGCAGCAAGGATCAGCCCAATCACGTGATCAGCCAATCACATGTCTATGTGCTGAAACCAGCCAATCAGGTCAGGGTCGAGGGTCAGCCAATCACGTGTCTATGTGCCGCTTTGCATTCTGCAGCGACCCCTACTTGACTTAAATTCCTTGACTAATTGCAGCTCCTCCCCTTTTAAGAAAATGTTCGAGTTTGGTCTGCTTCCTGTGGTAACGTATCGTCACTTCCTGTGTTGCTGGCTGTTGGTGTTGTTTGCTCTGCACTTAGCTCTTCTCACTCTCCTGAAGATTATTGCCTTTAATTGTATTTTAATCACTTTTTTCCATCTTCCGTCACCTCTCACTTCTGTTTAACAAGCCTCTTGCACCTGTGTGCGCACTCAATGTCACCTAATCACCCTCTTTAGCCTTCTGTTCACCTTTCATCTGTGTTTGTGTTAGCTTCGGGCTAGCCACTAGCAATGGCCTCCTTCCCCTTCTCCTCTGGTGTGCTCTCTGTATCAGATGTTCAGCTACACCTCTGCCTCTTTTAGTGATAATGGTAAATGTAATAAATGTTGTCTTTTTGAGGTGCTTGAGGCAAGGTTGTGTGATTTGGAATCCCGGCTCTGCTGCATTGAAACACCGTCAGCGCCAGTTAATGATGGACTCTCCTTAGCTGCAGCAGAGCACCGTAGCATAGGGCCTGCTAGCTGTCCCCCAGCATCCACCTCTCCTGACCAGCCAGGAGAGAATGGGTGGGTGACGGTGAGAAGGAAGCATAGTTGCAAGCCCCTTGTTCACCACCAACCTGTTCATGTTTCTAATCGTTTTTCCCCGCTCAGCGACACACCCGCTGAGGAAACAAACTCTGATCATTGGTGACTCTATAGTCAGAAACGTGAACCTAGAGACTCCAGCAGCCATAGTCAAATGCATTCCGGGGGCCAGAGCAGGCGACATCGAGTCAAATTTGAAAATGCTGGCTAAAAGTAACTGTAAATACTCCACAATTGTTATCCTCACCGCCATTAACAACATCCGACTCCAGCAGTCGGAAGTTACAAAACTTAGTGTGGAATCGGTGTGTAACTTTGCAAAGACGATGTCTGCCTCTGTAGTATTCTCTGGGTCCCTCCCCAGTCCGACCAGTGATGACATGTTTAGCCGCATGTCATCCTTCAACCGCTGGCTGTCTGTGTGGTGTCCTGCAAACGAAGTGGGCTACATAGACAACTGGAACTCATTTTGGGGAAAACCTGGTCTTATTAGGTGAGACGGCGTCCATCCCACTTTGGATGGTGCATCTCATGTATCTAACAATCTGGCATTCTTTTCATCCAAATTTCCCAAACCTTGTCAACTCAGAGTTGGGACCAGAGAGCAGAGTCGCACTCTTACATGCCTCTCTGCAGCTCCTCTCCGTCCGCCACCCCTCAACTTAGCCCCCGTCTGCCCCATCAGAGAATCACTGTCTGCTCATTCTAAAGTAAATAAAAATATAATGTATAAGCATCCCAAAGTGATTAAACTAAAAGTTGGTCAAACTCAAATTAAACATGAAGCCTGTAAATTTAATGACTTGGCCTCTGTTCCTCTTCAAAATTTAAAAATTAAATGTGGTTTGTTAAATATTAGGGTTCGAACTCCAAAGTCTCTGCTAGTCAATGATCTATTAATCGATCATCAGATTGATTTAATATCCCTTACAGAGACTTGGTTAGGGCAAGAGGATTATGTTGGTTTAAATGAATCAACTCCCTCTGGTTACTTAAAATGTCAAAATCCCAGAAGTTCTGGGCGTGGAGGAGGAGGAGCAACAATTTACCATTGCAAATTACTAGTTAATGTAAAGCAAAAAAAAAAGTTATAATTCCTTTGAGGGCATGGTTATCAGTATTGGGCACGTTTCTGTCATGAATTGTCAAGAATTGCCCCTCAGGGCAGAGAGGAAGACCCACGCGCTTAACTGTGAGTTTGTGAGATTTATTGACAACAACAAAACACAAAGTCCAAAAGTGTGCTCCAACATAAAATTCAAACAAACAAGAAAACTTAAGTGTAAAGCACACCAGAACAAGGGCTACGTTCTGGTGGAGACGAGCAAAGGAAAACTCAAGACTGCGGCACCCAGAAATGAAAATAACCACCGTTAAATATGGTCAGTGTGGCGGTTTGGTGTAAACCCCCACAAACAGACTGGACAGACACAGCGCTCGGCTAGAGCAATTAACAGAACAGTGAAATGTGTGTATTAACGTCTACAGGCAGCCCCGCTTCTTCTGGCTCTCTACTGTGATGTTAATGTGCCTTTCATGCATTGTGTTCATGCGTCCTGTCCTTACTGTGACCTAGAGACTGAGATCAATATGTAGATGTGCCTTGTAACCTCTTTGTTCTGCAGCTGGAGCAGAGCCTAGCAAATCTGCCTATTGTGATGTATGTCTCTCAAATGCAAATGTCTCATGCCTGTTCTGCAATCTCTTTAATCATACCAACTGCTGGGGAATGCTCTTTGATGTATTGTTGTAGTTGGGTATATATGCTGCAACTCTGTAACTCAAACTTTCTCTCATTCTGATTCTGCAACTGCTACTGCTGGACACACACACCGTGTGTCTCCTCTTCTCTGAGAGCCGCTGGGCTCGCTCCCGGCGCGCATGCACAGCGCCGGGAGCGGAGCTCGTGACGGCGGTATGATTTAATAAACCTGCTTAAAACCTTCACCAACGCCGCTTTATTTTATCATCCGCTGCACTGGTGACCCCGAAGACGCACACGCTTTGTGCGACGCAACCTTCTGGTCTGGACATCCACGCTGAACCGGCCGAGGGACACAAGACGTCTCCTCCCTCTCGCCGCTCCAACGCACCATGACCTGAAGGCAGAAAAGAACATGCTGCCAGTGAACGCTTCACTGGTGACCCCGCAGACGCACACGCTTTGTGTGACGCAACCTTCTGGTCCGGACGACCACGCTGGCGACTCAACGCCGAAAAAAACACGCTGCCAGCGAACACAGCAGCCTGATGCAAACGATCCGCCCTCCCTTCTGCTTCAGGGAGACCTCGACGCGGAGCCAACACAGGCGAGCTACTCTCCCAGCATCACCCACGACCGGGAAAACTGCAGAAAACGTCATGGCACGACCCTCGCCTGAGATCGGAACGTCCACGCTGGACCGGCCGAAGGACACAACGTTTTCTCTCTCTCACCGCTCCTCCTCCCTCTCAGCGATCCTACTCATCTACCCGAGCCTGAGGAACAAAGATCGTCTATCTCCCCTCAACGCTCCAACGCACCATGACTAATCTGCAGCCACAGCCCATCATAGATGTTTAACGGCGCCGTCTGCGCTGATCTCCACCAAGATTCTGCACCCTGACTTGCCTCTCCAGCTGGCCCACCCACGCACGAGCCCCGGCGCACGCACCGGGGAGTTACGAGGACGGCGCACCACGCACGGGACAAATACGGCTCTTCTGACTGCCTTCCTTCTGCTGCACACTGGCCCTTCAGGCTTGCTCGTACACCTGAGGCCCGTAGCTTGCTCACTGGATTTTATGGTCTTAGCCACGGCACACAAGGGGAATTCAGCCGTCTGCGGTTCCCGAGGCTTTAGGGTTGCGCCTGCCCTAAAGTCAACACGCCAGTCCCTCTGCTTTTATTTTTTTCTTACCGCCGCTCCTGCTTTTCTTCATGGCCACGAGAGGAGTCAGAGACAAATTTTTCTTCTTGTGATCTCCGCACGTGCAACAGGACAGCCCCTCGACGTCGCGGAGCAGCAAGCAATTTTTGCGCAGCTCGGACGATTTCACCGTCCCCTGCCGGCACTTACTACCCCCCTCCTCCCTCCCCCTCCACCTGCAGCGAGCTTCTCCCACAGCTCGCTCCCATAGATGGATTATCGAGGTCTCGGCCCCCTGCCGTGCCCTCTGGGGGGGGGGGCGTGTGGCGGTTTGGTGTAAACCCCCACAAACAGACTGGACAGACACAGCGCTCGGCTAGAGCAATTAACAGAACAGTGAAATGTGTGTATTAATGTCTGTCCTTACTGTGACCTAGAGACTGAGATCAATATGTAGATGTGCCTTGTAACCTCTTTGTTCTGCAGCTGGAGCAGAGTCTAGCAAATCTGCCTATTGTGATGTATGTCTCTCAAATGCAAATGTCTCATGCCTGTTCTGCAATCTCTTTAATCATACCAACTGCTGGGGAATGCTCTTTGATACATTGTTGTAGTTGGGTATATATGCTGCAACTCTGTAACTCAAACTTTCTCTCATTCTGATTCTGCAACTGCTACTGCTGGACACACACACCGTGTGTCTCCTCTTCTCTGAGAGCCGCTGGGCTCGCTCCCGGCGCGCATGCATGGCGCTGGGAGCGGAGCTCGTGACGGCGGTATGATTTAATAAACCTGCTTAAAACCTTCACCAACGCCGCTTTATTTTATCATCTGCCGCAGTCAGAAACAAATCATACAAGTAATGACAGGTGTGGGTCACATGAGCGGGCAGAAGGTAACAATGATCAATAATTTGGACCAGCTGGAAGCAATGAGAGGGGAGCGACTGGAGCTGACAGCTGACAGAGGCAACGCCCACGCAGAGCACAAACCCAGAAATGCCGCTGACAGCTGTTAAAATACATCAAATATACAAATATAGAGAAAAAGCCATGAGACTGAGCATGGTGGAGACCTCCAGTGCTCAGCTCATGACAGAGCCCACCTCTCAAGGGGTGGATATTAGACATCCCAGGGTAACATCAAAAGAAAAAGAAAGACCCCCCTCCCAATAGGAGCGCAACAATAACCCACCCTGGGTGGGTGGTGGGAGGAACAGGCTAGGAGGGAACAAAACAAAACCCTGCTCAGGACCCACACCAGGCAAAACCCCAACCACCTAAGCCCCCTGGAACGAAGAGCTGGACAGTTCAGGTGGGCGGCCAAAGTCCCAGACCTGGCAGATGGCATGATGGAAAAAGTCGGGTGGCCTACCAGAGAACGTGGGCCACCCAACCCCGCTGCACAGTCTGTCGGGTGGTCTGCCAGAGTTTTTTAACCACCTGAACAGAAAGGGTGGTCCTTTCAGGACCTTTCAGGCTGCTCAATAGGAAGAACCAGTGGTGAGCCAGATGGAGGAGTCGGGGAACCCGAGCCGACATCAGAGTTAGGGAATCACAACGGCCTCTGGCAGAGGAGGTGGAACCAGGACAGCATCTGTCAGAGGAGGGGGAACCACGACGGCATCTGGCAGAAGCGGAAGAACCATGACAGCATCTGTCAGAGGAGGGGGAACCACGATGGCATCTGTTAGAGGAGGGGGAACCACGATGGTGTCAGGCAGAGGAGGGGGAACCACGACGCCCTCGGACTGGCCTATAGCGCCCTCGGTGGTCCCGGACTGGGATATTGCAGCACCCATGATGGCTCCGAGCTGGAGCGGAGCTGCACCCACGGTGGTCCCGAACTGGGACATAGCTTCACCCTCGGTGGGCCTGGACTGGGCCAGAGCTGCACCCACAGTGGCCCCCGGGCTAGAACGTAATCCCCGCGGCGGGCCCACACTGAAGTGCAGCAACCAAGGAGGTTTCAGGCTGGGGCGCAGCACCAACGACGGTCCCTGACTGGGACACAGCACCCATGGAGACCCAGACTGAGGAGGAGCTTCACCCATGGAGGTCTCGGGTTGGGACAGATCACCCGCGAAGACCTCATCCGGAGGGGGAGGAGCACCAATGGAGGTCCCGGGCTGGGAAGGAGCACCTGTGATGACCTCAGCCAATGGAAGAGCAGCATCCTCGGAGGTCCCGGGCTGGGATGAAGCACCCGTGACGAGCTTGGCAGGGAGCGCTGCATCCTCGGAGGTCCCGGGCTGGGACAGAGCACCCGCGACAACCTCAGCAGGGGTACCTGGACCCACGCAGATCGCAGGCAGCACAGCCGGACCCATGGAGAACTCTACCAAAGCTGGACAATCCTCAGTGACCCTGAGGAAAAGCTAAAGCAAGAGAGGCAGAGAAACAGGGTCAGGGTCACCGGCAGCAGTGGAGCCCAACGAGGTGACCTCAGGTGCAGCTGATGGCTGCACTTGATTCTCCCCACCAAGAGCCTGACAAGCTCTCTCCAAAATTGAAACAATGAAAACAAAGGAGAGCACTTGCCTGGGCTTGAGCTCCACCGCCACCCAGGACTCCCATCGATCCAGGCGACGACATCTCGGGCCCAGTCCTCTGAAGATCTAGCTCTGGCTCTGCTGCGGCAGCCCCTGCAGCAGGTGTGATAGTTGGAGCAGTCTCGGAACCCCTCCAGCGGGGTGACCCATGCAGGTGGCTTGTCTGGCATGGATTCAGGAGGTCGATCTTCTGCTTGCACTGACTCCTGTGTAACTGAAGCCAGGGGATGCTCTACCATCGACACAGGCTTCAGGTTGGAGGCAGCGCTCTCCCTCTGTCTGAACCATGGCTGCGGGGCTGGAACCTGGTCCTCCAGGCCCACAGGCTCCTCCATCGTCCAGCGACCCAATCCCACGACCAGCGGACATCCAGGGGATTTAGGAGGAGACACGGAGAGAGCAGGTGAGGTAATTATGGCTGCAGCAGGAGGTGAGAGCTTAGAGGACAGCAAAACCTGAGCCTCACCACCGGGAATCAGGAAAGGTAATTCATGGGAAGATGATAGAGAATGAAAGAGCACTTGCCTGTGTTCCCGGGGCACGATGTTCTCTGCTGCAGCTGAAGTAGATTCATCCCTCTCTGTGGCTACGGTGGACATGGGCCCCTCAGAGGATTGTGGAGGAGCTGCCCCTGCAGACATGGAAACAGGCAGAGCCGGAGAGGAAACAGCCGGCCTCTCAGCAGCAGGAGAGAACATTGAGGAGAAGCAGGAAACAGCAGCTATGGAGAGGGAAGAAACTGATGATACAGCCGGAGAAGAAAAACACCGAGGGTACTGCTGTGGGAGTCTTCTGCCTCGGCGAAGGGGGAGTTGTTGCCTGAGAGACAGGAGTATTCCTCCAGCAGTCCGGAGCTGGATGGCGGCGTCGTGGAGCTGATGGAGCTGGAGCAGGAATGGGCAAATTGGAGGTGGAGCAAGGCATCTGCATCTGGGTGAGGTGGAGCAAGGCATCTGCCGTGGAGCGTGCTCCGCATCGGCTTTGGGGCTCGCTGGAGGCGGCCCCCATGTCAACCTGGGGAAAGACTGCTGCAGGACGGAGAGCGTAGCCAGCAGCTCCATGAACTGGGGTAACCTCCACAACCCAGGGTACGCCTCCACTATAGCGGTCGCCAAATCCACCTTCTCCCAGATTTTCTTTGAACTGCAGGAGGCGAGGGCATGCAGGAGGAGAGGGACATGATGAACTTCACAAACTGGTCAGTGAAACAAAAAACAAAAACCACAGCAGGGGGGTCTCTTACTGGCCGCAGTCTTCTGTCATGAATTGTCAAGAATTGCCCCTCGGGGCAGAGAGGAAGACCCACGCACTTAACTGTGAGTTTGTGAGATTTATTGACAACAACAAAACACAAAGTCCAAAAGTGTGCTTCAACATAAAATTCAAACAAACAAGCAAACTTATAGGTAAAGCACACCAGAACAAGGGCTGCATTCTGGTGGAGACGAGCAAAGGGAAACTCAAGACTGCGGAAACCAGAAATGAAAATAACCACCCTCAAATAGGGTCAGAAACAAATCATGCAAGTAATGACAGGTGTGGGTCACATGAGCGGGCAGAAGGTAACAATGATCAATAATTTGGACCAGCTGGGAGCAATGAGAGGGGAGCGACCACAGCTGACAGCTGACAGGGGCAACACCCACACGGAGCACAAACCCGGAAATGCCACTGACAGCTGTCAACCCAATGGGAGAACACAACAGTACGGGATATAAAGAAGAAAATATCAACAAAGGCAGACTGAGGTATAAATAAAAATTAATACAAAATAAGAGCGTAACAAAACTAAGACAAAAACAGGAAAATAGAAAACAGTACGACAACTACAGAAACCAAAAAGCACAAAATACATCAAATATACAAATATGGCGAAAAAGCCATGAGACTGAGCATGGCGGAAACCTCCAGTGCTCAGCTCATGACAGTTAGTAAATTTAGGTTAAACCCAATTTTATTTGCCATAGTTTATCGTCCTCCCTCAGCCTACTTGGAGTTTTTATCCAAATTTGCCGAATTCTAAATTAGATAACAAAGATAGGATAATTATAGTAGGGGACATTAATATACATGTAGATGTAGATAGTGATTGCCTTAATATGGCATTTAATTCATTATTTCACTCGGTGGAGGTTTCTCACAAAGTAGGAAATTCTACCCATTATCTCCCCCACACATTGAACCTTGTTCTGACATATGGCATAGAAACAGAAAATCTGGTAGTACCTCCTCTTAACCCTGTACTGTCAGACCATTATCTGTTAATCTTTGATTTTACTATTTCTGACTATTTGCCTCCCACAGAAAAATATTACTACATGCCTCTCAGATGATGCTGTTACCAAATTTAAGCAGATTGTTTCCTCTATGTGATGTGTCAACGCAACGGAGATAAGCTATGGAGAGCTTGCTTCTTCTGTAATTAACAGCATGGTAGATAGTGTGACAGCTTCTCTGCATCAGACCCTAGACATGGTGGCCCCTTTAAAAAAGAAAAAAGTCTAATCAGGGATTTCTGACTCCTTGGTTCAACAAAGAAACTCGTAGCTTAAAACAGAAGACTCGTCAGTTAGAAAGAAAATGGCACTCCACTAAATTAGATATTTGTTTAGCTTTGAGAAATCATCTTCTAATTTATAAAAAAAAAATCTCTTAGGAAAGCTAGAACAAGCTATTATTCCGCATTAATAGAAGAGAACAAGAATAATCCCAGGTTTCTTTTCAGCACTGTAGCCAGGCTGACAAAGAGTCAAGACGCTGTCAAACCTAACATTCCCTTAGAGCTTACTAGTCAGGACTTTATGAACTTCTTCAATAATAAAATTTCATCTATCAGAGATAAAATCAATCAGATTCTTCCCACCGTTAACTTAAATACAGTAACTACTACAACTCCTTCAATTGATATCTGTTTGCATGAGTTTACTCCAATTGTCCTTTTAGAGTTAGATAAAATAATTTCCTCATCCAAGCCTTCAACTTGTCTTTTAGACCCTATTCCTCCCAGGTTATTTAAAGAAATCGTCCTATTTACTGGAAGCTCTGTTTTTCAAATAATCAATTCTTCATTAACATTAGGCCATGTACTGCTGGCTTTTAAAACTGCTGTAATTGAACCCTTACTTAAAAAGCCGACACTGCATCCAGGAGTTTTAGCTAATTATAGACCATTGTCTAATCTTCCTTTCCTTTCAAAAATCTTAGAAAGAATTGTTGCTACACAATTATTTGACCACTTGCCGGGAAATGGTTTATTTGAAGAGTTTCAATCTGGGTTTAGAATTCACCATAGTACTGAAACAGCTTTAGTGAAGGTCACTAATGACCTCCTTATTGCATCTGATAATGGACTTGTTTCTGTACTTGTCCTTTTGGACCTAAGTGCAGCTTTTGATACTATCAATCATAATATTTTACTTGGTAGACTAGAACACTTTGTTGGACTTAATAGAACTTCGTTGCAGTGGTCTAGATCTTATTTATCTGATAGGTTCCACTTTGTTTATGTCAATAATGAGTTTTCTTCTAACTCAAAGCTCAGTCACAGAGCTCCACAGGGATCTGTGCTAGGCCCTATTCTTTTTAGTTTATATATGCTTCCGCTAGGCAACATTATCAGAAAGCACTGTATACATTTTCATTGTTATGCAGATGGCACACCATTATACTTGTCAACAAAACCAGATGATAGTACTCAATAAGCCATGTTAGAGGCCTGTCTTAACTCTTTGAGTGTGAGAATTTTCGTGCCCCTAGTGGCAGAGTGTGGCACTGTGCCTGTGTTCTCACTCTGACATGATCACCTGCCTTGGGATTTGTACTGATTGTACTGATTTGCCAGTTTCAAAAGGTGGCAGACATCCATTGGAGGACTCAGTGGATGACACGCAATATACCAAAGAAGAAAAACTCTTCATTTTCTTTTCCTGTTTTAGCATTTAGCTCAGAAAGCTAATATGTCCGCAATCGTCACGTCACTTTTTTGGCTTTGTACACTGAAAATAGCTGTGGGATACAAGCAAAATTTATGTGGGATAATCATAAGACTTTGTAGATGTGGTACAGACTTTAAATTACCAATAAAATGCAAAATATGGACCATGATGTATGAAAACGCCAGCCAGCCAGCCCTCTTTGTCAACAGTAAGTGACTTATTTTGGGGGTTTTTAAATGTATTGATTTCTTGTTCATATACTTTGAAGATAAGATGAGGTACCTCTGTAAAAAACGGTGTCAAAATACTGAACCATTCTTTGTGTAAATACGTCCAAAGTCCAGTTTTGACTGAGTTATGGAATTTAAAGAGGTGCCGCAACATTATGCAAATTAGATGCATAAATTTATTTCTATCTGAAACTTTGGATCATATTTTACATCTTTCTGACAGTAAGCCATTATTTCTTGCAACTTTCAAGTTATAGCCTTGGAAATCTGAACTATTTTATTGACAAAAATATTTACCACTCTTGACCACTAGGGGTTATGTTGCAGTTCGGCAACATACACACTCAGAGGGTTAAGGAAATCAAAGCTCTGATGACTTGTAATTTCTTGCTATAAATTCAGATAAGACTGAAGTCATTCTAGTTGGTCCAAAAGACCTTAGAAATACCATTCCAAATCAAACTCTTAATTTGGATGGGGTTACTCTTTCTCTCAATAGTTCTGTGAGGAAACTTTGAGTTATTTTTGCTCAAGATCTTTTTTTTTTAATTCACATATTAAACTTGTTTCTAAGACTGCCTTCTATCATTTGCATAATATTGCCAAGATTAGGAGCATCTTGTCTCAGAGTGATGCTGAGAAACTAATCCACGCTTTTGTTAGCTCTAGATTAGATAATTGTAACTCTTTCTTATTAGGCTGTCCTAAAACATCTTTAAACAGTCTTCAGCTGATCCAAAATGCTGCAGCAAGAGTTTTAACAGGTACTAGAAAGAGAGCTCATATCTCTTTGGTTCTGGCCTCCCTTCATTGGCTTCCCATAGAATTTAGAATTAAGTTTAAAATCCTTCATCTCACTTACAAAGCTCTAAATAATCAAGCCCCTTTTTATTTAAAAGATCTGATACTACCCTATCATCCTAACAGAGCACTATGCTCCCAAAATGCAGGATTACAATTAATAATAATAATAATAATAATAATAATAAGTTTATTTATAGAGCACTTTTCACAGAGTCACAAAGTGCTTAACGTGGTAAAAAACAAAGCAAATAAAAATACA
Organism: Pholidichthys leucotaenia; assembly: GCA_020510985.1. Taxonomy (NCBI): domain Eukaryota; kingdom Metazoa; phylum Chordata; class Actinopteri; order Cichliformes; family Pholidichthyidae; genus Pholidichthys; species Pholidichthys leucotaenia. Next base: position 368,584,075 of record CM035836.1, on the reverse strand, counting down.
GGCACATAAAGCAGTACAAGAACAAAGTAGACAGTAAAAGCACATAAAATACAATCAACGCATAGTTAATTAAAAAGCCAGGCTAAAAAGGTTGGTCTTTAGTTGCTTCTTAAAAACATTAATGGAAGATGCAGATCTAAGTTCAAAAGGTAAGGAGTTCCAAAGTCTGGGAGCAACAGCAGCAAAAGCTCTATCGCCTTTGGTTCTGAGCCTAGTGCTAGGGACTACCAGTAGATTCTGATTAGAAGACCTGAGAGACCTGCTGAGATGGTGTAGATGGAGCAGGTTACTGATATAAAAAGGCACATCATCATGAATGGCTTTGTAAGTAAGAACAAGAACTTTAAAATCAACTATAATTTACAGGAAGCCAATGCAAGGAGGCCAAAACGGGAGTGATATGACAGAATCTATTGGACCTAGTTAGTAATCTAGCAGCAGAGTTCTGGACTAACTGTAGGCGGTGTAAAAAGGATTTACTAAGACATGTGAAAAGAGCATTACAGCATTACATTCCATTAAGTGACAAATTTCTTTGTTTTTTTTAAAAAAATATTGTACTGATTTCTTGTTCATATACTTTGAAGATAAGATGATAACGTACCTCTGTACAAAAAACGGTGTCAAAAGACTGAACTATTCTTTCTGTAAATACGTCCAAAGTCCACTTTTGACTGGGTTATGTAATTCAGTATAGCTGCCGTGGCATTATGCAAATTAGATGCGTAAAATCACTCCTATCTGAAACTTTGGATCATATTTTACATCTTTCTAATTGACAGTAAACCATTATCTCTTACCACTTTCAAGTTATAGCCTTGGAAATCTGAACTATTTTATTGACAAAAAATATTTACCACTCTTAACCACTAGGGGTTATGTCGCAATTCGGCGACAGACACACTCCAACGGTTAAGAATAGGGTTAAAACCTTCCTTTTTGATATAGCCTATAATTATGGTGGGATCATTTGCTCCTGAACCCCCCCTTAGTTATGCTGGTTTAGACAGCCGGGGGACCTTCAACAATGCACTGGGCTTCACTCCTTTCTTCACTCTCAATTAAATATTTTTGCTAGTCATTAACATCTGTTTGTTCTCTCCCACAGATTGAGTCCCCTGTAACATCTGAATAATGGAGGACGGAGAGCTTGCTCTGTTGGACTCTGAACACCCTTTATTGAACTTCACATCTCAATATATATCCCAGCCGTAGCCTGCCTGATGTCACTCACCCCCTCAACCACGGCTGAGCTACAGCAAGCCCTGAAGTACAATTTCCATATGTAACATTCTCTCCCTTACAAAGTTCCAGACCCCACCCCATTTCAATGAACCAATAAACATCAAACTCAACACATCAACATTACAATTTTTTTTTTTTTACTTGTATAACTATAAACAGATAAACTCTACGGGCATCTGGGTAGACTGCCAAAATGCCCCGCCTAGTTGGAGCAGATTATTCTGCCACTTGTCCCAACTGGTGTCAAACATAACAGTCCTTGTAACAAAGTCCTCCAGGTACCTAGGCCTCTGACAAATTCTAGCCAGGCATCCCCTAGAAGGGGACCCTGCACCTGGCACTGTCGGCCTAGCCTGCAGGCCCTCATCCGTCAGGACCCCCCAGTCCCAGCTCTCACTGAAACGTCCAGTGGCAGCTTCAGTCCTCTGCTCTGGTGGCGACCTTCTCAGTCTACTGACGATCTGCCGTGGCCCCGTCCACAGTGACTGTAGCTTGTGGGCGCGGACAGGGTGTTTGATCCATACCCGGTCCGTTTTCCTCAGCCCATTGTCCCTTTCTGTCAATTCTCCTTTTCATTTTGTGTTGCTCTCTGGTGACCCAGCTCCGCTCTGCTTCCGTGCCTTCTTGAGAACCTGTCGTTTGCGTCCCCAGCCGGCTCACTGGCAAGGTAACTTACGCCCCAGCATGAGAGCCGCCAGGGAGCAGCCATCATAGCATGGGCAGATGCTCTATAGTGTAGTAACGTGTTTTACAGGGCATCCGAGAACATGAAACCATCTGCCAAATGGGGTCTCAGTCCATTCTTCAATGTCTCGAACCACTCAAGGCCTCCATTGGCCTGAGGGTGGTAGAACGCCGTCTTCACATGTTCCACTCCTCTGCTACCCAGAAACTCCTAAAATGCCCCAGAGATAAACTGCGGGCCATTGTCCGTTGTAACTATGCTTGGGGTCCCCCACCTAGCAAACAGGGACGTCAGGAACCCCGTGATTACTTCCGTCATGACAGAGTTGGTTGGAAGTATCTCCGGCCACTTCGAGAACCCATCATACGCCATGAGCAGGAACCGGCTATTCGAAGGTGCCAAATACAGTTTGCCCCAGATATCCAACTCAACGTGTCTCCAAGGTCATCCTGGATACGTTACTGGCCGCGGTGGTGGTGGAGGTGGTCCACCAGTCTTGCCGCTCTCCAGACATGGCACGCAGTTTTTCACCATGGCCTCGATGTCCTTATCAATAACCGGCCACCAGACAGAGTTCCTACTGCGTTGCTTCACCTTGACCACCCCCAGATGACCCTCATGCAGCATCGTCAGGTCACGTGCCCTCAGGGATGACAGGATCAAGGCACATTGCCCTCTGGCCATGCACACCTCATTCCAGCAGCTCAGTTCATCCTTGAACCGGTGGTAAGGTGCTAACTCACCCTGTGCCCTTGCTGGCCAGCCCTCTCTAATCACTGAGCGTAGTTCCGCCAGTACCGGATCCTGTTCTGACTCCTCCCCTAGTTCCTGAGGAGATAACATCTTCTGGAGGGTTCCGTATAGTGCGCCTCAGCCGGGTTATCGTCAATGTCATCTAGTAGGGAGGAATTAACTGTGGCACGAAACAAGAGGTCCGCCACGATGTTGTCTTTGCCTGGGGTGAACTTGGTGGTGAAATTTTAAGCTTTCAACCTTTCAGACCACTGGATCCTTAGTGGCCTGTGCCCCGACCCTGACGTCTCCAGTAATGTTATGAGTGCCTGGTGGCCTGTCTGTAGGGTAAAGTGGTGCCCGTAGAGGTAAATGTGCCACCTCTCATATGCCCAGACACACGCCAGTGCCTCCCTCTCACTCATGGCATACTTCTGTTCCGCTGCCGAGAGGGACCTTGACGCAAACACCACTGGGCACTCCGTGCCATCCTGCACCTGAGACATGACTGCCCCCAGCTCTGAAGCGGACGCGTCACAGGTCATGATAGTCTCCTGATTGTGGTCAAAATGGGCCAGTACCAGTGGAGCGGTGAGTTGCTGCTTTAGTTTGGTGATCGCCACCGAGCAGGCTGGGGTCCACTCCCACGGTGCATCCTGCTTCAACAGAGCCTGGAGGGGCTCAATCATCTCTGAATAGTAAGGAATTAACCGTCCATAGAAGTTGACCATGCCCAGAAATGACGAGATCTGAGCTGGCGTGGAGGGATCCGGGATGCGCAGAAGTGCCTCCATGTTTGAATGTAGTGGTTGGAGCCCTTTCCTGATAAGCCAGAACCCCACAAACTCTACAGTGTCCACTGCAAAGATACACTTCTCACCATTCAGGGGAACTCCATGTCTTTGAAGTGTCATCAGGACCCTCTCCAGCCTCTCGTCGTGTTGTTCCTGTGAAGCGCCATGCACCACGATGTCATCTAAGTACGCCACCACGCCCTTGAGACTGGCCAGCATCGTCAACATCACTTTTTGGAAACAACTGGGTGCAGAGCTCAGACTGAGCGGCATCCGGGTATACCTGAAAACCCCCATGTGGGTCACAAATGCCGTCACGTTCCTGCTGTCCGGATGAAGTGGCACCTTCAGGTAGCCTTGGTGGAGGTCCAACTTTGTGAAAACTTGAGACCCACTGAACATTGCCGTGAGCTCCTCCATGGTCGGGAGAGGATACTTGTCACGAATGACCGCCTTGTTCACCATCCAGAGATCTATGCACAGTCTGATGCCTCCCCTTTCTTCTTGGCCACCACCAGGTTGGACATCCACGGCAATGCATCCACTCTCTCAATGATGCCGGACTCCAGCAGCTTGGACAGCTCCACCGAGACTTCATCCCGCAGCGCGAGGGGGAGTCACAGCAGTGGCTGAAACTTTGGTGTCACGCTGTTGTCGATGAGAGGGCAATAGTGAAAAGTGTCTATACGACCCAGGCCCCTAAACAATGCAGGCCAGCAGAGGTGCCAATCGGGGTACACCGTTAGCATGGTCAAGCCCTCCGGGTCCCTTATGGAGAAACCCAGCTCCCCCAGCAGGTCGATTCCCAATAGGTCCGTCCTCTGGTGCGCCACCTGAAAGGTGAGTCTGGACACCGTCTTTGACCCACAAGTCACTGAGAATTCCGCTGTGCCCACCATCTCAATCTCCGCATGTCCATACCCGAACATCTTCACTGCCCTCGCGCTGATAGCCTTCGTAGGGAACAGCCTCCTCAGTGCAGCCAAACACAAGATAGATCTACCGGCCCCCGAATCCACCATAAGGGGCACTTCGACCCAATCATGCTGAAGCATGTACCACTTTAGCAGCCTCTTTCCCATGCATGCCACACACACCCGTCCGGTGCCGCTGGGCTCCGCCATCACTAAGCCAGGAGATACAGTGTGGGCCCGTTACGCGCCTTTGTCCACCTTTTCTTTTTCTTAGCCCGTCTTCGAGGCCTAGTTAGAATGCTAACTGTTGTTCTCGGCAGGAAACCACAAGCAGTCAGCTTCTCACTAGCTGCTGCTATTAACTTCTGCAGGGTTGTGGATTCCCTTTGCTTAATTAAATCCAACACACCTTCCAGTGATAGAGTTTCCAGGGTTAGCCTTAGCATGGTTTTCAGCCAGGTATTGTTGGTGCTGTGAGTTAGCTTATCCCTCACTAGATCATCTGCAATAGGCCCAAAGGCACACTCCCTCACTAAGCTGCGTAGCTCCATGACAAACGACTGCGTGGACTCACCTGCTCGCTGTTGACGGTCGAAATGTTCATACCTCCTTTCAGTAATGGTGGAGTGGTCACCGAAGGTACTGTCCATTACTGTTAACCTATCTTCCAGCGAGCCGCTGCCACATAGCCCGAAGAAGATATGCTGCCCTTCTGTGCTAAGGTAATGCACTAACAGGCTCCTCCATCTCTCCTCGCTGATGCTACCAAGTCCGGCCGCTGTCACATACACTTTCAACATGTTCCTCCAGCAAGCCCACGGTTTAGCCAGTGTACCCTGGCACTGAAGGAATGGAGGTGGCTCCCTTACGCACCCGCCCATTTTTCCTCGTCACCAAATGTAACATCTGAATAATGGAGGATGGAGAGCTTGCTCTGCTGCGTTTACAGCCGTGAAGTTAAAGTGTTCATGCATCTTGTCCTTACTGTGCTTCTTCTGAGGGTTTAAGTAGAGTTTTATTATCATACCGCCGTCACAAGCTCCGCTCCCGGCGCCGTGCATGCGCGCCGAGAGCGAGCTTTTCTGCGCTACAGGTTGCCACTAAGGAGCTAAAGGCCAAAATTTTAAGAGCAAAACAGAATTATAAATCAGAATTGGAAAGCAAGATGGCAGCAAATAAACTTGGTTCGGCCTGGGCCAGTATGAAAAAAATTGCAGGCCTTCAGAGCACAGAGCGCAGTAATCGTGTGTTTTTAGATGGTTTTAGTTCAGACACAGAGCTGGCTAATGCTCTTAATTGTTTTTATGGTCGCTTTGACTCCTTTGATTTTAGCACAGAAATCCAAGATTTGAAACAGAAAGTCAAAGACAATCAGCACTTTAATATTGAGATGCAGGATGTTGAAAGGGAGTTCCGCGCTGTAAAAGTGAACAAAAGTCAGGGCCCTGATAATATATGTGGACGCCTGGTAAAGTCCTGTGCACATGAACTGAGTCCTATATTTCACTACATTTTCAATAAGTCCTTACAGACACAACATGTGCCTAAGATCTGGAAAGATGCCGTGGTTGTTCCCGTTCCAAAATCCAGCTGTCCTAAAACGGTAAATGACTTTAGACCAGTTGCTTTGACTTCAATTTTAATGAAAATTTTTGAAAAACTGGTCAGATGTGAGGTCCTAAAGCAGACTGAACATGCATTGGATCCTCTGCAGTTTGCCTATAGGCCTCACAGAGGAGTGGAGGATGCCACTGTCACTCTGTTTAACATGCTTTTTAAACATCTGGATTTTAATGGGACACACGCCAGGCTTTTATTTGTGGACTTTTCTTCTGCCTTTAATACAATCCAACCTCATATTTTAGTTGAAAGGCTCCTGCAACAATTTGATTTAAGCAATAATCTGGTGGGTTGGATTCTGGATTTCTTAACCAACAGGACGCAGAGAGTAAGGGTCAATGGCACATTGTCTGACCTAAAGTGCTCTTCTACTGGCTCTCCTCAGGGGTGTGTGTTGTCACCACTACTCTTCATCCTGTACACAAACATGTGTCGGAGCAGACATGACAACAGACACATTATAAAGTATGCTGATGACTCAGTCATTGTCAGTCTCCTCCAGGATGGTGAGAGTGGCCACGGCCCAGTAGTTGATGACTTTGTTCACTGGTGTGAGGATTCCTACCTGCAGCTGAATACAACAAAAACGAAAGATATGATTATTGACTTTAGGAGGAAAACTCCCAGGCACAAAGTCACCATACTAAAAGGCCAGACCACCGAATGTGTACAATCGTACAAATATCTTGGGACGATTATTGATAGTGGATTGAACTTTGAGGTGAACTGTGAAAGGGTGTGCAAAAAGGGTCAGCAAAATTTGCATTGTTTGAGGAAACTTGCACGCTTCCAAATTGACCGAACCATAATGACTATGTTCTATCGGGCTTTTATTGAATCTGTTTTATCCTTTTCTTTAATGTCATGGTTTGGTCAGATAAAACTGAAACAGAGGAAATCCTTGGATCAGGTAGTCAGATGGTCCAGTCGTTTGCTTGGTGAGTCACAGCTGAGCCTGACATCCCTGTACACCAGACAAGTACAGAGGATGGCCGACTCGATTTTAAATGATGACTCCCACCCTTTGCACTGCAACTTTCAGCTTCTTCCCTCCAGACGGAGGTTTGCTGTCCCAAAAAGTAGAACCCAGCGCTACAAAAACAGCTTTGTCCCTGCTGCTGTCAAAGAGTTGAACAAGCTATAAAAATTATATTGTACATATTTTATATTTACCTATTTTGTAAGATGTGTGCCTGTGTTTGTGTCTATGTTGAATGTAATTGTGGCTTGTAAATATGGATGTCACCAACTGCAAAACAAATCTACCTACGGGTACAAATAAAGTAACCTGAACCTGAACCTGGTGGACACTGAACACCCTTTATTGAACTTCACATCTCAATATATATCCCAGCCATAGCCAGGCTGACGTCACCCCCCCCCCCCCCCCAACCCCGGCTGAGCTACGGCAAGCCCTGAAGTACAATTCCCATATGTAACATCCCTATCGTGCTGTTTGCTCTCTACATGTCTGTTCTTTTCTTTTTCTTCCCTATCCCCTCGCCCCCAGCCAGTTGCAGCAGATGACTGCCCCTCCCTGAGCCTGGCTCTGCTGGAGGTTTCTTCCTGCTAAAAGGGAGTTTTTTTCTCTCCACCATCGCCAAGTGCTTGCTCACAGGGGATCGCCTGATTGCTGGGATCTTTCTGCAATGATGGGGGTTTCCCCTACAGCTGAAAGTGCTATGAGATGAATGTTGTTGTGAAATGGCGCTATATAAATAAAGATAAATTGAATTTGAGTTCGTAATATTTGGTCGTTGTTTGGTAAACATCATGCAGACTGTTTTATTTAGTGTTTAATAGGAGACGTGAATTATTAAGCCAGTCATGGATTTGAGTCATTGTTGTAAGAATACAGGTGGCTTCTTGTGTTTTTTGCAGGTGTGAATGGTCCACAGTGTCAAATGCCTTCTTCAGATCTAAGAACACAGTACCTACTCAATTGCACTTATCTAAAAAAGATTTTGTTTTCTCTAAAAACAAGCTTATTGCAGATTCTGTTGAATGGTGGGCGTGGGACCCAAACTGTGCGTGATGCAAGGGGGTGTTTGGTCTGGAGTTGTTTATATCAGTTTTGATCCCTGTTTTGAAAATTGCTCTAATCACTTCAACCTTCCAAGCAGTTAGGAAGACAGCATGTTTGATTGGCAGACTGATTAAATGAGTAAATGGACAAATGAGAGATTCTGTTTTTTTAAAAAATGGTGTTAAGACCATGTTCAACTGATGCTTTTGAGCTATTCAATGAGCCGATGATATTTGCAACTTCAGTTATTTCTAATATATTAAAAACTGGTTGTGAGGGGTTAATAGGACTAGAGTTATGATCAGGTGGATTAAATGAATGGGATATTTCTAGCACAGAGTTTATGAAAAAGTTGTTAAACTCTGTAGCAATGACAGTGGGATTCTGTACCAATTTTTATTATTATTAAGTTCCATGTCTTCGTCATTTTTTGTTCTGTTTATTTGTCAGTTTGTTAATATTGTGACATTGTAAGGGGTTCACACAATAAGGAGAGATGACTGTGAAGAAACAGGCTTTATTTATACACACCCTCACAACACAGAATGGAGGGGAGGTCATTTACACAGACCACCGTCTCACTTATGGTGACACAAACACATGATCGATCACCTACAGGGAAACAACGCTAACTGGTCTTATAACATAACACTTAGAACACATGAATAATAACAGTCTTTGAATCCTCCGCGGTGTAATCATTCCGGGAGAATCCCGCCACCTTATCACAGCCCCGATGTTACAATATTATTCCATTTTTTAATTTTTTTTTTGCATTTTCAATAATGGTTATGAAAAGGTTTCTTAGCTTTCCTCAGAGTTTGTGTTACCTTATTTCTAGCAGACGTAAATTTTTTTCTGTCTGTTGTTAAACCTGATTTTAGAGCTATTTTAAGAAGTTGATCTCTGGTCTTCATTAGTTGTAGACATTCGGAGCTGAGCCATGGCAAACTGATTCTTCTTCTGTTGTTTCCTTTTTTTGAAAATGCTGTGATAACCTCTTTGATTTTCATTATTAAAAAAAATTCATTGCTGTGATTTATGTCATTTGAAGAGATTTCCTTCCATTCAGTTTTGTTTATTGCCATTGTTATATTTTGTTGTTGGTTTTTTAGGGATTATATAACTTACTGTGCTACCTGATGACTTCTTAAATGGATTTGAAAGCTGTTTCCGTAGAATTATTCTTGTTGCTAATATTCTATTGTGGTCAGACAGTCCTTTTAAAAGGTTATACTCTGGGAGATTCTTTCAGGTCTATTTGTAAAAATGTAAATCAATTTTGGTTTTTGACTGGCTTGTGACTATCTATTAACTGAGTTAAGTTATAATGATCTGTAATGATTTTTAGATTTTTTTCTGTCTTTTTTGTCATCCCAGTTTATATTAAAATCACCCTGTCATATGGCCTGAGCGGTCAAGGTGTGTTTCACAGAAGAGCTGGACTTCAGGAGTTTGCAACAAGCATTTTCCATTTATTTAGACACTGTGCAGACAAACAACTCCAATTTAAAACAACCAACACCCCACAACTAGTGATGGGAAGGCAGGCACCAGTGCTCCAAACGGTGCTCTGATCTTATCCAGGAAATATTTGGCGAGGCATGTTTCGAGGTGTGCATCGTGACGTATGTGTTGACATCGGACCACACGTGTGACTGGGTCAGGAAGCCTTTCAGGATTTTGCACGCAACATGAAATAAAGTGAGCAGCGGTACCCAATGGAAATCCCCGTCCCTCACATTTTGTTTTTTCATGTTTGACTGTGTAAGGGATTTGTCACAGCCAATTTTCAGATGGAGCCAGCACCAAAAACACGGACTTCTCCAGTTTGAGTGCATTTCTCCCATTGATGTATTTTTGACACATAGTGGCTATTTGTTGCAACTGTGGTGATGGCTTAGTGGTAATACATCTGTTTTGCAAGTGGGAGACCTGGGTTTGAATCCCAGCTGTGTCACTCTTAATTTCATTTTTATTTGCAAGGTGAAGTGTCTGTTGTGTTTCAAAGAGCTTGGATCATTATTACGCATCATTATGCTGAGGCACTATTGCCTTTGTGCCCTGCATGAGAATAACGCCAAAGTTGAATATACTGGGACAGTATAAGACTGTTGAAAATTTATTATTTCTTAATTAAAATGGATAAGTAGTACAAGCACACAAAGTAACACAGACACATTTAGTGGAGTCACCCCAGTTTTATTATTTGTTTTTTCCCTTATGATCATTGATATTTCTTAAAAGACAGCACATTTATTGAAACTGAAAAATACACATTGTAAAAATCTGCATGCTGTATACTTTGTCGATTACATGGCCGAGTAGAGCAAATTAAGTTCCGCATGAGACCTCATCTATGTGAACCATTTTGATGAAAAGTTCAAGTGTTCAAGAAAGCCTCAACTACTCATGACTAAATAATAGCTTAGAGGTAAAATGTCTGTCCTGTAATTGGGAAGCTAGGGTTCAAATCCCAGCTGCATTATTCTAATAATTTATTTTTATTTGCACAGTGAAGTGTCTGTTGTGTTTCAAAGAGTTTGGATACAATAACACATCATTATGCTGAGGCACTATTGTGCCTTGCATGACAATAAGGACAGAGATGCATGTACTGAAAAAGACAGTATAACTGTGGAAAAGTTATTATTTCTTAAAAAATGGATAAGTAGTGCAAGCACATTCACTGCAGTCACCTCAGTTTTATTATTTTTTTGCCTTATGATCATTGATATTTCTTAAAAGACAGCACATTTATTGAAATTGGAAAAAATACACATTAAACCAATAATACCCTTTAAAAATCAGCATGTTGTATACATTTTGTGCACTAGATAGCCTGGTAGAGAAAATGAAGTCCCACATGAGGCCTCGTCTATATGAGCCATTTTGATGAAAGGCCTCAAGTCCTCCAGAAAGCCTCATTTGGCCATCACTACCAACAACCTCCAAATGAAAATCACCTGCTCATACACCCAGTGAGCTAATTAGCCTGGTTAGAACATACCATTATCCACAAGTAAGGAAATAAATACACATTTTACATATAACCAATAATACCTTAAAATATTCATTAAACATATAAATAATATTGACACAATATTTTCAAACTCACACATATTAAATAAACACCCATTAACATTATAAACCATTATTTACATTTAAATCTACCACCAACTCCCCCCTCTACTCATCTATTGCATACTTTTCCCTCCTGGCACCCTTTATAAAGCATTCAAGCACCTGGGGAATGTTTTGCTCGAGACATCACCAGGAGGTACGCTGGCAAAGGTAAGTGTTTTTTTTTGTTTTTTTTGCCACAGTTGACTTAATTTTTAACATCAACTCTTAATATCTCACAGGTGGACTTAAACTCGCCCAGAAAACAGATATCCAGCCCACAAAAAACACCATTTATAACCTCCAACTCCATGTGTATTTTTATAAATTAGACTATATTTTAATATTTGGAAGTTATAAATTCCCTTGCATATATAACATCTAATTAAAGAAGTCCATACCAGTGGTGACACTCCATTGTCACACGCTCAATAAGATTAATTCATTTTTAGGATTACATTGATTAAGAAGCGCTTTAAATTGGTCATAAAAATCTGCTTTCGAGGAGGGTTTGCGGTATAAACAAATACAGTAACAGAAGGTCATATTGGCTGACAATATTAACTTCTACACATTCTAGACCTACAGTATATATTTTGACCATTCAAACTGATTACATTTTAAGGTGTCTTTAACATACAGTAAAACTTTTCCACCTTTTCCTGGCTCCCTGTCTTTCCTATACACATTATAGCCAAGCATGGTAACAACAGTTTCAGGTGACGAAGATGATAACCAGGTTTCAGACACTGATAAAATCAGTATTAGAGTTTATCAGCAGATGTTGTTCACGTTTGGAGATCATTCTCCGTTCATTTAAGTGCCCCCCAAGCAGACCTTTTTTTTTCACTTTGAGGATCCTGTTATGTCTGGAAATAGGACAGTGGAGGCTAGCGTTGTACCGAACTATAACTTTATTACAAATACACTGTTACTACATGGTGGGCTGCACGGTGGTGCAGTGGTTAGCACTGCGGCAGCACAGTTTACCTTTGGCCCGGGGATCGTGGGATCGATCCCAGCCCCCGACCAACAGTGATCTGTGTGGAGTTTGCATGTTCTCCCCGTGTTTGCGTGGGTTTACTCCGGGATTTCTCCGGTTTCCTCCCACAGGCCAAAAATATGCAGATTAAGTTAAGCGGAGACTCTAAAGTGGCCCCAGGTGTGAGTGTGTGTGTGTGTGAATGGTTAAGGGATAGCGCCGTATCGTGGCTGCTCATCCATCCAGGTGGATGCTCTCAATTTCCCCTCTGGGGATCAATAAAGTATACTAAATCTAAAAAAAATACATGTCAGTGTATGAGCTAGCAAGCTAACTGACTAACACAGGCTCTGGTTGCTACGAAGGCAAAGCGCCAAAGAGACAGTCTCCCGCCAACAGTCCCCTTATGTAGGCACGGCATGATGTCATATGTGCGTGCGACGTAACATCCGCACAGTCTGTTGTGGTATTTCCAATATACCACATCTACACCCCCCTTCCCCTCCAGATAAAAAACAGAACCTTCCTGGTGATAGTTAACAGCTGGGAGACACTGTAGTGGCATACCATTAACACAATACAATACAGCATAACGTTGAGCACTGTTTAATGTTTAACCAACCTCTGTGTGCAGTTAAGATATAACTGTTTATATTATTTTCTTGTAATATTTGATACAGAACTAAAAATATTTTAAACTAAATCTGAGCTACTGTTTATAAAATGAAGAAATAAGAGTTTTTGTCCAGAATGTGGCGGTTTGGGGAAAACCCCCACAAACAGACTAAGGACAGACAGCTCGCTACTCCTGGTTTTTTTCCGCTACACTACTGTGATAATGTTACCTTTCATGCATTGTGTTCATGTGTCCTTTCCTTACTGTGACCTAGAGACTCAGATCAATATGTAGATGTGCCTTTTGACCTCTTTGTTCTGCAGCTGAAGCAGAGTCTAGTAAATCTGCCTATTGTGATGTATGTCTCTCAAATGCAAATATCTCATGCCTGTTCTGCAGTCCCTTTGATCAGACCAACTGCTGTGAATCTGCTTTGATGTATTGTTTGAGTTTGGTATAAATACTGCACAGGTTCTGTAACACATCCTCTCACTCACACTTCAACCTCTCTCAACCTCTGCTGCAGGACACAGACTTTGTGTCCGCCTCCTCTCCTTCTGAGAGCCGTGGGCTCGCTCTCGGCGCGCATGCACGGCGCCGGGAGCGGAGCTTGTGACGGCGGTATGATAATAAAACTCTACTTAAAACCTCCAACAACACCGCTTTATTTCATGCCGCCGCACAGAATGTTGGAAGGCGAAAAATGCTGGCCTGTGAAACTGTCCTTTTTGCATAAATTTAAAAGAAAAAAATGTATTCTGTAATATTAGGAAAAATATTATCGTGAAAATTCACAGAACTATTGTGATATGATTTTTAGGCCATATTGCCCACCCCTACTGGTCACACAACACCAACATGCTCTACAAGAAGGGGCAGTGCAGGCTGTTCCTCCTGAGGAGACTCGGGTCTTTTGGAGTGCGAGGGGCACTCCTGAAGACCTTCTGATTCAGTGGTGGCATCAGCCATCACATTTGGAGTGGTCTGCTGGAGCAGCGGCATCACGGCAACCAACAGGAAGAGACTGAACAGGCTGATCAAAAAATCCAGCTCTGTTCTGCGGCGACGCCTTGACCCAGTGAAGGAGACAGGAGAAAGGAGGATGGTAGCTAAGCTATCATCTTTGCTGGAGTCCGAGTCCCACCCCATGTGGGACACTCTGAATGCACTGAGGAGCACATTTAGTGATAGGCTGTACCATCCTAAGTGCTCGAGGGAGAGGTTCCGCAGGTCCTTCCTACCTACGGTTGTCAGACTTTAAAATCTAACAGGTGCTGCTCATAGAGGCCATATTAAATGTCAACTTTGCACAATAGAGGTCGTCCCCTCCAATACACAACTAAGACAATTATTATCGAGGGTGGAAACAACACATTCAAATGTGCAACATAGTGTCTGGGTCCATATTTATATTTTGCCGGGTAATTTAACTGTGATGCTGTTGATACCATCTAGCTGCAATGCTCCTGCACTGTGTATATAACTGTGTACATATGTATATTTATTTACTGCTTTGCCTAACAAGTTCTTATCTTAACTATTGCTCTGAGTGCTGCTATCCCTGTGCTGCTGCAAATCCTGGAATTTCCCCATTGTGGGAATAAAGGCTTATCTTAAAATTTGTGTTCTGCTGTCTGGAATGTAACTGTTGATCAGTGATATTCTGTGATACCTGGAGTTTAGGCCATGTTTAGGCTGTGGGTTTTTTGTGTGTGTGTGTGCGTGCATGTGTGTGTGGGGTTTAATTAGGGCCTGAGCCACTGACATCAGTCGGTGAAAGCCCTATTGTAATTGCTCAGCTCAAAGAAATTCCTCCGCCCAAACGAATGAATTTTTCACCCTCTGAATGTTAACCAAAATGCAATTTTTTTTTTTGCCAGACCCCTCAGACCCGGCGAAAAATTTGATAAACTGGAAAACGCATGTGCTCCCCCCACCCCTAATTTTTGTGGGTGGGGCCAAACGTACAAGGTCTATGGAGACTGGAAACATAATTGTGGCCCATACCCACCACCAACAGGAAGGCCGCCATCTTTCCTCAAAGTCGCCCAACCTCCAATTCAGAAAAAGTCACACCTCGCATTTGAACGAACTAGTCTTAGGGACCTCCTCCGATTGAGCTCATTTTTACATGGCGTGCTCTATAGACATTGGCCATTAAAAATTGTATAAATTAAGTCAAAATCTCAAAAGGTGTGGCCAGGGCGCCATGGCGAACTTTGACTCCTCCCCTTACAACTTCAAACAGCTGTCACTCGGGCAAAAATTGTCCAATGTCCCCCAAACTTTCCATGATGGAAAATAGTTCTGCCCCAAATGTGTCAACATTAAAATGCCTGACAAAAGATATAGCGCCACATAGTGGTTAATGAAAGAATTGCTGAAAACTGTTTTATTACTCACGTGTCACTTGCCAGACTGACGTGAAATTTTCTGAGATTAATCACACCACAGGGATGATCATAACTGCACATCAACTTTCACATGTCACACGTGTTACCATGGACACGCCCTCCTCACCATTCAATCCGTGAGCTTATGGGGAGGGGTGGGAAGGTCCTGGAGTCATGAAATTTGGAATATAGGTTGAGGTGACTGTCACATATAGTCCTATATGGGCTGGCAACACATAACTGACAGGGAAGTGTTGCCCTGGTGCCATGGCGAAGTTTGACTCCTCTCCTTACAAAATCAAGCAGCTGTAACTCGGGCAAAACTTGTCCGATGTGCACCAAAGTTTCCATGATGGAAAATAGTCCAGCCCGGAATGCATCTACATTAAAATACCTGACAACTGATATAGCCCCACATAGTGGTTATTGAAAGAACTGTTAAACTTTTATTACTCACGCGCCACTGGCCAGAATGAAGTGAAATTTTCGGAGATTCATCAGACCACAGCGATGATCATAACTGCACATCAACTTTAGCATGTCATACGTGTTACCATGGACACACCCTCCTCACCATTCAATTCCTGAGCTTATGGGGAGGGGTGGGAAGGTCCTGGAGTCATGAAATTTGGAACATAGGTTGAGATGACTGTCTTATGTAGTCCTATATGGGTGGACAACACATATCTGACAGGGAAGTGTTGCCATGGCGAAGTTTGACTCCACCCCTTATAAAATCAAGCAGCTGTAACTCGGGCAAAACTTGTCTGATGTGCACCAAAGTTTCCATGATGGAAAATGGTCTGGCCCAGAACGCGTCTACATCAAAATACCTGTCAAAACATAGTGCCACCTACTGGTTAACGAAAAAAATTGCTGAAAACTGTTATTTATTTCTCATGCGCTGCTGGCCAGAATGACATTAAACTTTCTGAGATTCATGAAACCACAGTGATGATCATAACTGCACATAAATGTTAGCATGATGTCATACGTGTTACCATGGACACGCCCTCCTCGCCATTCAATCCATGAGCTTATGGGGAGGGGTGGGAAGGTCCTGGAGTCATGAAATTTGGAACATAGGTTGAGGTGACTGTCATATATAGTCCTATATGAGTGGACAACACATAACTGGCAACATGGCGAAGGTTGACTCCTTGCCATGAAATATCGAAAAGTTGTATCTTGGACAAACTGTCTAATTTTCAACAGATTTTCAACAATGGATAATAGTGCCACCCTGAACACGCCTATATAAAAATGGCAAAAGTTAAAGCGCCACCTAGTGGTTACAATATCAGACCCTTGTAAAGTGGACAAACTTTGTACGTTTTGCACCAAATTTTATAAGATCAATATTCGCCCTGCCCCGAACGCATCTATATACAAATAATAAACAAAAGTTATAGCGCCCTCTAATGGTTGAAGGAAGAATTGCTGACAACTGTTTTCTTTTTCTCACCAGCTGAAAAAAAATTACATGAAGGGATGACTAGGGCTCATTCACAGTACATGTACATTGCACAGAACTGTTTCTTTGGAGGCCGGCGTGCTTCAATGGCTTTCTTGCCATGCAAAACAGGACAGTTACAGCTCAGACAATCCTCATCTGATTTGGACTAAACTTTGCACAAATCATACTAATCCCACTCTGAACATGTCTGCATATCAATATTCACAAAACTGTCACACCCGCACCGACTGCTGACATTAGGTACTGCACAAAATTGCTTCAAATTTTGCGCAAAGATCAGTCGTCACAATGACATGACATTTTCAGTGGTTTCTCAGAGTGCATTGGACTACCCTCAGTGGAAGTCATTTTTGTCCCGTGATAAGCAGTTACCATGGAAACCCACTCCTTGCCTTTCAATAATGGACACTTGTACAATGGACAAACTTGGTACAATTTTCACCAAATTTTCTACGATCGATAATAGTCCTGCACTGAACGTGTCTATATAAACATAATAAACAAGTGTTAACACCCCTATTGATTAAAGGAAGAATTGCTGAAAACTGTTTATTTTCCTCTCACCAGCAGAAAAAAATACATGAAGGAATGACTAGGGCTCATTGACAGTACATAGCACAGAACTGTTCCCATGGCGACCGACATGCTTCAATGGCTTTCTCGCCATCTAAAACATGACTGTTACAGCTTAGACAATCCTTGTCTGATTTGGACCAAACTTTGCACAAATCATACTAATCCCATTCTGAACATGTCTGCATATCAGTATCCACAAAACTGTCACACCCGCACCTACTGCTGACATTAGGTACTGCATAAAATTGTTTCAAATTTTGCGCAAAGACCAGTAGTCACAATGACATGACATTTTCACTGGTTTCTCAGAGTGCATTGGACTACCCTTAGTGGAAGTCACTTTTGTCCTGCAATAAGCACAGTTGCCATGGAAACCCACTCCTTGCCATTCAAGATGGTTTTTTTTTTTTTTTACTTTGGAGGCTTGGAAGTCCAAGGGTCACCAAATGTGGAACGCAAGTCAAGGTGACTCTCTTAAGTTCTGTATCGGTCTGCAACATGTACTTAAAATGTTAAGTGTTACAATGGACACAAGTTGACCTCATCACCATACGCTGGACAGTTGTAAATTGGACAACCTGTCAGATTTTCACTGTAATTGCCATGATGGTCTTTAGTCCAACTTTGTATGCACCTACATAAGAATATTTGATAAAAGTTATAGCACCACTTACTGCTCAAAGGAAGTTCTTGCCAAATGGTTTACTTTATTATTCCCGCAGCCCTTGCAGCGACAACGGGAAATTTTCCGAGACAGCAAGGTACGACGGGCGCTGGGTTGCGCGGGTGCGTGGGGGGCGAAGGCCCACTTACGCCTGCTTGCAGGTGTAATTGTTTTATTTCAATGTGTGAAGCACTTGGTGTTACAAATTTTTGTATGAAAGGTGCTATATAAATAAAGCTTTGATAACTGTATTGAGACCCTGAGATCAATTCTTCCATGCTGTTGCTTCAATTTTTAGTTTTCTTTTAACAGTAAAATTGTCTCAGCCAAAACAGTTTAGCTAGCTGAGATTAGTGGCTGTTTTCAGCATTCATATTGCACCACTTGAAAAATATAATAGTCACACATTCTCATGTTTTGATCTGTGAAACAAATGGTTGATATATATATATATATATATATATATATATATATATATATAGTATGTAAAAAGTAAGTCATTTATGTTCATTTTAACACTGTTGTCTTTCCAGGAGTTTTCTTAGTCATTTCTTTGGTAAAGTTTCAATATTTTTCTGTTGTGAAGCTCTTTCCATAAATTCTTCTCCATAATGTAGTCATGGTTAGCATAGAAAACAACTTCGGTTTTAATCTGTCTCTCATAGTAGTTGGAAAATTTCTTGTAGTCCTCAGACATAAATCCATAGGCATCCACCTGAAGATGATAAATGAAAATAGAGAAGAGATTAACACTATTTCATTCCTCATAAGCATGTGTGTCTGACCAGGTGGTCATTAATCACTGTTAAATGTAGACTTGAAATGTAATGCAAAACTAATTTGTTTCAGACAACTTGCATATGATGATTTACTGAAAGATAAATGTATATATTACAGCCTGGAATCCTAGTGTGTTGTCATCTTAATGCATATAAATAGCTTGTCCCATGAACACACATTTTAAGAATAACCTATGCTATTTAATTTAAATACTAACTATTAAATAGTGCACTGTACTGTGATATCACAGCATTTCAGTTTCATAGGAAGCATTTAAAAAAGAAAAAAGCACTGCTATGCAATAGCCAAGAGCTTCATTGCAGTTTCTGCCTTTCTGTCCACAACCCATCTGTTTTTGCTTTCAGTTTGTATTTACCTCTGTATCTGTCTTGAGAAACTACAGGAAAAGAATAAAAAGTGCATTATATTGGGGGGGGGGGGGGGGGCTGAAAAGTTCAGTGGTCAAATTTGACCAAATGTAGTTTATTTTTCAGCCACAGGGATCCAAGCACTGCAACACGATGGAAGAAGTGTATGGACTGAAGGGGAGACTATGGCTGTGTTCCGAATGTTCACTCCCTCCCTCCTTGCTACATACTGAATTTGGATAGTGGACTATACAGTAAACTCAATATAACAATAAAATGAACAGCTTTCGGACACTACTGGGCTTGTTCAATGTCATCACATGAGACAGTAAAATGTAACTAACGGTGGTAAAAAAGAAAAATGATTACCTGCAGGTAATTTGTAGTAAATATGTATTAAATCCAATCGTTTTTGCTGAATTAATAAATATAAACACCATAAGGTAGTTTATTTTGTGATGTGACGCTCTCCTCTCACTGCTCCATTGGTTGTGCATTGTATTATGGGATATATTGGCTAATGTAGTGACCATCTGTTGTACACTACTTTTCAAAATGCATTGTGGGATATTTTGAGTGTAGTATATAGTGAATGGAATTTTCAGTTAAGATTTCAAACAGCACTACAAAATGGCTGATTCACAATACAGTACACTACATGGGGAAGGAGTGACCATTTCGCACACAGCATATGTTGAAAAATGAACCTGATTTGGTCAAATTTGACCACTATTTTCAGCCTATGAACTTTTCAGCCCCCCACCCCCATAATGCCAGGTAAAATAAAATAAACGTCTGACATTCCTACAAATTTCAGTGAGGCCTGGTTGTGTTAAAATACATTTGATCCTACAATAAGCACTACAAACTTGTTTTTATAATTCCAGTGTATTCTCTCCGTATTTCTCCCTTTTGTAGTGAAAACTTTTACAGCTTTAATTTATGATTGTTTAGGCTTCTTGCATTTCAGAGAAATTTCTATTGGCTTGTGACAAAACCTGAGCGAATGGCATGTCAAAAACCTGAGTGGGCAAACTTAAATATACAACAAACTGTGCTTAAAAGTGTGAATTTAGACAATTTAAAACAATAAACTCACTGTCACATGTGTGAAGGGCAAGGAAGATGGTGAAAGCCCCATTGGTTGGTCTGACTATTGCCCAGTATTTACGGTTGAGATTAGGAGACAATAAAAACCTGTAGGAAATTAAAGAACCTTAGTGAACAAGCCCACATACCCCATGCATCTGCATATCAGTTGCTTCTAAAGAGAACTGTGATCAACATGGACTGGAAAAAAAATCCCCCTCCCCAAAAATGGAATTCCTCATTTCAGTCAAAGTTTCTGTATAAATGGGAAATGAATCCAATCAGAAATGTAGACATTATAATGGAGACGACATAAAAGGACCCCTCCCCAAAATAGATGGAACCCCTCATTAGATGTGTCTGTAAATTGAATGAGTCCCAGGGATTGAGTTAAAGCTTCTGTATAAATCTGAAGTCAATCCAATGAGAAATGTAGAAGCTAGAGTGGTGACAATACTGTCAAGCAAATGAACAGACAGATGGGTCAAAAACATTATAAATAATAAATAAAAAGCAGCATCCATGTATATTAAAAAAAACAAACTACAACCTCCGTATTGACTAGAGATTTGAAGGCACAGTAATTTTAGTTGCACTTTCATGAACACACATAAGGATGTTTAAAAAAAAAAAAAAAAAAAAAAAAAAAAATTGTTGTATAAAGGATTATTCTTCATCTTTTTGTTGCTTGTTTTTGGTGTATGTTTTTAATCATTTAAAGTGATATGTGAAACTGGTTTTAACAATGTGGTCATAAAGTAAAATATAGTCCCATTCACTTCTGAGGAGGACCCTAGGTCAGATTGTTTTTAATGACTATTAAGTCATTACAGTAATAGAATAAGTACTAAAGCAAAGGGATGTACTGTAAAGAGAACAAAAGCAGTTTAAAAATAAAAAATAAATGCTAGCTTTAGTGACTGTACATAAGAACCACACTGTTACATATCCAGTGGGGATCAAAATTAGAGAACAATGTATTGATACTTGATTTATTCTAAAATGTTATTTGTCATTGTTCAAAATTTTACAGAATATCAGCTGTAGCTGTACCACTGCTGTACTACCATGTTTTTTTTTAATAGCCAAAGCACTTCAACACAAACATTTGTGTTGTAAAATAAACAGAAAAATTAGAGAACAGCAACCTCTGTGCCAGAAGAGAAGATTTAAACAAAGTTTGTTTTTGTTTTTTTAGGGCTATGAGATTAAAAAATTAATAGGAAGTGTAGGGGCCCTTGCTTTGAATGCCTTCAGCACATCTGCACCCACAGGACATCACTAATTTCTCAGACTGCTCTGCTTTGAGGGACAAGATTATGCAAAGATTCTCAGTGGGGAATCGGTTCAACACTGCAGCTCGAATTGCTTGCCAGTTCACTGCTGAACGGGGCAAGGATATGTCTTGGCACACAGTGTCTCGCTGTTTAAGACAATTTGGACTCAAAGCTCGCTCTGCAGTGACCGAACCTCATCAGCAGAACTAGAAAAGCACTGAGTGTATACCTCTGCCAAGGCTCCTTCTGTCTCTCGTGGATCATCTCCAAAATGTAATGGGTTTGTGTGTAGGCCGAGAGCCACTTGTGGTGAAAATTGCTTCAAAGTCTATTAGTTTTGGAGTACTGTTGCTAAGACACTGAGAAGATTTGAGCCTTGGCTGAGGTATGCATGCTCAGTTCATCACCAAAATGTAATGGGTTTGTCTGTAGCCCAAGAACCACCTCTGGTGAAAATTTCATCCAAATCCATTAAGTAGTTTTGGAGTATTGTTGCTAACACACTCTGGGAAAATAAGAGCCTTGGCAGAGGTATGCATTCTCGGATCCTCACCAAAATACAATGGGTTCCTCTATAGCCCAAAAACCACCTCTGGTGAAAACCTCACCCAAATCCATCTAGTAATTTTGGAGTATTGTTGCTAACACTCTGTGAGAAGATAAAAGCCTTGGCAGAGGTATGCATTCTCAGATCATCACCAAAATGCAATGGGTTCCTCTGTAGCCCAAGAATCACCTCTGGTGAAAATTTCATCCAAATCCATTCAGTAGTTTTGGAATGTTGTTGCTAACATGGCTTTAAGACTATCTGGTGGGACAGGGATGTTATAAGCAGTGGGAAGAAGAGGGGAGGAGGACTGGCACTTCTTGTGAATGAAAGGTGGTGTAACCATGGACACATTTATGTGAAGGAAAAGCACTGCAGCCCAGACATTGAACTGCTAGCTGTGAGTATAAGACCCTATTATATGCCATGGGCATTTACGTGTGCCCTGGTAATTGTCGTCTACGTCCCTCCGTCAGCTGATGCAGCAGTGGCCTGTGATGTCATCAGCTCCACTACTGCCACATTACTGTAGAAGCACCCTGACACATTTATGGCCATCACGGGTGATTTTAATCATGCCTCACTGGGAAAAACGCTACCAAACTTTCATCAGTTTGACTGTCCCAACAGAGAAAATAAAACACTGGATTTACTGTATGCCAATGTCAGAGATGCATATAGTGCCACAGCTCTACCCCCTCACTGGCAAATCGGATCACTGCATGGTCATGTTATCACCCAAGTATGTTCCCCTTGTGCAAAGGCAGCCTGCTTATACATGGATTGTGAGGAGGTGGACACAGGAGGCTGCTGATGCACTGCAGGACTGTTTTGAGACAACGGACTGGAGCGTACTCTATCAACCACACAGGGTGGACATAGACAATATGACCGACTGCATCACAGAATACATCAGATTCTGTGAAGACAACTATGCCAGCCAGCTCAGATTGTACAGTTTCCCCAACAACAAACCATGGGTCACCAGTGACCTGAAAGCACTTCTGAACAAGAAGAGAGCTTTTAGGTTCGGAGACAAGGAGAAACTGAGGAGAGTGCAGCACAAACAGAAAGATGCTGAGGAGGTGTAAAGACACTTACAGGAGGAAGTTGGAGGATAAACTAAGGCAAAACAATACCAAGGATATGTGGTAGGGAATGAAACAAATAATTGGGTGCAAGGGAAGAGACAGACATCTGGGAGCCTTGAGAGCTGATGAGCTGAATCTGTTTTTTAAGATAAGATGAGCCTTTATTAGTCCCACAATGGGGAAATTCAAGGATTGCAACAGCACAGGGATAGCAACACTCAGAGCAACAATCAAGAAGACAAGAGCAGCGAATATACACACGTATGTACCTATAAATATACTGTATATACACAGTGCGGAGCATTGTAGCTAGATGGAATAAATATATAAATATATATACACAGTGCAGAGCATTGTAGCTAGACGGAATAAACAGCATAACAGTCTGCTTAGTTATCCTACATAGTATGAATATGTACCCATACATATTGTCACCCTCCGTAGCGAACAATATTGTCCTAGTTGTATACTGGAGGGGACCATTGTGTAAGTCTGTTGCGTCTTTTGCATTCAATACTATTAGGTCGTCACGTTTTTTTGCTATCTCTGTGAGCAGCCCTGCTTAGGTTATACAGTCTGACAGCCGTAGGTAGAAAGGACCTGCGAAACCTCAGTTGCGCACCTAGGATGATGTAGTCTGCTGCTAAATGAGCTCCTCAGTGCGTTCAGTATGTCCTGCACAGGGTGGGACTCGGACTCCAGCAGAGATGACAGTTTAGCCACCATCCTTCTCTCTCCCATCTCCTCCACTGGGTCAAGGCGCTGCCCCAGGACAGAGCTAGCTTTCTTGATCAGTTTGTTCAGTCTCTTCCTATCGGCTGCTGTAATGCCACTGCCCCAGCAGACCACTCCAAAAGTGATGGCTGATGCCACCACCATGTCGTAGAATGTCTTCAGCAGCACCCCTTGTACACCAAAAGACCTGAGTCTCCTCAGTAGGAACAGCCTGCGCTGTCCCTTCTTGAAGAGTGCATCAGTATTGTGTGACCAGTCTAGTTTATTGTTCAGATGAACACCCAGGTACTTGTAGGATGTCACCATCTCAATGTCTGTTCCCTGTATGTTTACTGGTGCTGTGAGGGGTTGTCCTTGCCTGCGGCAGTCCACCACCAGCTCCTTAGTTTTCCTCGCGTTGATCTGGAGGCAGTTCCGATGGCACCAGTCCACAAAGTCCTGGATAAGTCCTCTGTACTCAGCTTCATCTCCGTTGGAGATGAGGCAGACAATTGCAGAGTCATCAGAACTCCTGTAGATGGCAGTGTGTTGTGTGAGAAGTCCGCAGTATAAAGGGTGAACAGGAAGGGAGCCAAAACCGTTCCCTGGGGGGCCCCCGTGCTACCGATGATCGTCAGACACACAGTCCCGGGTTCTCACAAACTGTGGCCGGTTAGTGAGGTAGTCCAGGATCCATGATGACAGGTGCTGGTCCACCCCTGCGCACAGCAGCTTGTCCTTCAGGATCATCGGTTGGATGGTGTTGAAAGCACTGGAGAAGTCAAAGAACATGATCCTCACCGCATTCCCGGGCTTCTCCAGGCGGGACAGAGAATGGTGAAGAAGGAAGATCACTGCATCCTCCACCCCAATGCCATGCTGGTAGGCAAACTGGAGTGGATCCATCGCTGGTCCCACCAGGGGGCGGAGGTGAGCAAGGAGCAGTCTCTCCAGGGTCTTCATCATGTGGGATGTCAGGGCCACTGGTCTGTAGCTGTTCAGGTCTTTGGGGTAGGAAGTCTTTGGTACAGATACCACACAAGATGTTTTCCACAACTGTGGTACCCTCCCCAGCTTCAGACTCAGGTTGAAGATGAGCTCCACAATCCCACACAGCTGGACTGCACAGGACTTGAGGAGCTTTGCGCTGATGCCGTCCGGTCCCGACGCCTTCCTCGCCTTGATCTTCCTCAGCTCCATCCTCACCTGGGTCTTAGTGAGGGTCATGTTGGGGGGCTGTGTTGGGAGTGTGGGGGTGTTGGAGTGGGGTGTGGGCAGCAGGACTCGATGTCTTTAGAGGCAGCAGTGGTTGTTATGCAATCGGGGGGGAGGGCGGTTGGTCAAACTTATTAAACAGATTCAGATTGTTTGCCCACTCCCTGCCCCCCGTGGCCTGGGGGGAGGTATTCTGGAACCCAGAGATGGTTTTAAGGTTTCTCCAGACCCCACCGATGTCGCTCTGTTGCAGCTTGTCCTCCATCTTCTTCCTGAAGCTGTCCTTGCCTTCTGACCTTCCTCCTCAGCTCCCTCTGTACGGACTTCAGCATCTCCCTGTTTCCCAACCTGAAGATCCTCTTCTTCTCTCTCAGAAGTGTTTTTATCTCAGGGTTGATCCAGGGTTTGTTGTTCGAGCAACACTGTATAGTTTTGGTGGGTACGGTGTTGTCCACACAGAAGCTGATGTAGTCTGTGATGGTGTGTGAGGCCATCGATGTCCTCACCATGTGGATCGCAGAGCTGCTCCCAGGCAGTGGTTTCAAAACAGTCCTTAAGAGCATCCATTGCCTCCTCAAACCATAACTTCATTGTTCGCATGACCGGAGGCTGTCTGTGCACTAGGGGTTTGTACACTGGCAGGAGATGAACCAAGTTGTGATCCGATCTCCCAAGTGGGGGGGAGTGGTGATGAGGTGTACGCCTCTTTAGTGTTTGCGAAGAATAAGTCCAGTGTTTTATTGTCTCTAGTGTGGCATGTGACATACTGGGTGAATGTGGGTAGAATGGGAGACAGTGAAATATGGTTTATCGCCTGAGATGAGAAGAGCATCTGGGCGTTCTGTCTGCAGCCTGCCAGTTACTGAGTGGATGACATCACACGCTGTCCCAGCATTCGCCGTCGGATTTGCAAACATAACAATGCAGATCACATGCAACTATTCCCTCGGGAGATATGTAGACCGCATGCTAACAGCTAGCAACTCCATGTCTTTGTTGCAGTGTTTAACCGTGATATGTCCCGGTCTGCACCAGTTATTGACATACATTATCACTCCTCCGCCCCTTGCCTTCCCACTGTCTGGTGTTTGGTTTGCCCGTATTGCATGGAAACCCTCCAGTTCAATGTTAGCATCTGTTGTTAGTTCTGTTAGCCACGTCTCCACAAATAGCATGAGGCTACACTCCCTATATTTGCTATCTTAGCAGGAGATAGCCGCTAGCTCATCTGTTTTTCTGAGTAGCGATCATACTGTACATTCCCCATAATAACGGATGGGATGGCGGGTCTGTACCTTATATTCCTCGCCCGCCGTCTTATTCCAGCACAACATCCACCCCGTTTTTCTTATTTCTCCCGGTATGTCGAGTTTTTGCATTAGCATCGTGGGCCGGTAAGTGCTAACAGCTGGTCTCTATTGTACTGCCTCCTGCAAAAAACAGTGGATCCATCCGCTGGCTCAGGAGACATTTGGGCAATCTGTCTGTGATGGATCAAGGTGTCACCAAAACAGAAAGATTAGCAAGAGAGCCAGATAGTAAATAGAAATGGGAAGAAATTGATCCGCTGTTGCAAAAAGGCAGCCTACTCATGTGGCGCCGGAAGTATTAATTAATAGGTTCAACTCACCGTCTGTCACCCCCCCACAACATGGCCAGGCCCCCACACACTCCTCCCCCCACCCTCCTGTCACCCCTACAACACAGCCAGCCCCTCCCTTCCCCATCACTGCGACTGCAGACCAGGTTAAGAAACAGGTGGAGAGACTCCGTCAGCGGAAGGCTGCGGACCCTGATGGCATCGCCGCCAGGATCCTGAGAACCTGTGCCAACCAGCTAGCTTTGGTACTGAACCATCTATGCAGCCTGAGTCTGGAGAGAGTACCAGTGCTGTGGAAGACATCCTGCCTGGTTCCTATCCCCAAGAAGTCATCTCCATCTGACCTGAATGACTATCGACCAGTTGCCCCTCACATATCAAATCAACCTTTATTGTCATATTGCTGTACATAGAACCGTAGTGCAGGCAAGATGAAATTGCGTTTCTCTCTGCATCCATATAAGTAAAAAAGAACATAATTTAAGACACTCACACACACCCTCACCCCCCACCCCAACACAGCCATTCACACTTCCCTGAGACATACTTGAAAACTAACCAGAACTATAATATACAAATAATATACATAATGTCAATAGGTGCAGTAGTATGTATGAGATATGTGATGATCCAAGATGGCGCCCACAGTGGTCGCCATGGTGCTTCGCTGTGCTTTTTTTTGTTTTTGTTCGTCAATTGTGTCTGCCTGCTCTTACACCCGTGAAGAGCTACTAAGTATCAGGACTTTCACTCCCATGGACCTACTCCCAGTTTTTTTTGGCTCCTGCCGCCGATCTGGTTCACTTTTTAGCCCAAAAAGTGAGACGGCGAAAGAGAGGAAGACGAGCGGGCGCTCTCGTGCGGCTTCGCAGGAGAGGCACGTGCACGGCTTTGCCTGGGATTTTTCTGTCCAACGTCAATTCTCTTTATAACAAGGTAGATGAACTGAGACTGCTGATGCGATTTAAGGACCTCTCCACCTCGTGTGCCCTCTGCTTCACTGAGACCTGGCTCAAGGAAAAGACACCCGACAGCGTGCTCCTCCTCGAGGGATTTCAGCTGTTTCGTGCAGACCGCGACACAGGGCTCTCTGGCAAGACCACAGGCGGAGGAGTCTGCTTCTACATCAACAGCAGCTGGTGCTCCGATGTAACTGATCTCCCAACACTGTTCTCCCACTCTAGAATATTTATTCATCAACTGCAAGCCATTTTATTCCCTGCGTGAGTTTGCTTCATTCATCCTGGCCGCTGTTTACGTCCCGCCCAACGCGGACGTGCGCGAGGCTCCGCGCGCGCTCGCGGATCACATTCAGCAAGTGGAGCGGACTTTCCCGGACTCTCTGGTTATTGTGGTTGGCGACTTTAACCACAGCAACCTGAGCCACGAACTCCCCCGGTACAGTTTATTAAATGCCCCACCAGAGGAGAGAACACGCTGGATCACTGTTACACTACAGTTAAGGACGCGTATTGCGCTGTTCCCCGCACTGCGCTCGGACTATCTGATCATGTGATGGTCCACCTGATTCCCACAGACAGAGACTGAAGCTCACAAAACCTGTTGTGAGCACTACGAGGAAATGGACCAGTGAAGCTGGGGAGGAGCTGCGCACGTGCTTAGAAATGACTGACTGGGACATGTTTAAAAGTGCTACGCATAATCAGGATGAGTACACGGGCACTGTGACCTCATATATCCACTTTTGTGAGGAGAGCATTCTTCCATCGTGCACCAGGGTGAGTTACTCCAACGACAAGCCCTGGTTCACAGCTAAGCTCAGACAGATCAGGAAGGAGAAGGGAGCAGCGTTGAAAAGTGGAGACCGGGACTGCTACAGGGAGGTTAAATACCGGTTTAGCTGAGAGCTGAGGAGAGCTAAATCTGTGTATTCTGAGACTCCAGCAACAGTTCAATGCTAATGACTCTGCTTCTGTGTGGAGAGGACTAAGGCAAATCACCAACTATCAGCCTCAGGCTTCTAAGGGACAGGATGACAAAGCCCTTTGTCAAAGACTGTCCCAACACTATGCTCGTTTTGACACCTTGTCAGCTGTGACCAACTCCCCCCCCCCTCACCCCAGCGCCAATGCCTCCATGGTCCCCACTTCATCAAAGGCGCCCCCCCTCCTCCCCCCCTGCCCTTGCCATCAGTGAGCAGGGCGTGCACAGACAGTTCTCCAGACTGAACCCGCGCAAGGCCCCCGGTCCGGACGGCGTGTCTCCCTCCACCCTGAGACACTGTGCGGAGGAGCTGACTCCTGTCTTAAGACATTTTTAACACCTCCCTGAAGTCATGCCACGTGCCGGCCGGCCTCAAAACCTCTACCATCGTCCCTGTCCCCAAGAAACCACGGATCACTGGACTTAACGACTACAGACCTGTAGCGCTCCTCTGTAGTCATGAAGTCCTTTGAGCGCCTAGTCCTGCCCCACCTCAAGACCATCACCACTCCCCTCCTGGACCCGCTGCAGTTTGCCTACAGAGCCAACAGGTCTGTGGACGACGCAGTCAACCTGGCCCTCCACTCCATCCTGCAGCACCTGGACTCCCCGGGAACCTACGTCAGGATCCTGTTTGTGGACTTCAGCTCTGCATTCAATACAATCTGCCCCGCTCTGCTCCAGGACAAGCTGTCCCTGCTCAACGTGCCTGACTCCCTCTGCAGGTGGATCACCGACTTCCTGACGGACCGGAGGCAGCATGTGCGGCTGGGAAAGACTGTCTCAGACTCTGTTAGCATCAGCACCAGATCACCCCAGGGCTGTGTACTTTCCCCCCTGCTCTTCTCCCTTTACACCAACTCCTGCACCTCCAGCCACCAGTCTGTTAAGCTGATCAAGTTTGCGGATGACACCACCCTCATCAGGCTCATCTCCAATGGCGACGAGTCCATCTACAGGAAAGGGATGGCCCAGCTGGCGTCCTGGTGCAGCCACAACAACCTGCAGCTGAACACTTTGAAGACAGTGGAGATGATCGTGGACTTCAGAAAAGTCACAGCCTCTCTGCCCCCCCTTACCCTCACAGACTCTCCCATCACCACTGCGGATTCCTTCCGCTTCCTGGGCACCACCATCACCCGGGACCTCAAGTGGGAGCCGACCATCAGCTCCCTCATCAAAAAGGCCCAGCAGAGGATGTTCTTCCTGCAGCAGCTGAGGAAGCTCAAGCTACCCACCAAGATGTTGGTGCAGTTCTACACGGCCATCATCGAGTCCATCCTCACCACCTCAATCACCGTGTGGTACGCAGGAGCCACCGCCAGGGACAGACTAAGACTGCAGCGCGTTGTGCGCGCTGCTGAGAAGGTGATCGGCTGCAAGCTCCCATCCCTCCAGGACCTGTACATCTCCAGGACCCGGTGGCGTGCAGGTCGGATCATAGCCGACCCTTCACACCCTGGACATGCACTGTTTTCCCCCCTCCCCTCAGGCAGAAGACTTCGGTCCATTCAGACTAAAACCTCCCGCTACATGAACAGCTTCTTCCCCTCTGCCATCAGACTGCTGAACACTAAGTGACTTATTAGACTCTCGTGCACTACGTACAGCAGCTCAACCAGACTCATGACAATTATCACTGTTTTCTTTTTGCACTACCGACTGCACTATGTGGAACTCCACAATATCTGCTGCTTGTTAATATATTTAAAAATCGCATAGATTAGTATTACTATTCATATTCTTTTTATTGCATGCATAGTTTTTTATTTTTATCTTTAGTGCTACTCCATGTTTAATGGTGCAGCATTGCACCGAGACAAATTCCTAGTTTGTGTACTACATGAACAATGGCAATAAATCTCATTCTGATGAAGGTCCTGGAGAGACTGGTCTTAGCCCACCTGAGGCCGCAGGTGAAGACATGGCTGGACCCTCTGCAGTTTGCGTATCAGCCCTATTTAGGAGTTGAAGACACTGTCATCTATCTGCTGCAACGAGCCCATCTGCACCTGGATGGCGGAGGAAACACTGAGAATCACATTCTTTGATTTGTCCAGTGCGTTTAACACCATCCAGCCACAGCTGCTGGGTGAAAAGCTGCGGGTGATGGGAGTCGACAGCTCTGAGCTCCTGGATTACTGACTACCTGACAGGCAGGCCTCAGTTTGTGCGGCTGGGCAGTGTCTTGTCTGACGTGGTGGTTAGTGATACGGGAGGTCCACAGGGAACTGTGCTGTCTCCTTTTCTCTTCAACTAACACACCACTGACTTCCAGTACAACACTGAGTCATGCCACCTGCAGAAATTCTGATAGCTCAGCTGCTGTTGGGTGTATGGGGGGGGGGGGGGGGGTATAGGGCACTGGTAGACAGATTTGTGGAGTGGACAGAGCAGAATCACCTGAGGCTGAACGTCGGCAAGGCCAGAGAGATGGTGATTGACTTCAGGAAGAAGAGGACACCTTCTCAGCCACTACAGATTAGGGGGTAGAATGTGGAGGTGGTTGAGGACTACAAATACCTGGGTGTCATGATCAGCAACGGGCTGGACTGGAGATCCAATACTGATGCTGTGCACAAGAAGGGGATGAGCAGACTCTACTTCCTGAGAAAGTTGAGATCCTTCAACATATGCAGCAGGATGCTGGAGCTTTTCTACCAGACCATTGTCACCAGCGCCATCTCTTTGGTCTGTTGGGGTAGCAGTATCAAAGCCAGTGACACCAACAGACTTGACAAGATTATCAAGAGGGCTGGCTCTGTAATTGGTCTCAGGCCAGAGAGCTTTGAGACTGTGGTGGAGAGGAGGACACTAAATAAACTGCGATCCATCATGGACAATCCTGATCACCCCCTCCACCACACACTGGACAGACAGCGGCGCACTTTCTCCAGCAGACTGCTACAGGTTTGCTGTCAAATGGCCAGGTACAGGAAAACTTTCCTGCCGCATGCCATTTCACTGTACAATAACTCACTCTGATGTTGTATTCTGGTCATAACAATGCTGCCATACTGCACCTTACAGTCTAATTGGTACCTCCCATCTCACTCTGCTCCAGATAGTCCTGCATTGTGCAGCAGGTATGACTCATGTGTTTAGACGGGTCACCATCTATTCATCTATGTAGTTAAGCTTTAGTAGTTTTACTTTCCATGGGTAATCCCTTTCTGTTATGCTGCTTGTGTTTCTGTTGTTTGGTTGTCTGTCATGCTGCTGTTACACTGTAATTTCGCAGTTTGGGATCAAAGTAAATCTATCAATTTATCACAGAAAACCTCCTGGACCAGACTTGATAGAGCCTTACTTTTTAAAAATGGCTGCCAATTTTATTGCACAGCCTCTTACAGTACTTTAATTTATCAATTGAAAACAAAGATTCCTGTAGTATGGAAGTCAGCTTTTGTGGTTCCTCTCTTAAAAGGAGGTGACCCAGCAGTTTTAACTACAGACCAATATCAAATTTGTGTGTCTTGTCCAAGATTCTTGAATCTCTCGTGTGTGATCAACTTAGAGTTTTTATACTCAAATGAACTTCTTTCAAAACTGCAATCGGGCTTTAGAAAAAAGCACAGCACTATTACTGCTGCTACAAAAGTGGTCAATGATATACTTGTTGCTCTTGATAAAAAGCAGCACTGTGCTGCACTTTTCATTGATCTGTCAAAGGCTTTTGACACTGGACCACACAGTTTTAAAGCAAAGACTCATCAGTTTTGGACTGTCGGAACATGTAGTCTCCTGGTTCGCAAATTATTTGAGTGACAGGACCCAATGTATTAAATATGATGGTTTGTGTTCTGAAATTGTCAGTGTCCACAAGGGGGTGCCACAGGGTTCTGTATTAGGACCCCTCCTATTCATTATGTTCATTAATGATCTAGGACAAAATGTGTCTGCTAGTTTGTATTTTTATGCTGATGACACAATTATTTACTGCTTTGGCTCTTCCCCTGCTAATGCTGTTGCTTCTCTGCAGAAAGCTTTTAATGTGGTGCAGCACACACTTCTGCAGCTAAAACTAGTCCTTAATGCTGACAAAACTAAACTGATGTGGTTTTCAAATTTTCAACTTTATTTATTTATATAGCGCCATTTCACAACAGTCATCTCATAGCACTATCAACTGTAGGGAGGACCCCCACAGTTGCAGAAAGACCCCAGCAATCAGGCGATCCCCTGTGAGCAAGCACTTGGCGACGGTGGAGAGGAAAAACTCCCTTTTAACAGGAAGAAACCTCCAGCAGAACCAGGCTCAGGGAGGGGCAGTCATCTGCTGCAACTGGCTGGGGGGTGAGGGGATAGAGAAGAAGAAAAGAACAGACATGTAGAGAGCAAACAGCACGATGGGGACTCAATCTATGGGAGAGAACAAACAAATGTTAATGACCAGCAAAAAAAAAATATTTCATAGAGAGTGAGGAAAGGAGTGAGGCCCAGTGCATTACCGGAGGTCCCCCGGCTGACTAAACCTATTAGCAGCATAACTAAGGGAGGGTTCAGAAAACACATGATCCCTCCCTAATTGTAGGCTATATCAAAAAGGTAGGTTTTAGCCCTATTCTTTAAAACGGAGATCGAGTCTGACTCCCGAATCCAGATTGGCAGCTGATTCCACAGGAGAGGAGCTTGATAACTGAAGGCTCTGCCTCCCATTGTACTTTTGGAGATTCTAGGTATTACAAGTAAACCTGCATTTTGGGAGCGTAGTGCTCTGTTAGGATGATACGGTAGTATCAGATCTTTTAAATAAAAAGGAGCCTGATTGTTTAGAGCTTTGTAAGTAAGAAGAAGGATTTTAAACTTAATTCTAAACTCTATGGGAAGCCAATGAAGGGAGGCCAGAACCGGAGAGATATGATCTCTCTTTCTAGTACCTGTTAAAACTCTTGCTGCAGCATTTTGGATCAGCTGAAGACTTTTTAAAGATGTTTTAGGACAACCTGATAATAAAGAATTACAATAATCTAATCTCGAGCTAACAAAAGCGTGGATCAGCTTCTCAGCATCACTCTGAGACAAGATGCTCCTAATCTTGGCAATATTACGCAAATGATAGAAGGCAGTCTTAGAAACAAATTTAATATGTGAATTGAAGGACAAATCCTGATCAAAAATAACTCCAAGGTTCCTCACAGAGCTATTAAGAGAGAGTAACTGCATCCAAACTGAAAGTTTGATTTGGAAAGGAATTTCTAAGGTTTTTTGGACCAACAAGAATGACTTCAGTCTTATCTGAATTAATAGCAGGAAATTACAAGTCATCCAAACTTTGATTTCCTTAAGACAGGCTTCTAACTTGGCTAATTGATTAGTATCATCTGGCTTCATTGACAGGTATAATTGTGTGTCATCTGCATAACAGTGAAAATGTATACAGTGCTTTCTAATAATGTTGCCTAACGGAAGCATATATAAACTAAAAAGAGTAGGGCCAAGCACAGATCCCTGTGGAACTCCATGACTAAGCTTTGAGCTGAGAGAAAACTCATCATTTACATGAACAAACTGGAACCTATCAGATAAATAAGATCTAAACCACTGCAACGAAGTTCCATTAAGTCCAACATAGTGTTCTAATCTATCAAGTAGAATATTATGATCAATAGTATCAAAAGCTGCACTAAGATCTAAAAGGACAAGTACAGAAACTAGTCCATTATCAGATGCAATGAGGAGGTCGTTAGTGACCTTCACCAAGGCTGTTTCAGTGCTATGATGGATTCTAAACCCAGATTTAGAATTTTAGGAAGAGTCCACAAATTTTTCCCAGTGTCCACTTTTGAGGGAAATGAAATTGAGGTGGTTCACTCGTACAAGTATCTTGGTATCTTGCTTGATGACGCTCTGACTTTTAAGCCCCATGTTGAAAATCTTGTGAAGAAACTTAAACTGTAACTGGGTTTTTTATTTCAAAATAAATGTTGTTTTTCTTTTGAGGTTAAAAAGCGTCTTGTTACTGCAACTTTTTTTAATCTATTTTAGATTATGGAGACCTCTTGTATATGAACGCTTCAGCTCAGTGTCTGAGTAAATTGACTCTGTATATCATGCTGTTTTGAGGTTTGTTACAAACTGTAGAGCCTTGACCCATCACTGTGAACTGTATTCTAGAGTGGGATGGCCCTCTTTGTCCACCAGGAGGTTGACTCACTGGTACATTTTTATTTACAAGGCCATGCTTGGACTGTTGCCCCCTTACATTTCTAATTTGATCACACAGAGGTGTTGATTCTTATGGTTTGCGTTCTAATGATCATTTGTTGCCTTCTGTTCCATTTGCCCGTACTGAGCTGGGAAAAAGAGCTTTCATGTTCTCAGCCCCCTCTACATGGAACATGTTGCAAAAAGACTGGAAACTAACGGAACTTGTTTCATTGAATGACTTTAAATCCAGATTGAGAACACTTGAGATGGCCTCACTAATTTGTAACTGTTTTATGATTTGTATGTCATTGTAAGTGTATTTGATTTTTTTTTGCTGCCTCTTGGCCAGGACTCCCTTGAAAATGAGGTTTTTAATCTCAACGGGTTTTTTTCCTGGTTAAATAAAGGTAAAATAAAAATAAATAAAAAAAAAATAACTCTCTGATAAGAGCCTTGACGGAGGTAATAAAAAGGCTAGACTTGCCTTTACATGTTGTGTGGACAGAGAACTGGTCCAGAGTGCACTTCAGTGATGAAATTAAGTTCAATTTATTTGGGTCTGATGGGAAACAATATGTTTGGCATCAAGCTGGGGAAAGACTGAACCCAAAGTCAATTGAATTTGGAGGAGGAAGTGTCATAGTTTAGGGGAGGTTTTCTGCAGCAGGAGTTGAGCCTCTTGTACATGCTACATGGTAGGATGAATATAAATGTTTGTGAACCTCCTTCAGCAACATGCAATTCCTTCACTGCAACTGTTGCTCCCCTGGGTAGCGGCCCAGGAGGAGGAAACATGCATGTGGAAGTTAACTCTCCAACCTGTGAGAATCGGCAGAACACGTTTCGTTATTTCACACAAGGAGTTCATTCTTCATCCTCCAGTGCGTGTCTACTCTATCACTGTGCAACATGTGCCATCTATTGGTCGGCGTATGGAACTGCACTCAACTCACATGAGTTATAATGGAACCAGGTGGATTACAAATGCATTGTAGAAAAATAAAACAATTAAAGAATAAAATAAAATTGTAGGGGTGCCTGTTTTTTTTTTAAATTTTTCTTATCCAAATGTCTTTTTAGCACCTCTTACATAACTTAACTATTTCCAACCCTCTACACTCTCCCCCACTTCAAATAAATGTCTCCCGACATTTCATGTTCTAGGGTGACTTAATGCATGAGAGTGTACCAATTATAACCATGGGACTGAGGTTGGATGAGGTAGTGGAATGGCATATAGTTTTGAGTTAGCGGCACAGGGGTAGGGAGTAGGACAGGTCTTACGTCTGTAGTCCAAGGCTGGTACGATGGCTGTCCCAGGACGTTGTAGGTCAGTCTCTCTACTGGCCTTGCTCTCCGCTGTGACCTTCTCAGTTCCTCCTGTTCTCAATCAATCACCTCCACTTGTCCTTGACGTTCTTCCTGCAGCAAAGCTGGTCCATCCACTTGCTGCTCAGCATCCCGCTGAACGGGGACCGGTTCCTGCCTTACTGGTGGGCAGAACTCTCTAGCTGTCGCACAAAGCCTTTGCTGATTTTGAGGATTTTGCTCTGGCATGACAGATACTGGGTGCTGAGTGTTTTGGTCTGGGAGATTTGAGGCATTTTGCTGAGGATTTATGAGTCTGTAACATGGGATTTGGCTACGGAGGTTGTAGCGGTATTTTCCTCTTCTTCCTCCAAGCTGTCATTGTCTGTGTTGTCACTGTTAGGATTTCTCTGTCCTCTTCTTCCATTTCTGTTTTGTCTTTTCTTTTGCAGGCAGTTCTTCTTCTAAAGGCAAGTAATTTACAGGCAACAGCAGGTTTCTGTGTAACACTCACATCACTTGGCTGCCTCTCTCTGCTTGTACTTTATAGACTGGTCCATCTCCCACTCTCTCAACTACGCGATGTACTGCTGACTCCCAGTAAGCGCGCAGTTTCCCTGGGCCTCTTTCAGAGGTTTCTGACCAGCACCCTGTCGCCTGGTTGGAGTGTGACACCTTTTAAGCGTTTGTCGTACTGCTTTTTGCCTTTATCTGAAGACTTTTGACTGTTTTCTGCAGCGATTTTGTAAGCAACACGCATCCTATCAGCCCATTTTTTAGCGTAGGTTTGATGGCTGTGTGTGTCAGTGTCTTTTGTCTGGTTCAATAGTAGATCTACAGGCAACCTTGGGACTCTGCCATATAAAAGGAAAAATGGAGAATAACCTGTTGACTCGTCTTGTACAATTGTAAGCATGTACAATTTGGGGTAGGTGATCCTTCCATTCAATTTTTTTCTCCTCCTGTAGGGTACAAAGCATTTGGAGTAGTGTACGATTCAGGCGCTCCACGGGGTTGCCCTGCGGATGGTATGGAGTGGTTCGTGAGTGAGAAATTCCAGACAGTTGTAATCTGTGGAAGAGACTGTTTTCAAACTCACGTCCCTGATCGTGATGCAACTTCTCAGGGTACCCGAAACGAGGAATAAAATCCTGAAATATCTTTTCTGCAGCTGTTTTGCCTGATTTATTCCTTGTAGGGTATGCCTGTGCGAAACGAGTGAAATG
Source organism: Pholidichthys leucotaenia (assembly GCA_020510985.1). Lineage (NCBI taxonomy): Eukaryota > Metazoa > Chordata > Actinopteri > Cichliformes > Pholidichthyidae > Pholidichthys > Pholidichthys leucotaenia. Next base: position 368,546,919 of record CM035836.1, on the reverse strand, counting down.
GTCCACTAGTACGAGGATGTACTCATACCCTCCTTTACTTGGCTCAAGGTGTAAGTAGTCGATGGAGATTAACTCAAAGGGAGCACTGGTTGTGATAGATCCCATTGGAGCTCTCTGGGGAACATTTGGGTGTTTTTGTTTGATGCACGGACATTTTTTTGTTACATAATCTTCAACATCTTGTTGCATATATGGCCAATAGAAACGCTCACGGGCCAGATGTATCACCTTATCACACCCTATGTGACCCATGTCATTGTGTAAACTCTTTAACACCATCGGCTTTAGCTGTTCAGGTAGGACAAGTTGTTTACTGTGCTCTGTCTTTCTGTACAATAATCCATTGTCAACTTCCAACTTGTTCCACTCATACAGTAGTCTCCTTGTCCGTTTATCTTTATCGTTTGGTGTCCATCCTTTGAGTTTGAGTGAGATTACTTCTCTAATTGACTCGTCTTGTTGAGCAGCATTGATGTCTTTAGGTGTCGTGCTCAAAACACTGTCAGTTGGCACATTGTTGTCATTAGAACTCAGTTGTAACGCAGCTATCCATGGCACATCACTGTTTTGTGCTGCCTTGCTCCCTTGCCACACTGCGGACACTACTTCCGGTAAAACTGTCTCTGAACTCATTCATTTGCTCTTGCAGATCTAATGGGTGTCTGGACAACATGTCTGCATCTGCATTCCTTTTCCCTGGCCTATACTTGATATCAAAATGGAAGTCAGCCAACTCCCCGACCCACCTATGACCCACTGCATTCAACCTGGCTGAACTGAGGACATAGGTTAAAGGATTGTTATCTGTATAGACGGTAAAAGTCGGTGCATAATACAGAGTCACGGAATTTGTCGCAGATGGCCCACTTGAGAGCTAGAAACTCTAGTTTACCGGAATGTAAGTGATAATTCTTCTTGGCCGGTGTGAGTTCTGGATCCATAGCCAATCACCTTAAGTTTGTTTTCTTGTTTTTGATACAAGACGGCTCCCAGGCCTTTGTTTGACGCATCTGTATGCAATACAAATGGAAGGTCCAAATTGGGATAGGCTAGAATGGGAGGATTAGTCAGAATGTCCACAAATCTTGACACAACTTCCTGATGTTCACTGGTCCATATTATTGGTGTGCGAGAAGGAAGCTGGTTTCTGTCTCCTTTCTTTTTGTTCTTTACTCCTTTTTGGTGCTGGTTTATTGTCATTGCTTGTTTCATTAGTGTTCTGGAGGAGTTCGAACAAGGGTCTCGCCAGATGTGAAAAATCTTGAATAAATGATCGGTAATAACTGAGAAAACCCAGTAACGTTCTGAGTTCTCCGACTGCGCGAGGGTTCTTGTCTTTCAGAGCGAACACAGCATCAAAGTCTTTTGGGTCAATCTGGACTCCTTCTCCCGACACTAGCCTACCCAGGTAGCGTACTTGGTTTTCGAACAGTTCACATTTGGCTGGCCGAAGTTTTATGCAGTGTTGTCGCATTTTGCACAAAACCTGTTTAAGGTGTTCTACGTGCTCATCAAAGGTTTTGGAGTAACACAGTACATCGTCCAAGTAAGGCACGCAACACTCGTCTCTGATCCCTTCTAACACCCCCTCCATACACCTTTGGAATGCGGCCGGTGCGTTTGACAACCCGAATGGAACCCGCACCCACTCGTATAGTCCCCAGGGTGTGCTAAAAACGGTTAAATGTCTTGACTCCTCACTTACAAAACCCTGATGGTAGGCACTTCCCTGATCCAATATGGAAAACCAGGAGTTACCCCCAAGACTGTCCAGTAGATCTTGTATCTGTGGTAACGGATGCCTGTCGGGTATGGTTTTTCGGTTCGGCTCACCAAAATCAACACACAAGCGCAAAGTATTGTCCTTTTTACGCACACACACTACTGGCGACGAGTTGTTTGACACGGATTTCCTGATCCAGCCCCTGCTTAAAAGGTTTTGAACATACTCCTTCACCTCTTTATACAGTGGTCTTGGAATGGAGTTGTAACTTTTCTGCACGGGTGTGTTGTCAGTGGTGTTGATTTTCAGCTGTAGTCCCGGAATACATCCAATGTCTCCTTCATCATGAGCAAACACATCAGACTGTTCATAGAGCATCTGCCGAACCACCACCCGATCACCCTCAGAGATGGTCTAAATTGACATTAGGGTGCCATCTCAGGTGTGAGGGGGCAGTGCTTAATGTTTCTTCACCCTCACCTTGACTGTCACATGTCACTTGAGCAGAGTGACAAAATGGCTTGTCTGTAGTTTTGGTTGCATTTTCAGCACTGGAACAAACATTTACAGGTTTGTATTCAGTGATCTCTGAAATAAGTCCTAAAACAGTCTTTGGATTTAGAAAAATGTTGTGCTTTGTTGAGTTTTGGATTGGGATTTTGACAGTTTTTGAAGCACCAGCGGGTACATCAACAAGAGCTGGGAATAACTCCAACCCATCCGGTAAGTTACATTTCACAGCTGGCTCAAACATTTCTCCTCCTCCAGGAAATGCTCTGACATTTTACCATACAGATTTGGCTACTGTGAACAGTGAGTCCTTTTTTTCCAACTCTCACCACTGGACTTTCTGGTTCATTTTCTGTTGACTTGGTGTGGACAACAGAGATGAGTGACTCAACATTACCTTTCTGGACCTTTAAAGTCTCAGACAGTAAGCCCACTAAGCTAATATCGTCACTTTGTTCACTGTTTGCCATTATCTCTTGGATCACGTTAAAGCCCAGCAGCGGAGTGCTTAAATGCTGCTGACTGACAAGCATTGGAACATACAAGGATACAGAACCATACTGTGAACTTGTGATCTCGAGCAGGACATCTATCCACCCCTCGAACGGAACATCCGTCCCATTGGCTGCGGTGATTTCGAGTGGATGGCCTGGGAGTAGGCTCTCGAGTGGCCGTATTTTCACATTTGGTAAGGCTGCTTGTACCCATGACTTTTCAACAATGCTTACTTGTGCCCCACTGTCCAATAACATCTGTAGGTTTACTCCATTTAACTGGCAACTGATCATACACCTACCGCCAATGAGCTGTGCCACACACTTTGTTGGGTGACTTTTGGGACTTGGCAGTAGTCTGTTCGGAGTTCAGTCTTTTAGTGTTGTGGGACTCTGGTGGAGGTTCAGTTACTGCTGTCTCTGAACTCATTCATTTGCTCTTGCAGATCTAATGGGTGTCTGGACAACATGTCTGCATCTGCATTCCTTTTCCCTGGCCTATACTTGATATCAAAATGGAAGTCAGCCAACTCCCCGACCCACCTATGACCCACTGCATTCAACCTGGCTGAACTGAGGACATAGGTTAAAGGATTGTTATCTGTATAGACGGTAAAAGTCGGTGCATAATACAGAGTCACGGAATTTGTCGCAGATGGCCCACTTGAGAGCTAGAAACTCTAGTTTACCGGAATGTAAGTGATAATTCTTCTTGGCCGGTGTGAGTTCTGGATCCATAGCCAATCACCTTAAGTTTGTTTTCTTGTTTTTGATACAAGACGGCTCCCAGGCCTTTGTTTGACGCATCTGTATGCAATACAAATGGAAGGTCCAAATTGGGATAGGCTAGAATGGGAGGATTAGTCAGAATGTCCACAAATCTTGACACAACTTCCTGATGTTCACTGGTCCATATTATTGGTGTGCGAGAAGGAAGCTGGTTTCTGTCTCCTTTCTTTTTGTTCTTTACTCCTTTTTGGTGCTGGTTTATTGTCATTGCTTGTTTCATTAGTGTTCTGGAGGAGTTCGAACAAGGGTCTCGCCAGATGTGAAAAATCTTGAATAAATGATCGGTAATAACTGAGAAAACCCAGTAACGTTCTGAGTTCTCCGACTGCGCGAGGGTTCTTGTCTTTCAGAGCGAACACAGCATCAAAGTCTTTTGGGTCAATCTGGACTCCTTCTCCCGACACTAGCCTACCCAGGTAGCGTACTTGGTTTTCGAACAGTTCACATTTGGCTGGCCGAAGTTTTATGCAGTGTTGTCGCATTTTGCACAAAACCTGTTTAAGGTGTTCTACGTGCTCATCAAAGGTTTTGGAGTAACACAGTACATCGTCCAAGTAAGGCACGCAACACTCGTCTCTGATCCCTTCTAACACCCCCTCCATACACCTTTGGAATGCGGCCGGTGCGTTTGACAACCCGAATGGAACCCGCACCCACTCGTATAGTCCCCAGGGTGTGCTAAAAACGGTTAAATGTCTTGACTCCTCACTTACAAAACCCTGATGGTAGGCACTTCCCTGATCCAATATGGAAAACCAGGAGTTACCCCCAAGACTGTCCAGTAGATCTTGTATCTGTGGTAACGGATGCCTGTCGGGTATGGTTTTTCGGTTCGGCTCACCAAAATCAACACACAAGCGCAAAGTATTGTCCTTTTTACGCACACACACTACTGGCGACGAGTTGTTTGACACGGATTTCCTGATCCAGCCCCTGCTTAAAAGGTTTTGAACATACTCCTTCACCTCTTTATACAGTGGTCTTGGAATGGAGTTGTAACTTTTCTGCACGGGTGTGTTGTCAGTGGTGTTGATTTTCAGCTGTAGTCCCGGAATACATCCAATGTCTCCTTCATCATGAGCAAACACATCAGACTGTTCATAGAGCATCTGCCGAACCACCACCCGATCACCCTCAGAGATGGTCTAAATTGACATTAGGGTGCCATCTCAGGTGTGAGGGGGCAGTGCTTAATGTTTCTTCACCCTCACCTTGACTGTCACATGTCACTTGAGCAGAGTGACAAAATGGCTTGTCTGTAGTTTTGGTTGCATTTTCAGCACTGGAACAAACATTTACAGGTTTGTATTCAGTGATCTCTGAAATAAGTCCTAAAACAGTCTTTGGATTTAGAAAAATGTTGTGCTTTGTTGAGTTTTGGATTGGGATTTTGACAGTTTTTGAAGCACCAGCGGGTACATCAACAAGAGCTGGGAATAACTCCAACCCATCCGGTAAGTTACATTTCACAGCTGGCTCAAACATTTCTCCTCCTCCAGGAAATGCTCTGACATTTTACCATACAGATTTGGCTACTGTGAACAGTGAGTCCTTTTTTTCCAACTCTCACCACTGGACTTTCTGGTTCATTTTCTGTTGACTTGGTGTGGACAACAGAGATGAGTGACTCAACATTACCTTTCTGGACCTTTAAAGTCTCAGACAGTAAGCCCACTAAGCTAATATCGTCACTTTGTTCACTGTTTGCCATTATCTCTTGGATCACGTTAAAGCCCAGCAGCGGAGTGCTTAAATGCTGCTGACTGACAAGCATTGGAACATACAAGGATACAGAACCATACTGTGAACTTGTGATCTCGAGCAGGACATCTATCCACCCCTCGAACGGAACATCCGTCCCATTGGCTGCGGTGATTTCGAGTGGATGGCCTGGGAGTAGGCTCTCGAGTGGCCGTATTTTCACATTTGGTAAGGCTGCTTGTACCCATGACTTTTCAACAATGCTTACTTGTGCCCCACTGTCCAATAACATCTGTAGGTTTACTCCATTTAACTGGCAACTGATCATACACCTACCGCCAATGAGCTGTGCCACACACTTTGTTGGGTGACTTTTGGGACTTGGCAGTAGTCTGTTCGGAGTTCAGTCTTTTAGTGTTGTGGGACTCTGGTGGAGGTTCAGTTACTGGTGGTCCCTCCCCAGCGACCTCCTCCAGTTTCCCGACACATTGCTTTTCTGCAGGCACCCTATAGCTCTGTGCCCCTCCTTTCCACATCGCAAACAGTGTGTGCAGCACTGTGTCTTGGGCGATACACTTTTGGCATTTTCCTTTCACTGCGGGTTTCAGTGCTGGCTGTTTAGGGACAGGTGCTGTGGGACTGGTGTTTACTGTATTTACCATTGGGGTTAGGGCCTTTTCTAAACTCTTGGTTAGGGAGGAGACCTGTGCCGTCAGCTCCTGGATAGCTACACGATTAGCTTGGACTTCAGTGTGCATTTTAATAGAGCTCTGATCTGTCTCTACCTGTGCCGCATTAACACTGGTGACTTTGTTTGTGGCTTTGTCCCAACCTACTCAATCTCTCTTCACTAACAAAATTTGCTATGAGCTCCAGGATGGAGTCATCTGTGACACTGGTGTTGGCGATGTGAGGTTTAAGGTCTCTCCTAAAATAAGTATTTTTCATTCAAACCCTGATACAGTGAATGGATAAACATACCTTGTACCAACTCGTCGTCATAATGAAACCCACTACGGTTTTTAAATGCAACCGATACACGCTGTTTTAGCCCCATTAGTCTATACATAAACTGTTGTGGTGTTTTTGTCATTTTGCTTAGCATTACTCAGCTCCTGAAATAATTCAGTGCTGTTTTTCTCGCGTAGATGTGTCCTTAAGAGACGTTTTAACTCAGCTACAGTAAGGCTATCCTTGGTTACAAGCATATCTTTAAAGGTACCAGGCTTAATTATCTTAAACACCATTCTGATAATCTCAGCCTCTGTGAACCCTTCATTTAGCTCTTCATCAAGCTGTTTGCACAAGTTATTGTAACTCATATCAGAATCAAAATCAGAGATTTGACCACCATAAATCTTGTACTCTCTACGTGGCAACAGTGACGTAAGTTCAGTCAGTCTGACTAACCCTGGGTCAGGAACTACAGATGGTGATGTCGGATGGTTCTTCCCTGATGGTGCTGCAGCTCCAGTGGTCACAGGAACTACTATGACCAGATCATCGTCGGGTGACACCTCTGCATCCACTTCTCCAGCTGCTGTGGGCCATTGTAGTTCAATGATGAGGTCACGGAAAGCAAGCAGGCGAGACATCCCCTGGTCCTCAAGGCTCTTCAGTTGTGGACTTCTCAGCGAGTAAACAATGAAGTCGAAGAGTTCCACTTCGGTCGATTCTGCGCCTTGCAAATCTTCTCCCACCTCATCCTTGAACGACTCAGCCAGCTTGTAAAGAACGTTTCTGCAGCGGGCAATGGTCAGCTGGCGAAGCTCTTGCTGGATTTCCCATCTCAGGTCATGTAGAGCAGACATGGCTGTGGTCTCCTGTAGTCAGTCACTTAGGTCAGTGGCTCAGGAACAGGTGGTCAGCATCCCTTGGTTCTTCAATTATTAGTGCCAGACCAGTAGGTGGTGCTAATCCCGGACGAGCCCCAAAAATTGTTGCTCCCCTGGGTAGCGGCCCAAGAGGAGGAAACGTGCATGTGGAAGTTAACTCTCCAACCTGTGATAGAGAATCGGCAGAACAAGTTTCGTTATTTCACACAAGGAGTTTATTCTTCGTCCTCCAGTACGTGAGTCTCTCTCACTGTGCGACATGTGTCATCTATTGGTCGGCGTATGGAACTGCACTCAACTCACATGAGTTATAATGGAACCAGGTGGATTACAAATGCATTGTAGAAAAATAAAACAATTAAAGAATAAAATAAAATTGTAGGGGTGCCTGTTTTTTTTTTTTAAATTTCTTATCCAAATGTCTTTTTAGCACCTCTTACATAACTATTTCCAACCCTCTACACAACTCTCCCAATCAGCTCACAATTTTCGTGCAAGACAATGCCTCTGTTACACTGCAAAACAGGTTAAACAGTTCCTTAAATCTAACACTATTGAAATTTAAATATTGAAATAAACAATATTAAAACTGTACAACAATGAAATGGCCAGCCCAGAGTCCAGATCTAAACCCCATCGAGAGTCTCTTGAAAATCCTTGGTGACAAAGTAATGGCTAAGAAACCCACTACAGTTACTGAACTGTGGAAGAGACTGCAAGAAGAATGGACCAAGATTGTATCAGAGCAGTGTGAGAAACTAGTGATGTCCTGTGGGCGCAGATGTGCTGAAGTCATTCAAAGCAAGGGCCTCTACACTTGCCTATTAATTTTTGAATGCTACTACTGCAGTGCCCGTATGACCCTGCATGGACTGGTGACATCAAATAAGTGATGCTTGCACCAAAGAATAGATGGCACCTATTAAGAACACCTAAGGAGTTCTTAAAGGGAGTTGTGAATAACTCATAGGTCTTCTAAGGAAGACCCGTTTCCAGAGCTCGGATTGGACCCACATTTTTATCATTTTATCCCACTGGTCTCCAGAGCCTGCACTGTGAATTTCAGCCCCCCCCCCCCCCCTCCCAGCGGCTGTACCTTTTGCATCTCTGTTCATTTAATAGCTCCCCTATGGACGCTCAATAAAGATTTTCCCTCCTAAACTTCCACATATCCGGGTGTGACGATGGAGTGTCACCACTGTATGGTCTGGTGATTGAATATTGTGTGTAAAAGGATTTATATTTGCAAATGTTAACATGTATTGGATTGTAAAAATGCACATATAATTGTAGAATGTGTTTTGACTGAATTGAATCCTTTTGTGAGATAATTGTTAATTGGGTGAGGCAATTGATTAATCTTGAAACCACATACCTTTGCCAGCATGCTTCCTGGTGGTATCTGGGCAAAAGATTCCTCAGGGGTTTGAGGGCCTTTAAAGGATACCAGCAGGAGGTAGTATAGGATGGTGGAGTAAAGGGGGAGTTTAATATGTAAATAGGGGTTTGAATTATTTATTGTATTATTTATGGTGTATTTATGGTGTTATTCATTCTGTAAATATTGTGGGGAAATTATTCATGTATTTATGTCCTTTTTAGATATTACTGGGTATATGTGGGAAGATGAAATGTTCATTCTTACCTGAGATTATGGTATGTGCCAATTAGGTTAATTCTCACTGAGTATATTAACAGGCGTTTTCATTTGGTTTGTGTGGGGTGTTGGATGTATGTTGGAGTTATTACCTGTGAAGATTGTTGGAATAAACAGAAATTGCTGGTTGCAAACTTTTGGAAGCCTGTTTTTTGCTCTGGTGCCTTGACCGCTCAGCTATCGTTCGTGACACCGGGGAGGCTGAAATTTTAGGGATGGCAGAAATGGAACACTGAAGCGATAGAATCATTTGGAACAATTGATTCAGAAAAAGAATCGATCTTTTGGAACGTTCTAAACATCTCCCCACAGCGACATCTGGTGGCCCATCTGAAAATGACATTCAAACAGTAGAGCAGTGTTGCCAACTCCCCAGCAAGGACAGTGGCTGTTGGCTGTCTGTCATCGCCTCATTTACACAATTGACAATCAGCATATAATGTCTATATTGTATTCAAGCACACCCTTCAAATACTGACTGAGAAAAAATATCCTTTCATACAAATGATACTATAACCCCAAACACATCACAAAAAGTTAAGACAAAAAGACTAGTAATTACTAATCGACATAACAGTCTTTTGATTAAATGTGATATTCTAACCCGTAACAGTAGAGGACAAAATTGATCTATGTAATGTGGGTCTAAACAAAGCATTTAACTTATCAAGTTATATTGAGAAATGATGACCTATTTCAAAGGCAAAATTACAAACCAAGAATCAACAGAAGACAGTTCATTTGTATTTCTATACATATTTAGGTTTTTTAATTCACTTTTTGTCTCTCCTACGTCATTATTTCTCTCTCCTACACCATCCATTACAATTATATGCTGATTGTCAATTGTGTAAATGAGGTGATGACAGACAGCCACTGTCCTTGCTGGGGAGTTGGCAACACTGCTCTGTTTGAATGTCATATTTTCAGATTGGCCACCAGATGTCGCTGTGGGGAGATGTTTCGAACGTTCCAAAAGATCGATTCTTTTTCTGAATCAATTGTTGCAACTTCATGTATTGTATTGTAAATCTACACAACTGTATGTAAATATAGAACAATATGACCTCTTTTAGTGATTAAGAGCATAATTGTATTGTAAATACTGATAGATGTGAATAAATATTTATATTGCAAATTTCTTTTTGCACAATTTGTATTTTTTTTTATTAAATAAGTTTCTTTTCCCTACTCCTTTTTGAGCATGAATTGATTGATTTGAATTATTGAACTTACATGTATTCTGTTGAATGTCTTTGCATTGTCAGATACTGCTGTATACAGGTAATTTTGTCGTTTACTCACTTGCTTAAAATGTCATTTCATTTATTTCAAGCAAGTAATCAAATAACATAAATAACCTGCATACAACATTATCTGATAATGCAGACATTCATCAGAATACATGAAAGTAAAATATATCAAAATCATTAATTTATGCTCAAAGGAGTGGGAAGAAGAAAAACTGATTTAATCCTACCCCCATTTCTCATCAGTAGTTTGACATAGACATTTCAGTACTTCCCCCTGTCTATTTCGAAATGAAAATGAATTAGTACATTCTATTGCTGTCCATTTTGTATTTCAACTTCTGCACAATTTTTAATTTGCACTATTTAGAGTATTTGAGATTTCTTTGTTTTTCTGTTTCTCGCACTTTATCTGCACACTGGAGCTGTCATGAGTCATAGCAGTAAATTTCCCCACTATGGGATCAATAAAGCATCTCTACTCAACTCTCTACTAAAAAATGTATGTGTATTTAAATGGCATGAATACATACCATAAACACCATGCTGGCCTTGGGTGGATTCAGCACTTAGTTGTGTAGTGCTAGTAATGTAGACATCAGGATGTTTTGTCCGCAGATGTCTCCACATAGTAGTTGTATTATTGCAAAATGCAAGCTGTTGCATGCAATGCAAACATTTAACTTTCTTTGGTTTAAAAAGGTCAGTGTTCCCAGACAGTTGACCTGGGACGCTTTCTAACACCATCCATCGCAAATTAATCTCAAGCCAAATGCTCTCAATCAAAAAACGCTCAGTACAATACACTCAGAGGCAAGACTTCGCAAAATAAATGCACATATCAGAGGCTTTTAAATGTTTTAGGCGTGTGGGTTGATGAATCAACAGCCAATCAGGTGAAGACACGAGAAATTATTTTACATATAAAGTATATTTAAGGTGGATATAGTTTTCCTAGAATAGGCATTTTAATTTTGTGTAATGGAGGTCAGACATCATAGATAAAACTAGACACTTTAAATGACTGATTAAACTCATCACCTACACTAACACTTCCGGTGTCGCAAAATAATAAACCAAAATAATAACTTAATATTTTTGTTTTGACTATAAAACAATAAGAGCAAAATTAAACGCAAGGTATGTCCAAAAATTTGATATTTTTTCTACCTAAGTTTAGAAAAGGACAAAACAAAAATGAGACCAAAAATTTGTTTTATTATATATTTATATTATATATTATTAATACATTGTTCTCTAATTTTGATCTCTCATGTATGACTAATGAATGGGACTGTAGCTCACTTTGAGACCACAAGATGTGACTAAAATCTAAGTTTCTATAATTCCCATATGACAAATTTAATAAAGTTACTAATATCATTGAGTATTAAATTTGTTCGAGTTTTGTTTATGGGAAACTATTGGTTATGTCCTGAAACAAAAATTGTACTTACATATTTTATAAACATTATAGTCGATTATCAATATTTTGCAAGCTCACCTGTTGCGCACATAACGGAGGAAGTCTGGGTGCAGAACGTAGAAGCGGTTCTCATTGTACTGCCGTGAATAGTACATTCTTGGGCTGGTGGGTTAAAATACAAAAACAGCTCTATAATCCACAGATGATCAAAATTCATAGAGCAAAAGCAAAAAGGAATGTCTTCCCATCATAGACTGTAAACAAAGATGGACTGTCTCTTACTTCCATTGTAGAGAAGGGGAGCTCTAATTCCTCGATTTATGACACTGCCATCTTGTGTTGGTGATGGCATTTGCAGCAAGAGTCCTAATGTAGCCTATACAGCAGATCATAGGCAGCCTCCTCCTGACCAGTCACACTTAGTTGTGACCTTACACCCATTTTTATAGCATCAAATAATGAATTAAGACCAAACTGATACGAAAATGAACACTTGACCATACAGTACATCAACATAAGAACCATCTTATGCTGATTGTGTGCATGAGCTACAGCATATGACAGCTGGCTAGCTAGATGTGATATCATGTTTTAACTGGACGTCATTCACAAGTGTAGACTGGATTTTGCATGTTAGTTTTGAATTTTATTATTAGTATCTACTATGTCCACTTATTGATATAGATATTTATATATCTATATAAATATCTCTCGAGATCTCTCTCTCTAGATCTCCATCTCTCTAGAGATATCGATGCTCACTGTGCATAGTGTTTGGGCTTGTCTGCTTGCAGTGTTTCCTATGAGATTCTTTAGTTAGCTTAATAAGCCTGATTCGGTCAAATTAGCTTTGATAGAATTTGCACATCATATCTGTCTACCTGCATGTTATGTTATGAATGGTATGTCTCTTCTTTCTTTCTTTTTTCCCTTTCTCCCCCCCCCCCCCCCCCCCCCCCCCCCCCAACCAGTCATGGCAGAAAACTGCCCCTCCCCGAGTCTGGTTCTGCCAGAGGTTGCTTCCTATAAGGCAGTTTCTTTCCCACTGTCACCTAGTGCTTGCTCATAGGATATCTGATCATTGGGGCTTTTCTCTGAATTATTTGATTTGTGCTCATGTATTTAGCCCCTTGAGATGACTTTTGTTGTGACTAGGCACTATACAAATAAAGTTGAAATGAACTGAATTGAATCTTACGAGGACAGAAACCATGTCCCACTGTTAAAAAAAAAATTCAAGGTTTATTTTCAGTTTTCATTTTGGCAGTCCATCCATCCTATCGCTTTTCCGTAGGTCCAGGTTGCGGAGGCAGCAGATCAAGCAGAGAAGCGTAGAATTCCCTCTCCCCAGCCACCTGCTTCAGCTCTTCAGAGAGGATACCAAGGTGTTCCCAAACCAGCTGGGAGACAGTCTCTCCAGTGAGTCCTGGGTCTGCCCTGGGGTCTCCAAGTGAGACGCGCCCGACTTATACCTCAAGTGGGAGGCATCAAAGACATCCTGATCAGATGCCCAAACCACCTCAACTGGCTCCTTTCAATGTGGGGGAGCAACAGTTCTACTCTGAGCCTCTCCCGGATGACTGACCTCCTCATCCTATCTCTAAGGGTGAGTCCATCAATCCTATGGAGAAAGCTCATTTCAACCGCTTGTATCCAAGATCTCATTCTTTCAGTCATTACCCAAAGCTCATGACCATAGGTGAGGCTAGGAACGTACATTGACCGATAAATTGACAGCTTTGCCTTAGAGCTCAGCTCCCTCTTCACCATGACAGACCGGTACAACATATGCATCACTGCAGATGCTGCTCTGATTGGTCTGTCAATCTCTCACTCCCCTCACTCGTGAATAAGACCCCGAGAGACTTAAACTCCTCCACTTGGGGCAGGAGCCTGTCCCCAACCTGAAGAGGGAAATCCACCTTTTTCCAGCTGAAGACCATGGACTCAGATTTGGAGGTGTGGATTCTCATCCCAGCCACTTCACACTCAGCAGCAAACCGTCCCAGTAAGACCTGTAGGTCATTGCTGGATGAAGCCAACAGGACAACATCATCTGCAAACAGCAGTGATGAGATCCTGTGGTCACAAAGCATGACGCCCTCCGTTCCCTGGCTGCGTCTAGAAGTCCTGTCCATAAAAATTATGAACAGAATTGTGACAAAGGGCAGCCCTGGCGGAGTCCAACTCTCACTGGGAATGAGTCCGACCGAGTGTTGGCAATATGAACCAAACTCACAACAGTCGTAGAGAGACCGGATAGCTCGTAACAACAAGCTTGATACCCCATACTCCCAAAGCACCCCCCACAACAAACCACGAGGGACGCAGTCAAATGCCTTCTCCAAGTCCACAAAACTCATGTAAATTGGTTGGGCAAACTCCCACAAACCCTTGAGGATTATGAAGAGGGTAAAGAGCTGGTTCAGTGTGCCACTGCCAGGCTGAAAACCACATTGCTTCTTCTTAATCCGAGATTGGTCCAACGGCCAGACTCTCCTCTCCAGTACCTTGGCATAGACCTTCACAGGGAGGCTGAGGAGTGTGATCCCTCTAAAGCTGAAACACATCCTCTGGTCCCCCTTCTTGAGAGGAACCACCACCTCGCTTTACCATGCCAAAGGCACTGTCCCCAACCTCCTTGCAATGTTGCAACCATTCAACCATTATAGCCCAACAACATCCAGGGCTTTGAGGTACTCGGTGAATCCCCACCCTCCGGGCCCGGCCACAAAAGTTTTTTAGCCACTTTAGTGACTTCAGCCTCTGTGATGGCCGAGTTGTCCCCCTCGTCCACAAGCCCTGCTTCCTCTGTGGAAGGCATATCAGTGGGCTTGAGGAGATCCTCGAAGTATTCCTTCCACTGCCCAACGATATCCCCAGTCGAAGTAAGCAGTGCCCCATCTGCACCATACAAAGTGTGGAAAGGGAGCTGCGTCCCCCTCCTGAGTCGCCGGACAGTTTGCCAGAATCTCTTCAACACTGACCAAAAGTCTTGTTCCATGACCTCACCGAACTCTCACACCTGAATTTTTGCTTCAGCAACCACCTGAGCTGCACTCCGCTTGGCCTGCCGGTACACCTCAGCTGCTTCGGGAGGCCCACAAGTCAATCAAGCTTGATGGGCCCTCTCACCATTGGTGTCCACCACTTGGTTTGGGGGTTGCCACCACAAGATGCACTGACGGACCTTGTGGCCACAGCTCTGGTCAGTTGCTTCAACATGGTCCATTCAAACTTCATGTCTCCAGATTCCCTCAGAATGTGGTCGAAGTTCTTCCGGAGGTGGGAGTTGAAGACCTCCCTGACAGGGACCTCAGCCAGATGTTCCCAGCACACCCTCACTATACGTTTGGGTCTACCAAGTCTGAATGGCATCCTCCCCTGCCATCGGATCCAACTCACCACCAGGTGGTGATCAGTTGATAACTCTGCACCTCTCTTTACCCAAGTGTCCAAGACATACAGTCACAGGTCTTATGACACGATAACAAAATTGATCATCAACCTGCAACCTGGGGTGTCCTGGTGCCAGGTGCTCATATGGACACCCTTATGCTTGAAAATGGTGTTCATTATGGACAAACAGTGGTTGGCACAGAAGTCCAATAACTGAACACTGCTCAGGTTCAGATCAGGCAGGCCGTTCCTCCCAATCACGTCCCTCTAGATTTCACTATCGTCCACCTGTGCACTGAAGTCACACAGTAGGACAATGGAGTCTCCAAGAGGAGCACTCTCCAGCACCCCAGTCAGAGACTCCAAAAAGTGTGGGTAATCTGAACCATCATTTGGTGAATAGGCACAAATGGTCAGGACCAGTTTCCCAACTTGAAGGTGCAGGGAAACTACTCTTTTGTCCACCGGGAAAACCTCCAATATACAGGCAGCAAGGTGGGGGGGGGGGGAAATAATACCCACCTCTGCTCGCTGCCTCTCACCTGTGGCAACTCCAGAGTAGGCCAAGCTCCAGCCCCTCTCAAGGAGACTGGTTCTGAAACCAGAGCCATGTGTTGAGGTGAGACTGACAATATCTAGCTAGTATCTCTCAATCTCGTGTACCAGCTCAGGCTCCTTCCCCAACAGAGAAGGTATATTCCACATCCCAAAAGCCAGTTTAAGAAGCTTGGGAGCAGACTGCCAAGGTCTCTGCCTTCGACTGCCACCTGATCCACATAGCACTGGACCACCATGGTTCCTCTTGCAGGTGGTGAGCCCAGTGGAGGGCGGACCCATGTAACTCCTTTGGGTTGAGGCTGGCCGGGTCCCATGGGCAGAAACCTGGCCACCAGGTGCAAGCCATCAAGCCCCTTCCCCAGGCCTGGCTCCAGGGTGGGGCCTCAGTAACCCCATACTGGGCGGGGTACACTGAGTCCTTGCTTTTGCATTCATCATCTGAGTCTGTTTGATCATTCATTAGTCTGGCCCTTCACCCAGGACCAGTTTATCTTGAGTGACCCTACCAGATGCAAATTGACCTGGACAACATAACTCCTGGGATCACTAAGGCATGCAAACCCCACACCACGATAAGGCGACAATCCATGAGGGGATATTAGCAGTGTCATAAACCCCCCATGCGCAATGTAAGAGAAGGAGAAATGAGGATTTAAATGCAGGAGTTATCACACACACATTGATTGAACGACAGTTGAGGGAAACCATACAAAATGGCAGAGCAGCTCGGGCTAACACAGAGTTCTCTTAAGATGCTAGGCTGTACAGGCGGAAAGCGTAGCAGTTGTGTGGCATAAGGAAACGCTACCAGCGTAGCGGCACACCCGCACAGAGATGCTAAAGAGACTTACAGCCTTAGCAATCCAGGTCCTCCCAGTAGAACGAGCATAGTCCTTCAACGACTGATGGTTACACAACGAAGAATGACGGTGTGACTCGTACAATGACCCAGCGGCGTTTGTCCAGCAAAGAACTGCTATGAACAGACCCTGCTGGTGTGGCAAATTGGGAACACCTGGGCGAGGCACGGGGAGGATGATTACCGGGGCTGGAAACAGCTGATGGAGTCAGAGGGACAGTGAGGGGGCATGGCTGGACCGACAGACTGTCAGCAGCGTGAGAGAAAGGAAGGTCAGAAATGCTGACTAACAGCTGCCGGTAAGGCAGTGGCTAAGGATATGTAATTCAGTACAGAAATACACCAAAATGCACATAACCAGTACACCAAAACCCACAAAGAGATCGAGGCCGAGCCGGGGAAAGTCAAGCCGGCTTGGTTCATGACAAAGCCCTCCCTTTAAGGGGTGGATTCCCAGACACCCAATGTAGCATCAAGAACCCCCCCCCCCCCCAACAGGAGCAACAACAACAAACAACACGAACTCGAGTGGGAGGTAGGGGGAACAGGAAGGAGGGAATACAATACCCTGCCCAGGGTATTGTATTCCCTCTGCCCATTAACCCCCCCAAGTCCAAAGCCATAGCAGCTCGGGAGGCTGCCCTGAGTCCCAGGCCCAGCAGGCAGTTCGGCGAACCCAGTCAGGTGGCCTGCCAGAGAACACGGTCCATCTGGCCCAGAAACTCAATCCCTCAGGCGGTCGGCCAGCGTTGTTGATCCTCCAGGCCCAACAGGGCGAGGCAGGAGGTGGCCTGCCTACCGGGAAACTCACTGGTGGGTGACCGGACCGAAGGAAGCGAACCCCCATGGTGTAGGGCCGGGAGGAGGAGGGGATCGCGGCATCCTTGTGGCGATCTGCAACGCCCTTGGTGGCCCCCAACCGGGCCGGCTCCGCTGCACCCACGATGGACTCCAGCGGGAGCCTAGTTGCACCCACGATGGCCCCCAACCGGGCTGGCTCTGCTGCGCCTGCGGTGACCTCTGGCTGAGGCTGTGCAGCACCCGTGGTGACCTCTGGCTGAGGCTGTGCAGCACCCGTGGTGACCTCTGGCTGAGGCTCAGCAGCACCCGTGGTGACCTCTGGCTGAGGCTCAGCAGCACCTGTGGTGACCTCTGGCTGAGGCTCAGCAGCACCCGTGGTGACCTCTGGCTGAGGCTCAGCAGCACCCGTGGTGACCTCTGGCTGAGGCTCAGCAGCACCCGTGGTGACCTCCGGCTGAGGCTCTGCAACACCTGCAGTGGATCCCAATTGGGCCAATGCTGCGTCCTCGGGAAGCCGATCGACCAAGGAGAGCACCATACTCAGGAAGCAGCCCACCAGCGGAACAACAGGCGACAGGGGCTTCGTGGAGCCCTCCGGCGGTGTTTGACCATCTTCGGTGACCCTGAAAGAAGGCTTGGACAGAGGGCACAAAGAAAGACGGTCAGGGTCGCTGGCAGTGGTGGAGACCAGCGAGATGAGCTCAGGTGCAGCTGATGGCTGCACCCGACTCTCCTCACCAAGAGCAAGGCAGGATTTCTCTAAAGCAGAGTAAAGAAAAATGAAAGAAATCACTCACCTGAACTCGAGCTCGATCGTGGTCCAGGACTCCGTCGATCCTGCTGAGGGTGATGGTTCAGGCGCGGACTCTGCTGTGGTGGCTTCCACAGCAGACGTGATGGTTGTTGCAGTCCTATTGTCCTCCAGAGAGCTCTCCAACGCCGGTGACTCCTCTGGCGAGGATTCTGGAGGTGGAGTCCCACATCGCGCTGGACCCTGGGAGGCTGAAGCCAGGGGATGCTCTGTCTGCGCAGGCTTCAGGTTGGTCACAGTGCTCCTCCTCTGACCATGGCGGCTCTGCGGGGCTGGAGTAGGATTCTTCAGCGCCACGCCCCCCTCCCTCCTCTGAAGATCGAGCTCCAGGGCCAATGGACACTCAACGGAGATGGAAGAAAATATGGAGAGGGTAGTGGGGTTAATTTCTGCTGCAGCGGTAGGTGAGGATCCAGCAGACTGCACAAACTGGGCCTCACTCCCAGGCATCAGGCAAGATGATTTATCAAAAGAATTAATCAAATGAAAACACACTTGCCTGTTAATCCCGGGAGCAGTGGTCTTAACTGCAGTACACCAAGCCTCCTGCTTCTTCTCTGTGGCGCTCCTGGGTCCCTTGGGAAATCCAGAGGGGGTTGCCCCCGCAGACTGGTGGACAGGTAGAGGAGTGGAGGAGTTCCTCCTGCAGTCCAACGCTGGGTCACGGTGCCGTGGAAGAGACTAAGCCGGTGGGACGGAAGCCGACACGCAGGAGACGAGACTGGGCTTCTCTTGCCAAATTCTTTTATGTGCGGGTGCCGGCCTCGCAACACATGGCGAGGAAACAGGTGGAGGCAGAGGCGGCAGCGGAGGGAGTGATGGAGCAATCACCCAGGGATGAAGGCGCAGGTAAGGTCTCCACTCCACCAAGTTGGTTATTCTGCCCCAGCAGTCCATCTCGTCCCTCCGGGAGGTACAGCTGTGTGTGATGGCTGCCAAACCCTCAATCGCCATGATGGCTTGGCGGTCCTCCCGGTTGCACTGTCTCCTATACTGCTTCACCAGCTTGAGACATAATGAATCCTTAAAAACCGGCTGGTGATAAACAGTTCACAAATGAAAAAGGTGTGTGGGTGTAACCCACTAAATCCTTTAATTCAGCAGGATCATTCTGTCATAAACTCTGTGTGCTCTTCCATTGCGCATGGAGGAGAGAAGGAGAAATGAGGATTTAAATGCAGGAGTTATCACACACACATTGAACGACAGTTGAGGGAAACCATACAAAATGGCAGAGCAGCTCGGGCTAACACAGAGTTCTCTTAAGATGCTAGGCTGTACAGGGGGAAAGTGTAGCAGTTGTGCCGCGTGAGGAAATGCTACCAGTGTAGCGGCAAAACTGCACAGAGAAACGCTAGAGACTTACAGCCTTAGCAATCCAGGTCCTCTCAGTAGAACGAGCATAGTCCTTCAACGACTGACAGTCACATGATGAAGAACGACGATGTGACTCGTACAATGATCCAGCGGCGTTTGTCCAGCAAAGAGCTGCTATGAACAAATGCCACTGGCGTGGCAAATTGGGAGCCCCTGGGCGAGGCACGGGGAGGATGATTACCGGGGCTGGAAACAGCTGATGGAGTCAGGGAGAGTGAGGGGGCATGGTTGGACCGACAGACTGTCAGCAGCGTGAAAGAAAGTAGGTCACAAATGCTGACTAACAGCTGCCGGTCAGGCAGTGGCTAAGGATATGTAATTCAGTACAGAAATACACCAAAATGCACATAACCAGTACACCAAAACCCACAAAGAGATCAAGGCCAAGCCGGGGAAAGCCAAGCCGGCTTGGCTCGTGACGGGCAGAGTGCTGCACACAATCATGACATAAGGCAGGACTTATTTTGTTACTGCAGCCAGCCACCAGATGATGGCAGAGATGTGTGGGCTTTTCTTGTGGAGAGATTTCATGTTGTCCATCTTTATTTATAGTCCATGGTTCCCAAACTGAATGCGGGCTTCAGCAGCAGCAGTTTGTTCTTTCACATATTAAGCAGAATCAGAATCAGATTTATTGCCATTGTTCATGTAGTACACAAACTAGGAATTTGTCTCGGTGCAATGCTGCAACATTAAACATGATAAAATAAAAGAAATAAACTATACATGCAAGAAATAAACTATACATGCACAAGCAACAGTTTCAGTCAAATGTGATGCGGCATTGACTCATTAAATGATGATTTTAAGTGTCTTTTGGCATTTGCAGAAACGCAAACAAAATGAAGAGCATTCACAGTAACTGAATTTTACAAACAGTTGAACTGTTAAAGATGTGCACATGGTCCTCTAAAGGCAGCAGCATTACATCTAAGCTGAACCCATGCCGCAGAATATAAAATGTTTACAAGGTCTATAATGTGGGCACATATGCGGTTTCCATATGCTTCACATGCTTGTTACTGTATGCTTATTGTTTACTGCACGTCTCAGAGGAACAAAAGGTCTGAACCTCCTTGGGGTAGCATGAGGATGCGAAGTCTGGCCTTTTGTATGCAGAGAGACGGCCATGAAGGATTTCCTGACCACCAGGACTTCAGGTGGAGATAGAAGACCTGAAGGGGGGGTGCATTGTGATTGGGGATGTAAAGACAATGCAACTGTTTGCTTTGATGTCCTGGGGTATCAAAGGACAGCTGTGGGGGCATGCCTTCCTCTTCTTTCTGTTTTTGGATGTTGGAGAATGTGGTGGTGAATAAAACTGATTTTGAGTAATAAACTCAGCTTCGTCTTTCCACACATCTCCACACTGGTGACTCTACGACGTATCATGAGCGGAGACGAATCTCCCGAGCTAGACTCGCCAGGAGCCAGCCAAACGAGTGCAGCCACAGTCCACCTACCGGACTTCTGGCCGAACAATCCACGCTCCTGGTTTAGCGCAGTCGAGGCACAGTTCC
The DNA here is from genome assembly GCA_020510985.1 of Pholidichthys leucotaenia. Classification (NCBI taxonomy): domain Eukaryota; kingdom Metazoa; phylum Chordata; class Actinopteri; order Cichliformes; family Pholidichthyidae; genus Pholidichthys; species Pholidichthys leucotaenia. The sequence continues at coordinate 368,526,209 of CM035836.1, read as the reverse complement.
ACCTCCGGAGGATTTCGGTGGACGACAAAAAGTTCTACCATGTGGTTGCAAAGCTGGACGACCACACAGCCCAGTGGGTGGTGAACCTGATCAACCACCCGCCAGACAGCGACAAGTACAGCACATTGAAGGCTGCACTCATCCGTTACTTCACCCCCTCGGTGCAGGAGCGAGCAGAGAAGCTCCTGGTGCTGACTGAATTTGAGGGCGACGGACCTGCAGACCTGATGGGGAAGACGTTGAGTTTGAGAGACTCCAAAGATGATAACTTCATCTTCACCGACCTCTTCCTCAGGACCCTACCGTCAGAGGTGAGAGTGACCCTGGCCAGTTCACCACTGCTGGCCCGACAGGACTACCACGAGCTGGGCCAGGATGTGCAGCGACTCGTCGACGCCAGTAAATGGTGCGCGGCTGCAGCATCAGACACACAGACGGCGGCAGGGGCCGCGAAACACGGAGCAGACGACATCCTTTGCTTCTATCATCGCCGTTTCGCAGAGAGGGCACGCAAGTGCATTCCACCGTGCCACTTTAAGCGCTCGGGAAACGCCAAGACCGGGGATCGGTAGCAGCTGTGGCCCTCGGAGAGGAGAACAAGCTGCTCTACTTGAAGGATGCGCATTCGGGGAGGCATTTCCTCGTGGACACAGGCTCCCAGCTGAGTTTCATCACACCTTCCTACGCTGACCGGGCGGCGCCTTCCAGTGGTCCCCGGGTGTCAGCAGCGAACGGCTCGGCGATTAAGACCTTCGGTGAGAGGATTCTGCTTCTGTCTTTACACGGCCGTACATTCGAGTGGACTTTTGTCATAGCGGCAGTCAATTTCAACATGTTAGGGGCTGATTTTTTGTGCTCACATAGTTTGTTGGTCGATCTTGCTAACAGATGCCTGGTTAATGCACTCTCTTTTTCTTCTATCCCCTGTACAGCGCGAGTGGCCCCGCCAACAGCACAAGCCAACGTCACAGCTGCAGGTGGTAAGTTCCACACACTCCTCACTCAGTTCCCAGCACTCACGGTCCCAACATTTTCGGCGACAGTGGCTAAACACGGGGTGGAACATTTTACTACCACCGGACCGCCTGTTTTTGCAAAAGCTTGGCGCTTGGATTCAGCTAAACTGACCATAGCGCGCGAGGAGTTCGCCAACCTGGAGAGGTTGGGCATCATCAGACATTCGAAGAGCCCGTGGGCTTCATCGCTTCACATGGTCCCGATGGCTCGTGGCGGCCTTGCGGTGATTTCCGCAGGCTGAACAACGCTACAGCGCACGACCACTACCTGATCCCGCACATCCAGGATTTTTCAGTTCATTTGGCGGGGGCGCACGTTTTTTCTAAAATAGACTTGGTACGCGGTTACCACCAGGTCCCAGTGCGCGCTGAGGACATACCCAAAACAGCGGTAATAACTCCCGTCGGACTTTTTGAGTTTTTGCGCATGCCGTTTGGGCTTAAGGGCACTGCGCAGACGTTCCAACACATGGACGCGGTTCTGCGCGATCTCCCTTTCGTGTTCATCTACCTGGATGACATATTGGTAGCCAGCGCGTCCGAAGACGAACACGAAAACCACCTCACAGCAGTTTTCCGGAGGTTGGCAGAGCACGGGTTAATAATTAACCCAGCGAAGTGTCAGTTCGGGGTGACGCAGATTGGTTTTTGTTTTTGTTTTTTTTTTGGGCCATCGCGTCTCCCCAGAGGGAGCGGCCCCTCTGCCTGACAAAGTGCGCGCAGTAACATTTTCCCCAGCCACAAACGGTCAAAGCGTTACAGGAGTTTTTGGGAATGGTAAATTTTTATAACAGTTTCCTCCCCCGCGCAGCGCAGCTCATGCAACCATTGTATGCTGCACTAAAAAAACAAAAAACCCCAAATAAAGTCGAACGGAGCGAGAGCGCCAAAGTCAAAACAGCCCTGGCAAACGCTGCGTTGTTGGCACATCCAGTCCCAGCGGCCCGCATGGCGCTCACTACTGACGCGTCAGATGTGGCCATAGGGGCGGTCGTGGAACAGTTTGTAGCCGGAGCCTGGCAACCGCTTGCCTTTTTCAGTAAGACCCTGTGCGACAGCGAACGAAAATACAGCGCATTCGACAGGGAGTTGTTAGCTCTCCACTTGGCCATTCGCCACTTCCAGTTCTGGCTGGAAGGACGCCGTTTCACCGCGTTCATTGACCGCAAGCCACTGACTTTTGCGATGGCCAAGATTTCAGAACCTTGGTTGGGCCGGCAGCAGAGACAGCTGGCCACGATTTCGGAGTTTACTACCGATATCCAGCATGTGGCGGGTAAACTTAATGTAGTGGCAGACTGCCTCTCGCGCGCCGTGGGGGCTCCCGCCCGCGCAGAGGTAGATCCTGCAGCCATGGCCGCGGAACAGGTTAGCGACGCGGAAGTGCGCACGGCCCCAGTCCACGTGGGGATAGATTATGCAGCCATGGCCGCAGAGCAGGGTAGCGACACGGATGTGCGCGTGCTCCAGTCTGGACCAACAGGGTTAAGGCTGGAGAGCAGGGTGCTGCAAGACGGTATGCCCCCCCTAATCTGCGATGTTTCCACTGGGCGGCCTCATCCGGTGGTTCCAACCACGTGGCGCCGCCGCGTTTTTGGTTCGATCCATTCTCTGGCGCACCCAGGAGCGCGCGCGTCGGTCAAAATGGTAGGAGAGAAATTTGTGTGGCCGAGCCTGCGCAAACAAGTTAGAGTGGGCGGCAGCCTGCACAGCCTGCCAGCAGGCCAAGGTTCATAAACACACAAGAGCTCCCTTGGAGCCGTTTCACATCCCGGCTAAAAGGTTTGATCATGTCCACGTGGACCTCGTAGGCCCCCTCCCGCCCTCACAAGGGTGCACACATCTTCTGACAATGGTTGACCGCACCACGCACTGGCCAGAAGTGGTCCCGCTGTTGTCAACCACAACTGAGGAAGTGGCGCACGCGTTTGTAACGGTATGGGTAGCGCGTTTTGGAGTCCTGTCGGACATTACGTCTGACAGAGGCCCGCAATTTGTTTCCAAACTTTGGTCAGCGATGTCCCGCAGCCTGGGGGCAACGATCCACCGCATGACCACATACAACCCACAGGCTAACGGGTTGTGTGAACGTTTTGACAGGTCATTGAAGGCGGCCCTCAGAGCGTCGCTTACAGATACAAATTGGGTGGACAAGCTACCATGGGTTTTATTGGGGTTGCGTTCTGCACCTAAAGAGGATTTAGAAGCCTCCCCAGCTGAGCTAGTTTTCGCACAGCCACTTCGGCTGCCCGGGGAGTTTCTCCCAGATAATCCTGTGCCAGAGCGCTCCCCGGTTCAGTGGTTACAGAATAGCACGGGCCCGAGCACGCTACCTGGTCCTGTTCATCAGTTTTCCGTGTGTTTTTGTGCCTAAGGCTTTAAAAAATGCGGAGTTTGTTTTTGTCAGACATGATGCCCATCGTCCGCCCTTGTGCCCACCTTATGACGGACCATATAGAGTGTTGGAAACAGGGGATAAGCATTTTTTGCTAGATTTGGGGGGCAGAAAAGAGGATTGACATTAACAGGCTCAAACCCGCTTTTGTGTTAGCTGACGAAGTTGTGCAGTTGGCGAAGGCTCCTCGGCGTGGCAGACCCCCTAGAGAGCATTCCCCAGAACACCCACAGAGGTTGACTAACAGTTCTCATCCCCAGGCAGCAGATCCACAGCTGGAAGATGCCGTGGCAGTGGTACAGCCTGCTTACAGCAGATATGGGAGGAGGTTGAGACCTAAGCGGCATTTGGACTGATATGATTTTATTATGACATGTAATCTGTGGTGATGTTGTTCCATCTTAGACGTTTTTTGGGGGGGGGGTCATGTGGGCACATATGCGGTTTCCATATGCTTCACATGCTTGTTACTGTATGCTTATTGTTTACTGCACGTCTCAGAGGAACAAAAGGTCTGAACCTCCTTGGGGTAGCACGAGGATGCGAAGTCTGGCCTTTTGTATGCAGAGAGACGGCCATGAAGGATTTCCTGACCACCAGGACTTCAGGTGGAGACAGAAGACCTGAAGGGGGGTGCATTGTGATTGGGGATGTAAAGACAATGCGACTGTTTGCTTTGATGTCCTGGGGTATAAAAGGACAGCTGTGGGGGCATGCCTTCCTTTTCTTTGTTTTTGGATGTTGGAGAATGTGGTGGTGAATAAAACTGATTTTGAGTAATAAACTCAGCCTCGTCTTTCCACACATCTCCACAATAATAGATTTACACCATAAAACAACATAAATACTGGCACATTTTAAGTTGATACATACTCTTTCTTCTTAAATGGACCAGCAGAGACTTCTTCTCCTTTGAGAAGACCCTCGAGCCAATACAAATCCCTCATGAGCTCAGGAATCATCACATATTTTATACCCTGCAAAACGAAGAAGGAAGAGGACAGAAGTCACCTTTGTTGTTTGAGGAGTGTAATCACCATTTAATGTCTTTTGCACTGTGGTGATCCAAGCGCAGAGCGGATCCGCACTCGGATCACTCAGTATTTTCCCTTTTCCTTTGTATTTCTAGTTTTGTTATTGTTTATATCGTGGGTGCTTTCACTGTGACAGCGCCACGGCTAGACTTCCGGCTGTCAAATTGAGCCGGCCCTGTCACAGCTGATCATGATTTTGTGATTACATTCTCTCTTCACCTGTTTGGCCTTTAGCCTTGGTTGTTAGTATTTAAGGTGGCAGCTGAAGAACAATCCTGGCTGCGACCTCGTCTTTCCTGACTGGAATCCCTACACCCGGTTCCAGTCTTTGTACAGCGTTAGGTTTCATCCTTGCTCTTTGTAAGTGTTTTGTAGACTCTTTAGTTCTCTCATTATTTCACCCTTCGGGGTTGCATGTATAGTTGTTCGTATTTTGCCCCACGTGGCTTGTTGTTTTGTTACTTTCCTTTAATATACAAACTCACTGTTGGCATTTGGTGCCTCATTTATGCCCTGAAAAGAGCAAACATGGCATGCACTTCAGTACCTCATCATGAGGAGCACCTTTGTATCCATACTTCAGGAGATAAAGTGATGAAGTGATGGAGTGGGCTGTGTGAACATACACTGAAGTTTTGTTTCCTACATCTTCCTCATAAGCCTTGGTTATGGCACCATTCATCCTGCAAAACAGAAAAGAATACTGACCTTTGGTTGACTTTCAGTAATGATACTAGAACAGTTTTGAAGCAGACATCAGTCTGGGAAACCATTTTTTTTTTTTTTTTTAAACCACAAGCCACCTTTCTTTTGAAAAGCTGTCTTGTACAAACAGAAGGTTTGAACAGTAGATGGGAGGGGCTCTGTGTCATATATCTGAGATGACCATATTGATTACACAACAGTTAGTTCTTACCAAGCAATTTGATTGGACAATAAGGATTCCAGGAGTTACTATATTTCACGATAATTGCACTCCAGCATTTCACTGGATATGTATCATTCCACTTCAAAGGTGTTCTAGTAACTGTTTATTTTTAACAATAATTTACTGTCAAGTCTGCAGACTTGAGAATTGCAGTACTGTCAGACACCTTCATTTTCACAGTGAGGCACTGTCTGAAAAGAAATTATACATCTGTGACCCAGAAGTTCCACCCTTTTTGGAAAAAAACAGAGTTTACAAAGTCTGCCCTTGTATAAGCTATTTCATGTCTGTTTAAAAAAATGGGCAGTGATAGAGTTGGATTTATTTTCTCAGTTAACAAGCCACAATACCTTTGTGGTGATGGACTCTATATTTCATCTGAAAATGCCAAGAAAAAGGGAACGAAATGTGCCAAGGCCAAATTGCTAGCATGCTAGCTAGCCACCAGCATTTGCCATTTTTCGATCTCAGCCCTTCTCCAGTACCGACGCAACAGGTGATCGGTATGTACAGTATTATAAACACTGACTTTTGCACTTGACAACATTTATTTTGTTTACGTGTGTGAAATGACAATAGACATCTTCATGCTGATTGAGATGTTTCACAACAGTTACTGACTACATTCAGAAAGGACAATTTTTTTTTTTCTCAGCTGCACAAAATAACTGGTTAAAAAAAATCACATTTTGTCCAGTATTGCTGTCATTTAATAAAATATCCTTGTGGAACTGTTATATAAAAGCAATATTACACTCAAGCACATTGCAGTATCATGAATATTTTAACTGGTGGCGATTAGTAGTACGCCCAACGCAGATAAATCACTGTCAGTTAAAATATTCATTAATACCACACTCGCTCTCGTCTAATATTGTTTAAATATATTGACTCAATACCATACATTCAAGAGTAACTGTCATGATCCTGGGGCACGAGGGAGCGCCGTGTCCAGTTTCTGGTCTAGTTTAATGTTTTTCTGTCCGCTTGTTTCTTTCATGTCTGTTGTTTTGGTTCCTGTTTTTATTTTTGTCATTTTTCATCTGTAATATTATGTACATTTTGGGTTCTGTTGTATTTGTATCTTTATGGTTTCCGGTTGTGTTTTATTCTGACAGCACTGTGCAGCTTCCGGCTGTCAAACTGTTCAGAGCTGCGCAGCTGCTATTCATTTTGTTACTCATGGATCCATACCTGTGTCTAATGTACTGCTTATAAGGGCACGGTAAACCTCTGGGGTTTGTTGTGTCCTTCTTCCATGTGAACCCATCCTCAGGAGCAGAGCTATCATCCCAAGTGTGCTTGGGTCCCACTGTTGAGAGTAGGAGTGCTCCATCCAGGTATGCGTTTCCCTTATTTCCAGCCATGAGTCCCTGCAGTCTTCAGGAGAGCTCTGGCTGGATTCTGACCCTGGCTCGGTGTTCCCGGCTTCATGTCCCCCTGGACGTGGAGCCCCTCTGTCCTCCAGCATTTATTGTGTTGTAGAGAGTGCAACTAAAGGAACCAGACTTACACGACAGATGAACTTTATTTCTCTCTCACTTCAATCATACATAAAAAAAGAATTACTCAATACACCAGGGTCTCTCCTTTTATACCACTCCATTCCTTCCCCCGTTGCCTGAAATCTTGCATTACAATATGTTCACGCATTCACCCCTTACTGTCTCCACAGCTACTCCTTCCTGCTGCATTACCATCCCATTACAATACGTACTGTCCTTCTCCGTTAAATCCCCCACTCTCTGCAGGCAGAGGGAATATTCTCCTCCCCTATGCTTCCAGTATGAAGCCCCCCCCACCCCCCGAGTCTCAGACTGAGCTTCAACCCTCACGTCCTTTTGGCTTCAGTCTCCTCCCATATCTGCTGTAACGAGGGTCGGCGGCGCTACTGTGCCGGTGGGGGGCTCCTGGGGGCGTGTCTGTCTGCGGGTGGGCAGTGGTGAGGGGGGGGGGGCATTCTACTTGCCTGTGTGGCTGCTCTGATGAATCTTCTACCTGGGGAGTTCTCAGTTGGGGTCTTCCACGCCGAGGGGCCCGAGCCAACATCACTTGCTCGTCCGCCACCACAAAGGCGGGCTTAAGTCTGTCCATACATATTTCCTCCCGACGACCTCCCAAGTCTAAAAAAAAATGTTTGTCCCCTGGTTCCAGCACTCTGAACGGGCCATCATAGGGTGGGCACAATGGGGGGCGGTGGGCATCGTGCCTGACAAACACAAACGCCGCGTTCTTCAAAGTTTTTGGCGCAAAAGCGCGTGGAAAACAGTGGTGGGCCGGACCCGATAGCTATGCTGCGAATGCTGAGACAGTTGTCCGGCGCGGGATTATCTGATAAAAATTCTGCGGGGAGCCACAGTGGCTGAGAAAAAACAAAGGGAAGCCTCCAAATCCTCTTTTGGTGTGGAACGCAATCCTAACAGAACCCACTGCACCCGGTCTACCCAGTTTGCATCCATAAGTGAAGCCCTGAGCACTGCTTTCAGCGACCTATGTAAACGCTCGCATAACCCATTGGCCTGTGGGTTGTACGCGGTTGTGCGATGAATTGCTACACCCAGGCTATGGGCCATCGCAGACCAGAGGTCGGAAACAAACTGAGGGCCCCTATCGGACGTGATGCCCGACGGGATGCCAAAACGTGCCACCCATGTTGTCAAAAAGGTGTGTGCCACGTCCGCGGATGTAGTCGCCACTATCGGGACTGCTTCTGGCCAGCTTGTGGTGCGGTCCACCACTGTCAGAACGTGCGTGAACCCCTGTGATGGCGGGAGGGGGCCCACGAGGTCCACGTGAACATGGTTGAACCTCTTAGCCAGTATACAAAACGGCTCCAAAGGGACCTTCGTGTGTCTGTGTACTTTGGCTCGTTGGCACGCTACGCAGGCTGCAGCCCACTCTTTCACTTGTTTGCACAGGCCTGGCTAAACCAACTTTGCTCCCACCATTTTGACTGACGCGCGCACTCCTGGGTGCGCCAGAGCATGAACTGACTCAAACACTGGGCGGCGCCAAGCAACTGGGACCACCGGGCGCGGGCGTCCCGTGGAGACGTTGCAGATTGGTGGGGGGGAGGGGGCTTTTGTCTTGCAGTCCGAGTCCATGGTCCTCAACCGGAAAAAGGCGGATTGTCCTCTCCGGGTTGGGGACAGGCTTCTGCCCCAAGTGGAGGAGTTTAAGTATCTTGGGGTCTTGCTCATGAGTGAGGGGAAAATGGAGCGAGAGATCGACAGACGGATTGGAGCAGCATCTGCAGTGATGCGGACGTTGTACCGGTCTGTTGTGGTGAAGAGGGAGCTGAGTTCTAAGGAAAAGCTGTCGATTTGCCAGTCAATCTACGTTCCTACTCTCACCTATGGTCATGAGCTTTGGGTAATGACCGAAAGAACGAGATCGCGGATACAAGCGGCTGAAATGAGCTTTCTCCATAGGATTGCTGGACTCACCCTCAGAGAGAGGGTGAGGAGCTCAGTCATCCGGGAGAGGCTCAGAGTAGAACCGCTGCTCCTCCACATTGAAAAGAGTCAGTTGAGGTGGTATGGGCATCTGATTAGGATGCCTCCTGGACGCCTCCCACTTGAGGTGTTTCAGGCGCGTCCCACTGGGAGGAGACCCCGGCGCAGACCAAGGACTCGGTGGAGAGACTGTCTCCCAGCTGGTCTGGGAACGCCTTGGTATCCCCTCTGAAGAGCTGGAGCAGGTGGCTGGGGAGAGGGAAGTCTGGGCTTCTCTGCTTGAACTGCTGCCTCCACGACCTGGACCTCCGGAAAAGCGGTAGAAGATGGATGGATGGATGTTGTCTTGCAGTACTCTGCTCTCCAGCCTTAACCCTGTTGGTCCAGACTGGAGTGCACACACGTCCGCATCGCCAATCTGCTCTGTGGTCATGGCTGTAAAATCTATCCCTACGCAGACTGGGGCCACTACTGCGCGCGAGAGGCAGTCCGCCACCACATTCAGTTTACCTGCCACATGCTGAATATCGGTCGTAAACTCCGAGATCGCGGACCACTATTATGACTGGTGCCTAGCGGCTGCCCCGGCCTTGGATGCGCTCTGCAGAGCGTGCCCAAATGCCAAGTCACGTTTCGTTACCTTGTATATACATGTGTAATGACAAAGTTGAATCTCATCTCATCTCAACTGTCTCTGCTGCCGGCCCGACCATGGTTCTGAAACCTTGGCCATCGCGTACGTTAGCGGCTTGTGGTCCACAAATGCAGTGAAGCTGCACCCGTCCAGCCAGAACTGGAAGTGGCGTATGGCCAGGTGGAGAGCCAGCAACTCTGTCGAACGCGCTGTATTTACGCTCACTGTCGCGCAAAGCCCTGCTGAAAAAAGCGAGCGGCTGCCAAGAACCGGTGACACGTTGCTCCATGACGGCCCCTATGGCCACTTCCGAGGCGTTGGTAGTGAGCGCTATCCGGGCCGCTGGGTCCGGGTGCGCCACCAGTGCGGCGTTTGCCAGGGCTGTTTTAACCTCAGAGAATGCCTGCTCCCGCTCCGGAGTCCATTCGACTCTGTCCGTGGGCTTCCGTTTCTTGAGCGCAGCGTACAATGACTGCATGAGCTGAGCTGCGCGGGAAAGGAACCGGTTATAAAAAATTAACCATCCCCAAAAACTCTTGCAGCACCCTGACCGTCTGAGGCCGGGGAAAACTCGCCACGGTGCGCACCTTGTCGGGCAAGGGTATCGCTCCCTCTGGTAAGATGCGGTGCCCCAAAAAGTCAATACCCGTCACACCGAACTGGCATTTCGCCGGGTTGATTATTAACCCGTGCTCTTCCAACCTCCGGAAAACAGTCCTGAGGTGGGTTACGTGTTATCCTGGTCACCAGCGTGTCCGAGGACTATCATCCAGGTAGACAAACACAAACGACAGATCGCGCAACACCGCATCCATCATGCGTTGGAATGTCTGTGCCACGCCTTTTAATCCGAAGGGCATGCGTAAAAACTCAAACAAGCCAAACGGAGTTATTACCGCTGTTTTGGGTATGTCCTCTGAGCGCACCAGGACCTGGTGGTAACCGCGGAGCAAGTCTATTTTAGAAAAAATGCGTGCCCCGGCGAGGTGAACGGAAAAATCCTGAATATGGGGAATCGGGTAGCGGTCAGGACCATGTGTAGTGGGGATGCCCATGGGCTGTTTGAGTGCCTGATGATCAGGTTGGGGTTCAGGTTACTTTATTTGTACCCGTAGGTAGATTTGTTTTGCAGTCTGGTGACATCCATATTTACAAGCCACAAATTACATTCAACATAGACACAAACACAGGCACACATGAAATTGACTATAAACATGATAAAAATACTCAAGGCTCCATCAATCAGGGTATAAAAAGACAGAGATGAGAGAAAAACCAGAGGTAAGAGAGAAGAGTCATATTAAAAGTTAAAAACTAGTCAAAGAGGTTAAAAACTCAAAGGTCTAAAACTCAATAAAATATTTAGAATCCAAGTAACATCCTACAAAAATAAGTAAATATAAAATGGAGTTAATAAATAGGTACCTAAATTATGTGCAATATATTGTTACAACTTGTTCAACTCTTTGACAGCAGCAGGAACAAAGCTGTTTTTGTAGCGCTGGGTTTTACTTTTGGGGACAGCAAACCTCCGTCTGGAGGGAAGAAGCTGAAAGTTGCAGTGCAAAGGGTGGGAGTCATCATTTAAAATGGAGGTAGCCATCCTCTGTACTTGTCTGGTGTGCAGGGATGTCAGGCTCAGCTGTGACTCACCAAGCAAACAACTGGACCATCTAACTACCTGATCCAAGGATTTCCTCTGTTTCAGTTTTATCTGACCAAACCATGACACTAAAGAAAAGGATAAAACGGATTCAATAAAAGCCCGATAAAACATTGTCATTATGGTTCGGTCAATTTGGAAGCGTGCAAGTTTTCTCAAGCAATGCAAATGCTGCTGACCCTTTTTGCACACCCTTTCACAGTTCTCTTCAAAGTTTAAATTACTATTAATAATCGTCCCAAGATATTTGTAGGATTGTACACATTTGGTGGTCTGGCCTTTTAGTACGGTGACTTTGTGCCTGGGAGTTTTCCTCCTAAAGTCAAAAATCATGTCTTTAGTTTTTGTCGTATTCAGCTGCAGGTAGGAATCCTCACACCAGTGAACAAAATCAACTACTGGGCCGTGGCCACTCTCACCATCCTGGAGGAGACTGACAATAACTGAATCATCAGCATACTGTGTCTGTTGTCATGTCTGCTCCGACACATGTTTGTGTACAGGATGAGTAGTGGTGACAACACACACCCCTGAGGAGAGCCAGTAGAAGAGCACTTTAGGTCAGACAATGTACCATTGACCCTTACTCTCTGCGTCCTGTTGGTTAAGAAATCCAGAATCCAACCCACCAGATTATTGCTCAAATCAAATTGCTGCAGGAGCCTTTCAACTAAGATATGAGGTTGGATTGTATTAAAGGCGGAGGAAAAGTCTACAAATAAAAGCCTGACATGTGTCCCATTAAAATCCAGATGTTTAAAAAGCATGTTAAACAGAGTGACAGTGGCATCCTCCACTCCTCTGTGAGGTCTATAGGCAAATTGCAGAGGATCCAATGCATGCTCAGTCTGCTTTAGGACCTCACATCTATCAGTTTTTCAAAAATTTTCATTAAAATTGAAGTCAAAGCAACTGGTCTAAAGTCGTTTACCGTTTTAGGACAGCTGGATTTTGGAACGAGAACAACCACGGCTTCTTTCCAGATCTTAGGCACATGTTGTGTCTGTAAGGACTTATTGAAAATGTAGTGAAATATAGGACTCAGTTCATGTGCACAGGACTTTACCAAGCGCCCACATATATTATCAGGGCCCTGACTTTTGTTCACTTTTACAGCACAGAACTCCCTTTTAACATCCTGCACCTCAATATTAAAGTGCTGATTGTCTTTGAGTTTCTGTTTCAAATCTTGGGTTTCAGTGCTAAAATCAAAGGAGTCAAAACAACCATAAAAACAATTAAGAGCATTAGCCAGCTCTGTGTCTGAATTAAAACCATGTAAAAACACACGATTACTGTGCTCTGTGCTCTGAAGGCCTGCAATAGTTTTCATACTGGCCCAGGTTGAACCAAGTTTCTTTGTTGCCATCTTGCTTTCCAATTCTGATTTATAATTCTGTTTTGCTCTTAAAATTTCGGATTTCAGCTCTTTTGTGGCAACCTGTAGCTCAGAAACAGACCCCTGTTTAAAGGCAAGTGCTTTCCTCTGTAAGCAGGATTTAACTGATTTTGTAACCCATGGCTTGTTGTTGGGATATATTTTGACACGGTTACATGGAACGATCTTATTTTTACAGAAAGCCATGTATGAGCATGTGACGTCTACCAAAGAGTCCAATGAGTCCAAAGAGTCCACCACTCCAATACCGGAGTGGTGGCTCAGTTGGTAGAGCATCCGCCCCACACCCGGGAGGCAGGGGTTCAAATCCCGGCCGGGTCATGCCGAAGACCATATAAAAGTGGAACTTCCTGCCGTCCAGCTTGGTGCTCAGCAAAAATGGAATGGAGGAGGGAAATTTGTGGCGGCGCCTTGCATGGCAGCGGCCCTCTGATTCTACACTTGGGGTGTGTGCCATTAACACAGTAGATAGGTAAAGCACAATCTCATTCTACTGTACATGATTGGTTGTACAGTTGAATGACAATAAAGGGTGATTTAATTTAAATCATCCCCGCAGGCCAGTGTGAACATCTCCCAGTCTGTACAGTCAAAGCATTCCTGGAGGCTGTGCACTGAATCCTCTGTCCACACATCAATGTCTCTCGTCTCTACCTTGCCTCTTCTGAAAGCAGTTTTATATGTGGGCAGCAAATGTACACAGTTGTGATCTGAGGATCCTACAGGAGGAAGGGGGAGTGATTTATAGGCCCTCTCTATGGATCCATAGCACAGGTCCAATGTCTTTTTTCGCCTGGTTGGGCAGGAGACATACTGATAAGTTTTTAAGTGTCTTCTTTAAAGAAACATGGTTAAAATCCACGGAAACATGGTTAAAATCCCCAAGAATGAAGTTTGGCGCCTCTGGAGAAATTGATTGCAGGTGCTGGATCACATCAAAGATTGTACTGCAGGCGGAGTCAGCATCTGCCCTCGGGTGAATGTGCACAGTTGTGATGAAAAGCTGAGGGAACTCGCGAGGCAAATAAAAGGGGCGTAGTGACACAGACAGCAGCTCCACATCGGGTGTACAGATGCGCTCTCTGACCGTGACAGATGTGCAGTACTGCTTATTAATGTATAAACATACGCCGCCCCCCTGACGTTTCCCCGTTACCTCTTCCTGCCGATCCGAGCGCAGCGGGGCTCCAAAGCCGTCAATCCACAGGTCTGCATCTCGGTCATGCGCATTAAGCCAAGATTCGGTGAAGGCCATGACGCAGCAGTTCTTAAAGTCCTTCTGGTTGCGTACATTCCCTTGAATTTCATCCACCTTGTTTCTGAGATTGTACATTCCCAAAAATCATAGAAGGAAGAGGAATGTTACCAAACTGACGTCTTCTCAGGCGCAATTTCACTCCTCCACGTTTTCCGCGTTTTTTTCTTCCGTCTCTCTTCACCGCTGTGTCCATGAACGTCTCTCAAAATAAAGTCCGGTGGGACTTCCGGGAAGATGGCGGAGAGACATAACGCTTAAACAGAGAGCTCTCCCTAGTCGGATTAAAAATCTCTGGTAAATGGCCAACTCGACATAAATGGATCAATAAACCAAGGGATGAAAACACGAAGAAGCCGGGCACACGGACAAAAGCAGGGTAAAACTAAAGAATCCCTCTTCAACAACGCAGGAGAAATCGCTGAACACGAGGCCCAAAAAAACGAGGTGACTACAGCAGAGAAAATGGAGGATGCCAAACTCGATATTATGAACACTGGCTTCGCCAGTATAAGTAAAGACATAAAAGACTTCAAGCGACAACTCCAACAGGATTTAACGGCTCTTAAGGAAGAACTGAAAAAAGAGATGAAGGAGGAAATTATGGGTCTCCGAAAAGAAATGGAACGCAAGCTAGCTTAAACCATGGAGGAACTGCGCACTCAACGGGTGTGTATGGCAGAAGCACAGGCTCGAATATCAGATTTGGAAGACTGGAAGACCGAGGCAAGCGAGCAGCTGCAGACCCTGACGGCACACAGAGGATGCAGGAAAAAAATAACCGACCTGGAGAGCAGGTCCAGGCGGAGCAATATAAGCATCTTCGGGATTCCGGAGGGCATTGAAGGCAACTCGATGACGAAATCCATGGATCAATTCTTAAAAAAAGAGCTTGAGCTGCCCAATGAAACAGACCTGCAGATCCAACAAGCGCACAGAGCCTTGACACAGAACCCGAATCCAAACTCTACACCCAGGTCAGTTGTGGTAAACTTTCTAAAATACGACGTAAAGGAAAGAATCCTGACACAAGCGTGGAAAAAAAAGATACGAGTCTGCGACAGATATTCTTTGACCATGACTACCCGACAGAAATTGTGCAGCAGCGAAAGAAATATGCCAACATTAAAAAAAATGCTGAAAGAGAAAAAAATTAATTCCAAACGCCACTAACAAAGATGAGAATTCATTGGGAGGATGGCGTGAAAACCTACAACACGGCCAGAGAGGCAGCGCGGGACATGACGGAGCGAGGCTTTGTGGTGAGCTTACCGGAGGAAGCGGCTGGAGCAGCGGCGGCACGGAACGCATCGCGACAGCCGGAGTGGAGGCGAGTGAGTGGCAGAGGGCGGGAGACGGACGTGGCGCACCGGGCCCAAGAAAAACTGCAAGGCTTTCAACGGAAAGCCTAGATTATAACAAAGATTAAGAAGGACACAGAAGAAATGAAGGCCAAGAAGACGAGGTAAAAGAGAAATAAACAGCTAGGAGAGGTTTAAGTGATTTTGTTGGACATTTCTAGACTAATGACTATTATTTGGATAGTAACTACAGGTCTAGGGAGGGCCCCTCACTCGGTGAGGACAATCCCTCCACCCACCAACAGGGACCAGTGGGCAGAAGAAAGGCCCAAAGTACGGAGGTCGAGATTCGTTAATGTGTTTTTGTACAAATATGTGTTAGTTTTGTTGTTAAAGGGGTTAGGAGCACAAGTTAAAAAAATGGAAAAACATGAATATGGTTAAAAATCTTAAGATAATGACATTAAACGTGAATGGTCTGAACTCGCCTGTTAAAAGGGAAAGAATAATAACAAAATTCAAGAAGGAAAAAGCCGAAATTATATTTATGCATGAGAAACTAAAGGGATTTGGCTATAAGAACTCCTACTACAGTTCATTTAAGGGAGGAACTAAAAGGGGGGTTATGATACTAATTTCAAATAAAACACAATTTGAATGTGAATAAGAAATCCAGGATAAAGAAGGCAGATATGTAATAATAAAGGGAAGAATAGATGGTATGCAGATCACATTAGTGAACATCTATGCCCCCCCAGAAAGTGACAAGGGTTTTTTTCAACAACTGTTTGATCTCATAGCAACACACAGTGAAGGAGTCCTAATTTGTGGAGGAGACTTAAATGCCGTCATGGATCATGAAGTTGACACAAGTGTTAAGAAGACAAAAAAAACATGTAACAAAGTTCATAAGAACCTCACTGGTAGAAATGGGTATGGTAGACATATGGAGGGACCTGCACCCACTCGAAAAAGACTATACACATTATTCAACAGTCCATAAAGTACACTTTAGAATAGATTACTTCCTTATGAATGAAGGTGACAGACACAGGGTGAGAAATTGTCGGATTGGAGGGGCAGAAATATCAGATCATAATCCTATATACATGGAAATATATTTAAACAAAAGACAAACATGGAAACTTAATGTAGGACTATTAAATGATGAGAAAATGAAAGAAAGAATAAAGGTAAACATAAATGAGTATATCGAGGAGAATGATAATGGAGAAGTGGACCCTATGGCTTTAGTGCATCCCATAGGGATGCACTAAAAGCCGTGTTAAGAGGTAAATTAATTGTTGAATCAGGAAAAGAAAAAAGTCTAAACTGGAATCATATGAACAAAGATGTGAGAGACTGAGGGAATTAGAACGTAAATATCAAAGCACAAATGACCCAAAAATATATCAAGAAATTAAGGAAGAAAAAATAAAGATACTAAATACAAACAGATGAAATTGAAAGGAAAAATAGATATTTAAAACAAAAATATTATGAAACAGGGCCAAAGGCCACAAAACTGCTGGCAAAACGGTTAAGAAAACAACAAACAGTGAATATTGTATATAAGATTAAGGACCCCATCACAAATAAAACCAGTTACCCCAGAAAACATCGAAGAAATATTCTATAAATTCTATCAAGAACTATACTCGCAACCTGAAGAGACAAATGTTAAGGATATTAAAAAATTTCTAAGCACATTGGACTTGCCATCAATGGGAAACCAACAAAATGAAAAGCTAACAGCAGAAATAACACAAGAGATTAAAGATGTGATTAAGTCACTTAAAAACGGTAACTCACCAGGTAGTGATGGATACCCCTCTGAGTTTTATAAACTGTTTATAGAAGAACTCATGCCACAGCTCCTAAAGTAATTTAATTGGACATTAAACGACAACAAAATACCTCCATCATGGAACAAAGCCATTATTTCAGTTATTTTTCCTTTTTTTTTTTTTTTTTTTTTTTTTTTTAAAGCCAGGAAAAGAGAGGGAACAATGCGGAAACTATAGGCCAATCTCTTTATTAAATGTGGATTGTAAAATATATACAACAATTATCTGTAAACGAATAAAGACATTCTTGACGGAATTGATAGAGGATGATCAAAATGGTTTCACAGAGGGACGCCAAACACATGATAATATCAGGAGAACAATACATATAATTAATCAAATACATAAAGAAAAGAAAAGTGCAGTAATAATGAGTTTAGACGCAGAAAAAGCATTTGATAGGGTTAATTGGATGTTCCTATATAATGTGCTGGAACGCTTTGGATTTAACGAAAAATCAGTACAATGCATAAAGACACTATCAAAAACCTGTGGCAAGAATCAAGATAAACGGTAGCTTAACAGACAAAGTAAATATACAAAGATCAACTAGGCAGGGATGCTGCCTATTGCCCACCTTGTTTGCTCTGTTCATAGAGCCACTGGCTCAAGCGATGCGACAAAACAAGAAATTAAAAGGTGTAACAATAAAGGGAGCGGAACACAAGATTGGGCTATTTGCAGACGATATTATAGTTTACCTTGAACAACCAGATGAATCAATAATGGAAATGATGGACTTGATAGAAAATTTTGGAAAATTATCAGGATACAAGATAAACATAACAAAAACAAATACTGACATTCCACTATAACCCTTTAAACCAGATAACTGATAAGATCAAACTAAACTGGAAACAAAAAATAAAATACCTTGGAGTGAACATACCTAAAGATTTAAGCAAAATCTATAAAGCAAACTGATAGGTTAGAACAAGAAATAAAAAAAGATATTGATAGATGGTCAATCTTAAATATGGATCTGAATTCAAAAATTAAGACAGTCAAAATCAGCATACAACCTAGATTACTTTACCTCTTCCAGGCTCTACCAACAGAGATTCCTGGTGCCCAGTTCTCAAAGTGGGACAGGATGATATCGAGATTTGTTTGGGGAGGTAAAAAGCCAAGAGTGAAATATAAAACTCTACAATTACCAAAAGAGAAAGGAGGCATGGGTCTACCGAGTCTAAAGGAATATTACTACTCAGCACAAATAAGATATATCATATGTTGGTGCGACGGAGGATATGAGGCAAAATGGAAAGAAATGGAAAAGGAAATTGAGGGACTCCCAGTACAAAGCATAATAGGAGATAAGGATGCATATAAGCAAATCAAACAAATAGACCCAATCACTAAATTTACTTTGGAACTGTGGTATAAAATAGTACAAAAGTATAATATAAAGGAGGACATAACTATTGAAATGGGTAGCATTTGACAGTCAGTTTGAACCGGCAAAGCAAGATAGGGGATACAAAAATCTGGTGAACAAGGGAATCACAGCATGGGGCAATATCGGAAAAAAAGACTTCAGGAGTTTTGTAAACATGAGAAGAAAATTTAAACTAGAAAAATGTGAATTCTTCAGATATCTGCAGATGAGAGATTACTATATGAGGAAGATTAGGCATAACCTCCACACAGATGTGAGCGAGATTATACAATTTATTTTAAGCTCATATGCAGGAAATAAAATAAGAATTATTTCAAAGCTATATCAGAAACTTACGGCAAACAAACATTCAAGTAACTATATAAAGGAGAAATGGGAGAGCTAAATTTAAACATAACAGAAGAAAACTGGCAAGAAATATGGAAAACGCAACACACATCAACAAGTTCAAGGACATGGAGGGAATTTGAATGGAAAAACCTGATTCGCTATTTCATTACACCACAGATTCAAAGAAAATATACAAATACCCAATATATATGCTAGAGGGGCTGTGGGGCTCAAAATGCAGACCACTCACATACTGTATGTTTTGGAAATGCTGCAAAATCTCATCATTCTGGAACTCTATACATGTGACAATACAGAGGATATTAGGATATGTAATATATATATAAATTGGTATATAATATACCAATGAACTGTAACTTGATGTATTTATGTGATCTTAAGAGACAATGTAATACAGGCTGAGGACAGATATCTAGTTAAAATCTTGCTGATTGCATGTAAAAAAAAAAAAAAACAATCACAAGAAAATGGCGATCAGAAGTTCTTCCTGACCAAGAGCAATGGATTGACATTGCTGAGGATATACACTACCGTTCAAAAGTTTGGGGTCACTTAGAAATTTCCTTATTTTTGAAAGAAAAGCACTTTTTTTCAATGAAGATAACTTTAAACTAATCAGAAATACACTCTATACATTGCTAATCTGGTAAATGACTATTCTAGCTGCAAATGTCTGGTTTTTGGTGCAATATCTACATAGGTGTATAGAGGCCCATTTCCAGCAACTATCACTCCAGTGTTCTAATGGTACAATGTGTTTGCTCATTGCGTCAGAAGGCTAATGGATGATTAGAAATCCCTTGTGCAATCATGTTAGGACTGCAATGCTGTAATTGCTGCAAATGGAGGATTCTTTGACGAAAGCAAAGTTTGAAGGAAAAAATTATTTCAAATACAAATCATTATTTCTGACCTTGTCAATGTCTTGACTATATTTTCTATTCATTTTACAACTCATGGTGGTAAATAAGTGTGACTTTTCATGGAAAACAAAAAATAATTGTCTGGGTGACCCCAAACTTTTGAACGGTAGTGTACGTTTAATGGAAAAACTAACATATCGACAAAGAATGCAAGGACAATATGAAAAAAAAAATGGTGGAAATGGACACACTACAAAGTGTAACAACGAGACAGAAATTGAAAGAATAACCAAAGACACTGGAAAAACCAGAAGAATTAAGAGATGGAAACTAAAAACTTGATGCTCCAACATTTGTCCCCCCCTTTTTCTTTTTTTTTCTTCCTCTAGCTCATTTTTTTTAAATATAGACTGTGATCTGAATGTAATATGTATGACGAAAAATGAAAAAAAATCAAAGTTACAAAAAAAAAAAGTCCGGCAGTTGCGGCTTAGGCTCAATCACAGCCGCTGCATCAACCGTGTTTAAATGCAGCAACATGTCCCTGGAATAATGTATCCTGCCCGCCATGATGCCGAACGCGTTTACTTCAGAGACAAAGAGCCGGAGGACAAGTAGCAGCAGTGCAAAAAAGGGGAGGTAGTCCATGTTGATGGAACCAGTGAGCTCTTCACCATACAGTACACAAACATTCCAGGACAGAAACGACACGAATATCGTAAAAACACATTAAAGTGCATAAAACAAGACACACAGATGACATACTTTTTCACCAGCTGCCGGTCGCTGCGTGTGCATGCGCTCAGAGTGCCCAGATGCCCAACCTTTCCAAGTTGGCAAACTCCTCTCGCGCTATGGCCAGTTTAGCTGCGTCCAGGCACCGAGGTCGTGTGAAAACGGGTGGCCCAGTGGTGTGTTCCACCCCGTGTTTAGTGATGGCCGCCGAAAACGTTGGGACCATGAGTGCTGGGAACTGAGTGAGCAGTGTGTGGAACTTACCGCTTGGAGCTGTGACATTGGCTAGTGTTGTTGGCCCGGCCCCTCGAGCTGTACAAGGGAGAGAATCAAGACAATGCATTGCAAAGACATTGAAGGTTAAAATGGCGGCGGCGCGCATGGACGCAGCGGCCCCTCTTGGCATCAGCGAGTGTGAGAGTTTTGAGTGTTTTGATCATCCCAGACGTACATTCTGCAAAACTTACAACCGTGAGACCTTATTAAACATCAAGGTACTGCACGCTGCAAGAATCGCGGCGCTCGGTTGTGATTTGGACATTCTACGCCAGCATGGAATTCTGGCGGAGTCCCCGCTGGAAGCTACCCGAGAGAGGAGGAAGCGCAGACGGTGTGAACGTAGGCAAAAGTAATAATATTAATATTTATATATTTACATATTTATTCCACCTAGCTGCAATGCTCCGTACTGTGGGTGTTTATATATCTACATATTTATTTCATCTAGCTACAATGCTCCGCACTGTGTGTTTATATACTCATATTTATTCCATCCAGCTACAATGCTCTGCACTGTGTGTCTGTGTGTGTGTATATATATATATATATATTTATAGTAATATGTACATATGTATATTAGCTGCTCTTGCTTGCTTGCTTGCTTTTTTTCTTGCCTTCTGATTGTTGCTCTGAGTGTTGCTATCCCTGTGCTGTTGCAATCCTGGAATTTCCCTGTTGTGGGACTAATAAAGGCTTATCTTATCTTATCTTAAAAGCGTGGAAAAAGGGCCAGGATCCATGCTAGGCTAAAGGCTAACCCCTCCAGACGAGCTGTACCATCGCTCCTTCTCTCTAACGTCCACTCCCTCGACAACAAGCTGGACGAGCTGCGTCTGCTGAGAGAAACCCGGAGAGAGTGGAGGGACTGCTGTGTGCTTGTGTTCACGGAGACTTGGCTCCACGACAACATCCCTGATGAGGCCATTCAACTGGAAGATATGGCGATGTTCCATGCCGACAGAGTAACGGCGAGCTCCGGTAAGAGCCGTGGGGGGGGGGGGGGGGGGCTATGCATCTGTTAACAAGAACTGGTGCGTTAATGCCACATTAGTGTCTAAACACTGCTCTCCGTTGGCGGAGTTCCTTATTGTAAATTGGCGGCCATATTATTTGCCTAGGGAATTCAGCAACGTGTTTGTAGCGGCTGTTTACATAGTGCCGAGCGCTAACACTAATGCTAATGCTAAGAAGGCACTCGGGGAACTGCACGATGCGATTAGTGAAATCCAAACTTCCGGACAGTGTTGTGGTGGTTGTGGGGGATTTTAACCACACCAGCTTAAAGACTGTGCTCCCCAAGTTTAAACAATGTGTAGACTTTAAGACCAGAGGAGAGAATATGTTGGACATTGTGTACACAAACACAGATGCTTATAAGGCGATACTTCGCCCCCACCTCGGCCTTTCTGACCACATATCCGTGATGCTGGTGCCTGTCTACAAACCTTTATTGAAACGCAGCAGGCCAGCAGTGAAACAAATCAGGATTTGGCCAGAGAGTGCAACCTCTGCACTGAAAGACTGTTTTCTGCACACAGACTGGGAGGTTTTCAAAATAGCAGCCTCCCAGGAAGACAAGACAGATGTGAAGGAGTATGCTGAAACGGTCACCAGCTACATCGCAAAGTGCACAGAGGATGTCACTACAGTGAAGACCATCACTATGCGGGGTAACCATAAGCCCTGGATGACTGCAGAGGTGCGCTCGCTGCTTACAGCCAGAGGTGCAGCCTTCAGAGCGAAGGACAGGATTGCTCTCCGCTCAGCCAAGTCTGCACTCTCAAAGGGAATTAAGGCGGTGAAGCGCGCCTATGCGGAGAAAATCCAGGGACACCTCTGTGACACTAGGAACACCAAGCAGATGTGGCAGGGAGTTCGGACACTGACGGGCTATAAGTCTAGGCAGGGGGTCGATGATGAAGATGCTTCGCTTCCAGACAGGCTCAACGACTTCTTTGCATATTTTGAAGCATCTAACCGGAAAACCAGAGGGAGGGCTGGCCCACCCCCACCATCGGTTGGACCAGCTTTTACCATCTACACAGCGGACACACGGAGGACCCTAACCAGAGTCAACCCACGTAAAGCTGCAGGTCCGGACAACATCCCGGGACGTGTACTCCGAGACCACGCGAGCGAGTTGGCGGATGTCCTACTGACATTTATAACATCTCCCTGAGTCAGGCCATTGTTCCCAGATGCTTCAAGACCTCTATCATTGTACCGGTGGCAAAGAAACCAGTTGTGTCCTGTTTGAATGACTATCGTCCTGTTGCATTGACACCAATTGTGATGAAGTGTTTTGAACGGCTTGTCAAACCACACATTACAGCGTGCCTCCCTGCATCACACGACCCGCTCCAGTTTGCATATCGTTCAAACCGCTCCACGGAGGATGCTATAGTCACCACCCTACACTCTGTCATCACCCACCTGGACCAGAAAGACACCTACGCCAGACTCCTGTACATTGATTTCAGTTCAGCATTCAACACCATTATTCCCCAGAGACTGATGGAGAAATTACTCCTTCTTGGTCTGAACACCACCACATGTCTCTGGATCCTGGATTTCCTGACTGAGAGACCTCAGTCTGTCTGGGTTGGAAACAACATCTCCAACTCCATCACGCTGAACACCAGATCCCCTCAAGGCTGCGTACTCAGTCCACTGTTGTTTACACTTCTAACACATGACTGTGTATCCAGACATGAGGGGAACCAGATTAAGTTTGCAGACGACACCACGGTGGTGGGACTTATTCAGAGGGATGAGGAATCAATGTACAGGGAAGAAGTGAGAGACCTGGAGGGCTGGTGCAGGGAGAACAATCTGGTGCTCAACGTGGACAAAACGAAGGAGATGATTATCGACTTCCGGCGGTCACAGCCTGAACACGTCCCCCTCAGCATCGGCGGCCATTTAGTGGAGAGAGTGGAGAACATCAAGTTCCTCGGAGTGCAGATCTCGTAGGACCTGACCTGGAGCAAGAATTCCTTGGGGATCAGGAAGCGGGCTCAGCAGAGACTGCACTTCTTGAGGAAACTCAAACAGGGGTCTCTCCCCATCTGCATCCTCAGGACCTTCTACAGAGGTGTGGTGGAGAGTGTTCTGACGTACTGCATTGCTACATGGTACTCCAGCTGCAGTATGTCAGACAAAAAAGCCCTGCAGAGGATAGTCAAGGGAGCTGAGAGGGTAATTGGAGTCTCCCTCCCCTCTGTCCAAGAACTTTTTCAGAACCGTTGTAGGAGTAGGGCACTGAACATTGTCAAGGACCGTTCTCACCCTCTGCATAAACACTTTGAACTTCTGCCATCTGGTAAACGATTCCGGAGCATCAGAGGCAGAACCACCAGACTGATCAACAGCTTCCTTCCACAAACTGTCAGGATGCTGAACAGTTGACCCGGAATCTCTCATACACACTACTGCATCTACGGACATTATGTATATTATTTGTATATTATAGTTAGTTTTTCCCAAGTATGTCTCAGGGATGTGTGAATGGATGGGGGGGTGGGGATGGGGTGGGGGGGTGAAGATATGTGAGTGTGTCTTAAATCATGCTGCTTCTATTTATATGGATGCCGAGAGAAACGCAAGTTCATTTTGCCTGCACTACAGTTGTATGTACAGCAATATGACAATAAAGTTTGATTTGATTAACCAGGCGTCTGTTAGCAACATCGACTAGCAACCCGTGTGCACACAGAAAATCAGCTCCCAAGATTGGGAAACTGCATGCCGCTATGACAAATGTCAACTTGTACATACGTCCGTGTAGGGATACAGTGTCCTCTCACCAAAAGTCCTAATGTCCAAGCCGTTTGCGGCTATCAGCTCAGGGCCGCTTGCTCCCACTAGCCGGTTGGCGTAGGATGGCAGGATGAGGCTCTTTTGGGAGCCGGTGTCTACGAGGAACAGTCTCCCCGGGCGCGAGTCCGTCACGTAGAGCAGCGTGTTTTCTTCACCGGCAGTCGTAGCTGCTACTGACCGCCAGCCTTGGCGTTTCCCGAACGCTTGAATTGGCACGGTGGCACACATCTGCATGCGTTCTCTCCAAAACGGCAGTGGCAGGAGCAGAGCGTGTTTCTCTGGCGCCTTCTGGCCCCCGCTGCTGCTGCCATCGCCGGCTCCTCGCCTCCGCTGGTCATCTTGCTGGGTTCCGACACCGCCGCGTTCACTGTGAGGGCTCTGGTGGTGAGGGTGATCTGATCTGCCTCCTGGGCTAGCGCACGGCAGTCGCGTGCGGCCAGCAACGGCGAGTTGGCCAGGACTGCTCTTGCCTCTGCTGGGAGATTCCGGAGGAAAAGGTGGACAAACAGAAAATGCCCGTCGTCCGTGCCCATCAACGCCAACATCTTCTCCATCAGTTCGACCGCCGACCCATCTCCTAACTCGGAGCTCCTCAGGAGCCTCTCTGCTCTCTCACAGTCCGAGAGTGTGTAGCGCCGGGTCAGGGCGGCCTTGAGAGCCCCGTATTTATCGTGGGCTGGAGGCTGTTGGAGCAGGCTCGCTACTTTCTGAGTCGTGCGAGCGTCCAGCGCTGCGATCACATAGTAATATCTGGTGTCATCTGCCGTTATTCCCCGGAGGGCGAACTGAGCCTCGGTGTGAAGGAACCAAGACCGTGGGTCGTACAGCCAAAAGTCCGGTAGTTTGACCGAAACAGCTCACGCGTTGCTGGGGCTTTCCACCGGGCCGTCTCTGGGATGCTTGCCGCGTTGCTGGGGCTTCCCGTCCGGGCAGACTCTGGGGTTCTTGCCTCGTGTTCCATAATTCGTCAAGGGTCACCAGTGTGGAGAGTGCAAATAAAGGAACCAGACTTACACGACAGATGAACTTTATTTCTCTCTCTCATTTCAATCATGCACAGAAAAAGAATTACTCAATACACCAGGGTCTCTACTTTTATACCACTCCATTCCTTTCCCTCTGTTGCCTGAAATCTTGCATTACAATTCACACATTCACCCCTTACTGTCTCCACAGCTACTCCATCCTGCTGCATTACCATCTTTTCCCATTACAATACATACTGTCCTTCTCCGTTAAATCCCCCATGCTCTGCCGGCAGAGGGAATATTCCCCTCCCCTCTGCTTCCAGTCTGAAATGAATATCCCAGCGTGGGTTCCCTACAGTGTACTTGATTGTTAGCGCCACATACTCCATGCTTTAGTTTTTGTGTGTTAATGTTCTTGTCTTTTTTTATGTTAATAAATGTGCGAACTCAGAGCGTTTAGTGTCCTACTTTTGCCCGTGAAACGGGAGATTCATGACAGAAGGACACGACCACCTGGACACCAGCCTCTGTGGGATAAGCAATTTTTCTTTTCCTGTGATTACATTTTTCCCTTTGTTGTCATCATATGCCTGCTGAGATGTCAGCAAGCGAAAGACAGTTTTCACGACAGTTGGGGTGGGAGCGCTGCGCTGCGCTCTGGGAAATGGATGGATCTATTGCCGCCGCTCGTGTATCTCCCACCTCAACAGACGCTCTTTTGAACTTAAGCCTGGCAAAGGCAGCAGTACAGCATCACCCTCGGCTTGTGCTGCATGCCGAAGGAAGGGTGAGGGATTTTCAGTTGGAGGATTTACAACAGGAGTATTGTGGAAGGAGCTCTGTCCATGAACCGAGGTCTGTGCCAGTGACGGGGCGTTCCTGGACCTCGGCCCCTCGGCTCCTCCCCAGCCCCGAGCTCCGGCATCCCGCCTCCGTCACCAGAGACCAGTACCTCTGCCTCTTTCCCAGGCAACATCAGTGATGGGCCTCGTCTGAGCCTCGTCTGATCCCACCGCAGCAGCAGGAACCATCAGGCGCTGGGAAAAAAGGCAGGTGGGTTGTCATTCCTTTTTCTTTCATAATGATATACCTTGCCTTATTCCCGGTGATGAGGCTCAGCTACAGCAGCCAAGTCTAGTTGAGACCTCTCCACCTGCGGCTGTTGTCTCACCTTCGCCTCCCTTTCCTGTGTGTTTCTTTGTGGCCTCCGAGAGTCCGTCACCCCTGGAAAGGAGCCGCCGGATGGTGGAGAAACCAGCTACCCTGGGAGTTCCTTCTCCAACCCTGCGGCCACGTCTGGGATGGGAGGGAAGTGCCACTTGTGCTCTGAATCCTGAGCTGACAGTTGGGTGTCCCCTGGATTCAGCGGCACGGGAGCCAGCGCCATCGGTGAGGTCACCTCCAATAGCAGCCATCCCGCCGGGAGATCCACCAGCGGGGGACGTCAGGCCTGAAGGCCGTTTGGCTGCACTAACCATCATGCCTGCTGCAGGGGTCCTCGCAGCAGAGTTGTCGGAGTCCTGGACGGTGGTGGAGCTAGAGTCCAGGCAAGAGCTCAGTTCTGTTTTAACATCTACAGATATTGAGAATTCTTGTCTGGCTCAGGGTGAGGAGAATCGGTTGCAGATGTCCTCTGCTCCTGAGCTCTCCTCACCGGGCTCCACTGCTGCCCATGATATCTCTCTGGTGTTTTTCCCTTTTCCTTCCCCTGAGGTGGCTGTTCCGAGTAGAGACACCCAGACGGAGAAGGTCGAGACACCCCAGCCTGGATCACCGGAGTCTTGGACGGCGGTGGAGCTTGAGCTCAGGCAAGATCTCTTTTTTGTTTTCACGTTATCTGTCTTAGAGAAATCTTGCCTGGCTCTTGGTGGGGAGGGCCAGGTGCAGCAGTCCACTGTGCCTGAGCTCTCCTCACCGGGCTCCACTGCTACCGGTGACTCTGACCCGGTGTCTGTGTTTTGTGTGTGTGAGCCTTCTCCCGAGATCTCCGTGGGTGCTGCTCCCCCTCCAGTTGAGGCCTCCATGGGTGCTGCTCCCCCTCCAGTCGAGGCCTCCGTGGGTGCTGCTCTCCCTCCAGTCAAGGTCTCTGCAGGTGCAGCTATGCCCCAGTCTGGGGCCACCATGGGTGCAGAGCCTCAGCCTGGGGCTCCATTGGTTGACCGCCTCCTTGGTCTGGAGCTTTCGCGGGTCAGCCTGGTCACCGTGGGTGCTACGCCCCAGTCTGGGGCCGCTGTGGGTGCTACGCCTCAGTCCAGGGCCGCCGTGGGTGCTATGCCTCAGCCCGAGGCCGCTGTGGGTGCCATGCCTCAGCCTAAGGTTGTCATGGACTCCCTGTCCTCACCGGAGGTTCCCATGGTGCAGACTCTTCCCTTGTCCAGCCTCCTCGCTGATTGACCACCACCATTGCTGGTCCCCACTGTTGGCCAGCAGTTTTTGTTGGAGGCCAATCTGCCACAGCACAGGTTCCGCCTTCCCCATGCTGATGACCAGGCGAGTCTCTGGAAGCCTGGGTTCCAGCTGCTGCTGCCTGGGAGGAGTATGTTGTGCTCGACGGACCGGTGGCTCATGTACTCTGGGAGGCCACCTGATGGGTTTCACCATCCGGTTGGGTGGCTCTGGTACTCCGGGCAGCCACCGGATGCATTCTGCCTTACGCTCCAGTGGTTTTGGGACTCTGGTAGGCCACCCAAACTGCCTTAGCCCCCGTCCCAGGTCCCTGGAATCTGGGCCACTGTAGTGTTCAGGTTGTGGATCTTAGTGTTTTCTTTCCATCTGTTTTTGTTGGTTGTTTTGTCTTGTTCCCTCCGTGCCTGGGCTCCCCCTCCTCCCAACTGGGGTGGCTTGTTTTTCTGGTTATTTCATGTTATAGGTTTTTCTTTTGATGCAATGTTTTTTTTCTGAGAGATCTTTTGTTGAAAATGCATAGTTCTCATTTACTCTTTGCCTATGAGATGTGGAATCCCTGCTAAGGACAACAAACAGTTTTAGTTTGCTTGTGTTGGGGGGGGGGGGGTCTTCTGTGTGTGTGTGGAATTGTTTTTTTGATGTTGCCCTGGGGTGTCTGGGTTCCACCCCTTGAGGGGGTGCACTGTCATGTTGCTGGGGCACGGGGGGAGTGCCCAATTTCTGGTCTAGTTTAGTGTTTTTCTGTCCGCTTGTTTCTTGTTTTCATATCTGTTGTATTTGGTTCCTGTTTTTTTTTTTTTTGTCATTTTGCATCTGTAGTATTGTTATGTACATTTTAGGTTCTGTTGTGTGCATCTTTATGATTTCCAGTTGTGTTTTCTTCTGACAGTGTTGTGCAGCTTCTGGCTGTCAAATTTTTCGGAGCTGCACAGCTGCTATTCATTTTGTTACTCATGGATCCACACCTGTGTCTAATTATGTACTGCTTATAAGGGCACGGTAAACCTCTGGGGTTTGTCGTGTCCTTCTTCCATGTGGACCCGTCCTCAGGAGCAGAGCTCTCGTCCCGAGTGGGCTTGGGTCCTGTTGTTGAGGAGAGTAGGAGTGCTCCGTCCAGGTATGTGTTTCCCTTATTTCCAGCCATGAGCCCCTGCAGCCTTCAGGAGTGCTCCGGGGGGATTCCGACCCTGGCTCGGTGTTCCTGGCTTCATGTCCCCCTGGACGTCGAACCCCACTCTCTTCCAGCATTTATTATTCTGTACTTGTTTGTTAGCGCCACACATGACGTGCTTTAATTTTTGTATGTTAATGTTCTTGTCTTTTTTTATATTAATAAATGTGCAAACTCACAGAGAGCATTTGGTGTCCTACTTTCGCCCATGAAACGGGCAATTTATGACAGTAATAACTGTTTATATATTAATATATTAAAAGTTAAATTCTTTATAGGTGCATAATGTCATGGATGGCCCTCACGAGCCATCATAAGATGCCACATATCACTGGTGAGTTTGCACAGTTTATTGAAGGAAAGAAAAGGGACAAAAATAATGAGCCACGGGAGGCTAAAACACACTCTATTACAGTCTATGACAAGGAGGAACAAAATCACAATGGAATAACTTGCAATAATAGATGAAGGGTTGTAAACGTCTGACCGAAGGGAAGCTTGGTGATGTCAGACGAGGGGTTTGTCCGACGAGACTGCCACACATTTCGCTCTCAGCTGCCCTCTTAAGTAGGGACAGCTGATGAGGCGAAATGCAGCTCAGCTGTCAGGCCTCTGTTCTGACAACCGGAAACCCCTCCGAGTGCTGTCACAATAAAAGCTGGGAGAGCCATAGGAGCACACACGTCAGCTGGGAGGAAAATACTGCATGGCCCGAGTGTGGACGAGATCGGCACTCGAACCACAACAGTACCTCCCCCCGAGGTGGCGACCTCCGGGCGCCGTATGACACCCAAGCCCCCCCCACCCCCTCCCCCCACCCCACCCAGGGTGGGAGGATGTGGGAGAGGTCTGGAGGGTGAGAACCAAAAAGAACAAAAAGCACTAAGACGAGGAACGGGAAAACACAGGGAACAAATGAAGCAATTACAGAGTATGGTAAGGGAAAAAACACAATACTCCATAAAGCAAGGGTGATGCATAGCACAGGGCAAAAAATGCAAACGACAGTTGGAGACCTCAAACTAAACACACAGGCCTATAAGCCTTAATGTGAAAAATACAAGTCATCCCTCAGACAGGGGAGAGGAGAAAAAAAACGCTAAACAGCGGTAAATACACAGATCAACCTAGAGCAAATGACAATAAACCTGAGTGACCTTAATATTTAACGGAAATAAGGAACACACGGAGATGACGGCAGGCAGAGTCCAAAGAGGGAGGACAGTTCTAGTGGTCTCCCTGCGTTCACTTTCCAAATAGTCAATAAGTTGAAAAGGGAGCGTTTGGGTGGCCTACCCCAGTCCCAGGCCTGGGAAAACAGGATCTCTGGCGGCCGGACCAGGTCGCCAAGCAAACAGTCCAGTTGGTCGGGCGGCCGACCCAGAACGGCAAACGGGCGAGGCAGTCTTTCAGGCGGCTGTCCCGCATCGCTCAGCCACCAGGACCGCAGGGGAGAGAACGGCAATGGCTTCCCTGTAGAGAGGGATAGTACAGGAGAGCCGAATATGACGAGCCCAAATGGCACCCGGTGGAGAGGGTTTCGAGGAAAAATGAGGGACCAGTCCAGCACCGCTCGGCTGAGGATCTGCAGCTCCACCTCCGAACGTTACCGGCATAGGCGCTGTCCTCCTGTTGGACCCAGGGTGAGCCCGTGCTGCACCCACGATGGACCCCGATCGGATGGCGGCTGCACCCACGATGGACCCCGACTGGGTCGGAACAGCTCCATAGACGGCCTCCAACCCCGAACCCGGAACCTCCAGCACAGCGACCAGGGTTGACTCCGCACCGGTGACCCTGGGAGAAGGCTCAGGAGAAAAAGAAGAACCGGGATCAGGACCACCAGTAGCGACAGAGCCCAGCGAGACGAGTTCGGACGCAGCGGACGGCTGCACCCGGCTCGTCTCCCCGAGAGACGGGCAAAAATGCTCCAAAGTAGAAAGAAGGAAAACAAAGTAGAGCACTTGCCTGCACTCGAGTTCTGTCGCCGTCCAGGACTTCGATGATCCTGGCTCAGGATGAAGAAAGACGTCTTCTGGTTCCCACTCGGCTGCAGCGGGCTCCGCAGCCGGCATGATGTTTTCCACAGCCTGAGGACCCTCCAGTGCTGATGTCCACGCCAACGACAGGCACGGCGTGGTGGCAGGGGATCTTCGACCTGCTGGATCGAACCGCTCATCGGTGGAGACCTGGGGACGTTTCGTTGTCGGCGCAGGCTCCACGCAGCAGTCTGCTCTCCTCCTCTGCCCATGACGTGGCTGCGGGGCTGGAACCAGGCTCTCCAGGACCGCAGGCCCCCTTCTCGTCTGGCGACGTAGGCCTGGCGTCATGGACCGCTCAGCGGAGGGAGACACAGAGGCAGCAGGTTCAATGTCAGAAGCTACAGCAGGTGGTGGGAGCTTGGGGGACTGCGAACCCTGAACTCCACCCCCAGGAGTCAAACAAGGCAAATCACAACAACGAGGAGAAGAATGAACTTGCACTTGCCTGTTTCCCGGAGGGCCAATGGTGCCTGCTGTAGTGGACGTTGTTCCTCCCTTTCCCCGCTGGATGGTGACAGAGGGCCCCCTGGGAGGACGAGGAGGAACCACTCGTGATGGTCCGATAACGGGCTTCGCCGGAGCAGGACTCGTGGCACTCACAGCAGCAGGGGAAGACGTCAAGGAGGAGGGGATGACAGCCGAGGCAATCCGGGCACGAGGAGCTGACGGGACAACAGGGAAAGATGACCCGGGGAGAGAGGCTGCGGGAATTCCCTCCTGACGAGACGTAGGAGCGGCAGCTGTCAAGAGAGGTGGAGTCTTTCCGATGACCCGGAACAGGATCCGGACGGGGTTCTTGCTGAGGCTTACTGTTAGTGTGAAGACGGTTACCAGCAGAGGGCGAGGCGAAGGAGAGGTTCGGGAATCACCGCTCCTGTGCGGAAACAGAAGCAAGCAGGTCGGCGTACTCTGGAAAGACACTTAACGCTGGATTCCTCTCCACCTGATTAGGGACCATTTTGATGTGCTGAATCCAAAAATCACATTGGTTTTGCTCAGTCAGGTCAACCTTTTGAATTATGGCCACATGCTTTTTACATTTTTGTTTACATGTACGGGTATTTTCGTATTATGATAAATTATTTTTTATTTCTTGAAATTCTCTGAATTTTGAACAATGATGACGTAACATTCAATTTATATGTACTTACCTTTGAGTGTCTACTATTCAATTTACAGTAATCAAAGTTTGTAACATTTAATCAATAAATTGTTCGAAAATGTTTTTTTTTCTCTTAAAAATCTATTTCGGATGAGAAATATTAACAAAAATCAATCAATAATGTCACAAAGATGTAATCGATTTAGTCAGAAGATCAGATTTTTTTCTGACCTGATCCAAAGAAACGGATGTCATTTTCGGATTCAGCGGTGCAAAATTGTCTTAAATCAGTTGAAAAAACACAGACAACTTACAAAAAAATTATTTTTGTAACCCTGTGTTATTATCCATCCATACAATCCATCATCCACCACTTATCCAGTGGTATATGTTGCAGAGGCAGCAGTCTAAGCAGAGAAGGTCAGACTTTTCCCCAGCCACCTATTCCATTTCTTCAAGGAAGATACTAAGGCATTCCCAGGCAGATTGGGAGCTATAGGGGCTTATTACAGTGGTTCAGTCCATAATCAGTTGTCAGATGCACGGGGAATATTTATGGGTGTTTCCAAGTTCATTTTGCTATTACAGCAGTGGAAAAATTAATTAATTTTCCACCTGGCGTAAAGTGCAAAGAGGCTGTCCTAATGCTCTTGATTATTCAGAGGTGTGTTTGGGGCATAATGTGAAATAAACCAATCATTGTCTTTGCTCTCATTCCCTTTAATTAACAGGCAATCAAAGGCTTAATATTAACTTGACACCATTTAAATGGGAGGACAATGTGGGCTTATTTATGAAGTGAAAATGCATTAAAGAGAAAGGAGCTTTTAAGGAGCTTATTGACCTCCTTCACCACCCTGCTCACACTGGGGAGAATTGATCATAAATATGTATGGATGAGAGCTGTTGGCTACAATTTAGAGATCATGCCAGTCTTTCGACTTGTCCATGATTTTCAAAGAGTTCTAAAATTTATTTCATTTATATTACACAACATAATTTGTTTTTGTAAGTTGTCTGTTTTTTTAACTGATTTAAGACAATTTTGCACTGCTGAATCTGAAAATGACATCCGTTTCCCTCAATCAGGTCAGGTTTTTATGCTAAGTTGTAAGCAGTTGTACAGCAGTTGTACAGTGATACTGTAAATTGAATAGTAGACGATGATAAAGGCAAGTACATTAAGTACGACTGTGAGAGTGAATGGTTGTCTGTCTCTCTGTGTTGGCCCTGCGATGGACTGGCGATCTGTCCAGGGTGTACCCTGCCTCTCGCCCAAAGATGCTGGGATAGGCTCCAGCCCCCCCGCGACCCAAAAAGGATTAAGCGGAAAAAGATGGATGGATGGACATGTAAATTGAATGTTACGTCATCATTGTTCAAAATTCAGAAAATTTTAAGAAATAAAAAATAATTTTGCATCATATAAAGCGAAAATACCCGTACATGTAAACAAAAATATAAAAAACATGTGGCCATGGTTCAAAAAGTTGACCTGATTGAGCAAAACCAATGTGATTTTTGGATTCAGCACATCAAAATTGTCCTAAATCAGCTAAAAAAAACCTGAGACAATAAATTTGGTGTTGACCAGTGTTATCATTCATCTGAACTTCTTTTTTAAGCTGAAAAAGAGAAGCTGCTCATCTTGGCCAAAATCGTCTCTGCTAAATGCAAAATTGTTGTGTTTTAACTCAGAACAACTGTCAGGGTATTTTCATTTTGAATTATTCTGTTAAAAGAATGACAGTGCATGAGGTAAAAAAATTTCCAAAACTGTCATCAATAGATAAAGATGAATGTTTTGGGTTTATTTATTTGTCAGTGTAACTTTGCATATTTAAATCTATAACAAATAGGAACACAAGGAATTCATATGTTGGACCAAGACCTTATTATGTTTTTAATCTGAAAACAGGAACACAGCTCCCTTTAGTTTATTCACATTGCTATTAATAACATAGCAAAAGGTGAGCCGGTTTATCTTCTATCACCTTCCTACCGAAAAACATAGTCATGAGCATCAATCTCCACTCCAGCTTTAGAGCCATTCAGAATTCCTGCAGTTCCCACCACAGCGCAGCGTATACAGCCATCACCCCCTGGTTTTGGAACAAGCAGCGGCTGCTTTGGCTTTGGAATCAGTTTCAATGAAGCCATCACATCTGCACATGAAAGAAAACAAATGTCAGGATTGCTTTGTAGCTGTAGCTTTTCTGTTGCTTTTAACAGTTTCTGTTTACCATTATCTTGTAGGCTACATAAAGCATAAATACATTTTTAAACATATCTCAAATGAAAATATGAACTCGACTTCAAGAGACAAAGCAAAGAGTAGTAAAAAAATCTTTAACCTAATGTTAACTGAATCTGCAGTTCTGTTTTTTTGTTTGTTTTTTTGGACCTTAATTTTTTTTTTTGATTCACTGTTTCATTGCTAGGAAACTTATTGGTTTTGCTATACTGTATTGATAAAACTGGTTGCATTTGAAAAAACTCTGTGTGTATGCCCCACAAGTTGGATGTCAGGTAGAAGAGAGAGGAATTCTGGAGTAAATTGGATGAAGTGGCAGAGAGTGTTCCCAGTGGGGAGAGAGTGGTGATTGGAGCGGACTTTAATGGGCATATAGGTGAAGGGAACAGAGGTGATGAGGAAGTTCTGGGTAGGTATGGTGTTAAGGAGAGAAATGTGAAAAGACAGATGGTTGTGGATTTTACTAAAAAGATGGAAATGGCTGGGGTGAACACATACTTTTAGAAGAGAGAGGAACATAGGTGGACACAGTCAGACTACAGCTTATGCAGAAGGAGAAATTTGATAGAGATGGGAGACTGCAAGGTGGTGGCCGGAGAATGTAGCTAGAACGCATTGGATGATAGTCTGTAATGTCAGGAACTGAGCCGGCTTGGCTTCCTCCGGCTTGGTTCTGGCCA
The DNA here is from genome assembly GCA_020510985.1 of Pholidichthys leucotaenia. Classification (NCBI taxonomy): domain Eukaryota; kingdom Metazoa; phylum Chordata; class Actinopteri; order Cichliformes; family Pholidichthyidae; genus Pholidichthys; species Pholidichthys leucotaenia. The sequence goes on along the minus strand of CM035836.1, from coordinate 368,491,213 downwards.
ACTATGGGTACGTGCCACATTGTATGTATGTTGGTATGTATTTCTGTGTGCTTTGCCGTGCCCATAGCCACTGCCTTCTGGCCGGCAGCGGGGAGGCAGCCTCTTGCACTCACGCTGGAGTGAACGCTGTCCATCTGTCTGCTGGTTGGACCACGCTCCCTCTCTATTGCTACCAGCTGTTCCCACTCCCGTATGCCATCTTTCTGCTCCTTGCCCAGGTGTAACGAATTTGGGAAGCCAGCAATGCATGTTTTTAAGGAGCCTGTCTCCAGTCATGCATTGCTGGGTCATTGGACTTCATTTACGGTTCACTTGGAGTCATGTCAAGTAAGGACTGCTTCCCTCGGGGCTTATTCGGACTACTGGACTGCTCCAGCTCAGTAATTACTGCGTGCGTTTTCCCCGGTGTTTTTTCCCTGTAGACTGTTGAGCATTCAGTAGGCCACCGTTAGCTTCTGAGGAAACTATGACTGTAACTGTTTGTCTACGTGTTGTATAAATAAATGTGTGTTTGGTGAAACCCACAGCATAAATCCCTATCCTTTCTCCCCTCGCCGTGCGCATTGGAGAAGCACACGGGAGGGTTCATGACATGTAGGATGATTTTGGAAAACAAGAAGAGGAAGAGAGTGAAGGCGGAGACAAAGAATAAGTGGGGGAAGTTGCAGAAGGAAGAAGGTCGCACAGAGTTCAGGAAGAAGTTGATGCAGGCTCTGGGTTGTAGGGAAAAATTCAGATGATTGGGAAAGTACAGCAAAAGTATTGAGGGAAATTGGTAGAAAGATCTGTGGTGTATCCAGTGGACAGAGGAAAGAAGACAAGGGGACTTGGTGGTGGAATGAGGAGGTACAGGAAAGTATTAAAAGGATTAAGAAAAGTGGGATAGTCAGGGAGATGAATTAAGTAGACACGAGTATTTGAAATCTAGGTGCATGGCAAAGCGAGAGAGGTGGCAAAGGCAAAGGCATATAGTGAGTTGTATGAGAGGCTAAACATTAAGGAAGGAGAAAAGGACTTGTATCAGTTGGCTAGACAGAGAGCTCGAGCTGGAAAAGATGTGCAGCAGGTTAGGCTGATAAAGGACAGAAATGGTAATGCACTAACAAATGAGAGTTTGCTGAGAAGGTGGAAGGAGTACTTTGAAGAGCTGACAAATAAAGAAAATGAGACAGAGGGGAATGGAGGAAGGAAAGAAGTCCCGAGGATTAGCAAGGCATAAGTTAGGGCAGCTGTGAAGAGGATGAAGATTGGAAAGGCGGTTGGACCAGATGATATACCAGTGGAGGTATGGAGATGTTTAGGAGAGATGGCAGTGGACTTTTTAACCAGATTGTTTAACACAACCTTGGAGAGTGAGAGGATTCCTGAGGAGTGGAGAAGTGTTTTGGTACCAATTTTCAATAACAACGGTGATGCTCAGAGCTGTAGTAACTACAGAAGCATGAAGTTGATCAGCCACACTCTGAAGACATGAGAAAGAGTTGTTGAAGCCAGGTTAAAAGGAGAAGTGACAATCAGTGATCAGCAGTATAGCTTCATGCCATGAAAGAGTAGTACAGATGCAATCTTTGCTCGAAGAGTGGGAAAAGGGTATCAGTTAAAGTCCCAGCTCTAGTGGATGGGGATAAGATGGCTGTAACAGACAAAGAAAAGGCAGAAGTCCGAAGTAGAGCATTTGCAGCAGTGCATAGAGGAGAACATCTTGGTGAGAGTCATAGACAGCAAAGGGAGCATAAACTCAGAGAAAATGCAAACTTACAAAAAGAAGTGAAAGAAGATATGACCGCATTAGACCTCAAGCTCACAATGTCAGAGCTTAAGAGAGCTTTGCAAGATAGTGGATACACAGCTCCAGGATATGATCAGTGAAGCTATGGTATGTTCTGGCAGTTGCCTATGCAATCAGTGGGACTGGTGCTGAAATTGTTTAATAGAATATGGAAGGAGGGGGTGGAAAAAGGCTGCAATTTCACCATTTAATAAGACAGGGAAAGATCCAGCTCATCCAGGAAACTACAGGCCAATAGCATTAACGTCACACTTAAGGAAATGGATGGAGAAGGTGTTAGTTTACAGACTCTCATATGTACTAGAGCAAAGACGATTAATAAACAACTATCAGAATGGTTTTAGAAGAGGAAGATCCACAGTGGATGCTCCAGTTAGGGTAAGTAATGATATTGAAAAGACTCTCAAAATGAAAGAAATAATGGTTATAGTTTATCTGGATATTGAAAAGGTTTGACTCACTGTGGAGGGATGGACTTCTTATCAAATTGAATAAAATGGGCATTGGTGGTAGGATGTATAATTGGATAATGGATTTTTTAACACACAGGACAATTAGGGTTAAAGTAGGATCAGAAGTTTCTAAGGACTTTGAAATAGAAAATGGTGTTCCTCAGGGCAGTGTGATAAGCCCAGTTTTATTCAACATAATGATTAATGACATGTTTGAGGATCAAGAGGGATCCATCAAAACAGTACTATATGCAGATGATGGAGCCATATAGACAAGGGGAAGAAATGAGAAATTTGTGTTCAAAAACATCAGGAAAGCAATGAAGAAGGTGGAAAATTGGTCAAATGAGTGGGGATTTAAATTTTCAAACAGTAAAACCTGCTATATGACTTTCACAAAAAACGCAGAACTGGTATAGAACCATTAACATTATATAATCAACCAATAGAGAAAGTGAGTGAGTTCAGATATCTAGGATTGTGGTTTGACAGTGTATACACATGGAGAGTTCAAGTTGAAAATCTGGAGACAAAGTGCAAAAAAGTCAATCTCATAAAACCTGTAGCTGGACATGAATGGGGTGCAGATAAACAGGCATTATTTGACATTTACAGAGCACTAATGAGATTGACAATAGGCTACAGATACACGATTTATGGAGCAACAGCAAAGACGACTCTGGAAAAAATAGACAGAATGCAGCATAGACCGCTTTGCCTGTGCACTGGAGCCGTCAAAACACCAAACAATGCAGTTCAAATAGAAGCAGGAAAAATGCCAATGGATTTCAGAAGAGAAAAACTCGCATTATCATACTGGGTCAAGCTGAAAGGAGGTGAGGAAGCGAATATTTCAAAAACACTACAAGACTGCTGGGAATATTCTAACTTCCAGGGACACGGGTTTGGGTGGACAATTGAAAGAAAAGCCAGAATGTATGGACTAGACACTATTGATATAGCTAACCAGTCCAGTGAGTAATGTTTCCCTTTTGCTGTTTCCAGGAAAAGAAGTAGACAATAGTCTGCTAATGAGGAAAATGGATTGGCATATGAGTGAAGTTGGTGTTAAAACAAGCATTTACCTCAGGAACAATTACTATAACTACTTACAGCTCTATACTGACGGTTCAAAGAACAAAGAGGGCTCTGTTCGAGTTGGAGTATACATTCCAGTGTTTAAAGTGACCATCTCAAAAAGACTCTCCAATAATGCATCTGTGTTTACAGCAGAGATGGTGGCAATAATTATTGGTTTGCAATGGATGGAGGAGGTCAGACCACACCGGGCGGTGGTGTGCAAAGATTCACTTGCTGTGGTGATCCGGGCACTGATCCCATCTGTGCTCGGGTTACTCATTATTTTCCCTTTTCTCCCATATTATTTCGGGTTTGTTATTAGTGCCTTTCCAGGGCTTTTATTGTGACAGCGTCATGGCCTAACTTCTGGCTGTCAAAGCCGAGCCGGTGCCGTGACAGCTGTTCGTGATTTCATTAATTACGTTCCCCCTTCCTGTGTGGTTCCTTCACTTTTGTGTTTAGTATTTAAGGGAGCAGCTGAGGCTCATTCCTCGCTGCAACCTACATTCGTGTTCCTGGACTGGAGTCCCTAACCCCGGCTCCAGTCTCTCCTCTGATTCATCTTCGCTTCGGCTTCTGTAAGTGTGTGTTCAATAGTGTTAGGTTCCGCCCTCACTACACTCTCACATTTGATGTCAGCATTTATTATTTTTGGGTTCTAGTTTATGTATGTGTTTTGCCCCATGTGGCTCTTTACTTTATTCTTTTGTTAAATAAACAGACAAACTTACTGCTGGCTTCTGGTGCCTCATTAATGCCCTGAAAGGGGCATTCATGTCAGTAGGTCGCAGCCAAGAGAGGTGCCAGCCACAGTAAGTTGTTTTTGGCTTGAGTTTTCCCCTTTTCCGGGTGCCTGCGTATTGCAGTTATAGCGTCATCTAGGACCAGATATTCGATGAGCCCGGGGTTTGAGCTAGTTCAGGCTCTGATGGAAATAGACGGTCTCTTGTCAAGCGCCCATATGTTCGCCACCTCCGTAAATGCACAATGGTACCTGGACCTCGCAGAGGCTGCTGTCAAGCGCCATCCTCACCTGGCTGAGCACGCCGAGGGCATGGAGAGGATGGCTGAACTTGTGGCACTTCAGCGGAGGAACCGTGGGCTGGTGAAGAGTCCCAGCAGGAAGCCGAAGTCGGAACCGATGGTGAGGCATCCTCGCTCCTTGCCTCGGGATCAGGTTCCTGCTACACGTCCAGTCCTAAGTTCTGCATCACCGAAGGGCTGCATCCCTACGCAGCAGAGGAAGAGGGAAGCCGGGGCCCCCTGTGAAGAGGCACAGTGGGCAACTGAGCTCATCAGGGGTTGCGTGGCTGAAGCACGCTCTTCCTCCCATCCCAGCAGAATCCTAAGGAATGTGGTGGTAGCAGTTAGACTGGTGGAGGTTAATCCCGAACTCAGTAATTATCCTGAGTACGCCGAGTTGCTGGCCTCAGTTTCTGTGCAGCAGCGGCACTTTCCTGACCTAAATCTAACCGCGTCCTCTGCCGGAAGATGCCATCGCCCTGCCCAGGACCTACCTCCTGTCTGGGCCAAACCTCTGTGAGATCTCCGTCCATATCCTGTCTCGGGCCGCCGTAAGAACCTCGCCACCCAGCCAGCTGCTTCCCCTGCACCACGACAGGGGGTAAAGAAAGCAGCCCCAGTCTTGGGGTCACCTCTTTCCGCTGTTCTGTCAGCTCCTCGTCCCCGGACTGACTCGGCTGCTCCTCTCTCCTCCTCGCCGCTCCCTTCAGCTGCTGGGAGCCCAGCAAGTCCTGCTCTGGCTGCGCCTGTCATCAATCTTGTTGGAGCGGCTCCTCCTCGTCTTCCCCAGGGGCCCTCTGTTACCATCCATAGGGGAAAGGGGATAACCAAGCCCGCGGCAGCAGTCACCATCGTTCCCCGGGAAAACAGGCAAGTGTTTTTTCATTCTAAATCTCAGTATAATGAATTGCTTTGTCCGATTCCTGGGGGTGGAGCTCATGGTTCACAGTCCTCTGAGCTCCCACCATCTGCTGCAGCCATAAACATTGAACCTGCTACCTCTGTGTTTCTTCCCCTTCTCTTTGAGCATCCCCCGGTGCCAGGAATAGACCGTCGGACGGAGGAGGAATCTGCGGGCCTGGAGAGCCTGGTTCCAGCCCCGCAGCCACGTCACAGACAGAGAAGGAGGGCTGACTGTCATTTGGAGCCTGTGCCAACGATAAAGCGTCCACGGGTCTCCATGGAGCAGCAGTCAGCCCCAGCAGGCTACGGATCCCCTGCCACCACGCTGTGTGGGCCGTCGGAGTGGGTTTCAGCACCAGGGGGTTCCCGGACTGTAGAGACCATCATGCCAGCTGTGGAGCCCAACGCAGTTGAGTCGGAACCAGTAACGGACCTCCAGATCGTTGAGCCTGGATCGTCGGAGTCCTGGACTGCGGTAGAGCCTGAGATCAGGCAAGTGCTCTATTTTGTCTTCTTGCTTTCTGTTCTGGAGCATGCTTGCCTGTCTCTTGGGGAGAAGAGCTGGGTACAGCCGACCGCTGCAGCCGAGCTCATCTCGCCGGGCTCTGCCGCTGCCGGTGATCCTGACCCCTGTTCTCCCTGTCTGTCCAAGCCTTCTTCCAGGGTCACCAGAGAGGAGTTGGCTCCGGTCACTGTTGGCAATTCATAGCTTAACTTCAACGAGAAAAAATATTCCTGTTATCTATTGGAGGGCAATGTTGGACTTTTGAGTTTCAATCAGCAATCTTAAAATCAGGGTCTGTGGAACACCAGGTCATAAACCTGTCATTTTGAGCATTCCTTTGGCAAATGGATTTAAGGGGAAATGACTGCAGGTCTGGAGCAGGGATTAACTTCCACTTTTATGGCCGATGGTGTAGGATTTCACCGCTCTGATCTTGGCTGAAGAAAAGCAATTCATGACCAGACTTTTGGGTGAAACAATTTCTCCTCAAAGAATGATTTTATAAATTGGAATTCAGTGGTTAATGCTACATTGATTAAGAAGCACTTTAAATTGGTTGTAAAAATCTGCTTTAGAGGAGGTTTTGTGGTATAAACAGGTAACAGAAGTTCAGATTGGCTGACAACTTAATTTTAACTCTTACATATTCTAGACTCATATCTTTTGACCATTCAATCTGATTACATTTTAAGGTGTTTTTAACATATAGTAAAACTCCTCCACCTTTTCGTTGCTCCCTATTTTTCCTATACACATTATAGCCAGACATGGTAACAACAGTTTCAGATGATGAGGATAATAACCTGGTTTCAGACAGACTCATAAAATCAATATCAGAGTTTATCAGCAGATGTTCTGGTTGTTCACTTTTGGAGACCATACTTGTACATTTAAGTGCCCCCCCCAAGCAGACCTCTTTTTTTTTTTTTTTTTTTTTTTTTTTTTACTTTGAAGGTCCCACATTTGTTTTGCCTGGTTCAAGGTTTGAAAAACTTTGAGCGATCTAAGTTTTTTTAAACACTGGATTTCTTTTTTGAGTTTTACACTCACTGATGGCTGGTTGTTGCATTGCCACTGTGACGGAGTCAGTGTGCTGGGTTGCTGCAGCAGAGACTGGCCGTTGGGTCACGGTGCCGGGGGCCAGTTGCAGAATCACAATGTCTGGCTGTCTGGTGATGTGGGTTCTCCACTGTGCTGGTTGTTGCATTGCCATTGTGGTGACGTCCATGCACTGGGTTGCTGAAGCAGAGACTGGCCATTGGATTGTAGTGCTGAGTGCCGGCTGTGGAGCTGCAATGTCTGGCCATCCGGTGATGTGGGTCGTCCTCTACATGCTGGTCCCGTAAACAACTGAAGTCTCATCTCTGCTGATGATGGATGCGTTAGCCGCGCTAGTCCTGTGTAGCATCAATGTCTCCTCAAACCAATCCAGAAGATCACTTTTATTCATTCTACAGGAATATCACTTCTTTTCTTATTAACTACCCTCATTTAAGGCCTGACCAAGAATGCTTTCCCCAGGACCCCAATGTAAACAGTTGCATCTTGCAGAGATGGTAAGGATCAGAATTTGCTTTTAAAGGCTTAAAGGGACCATAAAAACTCTGAGTCCAGATCCCCAACATGGACAGTTCATGTGGATAGCATCCGCCCTACAGGAAACTAATGCTCTTAAAAGGTCATAAACTTCTTCACCAGACGGGTTTACGGCTTTTGACAGATACCAGACCCCTTTCCAGATATCACAGACCTAAAGAAATTACAGTGGGGCAAAAAAGTATTTAGTCAGCCACCAACTGTGCAAGTTCTCCCACTTAAAAGATGAGTGAGGTCTCTAATTTTCATCATAGGTATACCTCAACTATGAGAGACAAAATGGGAAAAAAATATCCAGAAAATCACATTGAAGGATTTTTAATGAATTAATTGGTAAATTCCTAGGTAAAATAAGTATTTGGTCACCTACAAACAAGCAAGATTTCTGGCTCTCAGACATGTAACTTCTTCTTTAAGAGGCTCCTTTGTCCTCCACTCATTACCTGTATTAATGGCACCTGTTTGAACTCATTATCAGTATAAAAGACACCTGTCCACAACCTCAAACAGTCAGACTCCAAACTCCACTATGGCCAAGACCAAAGAGCTGTCAAAGGACACCAGAAACAAAATTGTAGATCTGCACCAGGCTGGGAATACTGAATCTGCAATAGGTAAGCAGCTTGGTGTGAAGAAATCAACTGTGGGAGCAATTATTAGAAAATGGAAGACATACAAGACCACTGATAATCTCCCTCGATCTGGGGCTCCACGCAAGATCTCACCCTGTAGGATCAAAATGATCACAAGAACGGTGAGCAAAAATCCCAGAACCACACGGGGGGACCTAGTGAATGACCTGCAGAGAGCTGGGACCAAAGTAACAAAGGCTACATCAGTAACACACTACGCTGCCAGAGACTCAAATCCTACAGTGCCAGACGTGTCCCCTGCTTAAGCCAGTACATGTCCAGGCCTGTCTGAAGTTTGCTAGAGAGCATTTGGATGATCCAGAAGAGGATTGGGAGAATGTCATATGGTCAGATGAAACCAAAATAGAACTTTTTGGTAAAAACTCAACTTGCCGTGTTTGGAGGAGAAAGAACACCATACCTACTGTGAAGCATGGGGGTGGAAACATCATGCTTTGGGGCTGTTTTTCTGCAAAGGGACCAGGACGACTGATCTGTGTAAAGGAAAGAATGAATGGGGCCATGTATTGTGAGATTTTGAGTGAAAACCTCCTATCAGCAAGGGCACTGAAGATGAAACGTGTCTGGGTCTTTCAGCATGACAATGATCCCAAACACACTGCCTGGGCAATGAAGGAGTGGCTTCGGAAGAAGCATTTCAAGGTCCTGGAGTGGCCTAGCCAGTCTCCAGATCTCAACCCCATAGAAAATCTTTGGAGGGAGTTGAAAGTCCGTGTTGTCCAGCGATAGCCCCAAAACATCACTGCTCTAGAGATCTGCATGGAGGAATGGGCCAAAATACCAGCAACAGTGTGTGAAAACCTTGTGAAGACTTACAGAAAACGTTTGACCTCTGTCATTGCCAACAAAGGGTATATAACAAAGTACTGAGATGAACTTTTGTTATTGACCAAATACTTATTTTACCGAGGAATTTACCAATTAATTTATTAAAAATCCTTCATTGTCATTTTCTGGATTTTTTTTTTTCCTCATTTTGTCTTAGTTGAGGTATACCTATGATGAAAATTGGAGACCTCTTTCATCTTTTAAGTGGGAGAACTTGCACAATTGGTGGCTGATTAAATACTTTTGCCCCACTGTATCTACAGCTCAACAGTACCTCCTAGTGGATACCTACGGAATGTGTTTCATTATGTATAATCTGACTGTCAGTTCTTACTAAACATTAGGTTTCTTTCAGCTTATCATCGCCCCCGGATCCTAAGGACACTGAAAATCATCCTTTTGATCACTGACCAGGGTTTGCAGTAATTCATTAATCCTTGATCTAAATATGAGTGCATGTATTATAAACATGTAAAAGAAATGTTATGTTCATGAGTGTTAGTCAAACAAATGTTAATATTAGTGGTAATGGTATAAATGCATGATCACTGAATATTAGCCAAGTCACTTAGTTTAGTTAGATCTCATATGGAGCACCTAATTTTATAAGAACTGAATGGGTATTAATTCTTGTCCGCCATCATTCCTGGCTCCCCGGCTTTCTCTCCCTTTCATTGAATGGTGCCCTGTTCATTTGACTGGCTGCTCCCAAACAAAGAAATGTTTTCACATTGGATAACGGCCTGTTCGAACTCCTCTTTATGAAAGTTGATTGGTCTGTCTTGCGACCGTCCCCTGTTTTATGACCCAACGGCGCGCTCAGTTAAGAGTGAGGAGCCGCCCTGCAAGACAAAACAGAAGACAAAAAGAAGTAGAACAAGAAGGAAAAGAAATGGAGAAAGAAATGAAAAGAGAATAAGGAAAGAATAGAGAGAATATAGAAAGAAAAGAGAAGTTTAAGATTAAAGAAGCAGAATAGCGATCTAGATCTCAGAGAAAAGTTTTGTTCCACTTTTTCAAAGTTCCTTACAGTCTTCTTTTATCTAAATTGTTCTGTGTGAAGTTTGTCAAATCCTGCGTTAGTTTTCTAATTTTTTTTCTGGTTACTGAGGAGAAAAAGGTTTCTTAGGTTTGTGAAAAAGGTTAGGTTTCTTAAACCTAAGCAGGGCTGCTCGCAGAGATAGCAAAAAGACGTAACAAACTAACAGTTTTTTGAATGCAAAAGATGCAATAGACTTACACAATGGTCCCCTCCGGCATACAACTAGGAAAATACCGGTCGCTATGGAGAGTGAGAATATGTATGGGCACATAATCATACCATGTAGGATAACTAAGTAGACGGTTGTGCTGTTTCATCCCATCTAGCAAAAATGCTCTGCACTGTGTGTGTTTATATATTTACATATTTATTCCATCTAGCTACAATGCTCCGCACTGGGTGTGTTTATGTTTATATATCTATATATTTATTCCATCTAGCTACAATGCTCCGCACTGTGTGTTTATACGTAGTTCTCCACAATATCTGCTGCTTGCTAATATATTTTAACTGCTGACCAGTATCACTTACTCTTATTCTACACTTTATTGCATGTATAGTTTATTTCTTTTATCTTATCATGTTTAATGTTGCAGCATTGCACCGAGACAAATTCCTAGTTTGTGTACTACATGAACAATGGCAATAAACCTGATTCTGATTCTGATGTCCTAACATTCAAATTACAATTGAACATAACCAGTATTTTCATGGTACAATTAGTCTCTTAGCCATAGGATAAAGCTATAAACTGAAGGAAGACTCTTAGTCATTTTTAAGTAACTTCCCTTCATTTTTGTAGATTAATTCAGAAGTTAATTTTTAGATAATCAGCTTATGAATTTTCCCCATAAAATGCGCTGTTTTGTTAGACATTTCAGCCTTCATTTACCGTTGAAACGTAAGTCTGGTTTCTCCTTGGTTCTACAAAGGTTTAACGCTAGATTTTATGTTCAGGAATCCAATAACAGTTGATGTGATATTGGACGCCTGTTATCATTTGAATCTGTTTATCCATCATTTGAATGCCATATCATGTAACCTGAATGAGTTTAATAAAAGGGTGAATGAGAGAAGTTGAAGTGTTTTCCTTTCGCATATATATGTTTCTTAGATCATGGCAGGAAAAGAACTCCCTTAAATTTTGAGACTGATCCATTAAGTCATTGAAGGTCCAAAATTAACTAAAACTAAGTTTAATATAAGTGTCCTTTAGGACTGGTGCCCCTTTTTACGAGTGCTTATTTATTTTATTTAGAGAGTGCAGGAGTGACTGTTTAACGCCGTCCCCTTTCACACCCACTATTAAATAAAATAACTCCTGTACCTTATTACGATTTTTTATTAACTATCTACTAACACTACACCTGTTAGCATTGGTGGCATATGTCCCGCACACTGGTCCGTGGACATCGGTCCTTGGTTCATTTCCACATCACCAACCGGGAGCAAGATAACACTAAGGTGGAATAATCTCACGAAGCTGCTGACCGTGCAAGATTGCCCATGGTAAGTTGGTGGTCTGGTGCATCCTTTGTTCAGGTAACTCGTGTACAAGAGACACTGGCTTCCATTACTTGTGGGGTGGAGTTGTTCTCTGCATTTTGTTGTCAAAAGCTGATATCGTACTGTACTTAAAATTAAGTACAGGAGTAAGGCAGCAGTTAACAGGTGGGATTGTAAGATATGTAGAGGTTTTGCTGTAGTTTTAGCTGTTTTTTTGAGCTTACATGCAGGACCTGCCATGCTGCGTGCTCGCTCTGTGTTGGCCATCTTGTCGAGTCATGGTGAGGGAAAGCATGCACAGACATTTATGACAAGCAATGTAGACAGAGTCAGAAGCTTCTCGGAGATTCTTCTCTTCTTCAGTGGGGCAGTCACATCCCCTGATGCCTGTAGGAAGTCGTATGTTCTTCCGCTCCTCATGCCTAGGTATGAAAAGACTGTAGCTGAGAGAGGGAAGGAGGGGTATGGCAATGCCCTGAGTCTTGTCCTGCTGGATCCTGTGATGAGAATGAATCTGATGAAGAGTTAAAGTCTCAAGAAGGTTCATGAATTGAGCAACAAAGTTAATACAGAGTTTATTGCAGAGTTTGATCCAGCTTGAGTATGCTACAAGTGAAAGTGAAGATTTACAAGATAGTAGTGCTATGATGTATGCTATGATGTATGGTTTAGAGATGGTGGCAGTGACAAAAAGACAGGAGACGGAGCTGGAGGTTGCAGAACTGAAGATGCAGAACTGAAGATTCTCATTAGGAATGACTAAGAGGGACAGGATTAGAAAAAAGGAGGGACAGTGGCTATATTGGACAAAGGATGTTAAAGATGGAGCTGTCAAGCAGGAGGAAAAGAGGAGGATAACAAAGACGATTCATGGATGTGTCAGGGCTTGTAGATAAGTGACGCAGGTGCGAGACTCAAGTTCAAAATGTTTATTTTGGGAGCTGGTCAAAAATGTGACAGTCACCAAACGCATCACATGGATGACCAGTGATATTCAGGCTCTGATAAGAGCCCGCAACTCAACCTTCAGACAGAGGGAAAGCTCTCTGTACAGCACTGCAAGAGCCAACTTGAGGAGAGGCATAAAGCTGGCAAAGAACACCTATAGGAGGAAAGTGAAGGGCTTCCTCACAGACAACAACCCCCGACAGATGTGGAGAGGCATCCAGGCCCTCACCAGCTACCAAGGCCCCCAAAAAATCAGACAGCAGCCTCACTCTAGCAGAGGAGCTTAACAACTTCTTTACCTGATTTGAACCCCCCCCCCCTCAAACTCGTGCCCCACCTCCCCTCTCCCCCCCTCCTACCCCCTCTCTCTACAGGTGCATGAGGTGAAGAGGCATCTGAGAGCAGTGAACCCCCGCAGAGCTGCGGGTCCAGACGGCATCCAAGGAGCAGTGGTCAAAGCATGTGCACACCAGCTGGCAGGGATCCTCACCAAGCTGTTCAACCTCGCCCTGACACACACCACCATACCCTCCTGCCTCAAGGCCTCCACCATCATCCTCATCCCCAGAAAGTTTGTAATTGACAGCCTGAACAACTACAGACCAATAGCACTCACGTCTGTAGTCATGAAGTGTTTTGAGCGACTGGTGTCCCAGGATATCAGGGACTGTCTTCCCCCCTCCTTCGACCCCCACCAGTTTGCCTACTGGGAGACTGGTCTACAGAAGACGCCATCGCTACCACTCTCCAGAGCGCTGACCCACCTGGAGAACCCAAGGAGCTACGGGAGGATGCTCTTTGTGGACTACAGCTCAGTTTTCAACATCATCATCCCAGATATCCTGATCAACAAACTGCACCTCCTCCAGATCCCCCCCCCACCCTACCTGCTCCTGCATAAAAAAAATTTCGCACCAACCACCAACAGTCAGACTCGGCCCCCACCACTCCTCCACACTGTCTCTTAGCACTGGTTCCCCCCAGGGCTGTGTGCTAAGCCCTCTACTGTACTTTATGTATACCTTTGACTGTACTCCAACCTACCCAACTACCGTCATTGTGAAATACACGGATGATACCACCTTGGTTGGGCTCATCACCAATAACGATGAGAAGGCATACAGGGCAGAGGTAGAGAACCTGCTGCTGTGGTGCCAAGCAAATAACCTGAAACTGAATTTCCAAAAAACCAAAGAGCTCATACTGGACTTCAGGAAGGACAGACAGGACCCCCCTCCCCCTCATAAATGGCGACCCCGTGAAAACGTCCCTGCCTTCAGGTTCTTGGGCACCCACATCTCCTCCGACCTCTCCTGGACTGTCAACACTTAAGCCTCGGTGAAGAAAGCCGTGTCCTGAGGAAGAACATCCTGGACTAGAAGCTGCTGCTGGCCTTCTATCGCTGCTCAGTGGAGAGCGTGCACACTCCTCACTGTCATGTATATTGACCCATCCATGAAACAACTACTGTGTATATTTTCCATAATCCTTGGGCCATTTTACTCAATTGTGTGTTGAATTGTGTGTCTGCACTCTTATGTACATAGTTCCACCCACGTAGCAACTAACATACCTATATTTCCATAATCCTAGGCCATTTTTATTTTTATTTTCATTTTATTTTAATTTTCATTTATTTTAATTTCAGTTGTGTTTAATCGTGTGCTCTGTAACCGTGTTTTATCGAATCCTTCTCCCTTATTTTATAGCGCAGTAGCCTGGTGGAGCACCAACAATTTTGTTGTACTGTACAATGACAATAAAGCCTATTCTGTTCTATTTTATTCTAGTCTACTCTATTCTGGTCACCCTGATGCAGCTCAAGGGCTGAAAGTAATAGCACAAAACCAGGCATAGACAGGCAAACATGACAAGACTAACCTAAACTTGACTACGGACAAGGCAGAAGCATGGACTCACGCCAGGGTGGATTACATCATGATTTCGCTGAGAGCCGTCCATGAAGGATTCAACATCCAGCAATGAAGGATTAAGTACTGAATCTGTAAGAGAATATAAAGTTTTTTTTCTCTCTGGGATCAGTACTATTCGACTAATCTGACTCCCCTCACACAAATCCTCCAGATTATCTGCAGTTTTTTGTTTTCAAAACATTGAGCTTCACGGCCTTCACGGACAGCCAGCTGCATGGCCCAAGGACAATGCCAGCAGCTAGACAAAACATCTCCTGCCAAAGAGACCTTGTTGTTCTTAACTGATACAAACACCTACACTCAACACTACATCCACACTGACTCAAAAAACTGGTGAAAAAGATTACTCACTCACTGCTCTCTCTGTGTCCTTGTGCACTTTTTTGTCTGCTAACTGTGCATTGAGGGCTTTTTTTTTTCTTGTAATCATAATATTGATCATATATGACCAGTATTCTGACAATCAATGGTTTTTTTTGCTCCTTCCTATTGTATTATCCTTTCTTCCCTATGCATCCTGTACCCATCTGATGACAGGCGCGTTCACAGATGCTGCCGTGTCACCGGAAATGCAGGTCGTTTTCTGTGTCAAGTCAAATCCCTCGTATGTTATCAGTTGTCATATCTGTTAATGTACTTGGCAATAAATCCTTTCTGAGTTCAGTTCTGACGAGGACACCGTGCCCAGGTGCAGAACGGCATCTCTTAAATAAAAAACGGACAAGTGAGACATAATTACAATCAGGTGTGAACAATCAAGGATGGAACTAAGCTCAGACAGAAAATAACTCAGGATGCTGACACAATAAAACCAAACCAATATTACAGATAAAGAAAGCAATAACGATAAGCAAACATAAGGCTTCCACTGCAGGCTTCCACTGCAGCCTTCCTCAGAAGATGTCTGAGGAAGACTGCAGTGGACAGTTGAAACATGTAAAGGTAAAAACATCTCCTTTTTATTCTTGGCTTTAGTAAGAAAAAAAAATGATAGGAGTTGTTATTTCAGAAAAACAATAATACAGGAGTCTTTGGCTCAAGCAATGATAATACAGGAGGTTTTGGCTCAAACATTAATGCAGGAACCTTTAATTCAGAAACCAATAACTGGGGAGTTTTAAGCTCTGGAGCCAGTAATGAAGGAGCTTTTAGTTCCATAGCAGATGGCTGCAGCGCTCTACCCTCAGAAACAGCTGACAGGAATGCGCCAAACTCAGGAACAGACAATTATGTACTAACCTCAGGTATTGGTGACGACGGCGGGCTGACTTCAGGGACAGGTGACAGCAGCGCACAGCCCTCCGAAGTGGGTGTCAGCAGTGCACTGAACTCAAGAACCAATCATAACTGCATGCTGACGGAGCATATCACTCTCAGCAGCTGATGGCAGTGGCTCGCCGATCTCTGGAGCAGACAGCAGAGGGGCTTCAAGCTCCGGGGATGGCACCAGAGGATCCTCTAACTCAGAAGATTGCAGCAGGAAAGCCTCCAGCTCAGCCACCATTGACAGCAGGCAAACGTTGGTCTTACTGAGAGATGACAAGATCGCATCACCCTCCGCAGCACTCTCTGGAACCAACAGCAGATGTGTGTTGAGCTCAGGAGCCAATGATTGGGGTGCGCTGAGTACAGAAACAAACTGCAGGGGCACGCTGGCCTCAGGAACAAACAGTGGGTGCGCACTGGCCTCTGGAACAAATGGTGGATGCACACTGGCCTCTGGAACAAACGGCAGATGCACACTGGCCTCTGGAACAAACGGCGGATGCACACTGGCCTCTGGAACAAACGGCGGATGCGCACTGGCCTCTGGAACAAACGGCGGATGCGCACTGGCCTCTGGAACAAACGGCGGATGCGCACTGGCCTCTGGAACAAACGGCGGATGCGCACTGGCCTCTGGAACAAACGGCGGATGCGCACCGGCCTCTGGAACAAACGGCGGATGCGCACCGGCCTCTGGAACAGACGACTGATGTGTGCCTCATTAGGGAACTGATGATGTAGGCACGCCGGCCTCTGGAGCAGCTGGTTGGAGTGCACTGACCTCAGGAGCCACTGAAGCTGACGGATCAGTGGCAAACCCACATGCTGCAGGTGGCACATCAGATGAGGCACTTGGGAAAGAGGAGAGGGGAGACATACTGTAGGTGAAGATAGACGGATGACAATGGCAGCAGATAATGGTGGAGAGAACTCAGCAGCGGTAGTAATTGGCTGCTGCTGAGCCCCCTCACCAGGCCAGACATTTCTGTAGTGGGCGTCAAAGAAAGGAAAGGTACTTGCCTCTGTCCTAGTTCTGCTGCCACTGGAGAGTCAGACAAGTTCTCCTCGGAGTTCATGGAGCTCATCTGATGAGGACCCACTGTCTAATGGTGTGGTGCAGTGACTGCGTGGAGGGAGGAGGATATGGAGGTCCGCTGTGCCTCCGGTGGAGGAGAAATGCTGAGCTGCTGGCGCGAGCAGAGTCTCCCCTCAGCTTGTCATTGCTTGACCTCCCCATTCTCTCTTCCAAACGCCGGTGGCGTCTCCACCAGCCCTTGAACAAACACCAGCAGATGGGGAAGAGTGCACAGGAGTCTAGCGAGCTGGGGGCAACACCGAAGTTTGAGAAAATCCTCAGCGACTCAGGAGGCACCTTCCATGAGACTGTGGGCTCGTTCCGGTGTGTCGGAGGAGTGGGCGTCCTTGATGAGGCTGTCAATTAAGGAGGCAGGCAAAATCTCCCTTTCATCGAGGCCGATTTAAAGAAAATTTGGAGTCCGCTGGGTCCATCTGACAGTGTCCTACTGTCAGGGTTTGTAGATACAGGACCCAGGTGTGAGACTCAAGTTCAAAATGTTTATTTTAGGGGCTGGTCACGAGGGCTCAAAATAATAGCACAAAACCAGGCAGAGACAGGTGAACAGGACAGGACTAACCTAAACTTGGCCACGGACAAGGCAGAAGCATGGACTCGCACCAATTCTGATGAGGACACCGTTCCCAGGTGACGAACGGCGTTCCTTAAATAACCAGTCCCTCCAGGATTACGCAATGTTGCGATCACATCAATTCATGCGAAATCAGCCAGTCAGTGTGATTATTCCGCAACCCGCAATTTTGGCCAATCCTCGTCAACTTCCACCAGTGTCACCAATCAAATTTGTCTGAGTGGTGCTGAAACGCTCAGTCTAACCAATCAAATGCATCGCTGCACCGCATTCACTTCCATGTTTACAGTGAGTATTAACTGTACACATCAGCAAAAAACAGTGTGCGATTTAAAAAAAAAAAAAAAAAAAAAAAAAAACTCACCCGAGGTTTCCAACACTGTCCCTTCCTCCGTCTCCTCCAATCTGCTGGTGGACACCTCCCTACGTCTCCGTCCTGACCGCGTACATGAAGTGATGGGTTTGTGTTGAAAAATGTCCGCCTTCCCAAAAGCACCCCATCACGGGAGCGCGCATGAGGGGAGACTCATAAAACCACAAACAAAACCAGTAAATCTAACACTACAGCCAGTGTTTGATCATTTTATACATCTTCAGAGGTAAAAGCTTTAAACCTTAGAGGTAAGAGCTTTAAACCTGTTAATCTCTGGTCTGGACATGGACAACACCCCCCTTCCCCTGTAAATGAAAGATGTGTCTGAAGAGACAAGTGTGTGTGTGTGTGTGTGTCAAGACATGCAGCAGACAGACAGGTAGGAGTTAGGCACGGAAAGAGAGAGAATATTATATATATATATATATATATATATATATATATATATATATATATAAAAAAAAAAATTTCAGAAAAATACAGACTCCAATAGATAATACAGAGCAACAGAATAAATTAATGTTTCTCCTCTCTGCTCGGTACCGAGTGGTTGGGGACCATAGGGAGTTTTCAAATGAAGGTGCTGCCAATAATTTCCAAATATATACTCTTTAACATGCATTCAATGCAATTTAGCTGTTATAATGGATATTGTGTTAAAGTCTGTATTTGCTGTTGCACAAAAGAGTTTTTCTGTTGAACAGAAGTTTCTGCTTAATTTACAAATCATAAGAGGAAATTTTTTGACAATCCTGTGCTTTTCTTGTATTGTTATATAGAATATCACTGAACTGGGAAAAAAAAAAAAAAAACATCTGTTTTAAATTTGTATTTCTTCCCACAACTTTTAGTGCAAAAAAAAAAAAAACTCTCAAAACATCACAACTTTCTTTGCAACTTTCAAAAACAGCTCCCTCGAATTCAGGCTTTTTGGGCTGCAACGATCATAAAAACATCCCATGAAATCCTGGAGGGACTGAGTAATATATCACATAACAATGTGTTCTTTTAATTTTAATATGAGTATAAAATCTAGTATGGAGCAGTGCATCCCAACACCACAGAATAACTGTAAAACACAGGCATTGTTTTTCTACCACATGTTTCGACCTACCTTCATACGTGAACTCCATGAAACCAAAGGGACTGTTAAAATGTGAAAGTCGGTTCCACTCGCTCATGTTGATGCTGTCCTTGTGCAAATACAAGCGTACGTTGGGAAGAAAAGCCTTCCTAAATTTTTCATCCTTAAGAGTTTCTCAGGGACTGGGCACATGTCTGGGAATGACAAAATATTAAATCAGGACATAACCCTGACAAGAAAACAATCCTTATGCTTAAATTATTTATTTGGTGAGAGATTCATAGGAAACCTATATTACTGGTAAAGAAACAAAATGCATACAGGTTACTCTAAAGGGCCATCCACACCAAGAATTATGTAACTATATCATTTTTACTCAAATGAATAGAAGCGTCCATGCTACAGCAATAATGAAAGTGGGAAACAATATCATTGGGATCACTCTCAGGGCAATTTGAATAAAACACTGACAGCCAATCAAAATTAAACCAGCTCTGGTATAAATAAAAAAAAAAAAAATAACTACAAAATCAGTTAATTTAAAAATTCTAAAAAGTCGTAGAAGTAACTACAAAGTCAATATAAAAGTGAAAATTCTAAAACTATGGTCAAAGTCATCTATCAACAGAAATTATTATTCAGTTTATTCAGTAGTGTGATCAGTGATGTGCACATTGCATAGACATTTCGGGGGGCAGGTGCCTCAAAACCTCCAAACTATCAATGTGTGGGCATGGTTTGGGACCGTGTCCACACCTTTTGTTACCTCTGCCAAGGAGGTAATATTTTTGGTAGCGTTGCTTGGTTTGCCTGTTTGTTGGATTGTCTTTTGGGTGGTTTGTTTGTTACCAACATAACTCAAAAAGTTATTAACAGATTTTGATGAAATTTTCAGGAAAAGTGTGTAATGGATGGGGAACAGATTAATAGATTTTGGTGGTGATTCAGATCATGATGTGGATGCAGGAATTTTTTGAATATTATTTTATATATTAATCTGGCGCTTTTCATAGACTGCCCCTTTAAGACGTGTCCACTCAGTTACATGCGTGGTCATGCCATAGGGCCACGCTCCGTGGCAATCTGGAAATCAAACACTGCAGAAAAAGTATTAGGGGGCATGTCCACCAAACTCATTTTTCCTGCTGTGGGAAATTATTTTCTATTCATTCTCTATACAGTTCAGCATTTACAGCGTTGAGCGCCCTCGGCGTTGAAACGCTTTGAGCACTGGCTGCTTTGTCGTGGTGCTGAGGGCTGAAAAAATTTCAACTTGTCAGACTACTGTACAGTTGTGCTCATCAATGTCAGACCTTTCTAAGCAGCCAATCAGAATTAAGTAAGGGCATGACACAGGACGCCGGTACAGGAAGATCAGAATGAGAGGTGATGGTGAAGGAGGTGGACGCTGAACTTTGTTGCATCAAACAATGTGAATTTGTTGTTGATAACTGCAAAAAATGGTATGATACTGCACTGTTGTTAACATTGCGTGCTAATTATGAACCTTGTCAGTAAACTGTAATGGAGAAGAGAGGTGAAAAAAAACAGAAAACCGACCTGAAAGCTTTAATAAACCATGACGTTGATTTAAGGTGGAACTGCCCAGCCCCAATATATGGTCAATACAAATATAACATTATTATTATTATTATTATTATTATTATTGTAGTCATATTCACACACTGGATGCTAAATTTGCACATTGCTCATTTGCACATTGTACATAGTCTCACCCCGTCTCATGTCTATCATCTCTGCTGCTAAAGTATCATTGTAGAGTCTACTGGGTATTATCAGGGCACACAGCTTTACACCAAGAAATTCTCACACTGGGTGCTAATTTGTACATTGCTCATTTGCACATTGTACATAGTCTCATGCCATCTCAGGTTCATATCATCTCTGATATTAAAATTACCATTGTATTGTCTGTTGGGTATTAACAGAGGCGAGTCATACTCATTCAGTAAATTTTACTTACTCAGGGTCATATTATAGTCAACCAGTGAATTTTCAATTTTCATTCTTCTATTTTCCTCTAGTTTTAACTGCTTTAACTGTTCTAATTGCTTTTAATGTGTATTTATTAGTATTAATATCAAGTATTAAGGTGTGTTTATTACCTTTTTCAGTATTGATGTGTATTTATTACCTTGGCATTCGTTTGGAGAGCAGAGTAAGAATTTCATTGCTCAAGAAATGTTGCATTTCTTAACTGTGCAGATGAAAACAAAGCCTTTGAATATTATTTTTGCTGTTGTTTCTCTGTCTGTTAATAATAATAATAATAATAATAATAATAATAATAATAATGTGGGCATGCAGGCAACTGGAGCCTTAGGGAAGTGAACGTCCCTACCCTGCAATGCATAGTTCCGGGTCGCCCTTGGGCAAGGCGTAGCATGTGCTAGCCCCCCGGTTCAGGGATACAAAGCTGTTACCTGACAGCCAGGTTCTTTAGCCAAAGGCTGAGGGAGTCAGCCCCGACATAAAACAACCCACTCTTTATGATGATGAATGCAAATGAAGAAACACTAACAGCGTAAAGGAAGGAGCCAGTTATGATGACTGTCTCTCAACTGACAGGGGTCCTGTGGAAGCCCAGGCAGGCACCGGTCATCATCCTGTTACTGGACTTACAAACTCATCAAGTCGAAGGGATTGGAGCAGAACAGGTAACATCATTGTTATGGAGTGTTATTACCAAAGCAAGCCAGAAAACAGAGGCTTCATTAAGAGAATGTTTAAGATCTGGCAAGATCTTCAGATTCACCTAAAGATTCGCCGGTTAGTGAGTGTAGCAAAATGGCCCAATCTGAATACAAATGCAGACATGATGGTGGCAACAGCGGTCCACTGGGGACTGGCCAAGAAATATGGATTACAACATTCAGAGAAATGGTACGAGCATAAGGCTGAAGCTGTAAGTGAAAACGATGAAACAAAATTACTTTGGGATTTTAATATACAAAAAGATAAAGTAATTCAAGCTAGAAGACCAGACATTGTGCTCGTGAGGAAAAAAGAAAAAGAACGCCATATTGATGTTGCAATCCCTGCAGACTCCAGATAATGGACCAAGGAAGATGAGAAAATAGAAAGTACAGTGATCTAACATGGGAGCTTCAGAGGATATGGGGAGTTAAGACAAGAGTAATACCAATAATATCACCTGTCACTCCAAAGGACAGGGGACCTCCACCCGTCGCGCCAGAGTTCAGGGGCCCTCCACCTGCTGTTTCTGAGGTCAGTGTGTAGCTGTCACCGGGTTTGGAGCAAACGCCTCCTCAGGTTGTGCTAACCAAGTCCCGTGCTGCGGTCTGGGGGCCCATGAACTCTTGTAGGCCCCCTGACCTATTTTGTTCTATGATCTGGTGGCCTAAGGACAGTGGGAGGCCACCCGACCCACCGTGTTCTCTGGGTTGGGGTCCTTTGGAGTTTGAGAGGCCCCCTGACCCACCTTGTCCCATGCTCTGGTGGTCCAAGGACAGTAGTGGGCCACCCGACCTATCCTGCATTCCAGTCTGGTGGCCTAGGGACTTTGGAAGACCATCGGACCAGTCATGTTCTCTGGTCCACGGGCTAATCGGTCTCCAGACTCATTGGGTTCCTCAGGTCGGTGGTCTAGAGACTTTGGGAGGCTACCCGATGGACTTTTTTTTTTTTTTAGATTTCTATGTTTGTTTTTTCCCCACCATTTCTTGTCCCCTCTTCCTGCCTGTTTTGGTGTTATTATGGGTTTTTTTGTTGTTGTTTTTGTTTAGGGGGTGTATGGAATCCACCCCTTAAAGGTAGGATTATGTCAAGTTCTGGGCACGGTCTGGGACCATGTCCACACCTTTGTTCATTTTTGTTCCTTTAGGATTATTATTATTTTATTGTCCTCTTTGATTATTATTATCATTATTTATTATAGTTAATGTCTCTTGAGTCTCCCCGGGTCTGTTGTGTCATCCCCTGGTTGTCTTTAGTGCTTTTATTATGGTCTTGTGGTATATTTGTCTACCTATTGTCTCCAGTCCCTTATGTTTCCATATCTATAGCCACTCCCTCATGTGCGCTCCTGTTCTGCCCTTGATTGCTGTCCCAGCTGTCTCACATTTGTAACTATTAGTTACCCTATTTATGTTAGTTTGTGCTTGTGCTCTGTCTGGTCTCGTCTATACTCCCTGCTGGTTCCTCCTCGTGTTGCACGTTTAGTTTTTAGTTGGTTTTTGTTAATAAATTGTTTTTCACCATACTCCTGCCTGTGCTCATGGGTCCTGCTTTTAAATCCTCATCTGCCCGGAGGGCAGAACTTGACAACTATGACCAAAGAAACAAGGGGAAAAAAATAAGTAAATACAGGGATTTTTTTTTTTATGCTCCCAAAAGGTTTTCTATTGTATATCTACTGGGAAAACACATTTTCAAGGTGTTTAGATGTGTTCTAAGATAAAAATGACACAAACTGGTGGGTACAGTTGCAAATGTTGAAATACAGTATTATATCAGAAAAAAGTTGTGAATTCCTTAGAAGTTTGTGTAGAAAAATGTTTTAAAAAATATGAGTGGCAAATTTATTGGAAAAAAGTAGTAAATTTGGAAATTCTAAATTGTACTGTGCTCTGTATAAGGACAAACAAAAGCCATGACAATAACCTTACCAGTATTAATAACGAGTGAGTTTTTTTTTTTTTTTTTTTTTTAATTTGTATCTCTTTTCTTGTAAATGTGCAGCTCTTTTCTGGTAAAGTTGCATCTTTTTCATGTAAATTTGTAGATATTCTTGTAAATGTATGACCTTTTTAGGGGAAATGTGTTTTTCCCCTATTTGTTTTTCTTCTCACTGTAATGGTCTGGCAAGCGTGCCCCCCCCTCCCCTCCCATTCCTGGTTTCCCGCTCCGGTGATGAGCAGCACACCTGCGTGATTATCCACCTGCTGCTCCTGATGAGCCGGCATATTTAAGGCCCAGTGTGAGGGGAGCTCACCGCTGGATCGTCTGGGTTTGCAGCCTCAAATTTTTCTAAAGTTTTCTCTTGTTATCCTGTCTCTTCGTTTTTACCGTGTGTCTCCTGTCCTCAGGTTGCTGCCACCCGCAGGTGTGTCTCCAGGAGCTGATCATGCTTGCCTGACCAGGAAGATCATCACGTCCACCCAGGTCCATGATGGAGTTCCCTGCTGTACTCCACTGCTCTGACTGTATGTGTTCTTTGCTGCATTATTCTCTCATCAGAGAATTTATCGTCTCTGTCTGCTCTCTCCCGTAGACTACATATGCTCCAGGGGGGCTTGTGTCTCGGCTGAAATTTAAGTTGGCATTTTGTGTTTCGCTTTTCCTTGAGTTTTGCATTTTGGTTTTCTGTTTTTGTTCAATAAAATTGTTTAACTTTTTATTGGAGTCTGCGTTTGAGTCTGATCCCGGTATGAATCATGACACTCACAAATTTATAACCCTTTTTCTTGTGAAACTGGGATGAGCTTTTGGCAAATTTGTAACTTTTTATTTGTAAATGAGCATCATTTATCATATTTTTGCATCTTTATTCTTGCAAATTTGAAGTTAATTTACATTTACAGCTTGCGTCTGCTAAATAAGTGATACCTCTCTAACCCCCCCACCACCACCATACCCCTTATTAAAAAAAATGTCTACTGATGAGATCATACAATCTCATCAAAGCCTTTTATTAATGAAAGCACCAATGCGCTGATGCCTGTGGCAGGGAGGCATGGGGGGAGGGGCTGTAAAAAAAAAAAAAAAAAAAAAAAAAAAGGATCAGTCCGCCAAGGTCTCCGCCTTTGCCAAGGTACTGGAGAGGAGAGTCCGGCCGTTGGTCAAACCTCGGATTCAGGAGGAGCAATGTGGTTTTCGTCCTGGCTGTGGGACATCGGACCAGCTCTTTACCCTCTCGAGAATTCTTGAGGGTTCGTGGGAGTTTGCCCAACCAGTTTACATGTGTTTTGTGGACTTGGAGAAGGCATTTGACCGCGTCCCTCGTGGATTTTTGTGGGGGGTGCTTCGGGAGTATGGGGTATCGGGCTTGTTGTTACGAGCTATTCGGTCTCTGTACGACCGTTGTGAGAGTTTGGTTCGTATTGCCAACACTCGGTCGGAGTCATTCCCAGTGAGAGTTGGACTCCGCCAGGGCTGCCCTTTGTCACCGATCCTGTTCATAATTTTTATGGACAGGATTTCTAGGCGCAGCCAGGGAATGGAGGGTGTCATGCTTGGTGACCACAGGATCTCATCTCTGTTGTTTGCAGATGATGTTGTCCTGTTGGCTTCATCCAGCAATGACCTACAGCTCTTGCTGGGATGGTTTGCCGCTGAGTGTGAAGCGGCTGGGATGAGAATCAGCACCTCCAAGTCCGAGTCCATGGTCCTCAGCCGGAAAAAGGTGGATTGTCCTCTCCGGGTTGGGGACAGGCTCCTGCCCCAAGTGGAGGAGTTTAAGTATCTTGGGGTCTTGTTCACGAGTGAGGGGAAAATGGAGCGAGAGATCGACAGACGGATTGGAGCAGCATCTGCAGTGATGCGGACGTTGTACCGGTCTGTTGTGGTGAAGAGGGAGCTTAGTTCTAAGGCAAAGCTGTCGATTTACCAGTCAATCTACGTTCCTACTCTCACCTATGGTCACGAGCTTTGGGTAATGACCGAAAGAACGAGAGCGCGGATACAAGCGGCTGAAATGAGCTTTCTCCGTAGGATTGCTGGACTCACCCTCAGAGATAGGGTGAGGAGCTCAGTCATCTGGGAGAGGCTCAGAGTAGAACCGCTGCTCCTCCACATTGAAAGGAGTCAGTTGAGGTGGTATGGGCATCTGATTAGGATGCCTCCTGGACGCCTCCCACTTGAGGTGTTTCAGGTACGTCCCACTGGGAGGAGACCCCGGGGCAGACCCAGGACTCGGTGGAGAGACTATGTCTCCCAGCTGGTCTGGGAACGCCTTGGTATCCCCTCTGAAGAGCTGGAGCAGGTGGCTGGGGAGAGGGAAGTCTGGGCTTCTCTGCTTGAACTGCTGCCTCCGCGACCCGGACCTCCGGAAAAGCGGTAGAAGATGGATGGATGGATGGAAAAAAAAAAAGGCACACTGCCACCTGTACTGCTCTGGCATAGCTATTACAATACCTTTTTTCCCAGCTGCAGTGACGGTTAAGATGAGTTAAATTAGTGTAGCTGTTGGTGTTTGATAACAAAGCCGTATGTGGAAATTTTGCTAAATAAAAATGTGATAAAATATGGTGATACTCTGGGCACCCAGCACAATGCAGACTGATAATATTCACACTCAGCAGGGATTGCATACGAACAGAGAGCCCTAGGGGGACAACTAGAGCAATGACTATTGCTATACATCCCCGGAGTAAGGAGAGGAATTCCGGCGGCAGTTAATCACGCGATTGATATGTATTGACTGATATGTACTGTATATCAATATGTAAATGTGCCATGCATTCTCTCTTGTCTGTATAAAAGAGCTGACTTTACATGCCTCAGACAGCGCACTCACAAGAGCGCACACACAGACACACACACACACACACAGCACAGCGCTACTGTGTGTCTCATGATGATGGAGGAATAAAACTCTTAAACCTTCAGCCCGCCGTGTCACGCCTGAACTTATTTTTACCTCCACACTGGTGACCTGACGAGGGAGAATGACTGTCTGCTCCCTCTCACCGCGCTGTGGATTCCAGAGACCGGGGATCGCCTACATCCTTCGCATCCACATGGGAGCACACGCACCTTGTCCTTTCTCCACGATGGCGACGTCCAGGGCGGGACAGTGAGCGCAGCGCTGCGACACAAACAACGCACAGCAACAGCCTGAACAAGGAAGACCATCGGCACCAACTGCGTTGATTTCCATCAAGCTCCCTGACCCTGACTCACCTCTCGACAACAGACTTCCACGCACAGAAGCCATGTGCGCACACTGCAGGATTACGAGGACAGCGCAACTGCCAGCTATGTGGTCACTGTGCCAGGCGCGCGTCACACACCAGGGACAAACCGGCTCTACAGCCTGATACATCGTCCTCCGCCGCTGCACATGCCCGAGAAAAATGGCCGGTCGCCACCCTCGGAACCTTCAGGGCTGCTCGCGCACCTGGAGCAGACGTGCAGCCCGCACACAGGACATTGTATGGGTTTCCAGCCACGGCGCACAAGGGGAATTTAGCCGATTGCTTTCCCCGATGACTTTAAGGCTGCTTCCCGCACCTAAAGCCAAACTGCCGAGTCCCTGACACAGCTTCAGTTTATCACAGCTGCTACGCATCCTCGGGGAATTTGGCCGCTTGCCTTCCCCACATCCTCGCTGGTCGAGCCACGAGAGAAGTCAGAGATATAATTTTTTTTTCACAGCCGCTGTGGATCTCCGCCACGTTTAATGGGGAAAGTCCCTCACCATCGCGGATCCACACGCAATTTTTGCACGGCCCAGACACCTTTAACGACCTGGGCCGGCACTGTTTACTCCCACCCCCTCCCCCTCCTCCTGCACAGAGGTTTTCCCGCACCTCACTCCCTAAGCCGACAGATCGCCATCTTGTTCCATTACGCACGAAACACACCGGCCCGTGCGCCCACGATCCATGGCCGTTCAACGTGCTGGAAGTCGGAGCGGAGCACACCGCCCTTTCCACCCCTCCCCCGTCCCCCCCATGGACTGACATGCCCTCCGACAGTTCTACCGGATTTGGAGCCAAACGATGGGGGGGAGGTCACAGCCCCTTCTGACCATTCTGGGGGGACCGGTGTGGGCACCCAGCACAGTGCAGACTGATAATATCAGCAGGGATTGCATATGAACAGAGAGCCCTAGGGGAACAACCACAGCAATGACTATTGTTATACAAGGAGAGGAATTCCGGTGCCAGTTAATCACGTGATTGATATGTATTGACTGATATGTATATCAATATGTAAATGTGCCATGCATTCTCTTGTCTGTATAAAAGAGCTGACTTTACATGACTCGGAGAGCGCACTCACAAGAGCGCACACACAGACACACACACACACACAGCACAGCGCTACTGTGTGTCTCATGATGATGGAGGAATAAAACTCTTAAACCTTCAGCCCGCCGTGTCACGTCTGAACTTATTTTGTTCCTCCACAATACAATAATACAAGCTTTTAGTTCTACTTGATTTTGACCAGGCGAGCTGAAAAGCTGGTAACAGACAGATAAACACAGAGACGCATGTAGTGGTTATGGTATGCCTCCGTTGCTTTGCACCAAGACAAAATTAATGTAACCAAGTAGCCTCCAGTATGGGGGGAAAAAAAAAACAAAAAAAAAACTAGGATATTGAAAGAAAAATAATGTTGTGGGGGCACAGTGTTGGGTTTTCTCACACCCAGGCGGCAGGGGGAAGGGGAGAATAATGGACTGAAGAAGGAAGTGTGACTGGGGGGCATCAGACGGGACTGTTGAGTCTATGCACCCCCTGGGGAGAGTAAAAGCTGCGGGTGCCGCTGAAGAGAAGAAGTGTGTAATAGCGGCGCTGGCGTAAAGTTATGTTCATGTGCCACACTTCTCTTTGTTTATACAACAATGTATTATGGTCGGACGCTCCTGTTCTCCATGCATGGGAATAAAGATATAAAAAGGGGAATGCACGGAGACCTAGGAGGCTTCAGTGCTGTAGCGCTGATGTGCTTTTGCTATACTGTTTTGTTGGAGAAAGAATAAAGTCTTGTGTTGTTCAGCTCGTTTCCTCACCTATTCCTTTCTCCACAATGTGATGTAACATAAGCTTTAAGAATCAAATGTTGCAGCTGAAGGAGTTATCAGTGTTTTAATACTGAAATTGCTGCATAATTTAATCAAGCAATCAACTTTATAAAGCACTTTAAAAGCAACACTTGCTACACAAAGCGCTGTACAGCAAAAAAACAAAAGCAGGAAGCAGGGCACTAACACAAAAACAGTATAGAACCACAGTCAAAACAAAATAAAAGGTTAAATAAATAAACAAATAAATAAATTTCATTCAATAAAATCAATGTTTCACACTGGGTTGAAGGCCAGGGAGTAAAAGTATGTTTTAAGACGGGTTTTAAAAATGGATAGTGAAAGTGCCTGTCTGATGTCCAGGGGTAAATCATTCCATAAACTGGGTGCCATGATCCAAAAGGCTCTGTCCCCTCTGAGCTTCTGCCTTGCATTTGGCACCCCCAGAAGTAGCTGTTCAGCTGACCTGAGGGACCGGGTGGGAGCGTAGGGATGCAGAAGCTCAGAGATGTAAGGCGGAGCCAGACCGTTCTAGGATTTCAAGACAAATAAAAGAATTTTAAAATGAACTCTATAATGCATGGGCAGCCAGTGGAGTGAAGCTAAGATGGGTGTGATCTCTTTCATGTGTACCTGTTAAAAGACGAGCAGCGGCATTTTGAACTAGCTGCAGACGTGAAAGAGATGACTGGCTTACACCAGCGTAAAGTGCGTTACAGTAATCCAGCCGAGATGAAATAAAAGCGTGAATTACTGTTTCCAGGTGCAGTCTAGAGAGAATGGGTTTTATCTTTTGCTAAATGCCTTAGATGAAAGAAGCTGGGTTTTACCACGGAACGAATCTGAGTGTCTAATTTAAAATCACTGTCCATGAAAAAACCAAGGTTCCTAACTGTGGATTTCACGTAAGGAGTGAGGGGGCCCAAGTTTACAGGAGGGGACCCACAGGGGCCACTAGGTCCAAACACCATCACTTCTGTCTTCTTATCATTAAAATTTAGAAAGTTTAGGGCCATCCGAGACTTGATGTCTTCAACGCATGCCAGGAGTGGGTTTACTGATGAGGCAGCTTGTTGTTTTAAAGGGACATATATCTGACAGTCATCAGCATACAGGTGGAAGGAGATACCGGTACTATGCTTTTTTAAAATGGAACCCAGCGGAAGTATGTACAAAGAAAAAAGTATGGGCTCTAGAACTGACCCCTGTAGGACCCTGTATGGCAGAGGAGCAGAAGAGGATTCGAACCCAAAGATGCTAACTTTAAAACTCCTGACTGCCAGATAGGACCTAAACCAACTGAGAGCAGTGCCGCAAATGCCCACTAGGTGCTGCAAACGGGAAATTAAAACATGATGGTCCACTGTGTCAAAGGCAGCAGTTAAATCAAGCAACACAAGAACAGCATATTCACCTGAATCACATGCTAGGAGGATATCATTAAAACCTCTTAACAAGGCTGTCTCTGTGCTATGAAGAGCTTTGAAACCAGATTGAAAAATCTCCAAAATACCGTGTTCATCCAGAAAACATTTCAGCTGCATATAGACAATTTTCTCTAAAATTTTTGAGAGAAATGGCAGCTTGGAAATAGGCCTAAAATTTGCCAACATGGTATGATCAAGACCAGGTTTCTTAACCTCTTGCACTCCGTTGTACCGCGGACGGGCAAGTCTCTGCGTCCCAGAGCGCACGAGGGCGCTCTCGTGCGTCCTCGAGCGCACGAGGGCGCACGAGAGCGCACTGAAAAAAAAAAAAAAGTTCTTCCACTTCAGACACAGCCGCGAACAGATCAGATATGATTGACCTCTTATTCGACTAATAAGAGCCTTGAATTGGGTTTCTGAAACCTTGAAGAACCAATGACTGAAAACTTAGCAAGAAGGACCCGCCTACCAACACAGCGAGCCAATTGAAGCACAGAAGTTCGCTGAGCTGTTTTGTCTAGAGCTGGGTGAAGAGAGACTGCTTCAGCAGCCACAGGCAGTGCATTATTTATTTATTTATTTTTTTAATTCCAGCAGAGTGTTTAGGATTCTCTTATATGGTCATCATAGACCAACGGAGACCGACGACGAAGGTCGTAAATCATTCGCCAAAACCGCAATCATGGAATTATGTTTTGACCGGGTCGCGAGACCAGAACCACGAGCGGACCAGCGTCGCGTTCGTCTGATAATGAGGAAGAGAAGTTGGCCAGGACAATGTGGCTGTGAAGAGGTAAGGTGTTATAAGCCAAATTATTTTTTATCCCTGAAAATTGTAATCAAAAATGACTTTTGACCGATCGGTAAATTACAACTGTGCGGCGCACGATGTCCGAAGTGCGTGCGCCGCGGTACACGGTTCGTTCGCCACCTCCGGACCGTGAACGCCCCCCCCCCCCCGCCGCTACTATTCTGTAGCAAGGGGGGGAGGGAGCCGCGGTGACAGCGCTGCTGTGGCCACATCGCCACATCCGAGTGTAATCCGTCATGTAGCAATGGCCGATCTCCGTCCTCTGTAGCGAGGGGGGGGGACAACCCCCCCCCACACACACACAGACACAGCCCTGAGTGTCACCTTTCATTAGAGCCCAAAATGAAGCTTCTACAATGAATCATTCAAAAGTTACAGACGTTTTTCCAAACTGTGCCATTTGGTACAATTTGGCACAGTTCCAAAACGCCTGGGAACTACCTGAGAACAAAGCTGTGTAATATATTCATTTTTTGTGGTATTGTTACAAAATTTGGACCTCAGCTGGATAACACTTGGTTCTACATTTCTGTGGCATTTTCCAGCCTGGATCTGAAGCTGTGTGTTATTTGCAAGCATTTGTATCCAAAAAAACACCCAGGCCAAATTTATTTTCTTCAAGTTCAGTATGTTTAGATGACTGTAACTCAGTGGCCGGAGCACTTAGAGAGATTATGACTGTTTTGCCAAAAAATTCAAAGTGTTTTCTTTTAAATGAGACCAACCCCATGAAGATGCTGCAAAGGGTTGAAGAACAGCTTTCGATTTACTTTGGGCACATTATTTTTTAGCGTTTTTAGGAAAATTGACCGGAGTGCAAGGGGTTAATCAAGGGCTGCACTACTGTATGTTTAAAATTTCCAAGAACCACACCAGATGACAGGCTGCTGTTCAAGATGGTGAGAAATGACAGGCCTATACTGGGAAGCATCTCTTTAAAAAGTCTAGGAGGGACAGCATCACAGGGAGACCCTGAGGGCTTAATGTGGCTAACCATGTCCTCTAAAAATGAGAGAGTCACAGGTTCAAACTGATCAAAAACAGCAGAACAAGGGACAGAGACAGAGGGATCAGAGGCAGCAGCTGAGATGAGAGCCCTGGTGGTGGCCACCTTATCAATAAAAAAGTTCATAAAATCATTGCATAACTCAGAGGACGCTTCCAAACAGTCAGTCTGTGGGGTGTTAAGAACAGAGTCAATAGTGTTAAATAAAACACGCTGATTATGACAATGAGATAAAACAATATGAGCAAAATATTCGCTTTTTGCCTGCTTGACAGTATTTTGATACTGATGCCAGCAGTCTTTTAAAATCGGCAATGACACCTGCAGTTTGTCTTTCTTCCACCTGCGTTCAGCTCTGCGGCTCTCCTGTCTGACTGCACGAGTTCTGTCATTGAACCACGGCTCAGGTTTGGATCGAGGCTGCTTGGTTTTCAGTGGAGCCACAGAATCGAAGATGGTTTGGCAGGAGGAGTGAAACCAGGAGCTGAGTTCCTCCACAGATGAGATGGAGCCAGGAGGGACACAGAGCTGGTCAAAAGCAGCGAAAAAATGACCAGCAGTGGAAGGGTTAAAAACCCGGCAGCGCTGAACAGGAGCGTGAGTTTTAGCTGCAGTGCACGACAGATCGGCCTCAAATAATACAGGCATAAGGCATATAGTCGGACAATACAGTGTCACAGATTTCTAAATTAAAAACAGACAGGCCATACGAGAGGACAATGTGTGTCCGTGCTCGTGAGTAGCGCCACCAGTCACAGACTACACCAGATTTAGAAAATCAATGACATTTAAAAAGTCTTTCACCAGTAGCTTGTCAGGACAACACACATGTATGTTAAACTCTCCAACGATAAGAACACAATCATAATTTGTAACAACTAGTAGATACCCGTGCATGCCCGTGCATACCTGTAGAAACCAAGTATAAGCAAATGTTTCTGCATGCCTGTTGAAAGCAGGTGGAAGCAAGGGTGTAAGCAAGCACGTCAGCACTTGTTGAGTGATGCCTGTCTTTGATCTTTAATGGTGTCATAGCGAGTCCTATGATCTGTGTTGATGTCATCACGAGTCCTATGATTGTTAGTCATGCCTGCGTTTGAGCTTTCAAGATGTCATAGTGAGTCCTATGATCTTTGATGATGGCATAACGAGTCCTATGATGCCTGTATTTGATCTTGGATGATGTCATCGCGAGGCCTATGATAGTGAGTGATGCCTAACTTTGATCTTTGACGATGTCAGAGCGACTCCTATGATCATGACATCGTGACAGAGATTTCTTGAATTATATATAGAATGGGATCCTTTTTGTCAGGTCAGGCATTGGCTTGCTTGCTACCGGATAACCATGAAAACCGGTACTATCTGTCTCATGGGTCGGGCCGTCAGCGACTCAACCGGCATCCCCGCCCTTCCAAGGGCGTGGAGGGTGAAACAGGGCATCCTGGCAGAACTAAAAACAATATCTGTCACAGATCTGTGGTGGACCACTCCCAGTTACTCAGGGTGAGATTGGACATCCTGGCAGATAACCACATCTGTCACAAGGTCTGTGGTGGACTGTGCCAGTCGGTGCATTGTGACATGCACTACACAAAGAGCAGAGATAAACAAACCTATCATCTGGTCAGTCACTGCAACAGATACTGGAGTCAGTTTGTCTTGGCTTGTCCTTGCCACTGATATCACCTTTATCTGTCAAGAATGTGCTGCTAGTCCAGCAAAAGCTAGCAGTACTCAAATACTTTGCAAGTAGTTTCATGAAATGGTCAATCAGAAAGCAACTCATACCGGCTCGGATGCCGCCCTGGCTTACAAGGTCCGCACTGATCTGTTCACACTCCAACAGGCAGTGAAAAGTAAGCTAGGAGCAGGAAGACAAAAGAAGAGGAAAACAGCAACCTTGTGTGTAGCAGAATGGAATGTACGCACTCTGTTGGACAGAACAACATCACAGCACCCAGAAAGACAGACCGCGCTTGTGGCCCTGGAAATGAACAGGTACAATGTAGACATAGCTGCACTTAGTGAAACAAGATCGCCTGGATAGCTTGGAAGACCATGCGTACATCTTGTTTTGGAGTGGGAGATCAACTCAAGAAAGGAGAGAAGCAGGAGTGGGCTTTGCAGTTAGAAAGGAGATAGCAGCAATGCTTGACGAGGAACCGGTGCCAATCAACGACAGGATAATAACCATGAGACTCCCACTACAGCGGAAGATGTATGCCACACTCATCAGTGTATATGCCCCAACAATGACCAACACGGAGGAGGTGAAGGAAGAGTTCTACAGTGATTTACGTGAGACTATCAGGCGTGTACCGACTGATGACAGGCTGATACTCGTTGGAGATTTTAATGCCAGAGTTGGTTCGGACACCGAGAAATGGAAAGGAGTGCTAGGCAGTCATGGAGTAGGCAAGTGCAATGCTAATGGAGAACTTCTACTTGCACTATGTTCAGAGTACAACCTTGTGATAATCAACACTCTATTTAAGCACAAGGACACACACAAGAAGACATGGATGCACCCAAGATCCAAGCACTGGCACTTATTAGACTACATCATAGTCAGGCAGAGAGACAGAAGGGATTTATTGGACACCAGAGCAATGAGAGGCACGGACTGTGGCACTGATCATGTTATGCTGAGATCTAGATTAAGGATTTGCAGACGAAAACAGCACTGCAGGACGGGTGCAAAGCCACCACGGAAGCTAAACACTAGTGCACTGAAAAGCCAAAAGAAGCAGGAAGAACTTACACAGGAAATGGATGA
Source organism: Pholidichthys leucotaenia (assembly GCA_020510985.1). Taxonomy (NCBI): domain Eukaryota; kingdom Metazoa; phylum Chordata; class Actinopteri; order Cichliformes; family Pholidichthyidae; genus Pholidichthys; species Pholidichthys leucotaenia. The sequence continues at coordinate 368,456,805 of CM035836.1, read as the reverse complement.
AAACTTGAAAGACTGGGACAGCAACAACTCAGAGAATGACATAGAAGAGAAATGGGCAACACTGAAGGATACAGTGTATCAGACTGCGAGTGATGTATTAGGCTACCCTGAGAGGAAACATCAAGATTGGTTTGATGAGCATGATGAACACCTGATGAAACTACTAGAAGTGAGGAATATAGCTAGGCAGGAAAACCTACAGTGTAACACAAGGTCGAAGAAGAAGAAATACTCAAAGGCTCAGAGTGAGCTACAGAAGTACACCAGAGAGATGAAGTCCAACTGGTGGGACGAAAAAGCGGAGAAACTTCAAACTGCAGCAGACAGGAAGGACATGAAAACATTCTTCACAGGTTTGAGAGAAATATACGGCCCTAAACCAAGAGGATTGATCCATCTAAAGGCTATGGATGGTGAAACGGTTTTGCAGGAGAAAGACAAGATCCTGGACAGATTTGCAGACCACTTTGACCAACTACTAAACAACCCTGGAGATCTCACTGAAGAGACTAAAGAAGCTTTAGTGCAGCGACCAGCTGTATCAAGTCTGGATGAACCACCAGATTTTGATGAACTAATGGCAGCTATCAGGACAACACAGGACGGTAAAGCTCCAGGAAGGGATGGAATTCCAGCAGAAGTGTGGAAATTTGGTGGTGTTCAGCTGACCAACTGCCTGCACAAGCTCATCCAAGAGATATGGGATGCCCAGAAAGTACCTCAATACTGGAAGGATGCAAGTATTGTGCCTTTGTTCAAGAAAGGTGACAGGAAGGATTGTGAAAATTACTGAGTTATATCACTACTAGCCACTGTTGGGAAGATTCTCTCACGTGTACTACTTAACAGACTCAGTGAACACATCTTGCAGAATGTACTACCGGAAACCCAGTGCGGCTTTAGAAGTGGAAGAAGCACAATGGACATGATTTTCTGCTCGAAACAGGTTCAAGAAAAGTGTATCGAACAGAACATGCCGCTTTATGTAGTCTTCATAGACTTCAGTAAAGCCTTCGATACTGTTTCGCAACAAGGACTTTGGCAGGTACTCAAGAAATATGGTTGCACAGAGAAGTTTGTCAGCCTGATCGAGGCACTCCATACAGGTATACAAGCAAACGTGGCAATGAGTGGTTCAGTATCTAAAGACTTTTCAGTAAGCAACGGGGTGAAACAAGGGTGTGTGCTGGCACCTACACTCTTCTCGCTATATCTGGCAGTCATGCTTGAGGTGGCCTTCAAAGACACTTCAGAAGGAGTATACATTCAAACAAGGAAAGAAGCAGACTTGTTCAATGTGGCACAGTTTAAAGCCAAGAGTACCGTATTTTTTGGACTATAAGGCACACTTAAAATCCTTTAATTTTCTCAAAAATCGACAGTGCGCTTTGTAATCCGGTGCGCCTTATGTATTAATTCTGGTTGTGCTTACTGACCTCGAACCGATTTTATGTGGTACACGGTGCTCAAAAATCTGTCAAAAAATGTTTTAGTACGACTTTGGTAAGCTACGAAGCCGAACCGCTTGATGGATTTTCGGAGCATTACGTTAGTCAGGAGCCTCGCGGAGTAATATGTGCTTCAACTTAATGGCCGGATGGCTTTTTCCACAAATCTCCATCCCTATTGATCTGCCCCTCCATGCGCGCCCATCTCACCGATACTGTCAAAACCCAAGTGAAGCAAACTAATTCGGAGCTTACCATCATTCCGGGTGGATTAACCAAAGAACTCCAACCGCTATATTGGTGTCAACAGGTCGTTCAAAGTTAAATTGCTAGCGAGTTACGCCATTATCTGCCAATGGATCGTGGATCGAAACTGCTCCTGTTTAGCTGTAATTAATATTCAAAAATGATATTTTCGGGACGAAAGAATTCAAGCGTCCCGGCATTTGTTTGCATTGTTTACTTCTCGGGGCTGCCGCGAGCAGTATCGAGTATCGAGAGCGAGCCGTATTGAGTACCGAGCGAGTATTCTGGCCAATATGGCGATGTAAACAGCCACGGACCAAAAAATGTACATTTGCTCGTGGAACAGGTCATTTACACTCGCAGACAATCGCGCTATATGTGTCTATAATGACTATAGACAGGATTTTCTTTCCATGCACGCCAAAAAAAAAAAAAAAAAAAATTCCCGGATTCGATACCCAAAAGCCGATGGTGTACGTATATTAGGATTTGTATGTGAAATTTCGGCATCGAAACTGCTCCCAGTAAATACGGCTGTAAATACGTATTTACGGCTGTAAATATGGCTCGCTCTCCGCCGGAGAGCGAGCCGTATCGAGTACCGAACGAGTATCCTGGCCAATATGGCAATGAACAGCCACGGACTAAAAACGTTCCACCTGCTCATGGAACAGGTCATTCACACTCGCAGACAATCGCGCTATATGTGTCTATAATGACTATAGATAGGATTTTCTTTCCATGCACGCAAAAATTTTTTTTTCCCGGCTCCGACTACCTCGCTTTAATGCGCCTTATAATCCGGTGCGCCTTATGTATGAAATTAGACCATCAAATAGACCGTTCATTGATAGTGTGCCTTATAATCCGGTGCGCCTTATAATCCCAAAAATACTGTAAGACATCGATCAAGATAGTAAGAGAAATGCTCTTTGCCGACGACAGTGCTCTAATTGCACACAGCGTGGAAGATATGCAATCTTTAGTGGAGAAATTTGCAAGAGCAGCTAGCCAATTCAGCCTCCAAATCAACATCAAGAAGACAGAGTGCCTTTATCAACCACCAAAGTTCCTATTATCAACATCACTACCAGAAGAGATCAGCATTGGTACAGAGCCACTAGTCAAGTGCAAGACTTTCAAGTACGGTACCTAGGGAGTACTGTTTCAGAGAATGCTAGGCTGGAGGATGAACTATCTCTCAGAATGGGAAGAGTGAGCGCTGTGTTTGGAAACTTGAGGGAGAGACTGTGGAACAATCGACATGTGTTTATCCGTGTGAAATGTAAAGTGTACAGAGCGACAGTACTGGCTATTGTATGGTGCTGAAACTTGGACTGTCTACAGATTGCAGGTGAAGAAACTCCATGCGTACATGATGAGACACCTTCGAGCCATAATGAACATCTCATGGAAAGACAAGATAACCAACATAGAAGTGTTGAAATGAGCTGGTCTACCATCAATGGAGGACATGCTAATACAGACGAACCTGAGATGGCTCGGACATGTTGAGAGGATGGACCTCCAGCGTCTCCCTTGGCAGTTACTCTACTCACAGTTATGCGAGGGCAAATGCAATCAGGGCAGACCAAGGTTCAGATTTAAAGACACTGTAAAAAGAAACTTGGAGAAGTTGGACATAGACAGGAGTTCCTGGCAGCAGAAGGCTAAGGACAGAGCTGTGTGGAGGAATCTGATCAGACCTAAATAAAACAGTTATTGTCGCCCACGACAGACTGCTATGATGATGATGATGATGATATCGAATGGGATAGGCTCCAGCCCCTCCGCGACCCAAAAAGGATTAAGCGGAAGAAGATTGATGGATGGATGAATGATGATGATGATGAGTGATGGCTGCCTTTGATCTGTGATGATGTCATAGCAAGTCCTAGGACCTGTGCATGCTCGTGCATACCCATGCATGCCCGTAGAAACCAAGTATAAGCATGTATTTCTGCATGTCCGTAGAAAGCAGGTGTAAGCAAGGCATGCCTGCGACATCCTGCTGGAGCCTGAGGTGTTCTATCTTCACAGCATCTTTTCTGACGCGCAACACAGTCATGCCTGGGAGGTATTGCTCGAACCTCAGCTGTTTCATCTTCACAGGATCTTTCCTGACGTGCAACAGTTGTCCTCACTCTATTGCTGTCCATTTCTGTAGCGTCTGGTTTAAATTAGTGTATCCTATTGTTAACTCCCATTCCAGAGTTTACCTGCTTTTGAATGTCATAAAGATGTCTTCCTGTATCTATTGAGTGCCAATCTTCTTGCCACTTTTCCACTATGTCACTATAAATTGCAGAAATGTCTGTCATTTTTAAGTATTGATTTGCCTTCTGACTTACTGAGTGAGATTTCCAGATTTACTGCTTTACGTGATGTTGACAGATTTCCATAGTTACTGCTTCACATGATGTCCCTATGTAGGACCACCATAGCGAGTGCTATGAACGTGAGTGATGGTCTACTGTATATTACATCATATAGACAGCAAGGCATGCATCACTGACATCAGAACATCATAGGACTGCATGGTCTGTATGACTTCATATAGACATCAAGGCAGGCATCAGTCTATATGACATCATAAAGACATCAAGGTAGTGTCATGGCGCCCGCAGGGCCATCATCAACCTCAGCTGCACGCACACCTGCTGCCAATCTGCCTGTGACTCAGCACGGAGCCGTCTGTCAAACTCCATAGGACACGTCTTTTGTCAGCAGCCACGTCCTGGCTCATCGTCTGTTTCCAGACCAAGGCTTCGCTGCACGTAAGCTAATATTGACTCAACTTGTCAAGTTCATCTTCCCCTGTGCACAGGTGGATCTCCCTGGCGGCGGTTCAGCTCCACGCCTGCATCAGGGTAACTCGCACTCTCCCCTGTACAGAGCCAGACGCTGTCTCCCTGGCTGTCGCCCTCAAGGCCAACCTGAGCTCACCACCACCATCTGCAAAGTAAGCTGTCATCATTATTACACCCTTTGCCCAGGTGCTGAGCTAATATCTCTGCTTTGTTTCCATAGGGTTGCCAGGCTGAACGGTGTCCTGCTCTTCCCCTGCACGAGTCCTACACTGTACGCACAACACTGTACATACACACACGCATTCACAAAACACAGTTAGCTAATAAAAGGATAATTGCATTTCCCTCGAGTCTGTCTTTTGTCCCCTGGGTCCAGAATTATGTCAGGCAGGCGTCGTATCATAGGCTGTCCTATCATGCATAAATCATAGCAACATCATAGGCTGTCCTGTGATGCCCTATGATCGTGACACACACACTGACAGAGATTTCTTGAACTAACAGAGTGATGATACCAGCCAAGAAATTGGCAAGCCATTTAAAAAGTCCTTATTATATTTGGGAGGGCTGTATATGACAGCACACAGCAGCAGGTTTGAGTGACCCACCTCAAAGGATGTCTGTTCAAAGCTGAAGAACTGGAGAAGGTAAAAAGCACTGCTTACATTTATAGTCATTTTTGTAAACGGTTGCCATTCCTCCTCCTCATCCTGATGTCCTCGGGGAATTAAAATAACAGTAACCTGGGGGTAAAACTTCGGACAGAGCAGAGAACTCACCCACAGTCTGCCAGGTCTCCGTAACAAAAAAGAAATCCAGTTCCCGGGAGCTGATGAAATCCTTCAGGATGTAAATTTTATTTGCCAGCGATCTGGCGTTTACCAGGCCAATCCTGGCTGGAGCTGGAGCCTGGGCCTCAGCAGAACAGGAAACGCAGTGCAGCGGTCTCAGGTGCCAGGGATTTACCCCACGCTGGCGAGGCCAGGGAGAGTAGCAGCGCCGGGGCCAGATCACCTCACCAAGGTGTAACAATATATGAATTAATAATTATGATCAGGTATAAAAATTATTTAAGTTATATTAATATATTGGAACTGGAGATGAATTCTTGGTTCATATACACCGGAAAAGTTAATAACACTCGTGGGGCACCAGCTTCTATCTCTAAGAAGCAATTTAATCTTTAATTTCACTTTATTCATGTTTAATCACTCAATAAATTAATTAATAATCAGTCTCAAAATTTTAGTGAATTCAATACTGGGGACTTAAACCAGACTCCGAATGAAATAAATTCTCAACAACTTCTCTCATTTTCACATATTTATTAAATGAAATGATGATTAGAAGACATTGCAATGATTTCATTAACCATGAAATTAAACTTGTAAATGATAGATTAACAATGTCAACATTTGCAGAACCAGGGTTAACTGTGAAATGAATTTAGATCAGTTTGAAGTTAACAGATTATGGAAACAACGCAAATTTATGTGGAAAATGAAATTAATTATATGAAAATTCTGGATTACCCTTTAAGAAAATGAAAACGGGATTTTAATGAAAAGGAAGGTTATATTACTTGCACTTTAATTTTGCATCTGATCAGATATTAAATTATACCCAAATCTCAGACTTTCCATTCAGCAGATGAACAAGAATGTCGCTCACGTGATTCCTTGCGTGGTAGTTGAAAATGAAGATCCTCCTGTGTCGCCGTCTGGAAGTTTTCGATGTGGAAAAGTGCCAAAACCCAGAATATATGTCCAGCAAATATTCGGTTGTCACAAGATGAGATTTTGATGTGTTGATCACCTGGGCTGTGATCTGGCCCAGGGCGTCTCCTCCTCGTGGTGTGATTTCTTCAGCTGTGTGTGGTTGTGGCGAGCTGCGTCGATAATCTGTGGCTTCTCATGAGGAATTTAAGGATAATTAAAAATCTGATCTGATAGCAAAATCAACAGCTCTTCGGACTGGTGGAGATGAAAATAGTTTCTAGTGTGTAAGTTGGTCAATATAAAATAAAAAAAGAAAGTCAAGATTAAAACTTAAATTAAAATTAAAAACGGTGGTTTTACAGAAAGTTTAACAGGAAAAAGTGATAGAAATAAACGTCAGGGATTAGAGTTTTAAACTCTTAATTAGAATTGAGCTCAAAATAAAGAATTAATTCCCAGATGTTTAAGAGGAAAGAAAAAAACATTAAAATTACAAAGAGGTTACAATCAAAACATGATACTTCAGGCTCTATGATCGTAGAAAAAAAACATGTGGGATAAGTCCCTTTGCTCTCCAGTAGTTCTCTGCTGTGTAGACAGACGTGACGGACGAAAGACACAAGACAAAAGAGAAAAAAAAGACGGAAGCGAGGGCGTTGTTTCCTTTTATAACTTCAGTCGAGCTTTCGCGGGCTTCCGGGTTGACAGGAACTCAGACCAATAGCCTTCCTTCGTGGGCGGGCTTTAAGAACTTTAGTCCAATAAACAAACAGTCTTTTGTCTGGAACTTTGAGAGAGCTGTTGTCAAGCAGAGATTGGCTGAGAACGGTCACATGATTTGAGAGCTATTTTTGGCAAATCTTTAACACTTAATATTCATCTATACATTTACAGTATGTATATAAACTAAGCTAACCTTAGTGATTAATGTAACTTATACCCAGTGCTTATAAATTAACATGCAGGATTAAACATTCATTTAAACATTTTTAACATGCACATATCTAAAATCACGGATTAATGCATTTCAGACCTATTATTGATTTTCAGCATTAAAACGTCAGAGTCCATTTACTTTTCCTGGCGTCTCCCGGGTTCTGTTCTATGTCTCCACATTTATGGGCCATAAAGTCAAAACAGGAAGTGCCTTAGGGTGAATTCCTTAGACTGGTTTCAACAAAGGAATGTGAGTTCAGTTGCGGCCTGGGGGATGCAAGAGCAGTTTCCTGGCTGTTTTTTTCCTGGGTGAAACAATGTCTTTAAGCTGAAAAATAATTCTTATTGATGAGCCAAAGTGAGATGATGCTACAAAGGCCAGTCACAGGGACCAGGCAGGCATCAGCAGGGTCCAGGGAATGCCAGGACGCAGAAACCCGGGGATATAATCCACCCGGAATCCGGGGAACAGGGAAGGAATGTGCCAGGCGTGCCTTCTGTTTCACCAGTTGACCGCTGCGTTTCCCACGGTGACGGTGAGGCCTCCGCCTCTGCCTTCGCTTGGAGAGAGGGGCTGAGGCCAGTACAGGTAAGGCGGGATATCTGACAGGAGCGGAGGCTTCTGTCCACCATAATCAAACAAAAAAAGATCCTCGGCAGGAAGTCTAAGATCCAACAATGTTTGGTGGTCGTACACCAGTAAGGACTTGATTTCTTGAATACCAGTGGTTAAAAAAAAAACAAGCAAAGCTGTCAGAGACAGACAGTCAGCCCCATACACTGGCGCCGTCTTGTCTTCTATCAGTTAAATAGACATGCATAGATATATGCACAGACGAGGAGTATGGGGCTTGTGGGATTAGTTTTTACTGAATAGAAAAATAATGTGACACAACATAAGCTTTAAAAAGGACATGAAACGCTCCATGTAATGATCATAATTCAAAACATGGACACTTAGTCTTAAAATATTTTATTAATTTGACCCTGTAAATGTAACAATATTGGAATAAAATCTAACTGAAATTATGCTTTTCAGAACTGAAAATCGTCATATTGGTGGTGACGTCACTGGGTTGGTTTCTGCAGGCAGCAGCAGCTGTGTCTATTAGATAAACCCATCAGGAGGAGAGTTATTTTTAATATTTAGAGTTAAATTATGAAGGCAGACTAAGTTAAAAATATGGTGATGAGTTTTAGAAACACTCGATAGACTGTGTCTTTAAACCAGTAAGGAGAACAGCGGGAGGCTGAAGGTTGACAGCAGCCGCCTCCTTCATTCAGGTTTGTGGAGACTAAACATTATACACAGTTAATCTGCAATAGGAACTTATTCCTGTACTTATTTCTTTTAGTAAATACCACAGTTGCAGTATGTTGTATTTTTATTAATGTCTATTTTCTTTTTAACAGGAAGGATCCAAAGACAGTCCATCCCTCATCATGGAAACAAGCCTTGTGATGATCTTCATATAATAAAGTCTGAAAAAAACAATATGTGGTGTTTCTATTGAAAATGTTTTTCACTTTAAATAAGTTCAGTCCTTATGAATCATCAGAGAACAATGACCAGACTTGATTTGTTAAATTTTGTTAAGGACTTATAACCCTCTACTGTGGGGAATGAAAGCAGGCAAGACACAAGCTGATGACACAGAGGTTTATTTCTCCTCCAACACAGAACAGAAGAACTCGGAGTGTCAAAGTAATCTGCTTTATACATTTTCTCCCCGCCTCTGGCACTCAGGGTAAACACATTTGCATACCTGTTACCAAGTGTAAACACATATCAACATACACATTAACACATTCATGCCCCTGCGTCCTCAGGTGTGAGCCTGGCTCAGCGGGGGCGAAAGGCACATCTTTATTTACTGTATGCCCCCTGGTGCTCTGGTGCCCCTGGCTAGCACCCCCAACACTACGAAGTACTGGGTGGAGTGTCATCTCGTTTGAGTCACCACACAGCCCTCCCCCCCGAGCACCCAGAAGGGGTCCGAACCCTCCAGACCTTTGGGCATGAGCAAGCGCCCACAGTGGCTGCAACGTGGACCGGTCAAAGCGCTTTCCTGTCGAGGCGTGTAGGAGAAAGGCTTGGTCTCTGGAAGGGGAAAGGGTGGGGATAAAGTTAGTTTCCTGAAAACAGTCCTCTGTCAGGGGAACACTAACTTGGGGACCCATTGTAGGAGGGTGCCCGCGCCTGCTCATCTCCCAACACATAGCCGGGCTTCAGTCTGTCTATGCAGACGGTTTCTTTACGCCCCCCACCCCCAAATCTAACACAAAATGTTTCTCCCCAGTTTCCAGCATGCTGAACGGGCCATCGTACAGCGGATGCAGTGGCGTTCTGTGGGAGTTGTGCGTGGCGAAAATGAATTTGGCATTCTCTAAGCACTTTGGAACAAAAGTGCAGGGAAAACAATGGTGTGCCGGGCCCGGAGCACTGTCAGCCCCTATACCAGAAAAAAGTGCGTGGGTGGCTCGGTACTGGGCGCGAGGCTGTCTGGCAAAAATTCCCCCGGGATCCGCAACGGCTGAGATAAAATGAGTTCTCTCGGGGAAGCTGCCAAATCTTTTTTAGTTGTGGACCGCAACCCCAATAGGACTCAAGGCAGGCAGTCAACCCAGTTTGCATCTGTTAGCAAGGCTCTGAGCGTAGCTTTAAGCGACCTGTGAAAACGCTCATACAAACTGTTAGCTAGTGGGTTGTACGCGGTGGTGCAGTGGATTTTGACCCCCAGGCTGTCGGCTATCACAGACCAAAGTTCCAAAACAAATTGCGGGCCCCTGTCCGTGATGTCCGACAGGGATCCGAACTGTGCAGCCCAAGATGACAAAAACTCACGGGCTACCTTGGCCAAAGTGGTGGAACTCAGCGGAACCTCCTCTGGCCAACGCATAGTGCGGTCCACGGTTGTTAAAAGGTGTGTGAACCCCTGCCACGGCGGAAGGGGACCCATTAAGTCCATGTGTACATGATCAAACCTCCTGGCTGGAATTTGAAAAGGCTCGAGGGGGGCTTTGGTGTGCTTGCGCACCTTAGCCCGCTGGCACGCAACACACGCTGCAGCCCATTCTTTCACATCCCTGCGTAAGTGAGGCCAGATGAATTTGGACCCTACTAGTTTAACTGATGCTTGCATGCCGGGATGTGAAAGGGAGTGGGGAGTGGACGGACTCGAATACGTGGCGGTGCGAGGAACTTGGAACCACGGGGCGGGTGCGGCCGGTGGAGATGTTGCAGAGCAAGGGGGGGGGGTACCCTTCTTGTACCACCCTGCTCTCATGTTTTAATCTGGTAGCTGCGGACTGAACCACGCAAATGTCTGCGTCCCTGGTTTGGTCGGCGGCGACTGCGGAAAAATCAACGCCCATGTATACCGGAGAGACCAGCGTGTGTGATAAGCAGTCTGCCAGAACGTTCAATTTACCGGCTACATGTTGGATGTCGGTTTTGAACTCCGAAATTGCGGCCAAGTACCGCTGTTGCCGAGCTGACCACGGTTCCGAGACTTTGGACATCGCATACAGTAGGTCAGTGGTTTATGATCGACAAATGCGGTAAACTCTCGACCGTCGAGCCAGAACTGAAAATGACGCATAGCGAGGTGGAGAGCCAACAACTCTCTGTCAAAAGCATTATACTTACACTCATTGTTGAGCAAAGTACAGCTGAAAAAGGCAAGGGGCTGCCACAAACTGGAGACATACTGCTCCACTACAGCTCCTACCCTGACGACAGACACTTCTGTAGTGAGCGCCATCTGTGCTGACGGGGCTGGGTGGGTCAGCAAAGCTGCTTAACACTAGAAGTCCCAGAGAGGGGCCATTTGGCCTTTTTGGCTAGAAAACCCATAGGGGGACCATCAAGTGGCCACAAGAGGGCTAATGTCTGGGTCTTCTAGTGTTAAGTGAGCAACGTTTTGGCATTTGTGAACACCTGGATGCGCTCGGGGGTCTGGTTGATGCTAGCCGCAGGCTTCTTTTTGTTAAGCACGCCGTAGAGTGGCTGCAGCAGCTGGGCTGCAGGGGGTGGAAGCGGTTGTAAAAGTTGACCATCCCCAAAAATTCCTGCAGCACCCTCACGGTCTGTGGCAGCGGGAAATCCGACGCTGCGGGCACTTTATCCAGCAGCGGGATTGTGCCATCTGGTGAGATGTGATGGCCCAAAAAGTCAATTACTGGCAGCCCAAACTGACACTTTGCTGAGTTTACAATCAGCTGGTGCAATTTCAAACATTGCAAAACTTGTTTGAAATGGGCGAGGTGCTCCTCCTCTGACACGTTAACCACCAAAATGTCGTCCAAGTAGATGAAAATGAATGGTAAGTCATGGAACACTGCATCCATCATCCTTTCAAAAGTTTGTGCTGCATCCTTTAACCCAAACAGAATGTGCAAAAACTCGAAGAGACCGAAGCGAGTTATTACTGCCATTTTGGGGACATCCTCTGCATGCATTGGGACCTGGTGGTAACCGCGGACCAGATCCACTTTTGAAAAAATGTGCGTCCCAGCCAGGTGCAAGGAAAAATCCTGGATGTGTGGGATGGGGTAACGATCGTGCTCCGTGGCATTGTCTTAAGTGTTGGAACTCGCCGCACAGCTGCCACGACCCATCGGACTTGGGCACCTTGTGCAGCGGGGATGCCCAAGGGCTGTTAGAGTGCTTAACAATGCCTAAGCATTCTAAGTTAGCAATCTCCTCACGTGCAATAGCTAATTTAGCCGCATCCAGGCGGCGAGGGCACGCAAACACGGGTGGAACTTTCATGGTGATAAAATGCTCGACCCTGTGCTTGGTTATCGTAGTGGAAAAGTGGGCACCGTGAGTGCTAGGAACTTGGAAAGCAAACATTGGCACTTACCCCCTGGAGCTAGAATATTTGCGTGTGTTGATGGCCCAACTCCCCGAGCTGTGCAAGTCAAGGAGGAAAAAGATACAGCATCCACTAAATGTCTGTTGGCAACATCAACATGTAATCCATGAGCACATAGAAAATCAGCACCTAAGATGGGGACCGAACATGCAGCTACCACAAAATACCACTGGTAATTGCGTCCATGTAAACATACAGCCACCATCCTTTCTCTAAACATCCTGATGCAGGATCTGTTTGTGACCATTAAAGACGGTCCACAGACTTCTGCCAGCCTGTCTGCGCCCACTGGCAAAATGAGGCTCTTCTGGGAGCCAGAGTTTATCAGAAAACATCTCCCCAAACGTGTGTCCGTGATGAAAAGCAGCTTCTCCTTGTTGCCAGCGGCAGCAGCTGGTACTGACCCGCTGGCTGTCCCATTACCCAGCTTCTTGAAGTGGCATGGTTGCAGACAATGTTGCGCTTCTTTGCCAAAACGGTGGTGATAAAAACACAGTCTCCTGGTCCTGATTCTCTGGGTGGCCTGTTTCTTCGGGTGGCCACGACCACTGGCTCCTCGACCTCGCTGGGCTCTGCCAGAGATCCCATTCTCACTGCCTGAATGCTGAAAGCCTTGTTTGCCAGGATGATATGGTCTGCCTCATCTGCCAGCGCATGGTAGTCCCTGGCTGCCAGCAGCGGTGAGTTAGCGAGAATCGCTCTCACAGAAGCCAGTAGGTTTCTGAGGAAGAGGTGGGTGAAAAGGAAAGATCCGTCGTCCGTGCCCATCAATGCAAGCATACTCTCCATCAGGTCCACAGTCGATCTGTCTCCTAGCTCCGAGTGGGTGAGGAGCTTTTCTGCCCTCTCTGCATCTGAAAGGGTATAATGGTGCAGCAGCAGTCGCTTGTGAGCACCGTATTTTCCTTGGGCTGGCGGGGCTCGGAGTAGACTCATGGTGTGCTGCGTGGCACACGCGTCCAGCAATGCTACCACATGGTAGTACTTTGTGTCGTCTGTCATGACTCTGCGGAGGGCGAACTGGGCTTCCACATGAATAAACCAAGCGGCTGGGTCGTGAAGCCAAAAGTCCGGGAGTCTGACTGCAACGGCGCATGCAGCGGTGGGAGACTCCAGCGGGAGTGTCTCTGTGGTGGTGCTCAACCCGTTTTTCATTTCACGTCTCTAGGTCACCAATGTGGAGGATGAAAGCAGACAAGACACAAGCTGACGACACAGAGGTTTATTTCTCGTCCAACACAAAACAGAAGAACTCTTGAGTGTCAGAGCGATCTGCTTTATACATTTTCTCCCCACCTCTGGCACTCAGGGTAAACACATTTACATACCTGTTACCAAGTGTGAATACACATCAACATACACATTAACACATTTGCGCCCCTGCGCCCTCAGATGTGAACCTGGCTCAGTGGGGGGAAAGGCACATCTTTATTTACTATATACACTCCGAGCTCTGGTGCCCCTGGCTAGCACCCCCAACATCCCAAAGTACTCTGTGGAGTGTCATCTCCTTTGTGTCACCACACAACAGTTTGGTGTAGCTACAGAAATGTTTTAACATTCAGCAGATCCAAGTGTTCAAGAGGACTGGCGAAGAAAAAATGGAGAGAGACTGAAACACAAACTGAATTTTTTTTTTTTAACTTTGTTTACTCATGTTTTTTTTTTTTTTAATTTACTCATGATTTGAGCCTCTTATTTACAAGCAGCCTGAGGATGAGTGTTGTGCTAGAAATAACTAATAAAACCTTATGGGAAGTCCTTTTCCCCAAAATCTATTGCAGTCTATTATGTTCGAATTCATAATAGAAGCTAAACAAACTGTGGTCAGTAAAATGGTAATGGACACATTTTTTTCTCCTGTAAGACAAATACTATGGGTTTTAATTATTTTCTCTCACTGTCATCTTCAGGTTTGGTTTTTTTTTAATCTGTAGTATATTTTACACAGATTTTCACCTTTAAATATTTTAAGTTTCCCATTATCATATTTAGCCCTGTAATTTTTATGTGCTAGTCTTTGAACTGTACACATCAATAAAATAACTGATTTGTGTTCTTGGTAAACTGGATTTAGTTGAACTATTTTTTAATTAATCAATTTATCTGGATGAAAGTAAAATCCAAGTTCCTGTTAAAATGATCAGTTTTTGCCTGAGAGAGAAAAAGAGCTTCTTTTTTTTTTATCTTAAAGACTGCAGTGATATTAGGGGTCATCATCAAAGGTAAGAAAGCTGTTTATTAACTAATGGGCTGTTGTACATGAATGAGCTAATTACTATATTTTAAAAAAAAAATAGAAAACAGTGGTCATCTACTGTATTTTGCACAAATCGCCACTGAGGAGGTACTTTCTGCTCAGCCTAAAAAGAGTTTAGTTGAAGAGTTGAACTGACATTAGCACTCGTTACCTCTACGCTAACAGTCTGTGCAGTGATCTGTGGACACCAGACTTTATCAGAGAAAAAATCAATCAGAGCACAGTAGGATCAGACCTTTTTTATCTGAACCACCAGTCCATCTGACTTAAAAAAAAGTTTCATTATTAAGATAAAAGAATGTTGCACACCTTAACATCGCGGCTAACAGCAGCTTTGTCATTTCAATACAAACATCAGTCAGCTGTTGAAGATGTCATAAATTAAAGAGGGCAATGTCTTCTCGTTTTGATAACATAAAATATACCACTACAGTCAGGGTAATATAATGTCCGCCCTTACATCTGTTTTTAGTTTTGATCTAATAATCATCCATTAACCTGGTGTTTGTAAAAACTCTTCACAGTAGCTAATGCTGACCTACGAGCACAAACCAACCTAATGATGTCATGGAAGTGGTCCATTGCCTGTAAAAAAAAAAAAAAAAGTCGCACTGCTGCCTCTAGTGGCTCGTCATAGTTATTACAGTACCTTTATTGCGTGGCTCCATTACATGGCCATGGTGAGTTAAATTTGTGTTTATTTTGAAAACAAACCCTTATCTCGCAATTCTGGCAAATTAAAAGTCAAGAAAATATGGCGATACAATGATACAAGCCTTTAGTTCCACTTAATTTTGACCGGGCGAACTGATACAGACAGGCGGACAGACAGACAGCGAGATCCACACACAGACACATTAAGTAATTACCGTATGCCTCCGTTTTCACGAGGCATAACAATTATTGCATAGATTATTTACCACATGCCACTGCAATCAAATTTATTCAGCCTCCACTGCAAATTAGGTTTATTGGCAAAATGTGCAAACTAGCAGCTGTTTGCAATAAACAAATAAACAAGAACAATTTAGATAGCTCATCACAGCTAATATTGCAAGTGGTTTCTCCAAATTCAACACAAAATGCCACTTTTAATGACTACTGCAGTTTTAAAACAAGAGGGCACTCATAGAATGTATACCTCCACCAAGGCTTCCTCCCTCCCTCCCTCCCTTTGTCCTCCTCATCGCGATTCATCTGTATATTGAAAGATAGGGCCTTGGCAGAGGTATACAGTCACAGATCAACTCCAACATGTAATGAGTTCATCTTTGGGCCATGGGCCACCTCTGGTGAAAATATCATCCAGATCCATCAATAAGTTTTTGCATGGTCCTGCTAACAAACAGAGAAACGGCAGCAAAAACAACTAGAAAAGCACTCGGAGAGCGCAGACCTCCGGCAAGCAGTTCATTTCCCCCAAATGACATTGTTAGAAATGCAGCAGTTTTCTAAATGCAACATTTCTGCATTTGATATTGATGAAAAAATACTAATTCAAGTTTCCTTCTGTAAGATTTATTGAAATAATAAATAAATAGTATTAGGAAACTTAGCTACAAGCTACAGAAATTCTGGTGTACCAGCAAAAGTAAAATTTAACCAAGTTGATACTGATTTTTCCTAAAAATTCCTGGATCCAGGTAAAATTTCTTGGGTCCAGGTGGTGAGCTGTATCAAAACAAAAATATAATCATCTGCTCCCCATGCCTTTACACACCTTTCCTTCAAGATGGCCGACACAGAGCGAGCATGCAGCGTGGCGGGTCCTGCATGTAAGCTCAAAAAAACAGCTAAAACTACAGCAAAACCTCTATGGCTGTCACAGTCTCACCTGTTAATTGCTGCCTTACTCCTGTACTTAATTCTAAGTACAGTACGACATCGGCTCCCAACAATAAAATGCAGAGAACAGCTCCACCTCACAGGTAATGGAGGCCAGTACCTCTTGCACACAAGTTACCTGAACAAAGGATGGGCCAGACCACCAGCTTACCAAGGGCAATCCTGCATAGTTAACGGCTTTGTGAGATTATTCCACCTCTGCGTTATCTTGCTCCTGGCAGGTGATGTGGAAACAAACCCAGGACCGGTGGCCACGGACCTGTCTGTGGGACAGATGCCACCAATGCTAACAGGACTAGCGTGGCTAACGCCTCCATCATCAGCAGAGACATCGAGACCACAGTTGTTTTCAGGACCAGCATGGGTACAAGCACCATCGCCAGCGGAATTAATGCCACGCCCACTACGATACTGGCTGTGCTAAGGTGGCCCACACCAACCAGCACCGCTGCAGCCCTGCTGCCCACCAATATCACCGTGGCATGGCAGCCTGATGGCGTCGTCACGGACCAACAGAGGAACAGAGCTGGGGTGGACTGGCACCCTCCTGCCCGTAGCACAGCGATGCACTCTCCTCACCACAGTCATGCCAAAGACCATATAAAAGTGGAACTTCATGTTGTCCAGCTTTGTGCTCAGCAAAAATGGAATGGAGGAGGGAAATGTGGGCAGCAGTGGTTTAGGAGGTATGGCAGGTCGTCCAATAACCAGAACGTTGGCGATTTGAATCCTGTTCTCCCCAGCCATCTTGCTGCTGTGTCCCTGAGCAAGATACTTTACCCACCTTGCCGCCAGTGTCCATGACACTGGGTATGAATGTGTATAAATATTTGGTAGTGGTCTTTGTTATGTCCACAAACCTGGTAATGAAGACGGACGAGTAGGCTGTGCTGGAACTGCACTTTATTACAAAACTGTCAGTAGTGCAATACACACATATGACCGCTCAGCTCTTAACTGTGGCTTAGCGGGGCGAGTCACCAAAGAGACCATAACATGGCGGACTCCTTCTTATAAAGGTCGGCGCAGTGACAACACCAGCCAGCCACGTCACCACACTGCTCACTGCCCTAAATCCCTTCATAACATTCGCAGAGGCTGTTGGCGCAGATTGGCAGCCACGTTTCCGTCAGTCTGCCCCAAGGCAGCTGTGGCTACAGTAGGAGCTTACCACTACCATTGTCTCTCTATGGAGTGAATGAATAATGGATTTCTTGAAAAGCACTATATAAATGCTAACCATTATTATTATTAAGAGGGCATAGGGCAAAGGGGCATATGCTGGAGCATCACCTCAATTATATATGTGTACATGCCTGGGTGGGACTGAATATGGGATAACGAGAACTTGAAATGCTTGCTTTTACATTTACAGGCTCGGGTTTATCCAAACAGCAGGGATAGTTTGACAAACCTCATCTTAGTAAAAGTACAGTGGGTGCAATAGAACCACAAAAAGTGTATTAATGTGCCAAATGTGAAGTTACATCAATGTATTCTCTGTGATCTAATACTATGTATAAATATTAGAAAACAGCCATCATAAAGATGATGCAAGAATAATCTAATGATATGCGAATAAATGTGAGGCAAAAGATAGATTACTGTAATTGGATTTTTGTTGTTGTTGTTGTTTTGCTCAAGCGACAATCCATAGTGTTTGTGCTGATCTGTCATTGGGGATCCCCAGAAACATGATCTCTGACTGTTAATATTCAACACTTTGGATATTTTTGATTTGACATCAAAATGTCCCCAACGTATACCACCCCCCACACCACAGGAAAATCTGACAAAATAATCATCCTTCCAATACTTTCCCTCATCATACCTTCCCTTTGGTTGTTGGAAGGTAAAAAAAAAAAAAAAAAAATCAACCAGCTCTTTTGATGTGGTTTGCTTAAGGAAAACAACTCACAGGATGTTGAACAAGTTTCATCCATGCCTTCTCACACAAAGTCAAAAACTGTTTCTGTGATATCTCAACATACTTACTGAAGGTCTGGGTGGGGCATCCTGGTTATAAATATCATCAAAATCCCAGTGAGGAAGCTTTGTGAATGATCTTTTGAGGAGGATGGGCATTGGGGTCTCAGCAGGTGGTTGAGGTGTAGATTTATTCATTACAGACTGCGTTGCTGACTCAAATGAAACGTCTTCCTTTTCATTAAATTTAAGAGACAGCCAGCTGAATGGAAGAGAAAAAAGTGCATCAGAATCACATAGTGAACCCTTATTTATAAGTATAGAATTTAATAAATTATAAACCCTTAATGGTTGGATTTAATTTCTTATAAATATGTCAATGCTGACCTTACCTGATAGTGTGGCTCTGATTGTTCCACACTAGAAATAAAATGACAACAAAAAATATTAAAAAGAACAAAATCACTTTACTTTGTTGTAGCATTGCCATTTCAGAGAAGCTTCCCGGTGTCAGTTTGCCCTTTTTCTGTGTATTGCTTCAGAGCAAAACCAGAAAACCAGTCAAACCTCATTACTAAGGTAAGTGGGTGGGACTGTTTGAAAATGAGCCATTGACAGAAAGTCACAGTCATAAGGTGGGTCATGCAAGAGGGCCAAAGGAAATCTGTGTTGAAATTAATGGAATCTTTTTGTTTTCTGAAATGATGATGGCAACCCATGAAGCATAAGTTCTCACCCTTTTAATGTGCTGTCATACTTAAGGCAGTAGGGAACCCAGATGTATGTTAAGAAGCCAGTGAAAATAAATGCACAAGGATCTAAAACAGTACTGTGTGTGGAGAAACATGAATTGAAAAATACAAATTAAGCAAAATGAACAAAACACTTGTAAAAACCATACAAGGAAATGAAAGCACAGCATTAAGACAGTAGAGCTAGTTAACTGACCAGTTATAACATTAATAAAGCCAAAGCTAAATCAGAATCTCAAGAAACATGTCTTGATGGTATATGACCATACAGCAACAACAACTGACAATAGAGACTACAGCAGTCTAAATACTCAATGAGTTGATTAGGGATAATAAACAGGAGCAAGAGAGACTGCAGGTAAACACACAAGAATAAGGGAGGAGAGGAGTAAAAACACAAAGATTCATTTAAAGGTAGTAAGCTGCAACATAAAATTGGAAACAGGAAAAAAGGGAACCCTGAGACAATGTAACAACAACACACAGAATGACAACCAAAATTTAGGAGGGGAAAATGGAGCGAGAGATCGACAGACGGATTGGAGCAGCATCTGCAGTGATGCGGACGTTGTACCGGTCTGTTGTGGTGAAGAGGGAGCTGAGTTCTAAGGCAAAGCTGTCGATTTACCAGTCAATCTACGTTCCTACTCTCACCTATGGTCACGAGCTTTGGGTAATGACCGAAAGAACGAGATCGCGGATACAAGCGGCTGAAATGAGCTTTCTCCGTAGGATTGCTGGACTCACCCTCAGAGATAGGGTGAGGAGCTCAGTCATCCGGGAGAGGCTCAGAGTAGAACCGCTGCTCCTCCACATTGAAAGGAGTCAGTTGAGGTGGTATGGGCATCTGATTAGGATGCCTCCTGGACGCCTTCCACTTGAGGTGTTTCAGGCACGTCCCACTGGGAAGAGACCCCGGGGCAGACCCAGGACTCGGTGGAGAGACTATGTCTCCCAGCTGGTCTGGGAACGCCTTGGTATCTCCTCTGAAGAGCTGGAGCAGGTGGCTGGGGAGAGGGAAGTCTGGGCTTCTCTGCTTGAACTGCTGCCTCCGCGACCCGGACCTCCGGAAAAGCGGTAGAAGATGGATGGATGGATGGATGGAGCAAAAACTCATAAAACTCATGACCAGTGGTGGCCATAAAAAATCTCTTCAGGCAGTAAAGACTAATCTTTGCTTGAATGCAAGCAATGTAGTCTGGAAGTCACTACAATATCATCCCAGATCAACTGTGGTCATGCACCACGTGGTGTGTGTTACATCCGTAAATCAATAGTAATATGGCGGTCTGGGATTTACTGGGGATTAGAGGGAGCTGGCGAACCACACTTCCGATGGTGACGTTGGCCGGGGTATAAAAGGCAAGGGCAGAAGAGGCAGCTCTCTTTCGTCGTAGACGCCTGGACCTAGAGCGCTGTGACCCCCTGCTGTTTCACGGGTGTGTTATTTGTAAGTTATTAATAAAGATTTAAACTGCCTTCCGCCCTGCTCCTCATTCTACTAATTGTGGACACAACATTTGGCGATGAGGAAAACGCGGTTATGGAGCATGCTGCAACGAGTTTTTGGCTATTTCTGGAGGCCCCTGGCGAGCCTCCCGTGTCTTGGCCTAGGTGGTTTAGCAACTACCTGGTGGCCCTCAACCTCGGTGAGTTGAAGAAATTGTGAGCAAGAGCAATTTTAGTCCATAATTTGGGCATGGAAGGGCAGAGGGTTCTGGAGATGTTAGGCAGAGCTGAGACTTTTGAGGAGGTTGTGGAGCTAATGGCATGATATTTTCGCGTGCTGGACAACATCATCGTCCGGCATATTCAGTTTCGGCAGGGCCACCAGCGGACGGGAGAGCCAGTGAAGAGGTTTGTAGCAGATCTATGTCAGCTGGTGGTGAAGTGCAACTTTGGAGCTCTACAGGATGAGATGATTCAGGACCAGCTGGCGGAGTACGTTTGGTGTCCTGCAGCCCAGTCTTGCCTCCTGACCCATTCGGGTGAATTAACACTGGTTACCGCTATTGACATTGTCCAGCAGTTTGAGGCGACTGAAACTATAGTGAGGGACCTCGGTGGAGGGTCATCCTCATTACCAAATGAGCCTCGGTTAAAGATGCTGACAGCGGACCCTGAGGACGGAGACGATGTTGAGAAAAAGGAATACACCTCCGTTGTCAGAATAAGGTCTGCCCCAGGAACGCCGAGGTGTTACGGCTGTGGGTCCGCTAGACACAGATATAAGTCCAGAGACTGTCCGGCGAAGGGAAAGCACTGTGGAAAATGTGGCCTGCTGCACCATTTCGCGTGGTCCTGCAGGAACTTTGAGCCAGGGGAACGTGGAGGGGGCTCCTCCAGGAAGACTCCCACTGTTGTGCATACGGTTGTGCCAGAGTCCTGCGGCCATATCTATTGCATGGTATCTCTGGATGGAGTTGAGGTATCAATGCTGGTGGATACGGGTGTGGTGGCTCCGATTTTAAACCTGCAGACGGTGAAGAGTCTGTTCCCTCGGAACTGCATCCAGAAGACGGTGGCCCCATTTTACAGCTATGGTAGGAGCAGGATTGCCATATTGGGGTACGTCAAGTTAATGGCACGTTACAAGTCGCGGAGCATGGCGGATGTCCAGGTGATGGTGACTGCCATGGGATCCAACATTATGGGCTGTGGCATTTTCTACGGCTTGGGCTTCTCCATTGCCAGCGACACTGGAGAGGAGTGAGCAGGCGAAGGCTTGTGGAACCAACCCCTGCCTGATGTGGACAATGATGATGCGGTTTGGGACGCCGATTGGGCCGAACTGGGAGAAGACAGCGAGAAGGACCGTCACAAGGCGCCTCCCTGGGATGGACCCGAGATGCCAGAGCTCAAGCTACCCTGGGTGAGGGAGCTGGGTGGCACGATGGGGCCCCCGGGTTGGTAGGCGGGACTGGGACATCAGCGCTGAACAGCACCGGGGATAGACCAGCAGGTGAGTGCTTAAAACGCACTAGAAGGTGGCCTTCGAAAAGGGCTTCAGGCCGGAACGGGAAGAATACCGGGTCCAAATGGGAGCCCCCCGCCCCCACGACGAAGGGATCTGGAGAGACTTGCTAGAGCTCCTCTGGTGGTTGGTGATATGATTTGCCCCAGGGTAGAAGCTCGGCCTAGGGGGTCCCATAGACGTCGTGGGTGGTATGATGACCAGGGGCGGCTGCAAGTGGAGGCCACCTGGAGTGACGGCTATCTGGGCCTGTTGGACGGGACGTGGAGGCACCCCAGCGAGCTGCGTCGAGTGGTGGAGATGAAGAGACGACACAGCCCGTCACCAGAGTCTAAAGCGATGGAGGCACTCTGGCTGGGAACCACGGGATGGTAATCCTGGAGGAGGCTATTCCACTGGTTATGTGAAATGACTGTGAACTGTTTAGTTTAATGTTCTTTAGCACATCATTATGTATATAGGTTGTCTCTACTGGGCTGTGCTCCAATTGTGCTTTGATAAATTTATTTGAGTGTTTAATTGGCTACATTTGGTGAAATGGTTTGGGTTTACATATTTAAAAAAATAGAATGAGAAAAGAAGGTATGATAAACTAATTTGTGACTTTACTGGTTTGGAGAAATGGTGTATAGTAGTTAACATACAGTGAGGTAAAACCTGTTTAGTAAATTGGTGTCGGGTTAATAGGTGCTCTGAGCCTCGACCTGCTGTGTGTTAACATGAAAATGTCTAATGATAAATTGAATGCCTCAACACTGTTTTACTTTGGATGCTCATGTAGGGGGTGTTGGGGTGGGAGGCCGCCAGTAGAGTGTGGAATGAGAATGTTTACTGTTTAAGGTTGAATTTTTTTTTTTTTATTTCGGATAGTACAGTACAGGTTAAAAGAAACTGTATAATATAACAACAAGGTCAAATTAGACAAAGACTCCTTCTACTATACAATTCCACGTGAGTTATCCGGAATGGGTGATGGCTGAAGCCGCAGCTTATATTAAGATAAGATAAGATAAGATAAGCCTTTATTAGTCCCACAACGGGGAAATTCCAGGATTGCAACAGCACAGGGATAGCAACACTCAGAGCAACAATCAGAAGGCAAGAAAAAAACAAGCAAGCAAGAGCAGCTAATATACATATGTACATATTACTATAAAATATATATATATACACACACACACAGACACACAGTGCAGAGCATTGTAGCTGGATGGAATAAATATATGAATATATGAACACACAGTGCAGAGCATTGTAGCTAGATGGAATAAATATGTAAATATATAAACACCCACAGTACGGAGCATTGCAGCTAGGTGGAATAAATATGCAAGTATATAAACACACACAGTGCGGAGCAATGTAGCTAGATGGAATAATATGTAGATATATAAATATAAACACACCCAGTGCTGAGCATTGTAGCTAGATGGAATAAATATGTAAATATATAAACACACACAGTGCAGAGCATTGTTGCTAGATGGAATGAAACAGCATAACCGTCTACTTAGTTATCCTACATGGTATGATTATGTGCCCATACATATTCTCACCCTCCATAGCGACCGGTATGTTCCTAGTTGTATGCCGGAGGGGACCATTGTGTAAGTCTATTGCATCTTTTGCATTCAAAAAACTATTAGTTTGTTAAGATCACCGCATCCTCCACCCCAATGCCATGCTGGTAGGCGAACTGGAGTGGATCCATCGCTGGTTCCACCAGGGGGCGGAGGTGAGCAAGGAGCAGTCTCTCCAGGGTCTTCATCAAGTGGGACGTCAAGGCCACCGGTCTGTAGCTGTTCAGGTCTTTGGGGTGGGAAGTTTTTGGTACAAGACATATTGCCCACCCATATTCCATCCAAGAATTCAAAAGAGAAAAAAGAGAAAACAAGACAAGAGCGATTACAATTTAAAACAAAGCTAAGACAAAATGTGACTGAGAGAGTAAATTGTTATATTGTTATATATGTTAATTGTTATATAATAAGTAATACTGTTTAAGGTTATTGGGTATGAGTGTGTTTATGGACTGTTCTGGGATTAATTTTCTTTCCGTTGGAAACAGTTTATTTTATTTTCTGGACTGATAAGAGAAGGCGGTGGAATAATCCACCTAGCCGTGTAGGGGGCGCCAGTAGTCTACCGGCCCCCCAGCCTTAGTTGTATGACTGGATAAATTATATGTTTATTTTTGTATATTCTGTTTCCTCTGTTAGTGCGTGAGTCGGGCTATAAAGTTGGGTGGGTTAATCTGTGTGCCTGATTTTTTTAAAGGAGGGAGGAAATGTTACATCTGTAAATCAGTAGTAATATGACGGTCTGGGATTTGCCGGGGATTAGAGGGGGCTGACGAACCACACTTCCGGTGGTGACATTGGCCGGGGTATAAAAGGCCAGTAGCAGAAGAGGCAGCTCTGTTTCATCGTAGATGCCTGGACCTAGAGCGCTGTGACCCACTGCTGTTTCACGGGTGTGTTATTTGTACGTTATTAATAAAGATATAAATTGCCTTCCGCCCTGCTCCTCATTCTACAAATTATGGACACAACAGTTTGCTACTGCATTATAAAAGAAAAAAAAAATAGAAAAAAAGAAGGATCTTACATTGAAGCTTTTCTTGATGCCTCATCATTGTTATTAGTTTTGCAGTAGCAAAGCATCAATTACTGTATATCCATATTGAGTTTTCACTCCAAATGAATAAAAAAAAATCAAAAACAGCATAATGACACTGGAAATAGCAATGTTTCCTCTCTCATATCTATATATATAATGTAAAAGAGATATAAAAGAGATTGTGAGGTGTGGGTGTGTGTGTGTATGTATGTATATATGTGTGTGTATGTATGTATGTATGTATGTATGTGGCAAACTTTGTCCCCCTACTAACTCAGAAGCCACTTCACCGAGGGCTCTCATCTTTTGAATGGCAATGCTACTGTACAGTTCCTGAAGAGTAACGTTGCCATGGTTTCACTGACCGCTTGACCATAAAAGAGGTCAAAGGTGACTTTTTTAATCAACCTTACCGGGGGGAAGAATCAAGCGCACCTGAAATGGTTGGCAGAGTTTAGGATCTGCGGGTCTCTCTCTCCACAATACAGGTGCTATGGACTGACGGGGAGACAGAAGCACTGGATACCGCTGGTGCTGGACACCAAAACTATATTTATATTTAACTATATTCACATTTATTTCTTTAATCCGCTCATATAACCCATATTGAGGTGCATGCTGGTGATGGAATCAAGAGCACCCTGGCCATTCATGTCAGCTCTGACTGGAAGCTGGAAGCTTACCAAAACAGCTTTCTGCTGTGTCCATAGACATAGTGGAAAAAGTTTCTCTTCCAACAAAAACATTGAAAAATTGTAGTGATCTGGACAGGGTGCCTTATGTTCTGTGTTTGAACTCTTTCTTATTGTAGCGAACTCAATATGAGCACCCTACTTGGCTTGCCAAGTGGGTTGACCCTATTGGCGACACAGGTAGGGTGTGGGACTCCGGAGCGGGAGGCGTGAGTTCGAATCTCCCGGTGGGACGTCGCCATGTCGAGCAGCACGTTACATTGGTGTCAGAAGTGGGATCTCCTGTCCAAAGCAGTAATGGGGCGCTGACATCGGGACGATCTTTTTTGCCATTCATGATTGTCGTTTCTGTATGGACTCTTATTTTGACAGTACCCCTTGTTTACTAACTAACTACTAACTAACCTGCACTTATATAGCGCTTTTCTAGTCACAAAGACCACTCAAAGCGCTTTCATTAATACTAACCCTCTATTCTAAGGGCCTATAGGAAACAGATATCTAGGGACAATTTAGAACAGCCAATTAACCTAACATGCATGTTTTTTGGCATGTGGGAGGAAACCGGAGAAATCCCGGAGTAAACCCACGCAACACGGGGAGAACATGCAAACTCCACACAGATCACTGTTGGTCGGGGGCTGGGATCGAACCCACGATCCCACGATCCCCACAATCCCCCGGCCAAGGGTAAACTGTGCTGCCGCAGTGCTAACCACTGCGCCACCGTGCAGCCCATATATATATATATGCACGTTAAAAATGTTTAAATGAATGTTTATTCCTGCATGTTGATTTAGAAGGACTGCTTATAAGTTACACTAATCATGTTATTGTAGCATCTCCCGTATTAACCTTATCTCCTCATGTTCTAACTTGTCATAGCTGTCCCTAGTTTTCCCAATCACAATTTCTCCTATATATGCTATGCTTATGTTACGCCCTTATGTTAACTTCATGATTCTTTTCACCATGCTATTTGGATTATCATTATTGCTGTTTTTTCACTCCACATTGTCTGGACTTTTATGTTTGTTGTGTTTGCTGTTTTCAGGCCAGTATTATTTCAGCCCACAAGCTGTTTCTTATTTTGTGTTTTCTTTAATAAATATCCACAACTAGAAGTCTGGCGTTTGGGTCCTTTACTCAGTGCTCCGGAGGAGCGAACAATATGACAGAAGGAGGCCGCCAGTAAGGACCCAGTGGACTTCTTGATTGCACGGCTATGGCTGGGTGCATGCTGCTGACCTAGGGGGAGTTCCCGGCCATGTCCAGACTGCAGGAGTTGGTTACTGCGGCCCACAGCTCCATTGACACAGAGGACGAGTGTCGGCTCTGGACAGCAGTAGCATTTGAGCTGGAGTGCACTCTGCGTCTGAGGATGTTCCCGTGATTGCAGGACCTTCACCTTCACAGCCATGTAGGACTGCAGTGGAGAAGCGAGGAGAGCATCGACGCCATTCCTCCCGGCATGCCGCCCCGTCTCCAGCTCAATCCCCCATAGCTCTCTGCTGGACGATCTCCACAGCTGCCCAGAGGGAGTTGTCTGGCGTTTCAGTGACAGCAGAGCAGGAGACAAGACAAGTACCGTTTTCTCATTTTTTAAAACCTATTAATGAGGGGTCTTGCCTTGTCCCCAATGGGGGAGCTCAGCAGCTGCCGCCAACCACTGCTGAGTTCTCTCCATCTGGCTCTGCTGTAATCACTGTAGTCGCTCCCATAGTGTCACTCTCACGTGCCTCTCCTCTCCCTTCTTCCCTGAGCTCCATACCTGAGGATGTCACCTGACCCGAGGAGCTGCAAGACCTCATCAGCAAGCTGAGAGAGTGCTACAAGCTTTGCTTGCGGATGGAGGGAAGGCAGAATGCAGTATGGAGGAACAAGGTGTGGGAGAGGGCTCATCAGCTAGTGGCAGTGAAGCCCCATCCGAGTGAGAACATTCCTGCTTTCCTCCATGAGTTCCTGCAGTTGGATTTATACTTTATCATGCCAGAGGTGGAGGATCCTTCTGCCTTCAACTCGCTGGAGACAGGGGTCTTCTCTCCAGCTGCAGCCCGTACTCCAGCCTCTCTTCACCCACCTGTTCCAGCCCGCCAATCCCCAGCTCCGCAGCCACATTCCAGAAAGGGGGGGAGCGTTTCCCACTTGCCAAGATCTGTGCCAGTGACAGAGTGTTACTGTATGTCTGAAATGAGCGAGCCATGAGCTGTCTTGCAACGAACAACAAACACTTTATTATTTACACACTAGACTATATATACATGATGGCGGCGCCTCCCGATGTCATCCGTCCTTACATCTGACATCGGCTACGGTGAGCCCCAGTGTCAACCCCCCCCCCCATTTCACACAGTACATTTACTCCCCCCTGAAAAAATCAAGAAACTAGAGACCCCCCTATGCCTAACTGGGCCCCAGGGTAGACTGCCAGGATGCCCACGTGATTTAATGGGTTATTCTGTCACTTTCTTGACCTATCACGCTCTAACTAATCAAAGTCTACTATAAAGTCTTTCAGGCGTCAAGGTCTCTGCCGGACTCTGGTTGAGCATTACACGGGCTGTAGCACCACCGCTGGCCCTAGTGAACACTCCTGGGGGTTCTCAGGTTTCACATCAGCAAAGTCCCAACCTGGACCCGTCATGTCTGTGGTCGTCCTCTGATCCGGGATCAGGGCCATTGGAGATTTTAGGAGGCAGCTAGCATGCCACCGTGACCCATCAGAAAGGTAGAACATGGCTGGACCCAATTGGGCTGTGATCTATAGTGGTGAGGTCCAGAACGGCTGCAGTTTGTGTGCGTGGTAATTGCGCCTGATCCTGAACTAGTCTGACACTGGGAGTCCTGGCTGTCTCACTTAGTGTTTCCTGTCAAACCTCAGTTTCATTCCACGTTGCTCACCCCCCCCCCCCCCCCGGTGATGGTGTTTTTGCTGGAGTGGCCCCCTTTGGGGGGTGTAGGCGGTCCAAGGAAAGGCACATTTCACGTCCCAACATCAATACTGCCAGTGAGCAGCCCATCGTGGCGTGAGGTGTTGCTTTATAGTGCAGCAGGGTACTCTGTAGTGCAGTTGAGAACTGGAGTCTGTCTGCCAGATGTGCTCTGAGCCCATTCTTTAGGGTTTTGTTGAATCTTTACACCACCCTCATCCCCCCATCCCCACACCCCGGTTTGCTTGTGGGTGATAGAATATGGTTTAGTTTAGTTTAGTTTATTTGAAAAGGGACAATGCAATTTCATAAAACACATGATTACACATGGTTAAAAAGGCCGGAATTAGCCAAAAGGCTAATTTTCATCTGTAGTCCCCTGGCCAAGATGTAAAAAAGTAGTAAAATGCATCTACAAGAAAAAAAAAACATGGTTAGACATTTAAGAGGGCACTAATGTAACAAATAACATATACATAACAAACCGTACATTTAATCACAACATCAAACATCACAACAGACTTATCTTTTAGTGTTGGCAGCTGTAGGTGTTTATAAGCCACATTTTCAATTTTTTTTTGTGAAGGCCTTGTATGTTGTAAGCAGTTTAATCACCTCAGGTACTGAGTTCCACTCACTAGCGCTCCTCACTGAACAGGCTGACTTACTGAAAGTGCTCCTGCGCAGAGGAATGAAACAGTCACCTCTGACAGAGACTCGAGTGACACGCTCAGAGCTGTTTCTTTGGCTGATGAACTCTGCCCGAGGATCTGGAGCCAAATCATGCAGTACTTTATAAATCAAATTTAAATTTGCAAATGTATGAAGACTATCCCAATTTAAAAGACTGTATTTTTTAAAAAATTGCACAATGATGATAATGCCTGTTTTTTATCCATAACTTTAACTGCTTGTTTGTACAAAACTTCCAATGGTTTTTTTGCACTCAAACCCGCCTGGGACCAGCTAGTTAGGCAATAGTTGAAGTGACTGAGAATCATTGAATGCAAGTATATTTTTGCGGCTTCAGTTGACATTTCATTTCGAATTGCACGAAAATTTGCAAGATTTAACTTGATTTTTTTTTACACAATTTAGCAATATGGGCTTTAAAGGAAAGCTGTGACTCTATTATTAACCCAAGATATTTATATTGGCTAACAATTTGTATTTTTCCTCCATTAACATGTATGTCAGGGTCAGGTGACACTCTATTTATTTTAGTGAAATACATGCCTACGGTTTTAGAAACATTTAACTGTAGACAGCACTCCTGCAACGTGACACAGGACATTGTTTTACTAAGTTTAGCAGCAACAGTGTCTTTGGAGCGACCATGAACAAAAAAAACATGTCGTCTGCATACATTAAGCATTCAGCTTCAGGACAAACAGTGGGCAAATCATTAACATAAAGACTAAATAAAAGGGGGCCTAATATTGATCCCTGAGGGACTCCAGAAGTTAGCCTAAGAGAATCAGATCTGCAGTTGTTAACTGATACAGATTGTGTTCGATCATGCAGATATGATTCAATCCAGCTCACAGCGTTGTGAGAAAAGTTTAATTTAAAGAGCTTGGTAAGAAGAACAGAGTGATTTACTGTATCGAATGCTTTCCTGAGGTCCAAAAACACTGCCCCTACAACTCCACCCTTATCAAGGAAAGATTTTATTTTCTCAGTGAAGAGGCATGTAGCCATTTCAGTGGAATGCTTGGATCTGAAACCAAACTGCATGGCGTGGAGAGAGGGGGAACTGTTTAAATAATGGACAATCTGCTCTGCCACCCATTTTTCTGCAATTTTGGAAATGGCCGGAAGAATGCTTATTGGTCAGTAGTTATGCAGAAAAGTTGAGTCACCGGATTTAAAAACAGGGGTAACAATAGCAGATTTCCAGGCCTTTGGAAAATGGCCAGATGAAATTGAAAGATTAATGATTGAGGCAATAGGAGTGGCAAGAGCTGAACCTAAATCTTTGAGCATGTTCGTGTCCATTCCAAAAACATCCTTTGCTTTAGATGGTTTGAGTGATTGAATTAAATCGATAACTTTGGTCTCAGTAATATTTGTAATAGTAAAAGACTGCGTTGCAGACAATGCAGGGCACTCCTTCCTTTGTTTTACTATAAACTTATCAGAGATTTCTGACACAGATTCAATGAAGTAGTTGTTAAAAGCATCAGCCTTCACTTGAGGTTCTGTCAAGATGTTTCCATTTAATTGAATTTGCATTAGTTTTGTTTTGTTTTTTTGGGAATCACCCAATAGTTTTTTAATATAATTCCAGGTTATTTTAGAATTTTCCCTTGCACTCTTCAAAACAGTAATGAAAAAGTCAGCTTTAGATTTTCTTATTTCTTTCACTACCCTATTTCTCAATGAAATAAATTGGTGCCTGTTGTGTCCTGATTTAACTGACAACTTCAAAAAGTGATCTCGTTCTTTCATCAATTTCAGAATAAATTTGTTTAAACCAAGGAAGGGCATTCTTTCTAGCTTTTAGTTTAATTATCCTTGTAAATTGTATAATAATTTGTTGTATTTTGTTGGCAAATTTACAACAATCCTCATCTAAATTTTTGCCAACGAGTAATTCATCCCAATTTACTTCTTGAATTGAATCTTGAAAATTTTGTTGTTCCTGTTTTGGTATCCTATAGAATTCAGTGGTGGCCAAGGATTTGAAGTGCTTTTTATTTAATTTTCTTGTGATCATTACAAGATTGTGATCAGACAATCCTGTGAGCATATTGTATGACTTCAGGATCCTTTCTGGCCTATTAGTAAAAGCTAGATCAATCTGAGTGCTAGTGGAGTTTGTGATTCTTGTAGGGCCATTAATTACCTGAGTCATATCCATGTCATCCATAACCTTTTATGTGTCTTTTATGGTCTTTATGTGTTTGATGCCTCTCTCACTCATGAATGCTTCAAAACTCACCAAGATGAATTGTGGGCCGTTGTCCATCATAATGGCGTCTGGCACACCCCAGTGAGCAAAGACTGAGGTGAGGAAGTCAATGACCACATCGGTCATAACCAAGCCAGTGGGTATCACCTCTGGCCTTTTCGAGTGGAAAAGATCATAGGTCACCAGCAGAAACCGTTGGTGTGCAGGGGCTGCATGTAGTTCACCACATATGTCCAGTTGAACATGTTTCCAGGGGGCTGCTGGATATGGTAGCGGCTGCAGCGGTGGGGGTGGGAGTGTTCCGGCTTTTCCGCTTTCCAGGCACGGTAGACAATCTTTTACCATATTCCCTATGTCTTTGTCGGCACCTGGCCACCAGACCGAGCTCCTGCACTGCTATTTCACTCTGACCACGCCCAGGTGACCCTCGTGTAGCATGGCTAAGATGTGGTTCTTTAGTGTTTTAGGAATTATTGTGCAGTGTCCTCTCACCATGCAAACATCGTTCCAGCAGGTCAGATCATCCTTGACTCTATGAAAAGCGCAAGCTCTGCTGGTAGCTTTGTGGGCCATCCCTCACAGATGAATGAACATAGCTGCGTTAGGGTCGGGTCCTGTTCTGATGTGGCCCGGAGCTCCTCGAGAGAGACTGTGGACTGTAGGGGCTTGTGTAACAAGTTAATCAGCTCCATCTCCTGGGGGTCTTGGTCACCATCCAGGTTGGTTTTAAGTGTGGCTCGGGATAAGAGGTCCGCCACTACATTCTCTCTGCCCAGCATAAACTGGGTGGTGAAGTTATAAGCTCGCAGTCTTTCAGTCCACCTGTAGATGTAAAGAGGTTTGTGTCCCAACATGGACGTTTCCAGCAGTGCTGTGAGGGCTTTGTGGTCCGTACATAATGTGAAGTGTTGTCTGTAGAGGTATATGTGCCAACGCTTGCATGCCAAGACGCATGCCAGTGCCTCCCTCTTCCCCACTGTGTGCCTCTGTTCAGCTGGTGTGAGCGACCATGATGAGAACGCCACTGGGCGTTCCGTTCCATCTTGAAGTTGTGACATGATGGCTCCTACCGCGGAGCCAGCCACATCGCACGTCACAAAGGAGGGACTCTGTGGGTTGAAGTGGGATGAGTGGGAGTTGAGATCCATGGGGATGTGTCGACCCTCTCGATAGTGCCAGTGTCCAGCAGTTTCTTGAAGTCCGTCATCACGTCGTCTCGTACGGCGAGGGGCAGTCGGCGGAGCGGTAGAATTTTTTGTGCCTCTTCTGGGTTGGTGAGTGGTCGGTGTTTTAAAGCGGCAATGCACCCTAGACCCATAAAGAGCGTTGGCCAGCAGTGCTGCCATGGTGATGAGACAGTTAGCATGGCAGAACCCATTGGGTCTGTGATGGAAAACACCAACTCGTCTAACAGATCAATTTCCAGTAGGTTAGCCCCTTGGTGAGTTACCTGAAAGGTGAACAAAATTGTTTTCGGGCCCCAGGTTAATGAGAAGTCAATTGTTCCTATCATGCTGATCTTAATATGCTCATATCCAAACAGGTTTAGCCGCCTTCGCAGTAATAATCTTTTTTGGCAAGATCTTTCTGACTGTGGCTACTTTCAGTAGTGAGTATGAAGCACCTGAATCCACAAAAAGTGGCACATTGACGCTGGAAGACATGCCATTTGAGTGGCCAAGTCCTAGCGCCTGCTACACATACTGTGGCTGAGTCTGGTGGGTGGCTTCATTTTTCACGGGGACTGTGCGGCAAACCTTTGCCAGGCGGTTAGCTCATTTGCAGCGGTGGCATCTCTTTCCTCTAGCGGGGCAGGTGGGCGAGCATGTTTGGTGTTTAGACGAGCCGCAGCTGGCGCACAGTGGCCACTCACCCGTGTGTGGCCACTTGTCTGTGTCTTGCCCCACTTCTTTGGGCTGCCCCGTGGTTGTATCCATTCAGAGTGACTAATGGTGTTGTTAATGGCCTGCTCCTGTGGGGTCGGTTGACGGGTCTGTCGGCTAGTTGCCATTAGCTGCTCCGCTAACTGGGTGGCTGCCTCCATCTGGGTCACTATTCTTATTACTTGGCTTAGCTAGAAATCATCTGTAGTTGGCAACAGCTTTTCTTTTAGCCACTCATTGTTCATGCCAGCTACTAGCTTGTCACGGATTAACTCATCTTCTAAAGGCCTGAAGGTGCACATGCTCGCTAAGCTCCAGAGTTCTATGGCATACTGTTGGGTTGACTCACCCACCTTTTGATAGTGGTTGAAGAACCTGTATCTTCATGCTGCCATGTTGCTCTTTACGATATAGTATTTCTCCATTAGGTTCACACAGTTGCTGAAGGAGTCCGCTTGGCCCAGAGAATCAGAATCAGAATCAGAATCAGAAAAGGATTTATTGCCAAGTACATTAACAGAACACTGCTAACATACGAGAGAATTTGACTTGACACAGTAATGACCTGCATTTCCGTGCCACGGCGCATCTGAAACGCGCCTGTCAGCAGGAGGATACAGGAAGCATAAAGATAATACAATGGGAAGGAGCAAAAAAATCATTGATTCAAAATACTGGTTACATACTTAATCAATATTAAGAGTTCAAGGAAAAAAAAAGCTCTCAATGCACATACATTCGCTACACTCAGAATTTCACAAGACACAAGAGAGCAGTGTATATCTTTATTCAGTTCATGAATCAATGTGTGTGCGGTGTTGAGCAGTGTTAATGATAATAAGAGAGACCCAAGGACCCTTGGCAGAAGATGTTTTGTCTGTCTGGCGCCCAGTCTTATCTGGCGCTGCAGCTGGCTGTCCAAGGCCTTGTGCTCATGATTTTGAAAAAACACAGTCTGCAGACAGCCAGGAGGAATTTTCATGGGGAATACCAATAATGCCAAATAGGACTGATCACAGAGAAGACTTGTATTTCTTCTGTAGATTCAGTACATTAATCCTTCATTGCGCAGCTTTGAATTCGTCGTGGAAAGACCTGAGCGAACCCATGATGTAATCCACCTTACGAGACAGTTCTCCAGTAGTCGCTATCAGGGTCTTCTCCAGTTTTTCAATTTGATAGATGCACCTCGCCTGGCCAGCATTTTGATAGGTTGAATCCATCTTCAGCAATTTGCAGTAAACCAAGACAATTCCCGTCCCAATCAGAATTATCCCAATCACCAGTATTACGAAGATAAACAAATCTTCAATATCTTCGATAGAGAGATTAGAGAGACACAGCATTCTCCAAATACCTGTGTCACGTAAATAGCCCGCTGGAGCCGTTCCTGCGGGGCAGACAGCTTGCCCCGGAGCACTTTTCCTTGTTGAAAAAATGGTGTCAATTGTGTTCAAAGCCCAGCTTATTAACTCCATAATTTCTTTTCGGCGGTCGCAGTTAGACGCAGACAGACGACAGCAAGCTGGGATCCAGTAGTTAGGAGGGGAAGAAAAAGTCAGAGCAGGAGAGGAGAAAGAAGCGTCTACTCTCTTGGGAGGGCGGAAGTTTTACGGAGTTGTACGGAGCATATGCCGTTCTTCCTTGCCTAGACTGAGAACCAGTATGCTCCTCAGCTTCTCATCGTTGGTGTCACTCAGGCCAGTCACGTCGACATAGTCTTTCAACGTGTCGACCCAGCAGTGCCACGGGGTGGGCAGCTCACCTGGGGTTTCCAGAAATCGCGGTGGTGGCCTCAAGCACACAACCATGGTTTAACTCTTGTCTCCAGATGTTATGTCTGAAATGAGCAAGCCGTGAGCCATCTTGCAATGAAAAATGAACACTTTATTATTTACACACTGGACTATATATAGAAAAGAATAGTGAGTGTTCAGAGGGAGGGGGTGGGGCCTCTGACTCTTTGTAGTTTGGATGGCCCAGGGGAAGAAACACTTTGTCAGGTTGGAGGTGTGGGACTTGATCAATCTGAACCGTTGTCCTGAGGGAAGCAGGTCAAACAGGTGGTGGGTGGGATGTGAGGGGTTTCCTGTGATGGCCTTGATCCTTTTGTGGCAGGAGGCTCTGGAGATGTCTTCAAGGGAGGGTGCCAATAATTTTTTGGGCTGTGTTGATGACCCTGTGCACAGCCTTCCTGTTCTCAGCTGTAGAGCTTGTGTACCACACCCAGACAATAGGTGAGTATGCTCTCCCCTGAGCAGCGATAGAAGGCCAGCAGCAGTTTGTGGTCCAGGTTGTGCTTCCTCAGGATACAGAGGAAGTGCAGCCGCTGCTGGACTTTCTTCACCGGGGCCTTAGTGTTGACAGTCCAGGAGAGGTCAGAGGAGATGTGAGTGCCCAGGAACCTGAAGGCGGGGATGTTTTCCATGCGGTTGCCATTTATGAGGAGGGGGCGTAGTCCTGTCTTTTCTTCCTGAAGTCCAAAATGAGTGCTTTAATTTTTTGGACATTCAGTTTCAGGTTGTTGTCTTGGCACCACAGCAGAAGATTCTCTACCTCCGCCCTGTATGCCTTCTCATCGTCGCCGGCAATGAGCCCAACCAAGGTACTGTCATCCGCGTATTTCATGATGATGGTGGTTGGGTGGGTTGGAATACAGTCAAAGGTGTACAGGGAATGCAGTAGAGGGCTTAGCATGCAGCCTTGGGGGGGAGGAGGTGCTGAGGGACAGTGTGGAGTAGTGGTGGAGGCCTGACTATTTGTGGGTGATTGGTGAGAAAGTTCTTTATCCATATTCATATTCTGTGGTGTAACTTAACAGACCGTAATGCTGTTTACTCCATCTAGCTGCAATGCTCCTGCACTGTTTATATATCTGTGTACATATGCATATTCATTTGTTCGTATCTTATTGATTATTGCTCTGAGTGCTGCTATTCTGTGCTGCTGTAATCCTGGGATTTCCCCATTGTGGGACTAATAAAGGCTTATCTTTTCTTATCTTATCCAGGAACAGGTGGAGGAGGGGGGGGGTCTGAAGGAGGTGCAGTTTGTTGATCAGGATGTCCGGGATGATGGTGTTAAAAGCTGAGCTGTAGTCCACGAAGAGCATCCTCACGTAGCTCCTTGGGTTCTCCAGGTGGCTTTACACTCTGTGGAGAGTGGAGGCGATGGTATCTTTCATAGACCGGTTCTCCCTGTAGGTGAACTGATGGGGGTCCAAGGAGGGGGGAAGACAGTCCTTGATGTGCTGGGACACCAATCGTTCAAAATATTTCATGACTACAGACGTGAGTGCTATGAGTCTGTAGTCATTCAGGCTGTCAATTGTGGCCTTTTTGGGGATGATGGTGGAGGCCTTGAGGCAAGAGGGGACAGTGGCGTGCGTCAAGGAGAGGTTGAACAACTTCGTGAGGATCCCTGCCAGCTGGTCTGCACATGCTTTGGCCAACACTCCTGTGATGCCGTCTGGACCAGCAGCTCTGCGGGGGTTCACTGCTCTCAGTTGCCTCCTCACCTGGTTCACCTGTAGAGAGAGGGGAAGGGAGGGGAGGAGAGAGGAGGGAGGGCGAGGGGGGCGGGTTTGGGGGGGAGATGTGCTCAAACTGGGCAAAGAAGCTATTAAGCTCCTCTGACAGAGCGAGGCTGCTGTCTGATGATGGGGGGCCCTGGCCTTTGTAGTTGATGAGGGCCTGGATGCCTCTTCATATCTGTCGGGACTTGTTGTCTGAGAAGAAGCCCTCCACCTTCCTCCTATAGACGTTCTTAGCAAGTTTTATGCCTATCCTCAGGTTGGCTCTGGCAGTGCTGTACAGAAAGCTGTCCCTTTGTCTGAAGGCTGAGTTGCGGGCTCTGATCAGAGCCTGGACTTCACTGGTCATCCAGGGTTTGTGGTTTGGAAATACCGGGATGTTTTTGGTGACTGTCACATTTTCTACAAGAGCATTTGATGTAGAAAAGGACAGATTTGGTGTAGTAGTCCAGGTCCTGTTGCTCAAAGATGATCCAATCAGTGCAGGCAAAGAAGTCTTGTTGCTGGAGAAGAGCGTTTTCAGGCCAGGTTTAATTGACCCTGTTTACATGGTCACAAGTAAACTGATTACAATCAGCTTTCTGGAGTTACCTGATTATTCAAACTGCCATGTGAACAGAGTAATCCAATTACCTCTATCGATTTACTCCAGTAATTGGTTTACTCATGACCATGTAAACAGGATCAATGACTCATTAATGGTTTATGAGAAAGCAGATTCACACACCTAGCTTATTTGCCCAGTAAACCATTTACTCAGTGCACGTAAACACAATAAGCTGTATATTACCTTTATTGGTTTACTCCAGTAATCAGTTTACTCATGATCATGTAAACATGGTCATTGTTTGCTTGGTTGGGAGGAACTCTTCTTTAGAGGAGGGTAAGCAGGAATCAGTAACAGAGATGGTCTGATTGTCCAAGGTGGGGGAGGGGAGTGGCTCTGTAGACATGCTTAATATTGCTATAAACATGATCCAGTCTTCTTTCCCCTCTTGTGGGACACTTAACCCCTTTAGGATTAAATTTGATAACATGATCTACCTCTCCTGTGGCTGGTGTCACAGATCCACACCTGTCACGTGATGGGTCAAAAAGTATGGGGGGGGGGAACTAACCCAGATGTACCAAGCATTTCACATCACTAGATGGCAGACACATATAGCTTACTGCTCTTCAATAGAGGACTCAGTTCAGCCCACCAGAACCTCGTCAAATCTGATATCTCTTCCAGGGCACAGAAGAAGAGACATATAAACAATTGCACAACATATATTTCAACAAAGAGGGAGCATTTGCTCCAAATTTTGCCAACTGTGATTCTAAAAGGGATTATTTAGCTTCTGAAGGGAAATACAGACGTGGAGAAAATTGTTGGTACCCCTGTGTTAAAAAAAGAAAAACCCACGGTCACAGAAATAACTTGAATCTGACAAAAGTGGTAATAAATAAAAAATTCTATGAAAATTAACCAATGAAAATCAGACAATGCTTTTGAATTGTGGTTCAACAGAATTATTTTAAAAAAACAAACTCATGAAACAGGCCTGGACAAAAATGATGGTACCCTTAACTTAATATTTTGTTGCACAACCTTTTGAGGCAATCACTGCAATCGAACGATTTCTGTAACTGTCAATGAGACTTCTGTACCTCTCAGCAGGTATTTTGGCCCACTCCTCATGAGCAAACTGCTCCAGTTGTTTCAGGTTTGAAGGGTGCCTTCTCCAGACAGCATGTTTCAGCTCCTTCCACAGATGTTCAATAGGATTTAGATCAGGGCTCATAGAAGGCCACTTTAGAATAGTCCATTGTTTGGCTCTTAGCCATTCTTGGGTGTTTTTAGCTGTGTGTTTTGGGTCATTATCCTGTTGCAAGACCCATGACCTGCGACTGAGACCAAGCTGTCTGACACTGGGCAGCACATTTCTCTCTAGAATACCTTGATAGTCTTGAGACTTCATTGTACCCTGCACACATTCAAGACACCCTGTGCCAGATGCAGCAAAGCAGCCCCACAACATAACAGAACCTCCTCCATGTTTCACAGTAGGGACAGTGTTCTTTTCTTGGTATGCTTCATTTTTGCATCTGTGAACATAGCGCTGATGTGCCTTGCCAAAAAGTTCCAGTTTTGTCTTGTCTGTCCATAGGACATTCTCCCAGAAGCTTTGTGGCTTGTCAACATGCAGTTTGGCAAATTCCAGTCTGGCTTTTTTATGATTTGTTTTCAACAGTGGTGTCCTCCTTGGTCATCTCTCATGAAGTCCACTTTGGCTCAAACAACGACAGATGGTGTGATCTGACACTGATGTACCTTGACCTTGGAGTTCCCCATGGATGTGTTTAGAGGTTGTTCTGGGCTCTTCTGTTACTACTCGTATTATCCGTGTCCTCCTGCGGCCACGTCAAGGGAGGTTGGCTACAGTCCCGTTGATCTTAAATTTCTGAATAATATGTGCAGCTGTAGTCACAGGAACATCTAGCTGCTTGGAGATGGTCTTATAGCCTTTACCTTTAACATGCTTGTCTATAATTTTCTTTCTAATCTCCTGAGGCAACTCGCTCCTTTGCTTCCTCTGGTCCATGTTTAGTGTGGTACACACCATGTCACCAAACAGCACAGTGACTACTTGTCACCCTTTAAATAGGCCGAGTGACTGATTACAAGTTTGTAGACACCTGTGATGTTAATTAGAGGACACATCTTGGTTGAACATGTCCCTATGATCACATTATTTTCAGTCTTTTCTAGGGGTACCATCATTTTTGTCCAGGCCTGTTTCATGAGTTTGTTTTTTTAAAAATAATTCTGTTGAACCACAATTCAAAAGCATTGTCTGATTTTCGTTGGTTAATTTTCATAGAATTTTTATTTATTACCACTTTTGTCAGATTCAAGTTATTTCTGTGACCATTGTGGGTTTTTCTTTCATTAACAGAGGGGTACCAACAATTTTGTCTACATCTGTATTTACCTTCTGTGACAGCAGAAGATGGACTGGAGCATGTACACTTTTCGTCCACCATTGATGAAGCTGCACGTGACGGAGAGGACAATACTGCCAGTTGGGCAGCGTTATCTAACCGAAATCGAGGTGGAATAAATCAGAAGATAAATTTGAGTTTCTGGATGTGGGAGAGGAAGCAATAATGACTGACAGAAGACAAAATAAGGACCGGGGATGAGCAAACGGATGAATGGCCACACATGACGAGCAGTGGGTCTGATGTTTTTATCAACTTGTTTACATTCTCCTCATTTTGGTTCATAAATTTTGAAGATAACATAACAAAACAAAAAACAAAAACAAAGACTAAATATGTTCAACGTCCACTTTGACCGAAAGTTATGTAATCCGATATGGCTGCCATCACATTATGCAAATTAGATGCATAAATTTACTCCTATCATAAACTTTGGACCATATTCTACATCTTTCTCATTTACAGTAAGCCATTATCTCTTACCACTTTCAAGATACAGCCTTTGGAATTTATATCTAAACTGAATATTTTCTTGAAAAAAATCTTCGCCACAAGAGGGTGCATGCAGATGGGGCAGATCAGCAACAGAAAACCTCAGGGTTAACATGTTGGTAGAATTTGGGGAGTACAGTCTTCAAGCATGCTTTGTTGAAATCCCCTGCAATAATGTGGACTGCATCGGGGTGATCTCTTTGCTGCCTGCTGCCAATATGCTGTAGATGATTGAGTGCTAAGCTAACACTAGCATCAGGAGGAATATAAACAGCTGTTAAAATTACTGCAGTTAGCTCATGGGGGAAATAAAAGGCCTGTATAGGAAGGACATGGCCTCTAAGTCCAGTGAACAGTGGCTATTGTGATGGTCAGGCGAGCGTGCTCCCCCTCCCCTCCTGTCTGTCCGTTCGGCTCCGGTAGAATTGGACACACCTGCGTGATTACACACCTGCTGCGTCCTATGACCAGTGTATTTAAGAGCCAGCGTGTGGAGCAGCCACCACTGGATTGTTAGGTTTGCTAAACTACTGAAACTGTTCTTAGCCTTTATTCTTGCTGTACCTGTGCTACCCGTTTGTCCTCCTGTCTCTCCAGGTTTGCTGCCACCTCCGCGGTGTGTCTTCCGGAGCTGATCACGCTCACCTGGCTGTAGAAGACGTCGGACAAATCTAACCAGGTCAACGCCTTTCCCCTGTTTCCCTGGTCCT
Source organism: Pholidichthys leucotaenia (assembly GCA_020510985.1). Classification (NCBI taxonomy): domain Eukaryota; kingdom Metazoa; phylum Chordata; class Actinopteri; order Cichliformes; family Pholidichthyidae; genus Pholidichthys; species Pholidichthys leucotaenia. The sequence continues at coordinate 368,416,250 of CM035836.1, read as the reverse complement.
CACAGGAGTTCCATGCCAGGCTCCTCTGCTCTTGAGTAAGTGTGCTTCTCACATTCCTCTCCTCATTTGGGAGAGCCTGTCCCTAATAACCTCTGTCTGCTCCTTCCCTTGTAGGCAGAGTGCGCTCCAGCGGGCAACAGTTTTGCGTGTAAATTTAATTGTGCGTTTTTGTTTCTTTCTTTTTTTTTAGTTCTTCCCCCTTATTTACTGTGTATTTAGCTTCATTTTTTCTAATAAACTGTTGTGCTTTTACTTCTGAGTCTGAGTGTTTGTTCTGGCAGCCCAGTGTTTGAGTCTCACTTGCCTGAATCATGACAACTATGAATTGTTCTGCTGTTTTTACATCACCCCCTTGCCGTACCAGAATCAGCGTTGTGGTCGAGTCGGTGTTTAGTTTGGCCAGGTAATTCCACAGCGGTATCCGAAAAGCATTCGTTCAGCCATGATTCGGTCACAATCAGAATACAACAGTCCCGGATGTAGCCATTATAGGTGATCTTCGTGCCCAGCTCCTCCATTTTGTTGGCGGGGAATCTGGCGTTGGTGAGAAAAATTGAAAGTAACGGTGGTTTGGAGTGAAGTTTGTGCAGTTGGGCATGAACTGCACAAACTTCACTCCACTTCACAAACTTTTTTGGCAGAGATCCGGTTCCTGTCAACCTACTGTCAACTTGCTGTCAGATCCTGTCAGTCAGTGGATTTCTGTATTTTGGTGCTCGGTTTTTGACTACTTTTTTTTGGCTTTTGAGAACTGAATTTGGATTACGGACTGGACGTCTTAGTTTCGACCCCTGCCTGACTTAAGACACCAATAGCGGCATCTACGGACTGGGAAACAAGATTGGAGCGGAGCGGCCCGCCATTCAGCTAGCTAAACAGCTGTTCATTAGCTGTTTAGTCAACATACATCGTCCGGGATCATGGGTCCCAAGAAAGCTCAGCAGACTGAGGAGGTGGACGATATTAAAAGATCGCTCGACTTCTTGGCTGAAGAGATTTCTGCTGTTAAGCTGCAGCAAAAAAACATCCTGGGCCTGCTCGAGGAGGTGAAAGCGCTGCAGATCCAGAACGCCGAGAAGGACAAGAGACTGGCGTATCTGGAGAGCAGAGTGTCGGACCTGGAGCAGTACACCCGGGTGAACGACGTGATCATCACTGGGCTCCACATTAAACCCCGATCATATGCTTGGGCGGTGGCCGCGGACAGCGGAGGGAGGCTCGACGTGCTGGAAGATGAATCCACGGAGCAACAAGTGGCGGCCTTCCTGCAGTCCAAAGGAATCCAGCTGGACTATAACACGATTGAGGCCTGCCACCCTCTGCCCAGGAAAAACAGCGACAAACCGGCCGTCATCATGAGGTTTGTCAATAGAAAACACAAGACTGTGCTGCTAAAACAAGGGAGGAAACTGAAAGGAACGAACATCTATATAAACGAGCACCTTACAAAAGAAAACGCAGAAATAGCCAGAAAAGCTAGATACATGAGAAAGCAGAAAAAGATTCAAAACACCTGGACATCAAAATGTAAAATATACATCAAATTAAATGGATCACCTGAAGAAGCCAAGGTTATCAACATCCATAATATTATGGAACTGGACAAATATCAATGAATATTATGAACTAGAGCCGACAGCAACAAGAGACAACTGTAGGACACTGAAGGATTATACTCATCTGCATCAGGACATTTAATTACATGAAACAAAAGATCAACAAATAGGAACATCAGGAACTGAAAGTTTTTGAATATATGGATCACAACCCACAGGACGTAGAATATAACATAGACCCTGATAATAATTTATTTAGCTCCATCAATAATAACTGTAGTTACTACATGGATGAACAGTTTAACACAATGGTCACATCTGATTTCAATATTTCTATGATCCACTTCAACAGCAGAAGTCTCTCTGCCAACTTTAATAACATTAAAGATTATTTACATCAGTTTAAAGATCCATTCAATATTGTGACAATAGCAGAGACGTGGCTCAGTGAAGAGAAAGGAGTGGATTTTACCATGGATGGCTATGAATTAAATTATATAAATAGAAAGGTGAAAAAAGGAGGAGGAGTTGCAATTTATGTTGACAAGAGCTTGAAATACAAGGTTGATGAAAATTTGTCAGTAACTGTGGATGATTTATTTGAATGTAGTATTACAATAGAAATCTGTCTGGACAATGTGAAGAATATGGTCGTGAGCTGTGTATATAGAACACCTGGATCAAACACTGACTTATTTAAGGACTGGATGGAAAAATGTATGCAAAACTAACTCATAAAGTTATGTTCATCTGTGGGGATTTCAATATAGATCTTATGAATTCAAAACAACATAGTTTGACAGAAGAATTTATCAACACAATGTACAGTATGGGCTTACATCCAACAATTACCAGACCTAGCAGAATCACGTCACACAGTGCCACACTAATAGATAACATATTCACAAACATTATGGAAAATAATATCATGAGTGGGCTTTTATTGAATGATATCAGTGACCACCTGCCGATTTTTGTTGTCTATCAATGTGATTATAGGAAGAAAAAGTATACCAAAAATATTAAATATAAAAGAATAAGAACTGAAGAATCTATGTATTTACTGGAAAAGGAATTATTAATACAAGACTGGAAGACAGTTTGTGATGAAAATGATATAAATGAAGCATATGATAAATTTTTACAAATATTTCAATCATTGTACAATAAAAACTCCTATAAAACAATACAGTGACAGACAACAAAACAAAAATATTCCTTGGGTCACCAAGGGGTTACTAAATGCATGTAAAAAGAAGAATACATTATATAAACAATTCATTAAGTGCAGAACTGAAGAGGCTGAGATCAAATATAAAAGATATAAAAACAAGCTTATTAATATAATGAGGACTTGTAAGAAAAAATACTACAACAGAATATTAGAGGATAATAAAAATAACTTAAGAGGAATGTGGTAAGTACTCAATGGGATTATTAGTAACCGACCTAAGAATGCTAATTATCCAGAATATTTTATTGAAAATGACAATTTGATAAATAATATGAAGGATGTGGTTAGTGGTTTCAATAAATTTTTTGTAAACGTTGGTCCTGAATTAGCAAAATCAATAGTGACACCAGAAACAAACAACAGTGGTTTTGTAAATGAAATCGAAGATAGAAATCCAAACACAATCTTTTTTGGGTGCAGTTACTGAAAAGGAAATTATCGAGACTGTGAGTAAATTTAAGAACAAAAAATGAACTGACTGGAATGAAATTGACATGACAATAGTGAAAAAAGTAATTGAAGCAATTGTTAAACCACTCACCCACATCTGTAACCTGTCATTTCAAACTGGTAAATTTCCAAACAAAATGAAAATAGCAAAAGTAATACCACTATACAAAACAGGAGACAGTCATTATTTCACAAATTACAGGCCGGTCTCTTTACTCTCACAATTCTCCAAAATACTAGAAAAAATCTTCACTAAGAGACTGGATGATTTCATTGAAAAACACGACCTCCTTACAGACAGCCAGTATGGTTTTAGAGCAGATAAATCTACATCTTTGGCACTGATCAAACTTATAGAAGAAATTACTAGTTGTATAGATAAAAGAAAGTTTGCTGTAGGAGTATTATAGATTAAAGAAAGCTTTAACACCATTGACCAGAGAATTCTACTGAGGAAACTGGAAAGGTATGGGATAAGAGGGGTCGGACTGAGTTGGGTGGAAAGTTATTTAAGTAACAGACAACAATTTGTACAAATTGGTGAGCACAAATCACCCTTTATGGACATCACTTGTGGTGTGCCCCAGGGGTCAGTTTTGGGACCCAAACTCTTTATCTTGTATATACACACGTGGACAAAATTGTTGGTACCGCTCTGTTAATGAAAGAAAAACCCACAGTGGTCACAGAAATAACTTGAATCTGACAAAAGTGGTAATAAATAAAAAAAATTATGAAAATTAACCAATGAAAATCAGACAGTACTTTTGAATTGTGGTTCAACAGAATTATTTTAAAAAACAAACTCATGAAACAGGCCTAGACAAAAATGATGGTACCCTTAACTTAACATTTTGTTGCACAACCTTTTGAGGCAATCACTGCAATCGAATGATTTCTGTAACTGTCAATGAGACTTCTGCACCTCTCAGCAGGTATTTTGGCCCACTCCTCATGAGCAAACTGCTCCAGTTGTCTCAGGTTTGAAGGGTGCCTTCTCCAGATGGCATGTTTCAGCTCCTTCCACACATGTTCAATAGGATTTAGATCAGGACTCATAGAAGGCCACTTTAGAATAGTCCATTGTTTGGCTCTTAGCCATTCTTGGGTGTTTTTAGCTGTGTGTTTTGGGTCATTATCCTGTTGCAAGACCCATGACCTGCGACTGAGACCAAGCTGTCTGACACTGGGCAGCACATTTCTCTCTAGAATACCTTGATAGTCTTGAGATTTCACTGTACCCTGCACACATTCAAGACACCCTGTGCCAGATGCAGCAAAGCAGCCCCAGAACATAACAGAACCTCTTCCATGTTTCACAGTAGGGACAGTGTTCTTTTCTTGGTATGCTTCATTTTTGCGTCTGTGAAAATAGAGCTGATGTGCCTTGCCAAAAAGTTCCAATTTTATCTTGTCTGTCCATAGGACATTCTCCCAGAAGCTTTGTGGCTTGTCAACATGCAGTTTGGCAAATTCCAGTCTGGCTTTTTTATGATTTGTTTTCAACAGTGGTGTTCTCCTTGATCATCTCCCATGAAGTCCACTTTGGCTCAAACAACGACGGATGGTGCGATTTGACACTGATGTACCTTGACCTTGGAATTCACCATGAATGTGTTTAGATGTTGTTCTGGGCTCTTTTGCTACCATTCGTATTATCCATCTCCTCCTGCAGCCACGTCCAGGGAGGTTGGCTACAGTCTCGTGGATCTTAAATTTCTGAATAATATGTGCAACTGTAGTCACAGGAACATCAAGCTGCTTGGAGATGGTCTTATAGCTTTTACCTTTAACATGCTTGTCTAAAATTTTCTTTCTAATCTCCTGAGACAACTTTCTCCTTTGACTTCCTCTGGTCCATGTTTAGTTTGGTAACCACCATGTCACCAAACAGCACAGTGACTACTTGTCACCCTTTAAATAAGCTGATTGACTGATTAGAAGTTTGTCCTTATCCTGAGTTTGAAGTTTCTGTGTTATTTCCTGTGCACAAAACTCCTGTTATCCCACAAGCAAAAAGTTCCTTTGTGGTCTCCAGAGCAAAGAGCTCCAATGCCATTTCCTGAGTTTAAAACCCCCATGCTGTTTTCTTTTGGGCAAAGGGTTCCTATGTTATCTCCTGGGCTTAAAACTTCTGTTTTCTTCTGAGCAAGAATTTCCTGTGTTGCTTTTTCCTGAGCAAAGAGCTCCTTTATTTATTTTTTTTTTCCCCAGAGCAAAGGGCTCCTACTTTGTTTTCCTTGGAGCATATGGCTCCTGCTTTGTTTTCTTCAGAGAAGGAGACTCTGTTTTTTTTTTTGTTGTTGTTTTTTTTTTTCCATGGCAGGAGGCTCTTGCATTATTTTTTCCAGAGCAAGGAGTTCCCATGGTATTTACTCCTGAGTGTTGAACGCTGGTGTTGTCATTTCTTCCAGAGATTAAAGCTCCTGTGTGGCCACTATTTCCTGAGTATAAGGGGGTTATATTTTCACCTCCTGAAGTTAAGGGCTCCCTGGTGTCTCCTCCTGGGTTTAAAATTTTTACATTATCTTCTCCAGAGCATAGAGATTTTCAGTTGGCACCCCTGAGTTTAAAGGTTTTTTGTGGTCATCTCCTGAGTTTAAAGTACCTGTGTTATTATCTCCTGAGGTTGAAAGCTCCATGTTAACACCTCCTGAGCATGAGGGTCCCATGTTATCGTCATCTCCTGAGTGCAAGAATTTCTTGTCATCCCTAGAGCTTAAGAGTTCTGTTGCCTTCCCCAGAGGTTAAAGTTTCTGAGGGTAGAGTTTTTATGTTATCTCCTCAGTGTAATGCTTTCGTGTTGTTATCCTCTATACAAAAGGCCCCTGTGTTATCTTCCATGTTACAGACTTTTGCAACTGCTACCTGATCCTTGCACTCTTGCTGCACTATGTTTATCCGCTTGGTGGCCTTTGGACTTTGGTAGGCCACCTGATGCATCATGTTCACTCATCTACTGGCCCTTGGCCTCGGGTAGACCCCCTGACCCGTTGTTGTTTTCCGGTCCGGTGGCATGTGGACTTGGGTAGACCACCCGACCTGCTTTGTTTTAGGTCTTGGGGCCTTGAACTTTATTTGACCCATGAATTGTGTTGGCTTTAGACTTTGCTGTGGGGGGGTTACAGTTTGTTTCAGCCCACCTCGCCTTGTACCCCCACCACTCAGCCTGTGAGTGTTTTGGGGTTTTTTCTTCTCTGGTTGGTGTTACGCTAGGGTTGTCTGGGCTGCCCCTTGGGGGGGTGGTACTGTAATAATCTGGACAGGGTTAGACCCTGTCCATGCCTTATGTTCTGTGTTTGGACTCTTTATTATTAGTAACATTTTTGCCATTCATTATTTCTGTATGGACTCTTAGTTTGACAGTACCCTTTGTTTACTTCCTGTTAGCGTAGCATCTCCCATATTAGTCTCATCCCCGTTCTAATTTCTCACAGCTGTCCCTCATTTTCCCAATCACTGTGAATTCACAGCGCTTCACTTTTTCCACATTTTATGTTACAGCCTTATTCCGGAAGGGATTAAATTAATTTTTTTCCTCAAAATTTTACACATGATACCCCATAATGACAATGTGAAAAGTTTTTTGCAAATTTATTAAAAATAAAAAACTAAGAAGACTAAAATCACATGTACCGAAGTATTCATAGCCTTTACTCAATACTTTGTTGATGCGCCTTTGGCAGCAATTACAGCCTCAAGTTTTTTTGACTATGATACCACAAGCTTGGCACACCGATCTTTGGGCAGTTTGGCCCATTCCTCTTTGCAGCACCTCTCAAGCTCCATCAGGTTGGATGGGAAGTGTCGATGCACAGCCATTTTCAGATCTCCCCAGAGATGTTCAATTGGATTCAAGTCTGGGCTCTGGCTGGGCCACTCAAGGACATTCACAGAGTTGTCCTGAAGCCACTTCTTCAATATCTTGGCTGTGTGCTGAGGGTCGTTGTCCTGCTGAAAGATGAACCATCACCCCAATCTGAGGTCAAGAGCGCTCTGGAGCAGGTTTTCATCCAGGATGTCTCTGTACATTGCTGCATTCATCTTTCCCTCTATCCTGACTAGTCTCCCAGTTCCTGCTGCTGGAAAAACATCCCCACAGCATGAAGCTGCCACCACCATTGGCATGGTTATAAATGGTGCCTGGTTTCCTTCAAGCATGACACCTGGCATTCACACCAAACAGTTCAATCTTTGTCTCATCAGACCAGAGAATTTTGTTTCTCATGGTCTGAGAGTTCTTTAGGTGCCTTTTGACAAACTCCAGGCAGGCTGCCATGTGTCTTTTACTAAGGAGTGGCTTCCGTCTGGCCACTCTACCATACAGGCCTGATTGGTGGATTGCTGCAGAGATGGTTGTCCTTCTGGAAGGTTTTCCTCTCTCCATAGAAGAACACTGGAGCTCTGACAGAGTGACCATCGGGTTCTTGGTCACCTCCCTGACTAAGGCCCTTCTCCCCCGCTCACTCAGTTTTGACAGCCAGCCAGTTCTAGTAAGAGTCCTGGTGGTTCCGAACTTCTTCCATTTACAGATGATGGAGGCCACTGTGCTCATTGGGACCTTCAAAGTAGCAGAAATTTTTCTGTACCCTTCCCCAGATTTGTGCCTCGACATAATCCTGTCTCAGAGGTCTACAGACAATTCCTTTGACTTCATACTTTATAATATTTATAATTATGTATTTATAATGTATTTATGTTTTTTGCATTGATGTATGTGGTTATTGTGTATTCCTTTTTTTTTTTTTTTTTCTTAACTTGTTTCTCCTTTCTAAAGCCCATCCAGGGACAAGAGTTGCAAATTAGCTAATAGCTATACACTCTGTGCAACACATCAGATTGATTGTCATTGATTAATTGTCTATGTTTATTGCACTGTCCCTGTCAAATAAACAAATCTATCTATACTTGGTTTGTTCTGACATGCACTGTCAACTGTGGGACCTTATATAGACAGGTGTGTGCCTTTCCAAATCATGTGCAATCAACTGAATTTACCAAAGGTGGACTCCAGTTAAGCTGTAGAAACATCTCAAGTATGATCAGTGGAAACAGGATGCACCTGAGCTCAATTTTGAGCTACATGGCCAAGGCTGTGAATACTTATGTCCATGTGATTTCTTAGTTTATTTTTTTATAAAGTTGCAAAAATCTCAAATTCATTGTCATCATGGGGTATTGTGTGTAGAATTTGAGGGAAAAAAATAATTTAATCCATTTTGGAGTAAGGCTATAACATAACAAAATGTGGAAAAAGTGAAGCATTGTGAATACTTTCCGGATGCACTGTATATGCTGGCCTCGGGCACTAATCCCCACGGTGTCCTTATGTTAACTTCATGATTCTTTTCACCACGCTGTTTGGATTATCATTATTGCTGTTTTTTTTCACTCCACGTTGTCTGGACTTTTACGTTCATTGTGTTTGCCATTATCAGGCCAGTTTTTTTTTTTCAGCCCACGAGCTGTTAATTTATTTTTTTTTTTTTAAATAAATATCCACAACTAGAGGTCTGGTGTTTGGGCCCTTTATTCAGTGCTCCGGAGGAGCGAACAAAGTGACAAAATTGGCTCATTGTTCAGATCTGCAGAAAAAATAAACCATTGCATTGAACAAAAATTAAACCAGGATCCCTATGAACATTTCAAATTTACATGAAAAAGTAATATTTATTAGGAAAAAATTGGTGAGTTTGACAAAGTTTTTAATTTACATGAAAAAAATAATTGAAGAAAAAAACTGCAAGTTTACCAAAACGTTTCAATTCTATAATAAAAATTTCCAAGAGTCAGATTTGAGGAAAAAAATGTTGCATACTTGTAAGAAATTTTTGAGACAAAAGCAACAAATTTTCAAGAAATTTCAAGTAGGAAATTTCAGAAAAGAAATTAATTTCACTGAAGTGAAACAGCAGTAAAAACGAAAGGACATACAAGAGTACAACACAGTTATGTCCACAAACCTGGTAAAGAAGACGGACGAGGACGCTGTACTCGAACTCCCAAACTTTATTATATGATGTTAGTAATGCACTGCACACATGACCACTCAGTTGTCCCTTTCTGTATTCCTAGCGCCAACTCCCCATGAGATGGTGGGCTTCCCCATAAATATGGGGGCGTGATGACGCCACCCATAGGCTGCGTCATCACGCTGTACCTTGCATTATATCCCAACACCACCCCCACCACCATCCCGGCTGCAAAACCCAGAACATATACAAATTAACACTCCCCAATTTGGCATATCAAATTCCCTTAATAACCACATATACTATTAATTAAATATACATTAAGATAAAACTGTAAACCCTTTTATTCACCGTGAGAGTTCTCCTCGTTTATTCTGGTCGGAATTTATATCCCGCCTGCTGCTTGTACAACGGAGGCCCTGCAGCACCTCGCTGACCAGATAGCAGATGTGGAGGAAAAACATCCAGACTCTCTGCTTATCATTCTGGGTGATTTCAATAGAGCTAATCTCACAAATGAGCTTCCTAAATACAGACAGTGTAGGAGTCAAGAACATCACACAAAAGTCACAATACTCAGCTACATCCTTTCATCTGTCATAGAACACCCAGAGTCCTTCTGTTCTCCTCTCTGACCCCCAAAGGTCAGGCCAGGTAATCTTCTCCTCTCTCCTGAGTCCCCAGGAGGTGCAGACACATCTTCCTCTTGAGGTGTGGAGTCAATACACATGGCTAGCTCAAAGTCTCTCTTGGTTGAATTCGGCCAGCCACATGTGAGTCACATAAGTTATAATTATAAGTTATAATTATGGGCTCCACAACAGCATATTAAATGTCCCACCAGGGACACAAATACACTCGACCACTGTTACACAGTTTTAAGAAATGCCTATCATGCTGTCCCCCGTGCAGCTCTGGGTTTTTCTGACCACTGTCTGCTCCATCTTATTCCAACATACAGACAGAAACTAAAAACTTCCAAGTCTGTTGTAAGGACTGTGAAGAAATGGACTGAGGAATCAAAGCTGGAGTTACAAGCCTGCTTTGACTGCACAGACTGGAGTGTTTTTGAAGATGCAGCCATTAACCTAAATGAACTCACTGACACTGTGACATCATACATCAGTTTTTGTGAGGACATGTGTGCAGACCAAGACCTTCTGCACATACAACAACAATAAACCCTGGTTCATTCCTAAACTGAAGCAGCTACGTCAGACCAAGGAGGAGGCCTACAGGACTGGTGACTGGACTCTGTACAAGCGGGCCAGAAACATGCTGACGAAGGAGATCAGGCTTGCTAAGAGGAGCTACAGTGAGAAGTTACAAAAAAACTTCTCAGCCAACAACCCTGCTTCTGTTTGGAGAGGCCTGCAGAATATCACCAACTACAGGAGACCATCCCCCCACCCTGTGGAAAACCTCCAGCTGGCTAACGACCTAAACAGCTTTTACTGTAGGTTTGAAAAGAACCTACAGTTCTCACCTCCCACCCACACAAAAGGATTATCTGCTGCCCCAGGAACTCCATCCCTCCTCCACTCTGACCTCCCACCAGCACTAACGATCTGTGAAGAGGAGGTGCGCCAGGTCTTTCAGAGACAAAAGATCAAGAAGGCTGCAGGACCTGATGGTGTGTCTCCGTCCTGCCTGAGAGTCTGCTCCAACAAGTTGGCCCCCATCTTCACCCGGATCTTTAATAGATCACTGGAGCTGTGTGAAGTGCCTTCCTGCTTCAAACGCTCCATCATCATTCCAGTTCCCAAGAAACCCTCTGTTACAGGATTAAACAACTACAGACCTGTTGCCTTGACCTCTGTGGTCATGAAATCCTTGGAGAGATTGGTGCTGAACCACCTGAAGGTCGTCACAGGCCCCCTGATGGACCCACTGCAGTTTGCCTACCAGTCAAACAGGTCAGTGGATGATGCAGTGAATATGGGACTACACTACATCCTGCAACACCTCAACTCCCCAGGGACGTACGCCAGGATCCTGTTTGTCGACTTCAGCTCAGCGTTCAACACCATCATCCCAGGCATTCTTCATCAGAAACTCCTCCAGCTCAAGGTGCCCCCCTCCACCTGCCAGTGGATCTCCAGCTTTCTGACTGACAGGTGGCAACAGGTGAAGCTAGGGAGATTTACATCCAGCTCCCGAAAAATTAGTACTGGCGCCCCCCAAGGATGTGTTCTTTCCCCACTGCTCTTCTCCCTCTACTCCAACGACTGCACCTCAGAGGACCCTTCGGTGAAGCTCCTGAAGTTTGAGGACGACACCACAGTCATCGGTTTGATCCGGGATGGTGATGAGTCTGCATACAGGCGGGAGGTGGAGCAGCTGATCCTCTGGTGCGGCCAGAACCATCTTGAACTTAATCCAGCCAAAACGGTGGAGATGACTGTGGATTTCAGGCGACACCCTCCTTCATTCCCCCCACTCACCATCCTCAACAGCACAGTGTCCACTGTGGACTCATTCAAGTTTCTGGGTACCACAGTCTCACGGAACCTGAAGTGGTCCTCCCATATAGGCACTGTCCAGGAAAAGGCCCAGCAGAGGTTGTTTTTTCTGCGTCAGCTCAAGAAGTTTGATTTGCCTCAGGAGCTGCTGGTTGTCTTCTACACCGCCATCATCCAATTTGTCCTCTGCTTTTCCATCACTGTCTGGTTTGGATCTGCCACTAAACAGGACAAGACCAGACTGCAGCGGATCATTAAGTCTGCAAAGAGGATCATTGGTACCGACCTACCTTCCATTGAGAACTTATATCGGTCCATAACCAGGAAACGGGCGGGAAACATCTGTGCTGACCCGTCACACCCCGGCCACAAACTGTTTGAACTTCTATCTTCTGGTCATCGTTACAGATCACTGAAGGTCAAAACCACCCGTCACAGGAACAGTTTCTTTCCTCAAGCCATCACTCTGATGAACTCCTAACATTCACCTAGTCCTACCTGTTGCTGTACTCATGACTTTTCATCCATTCTTACATTGCACATAACTCTCACACTGCTTTTTACTTCATTCACATTATATCACTGAATCTGATTTCACATTGAAATACTGTATGACTGTATATTTTTTCATATATTTCTGCAAAGCGTGGATAGTCTGAGTAAATAACTGCATATATTCCTGTATATATTTGCATCCTTTTATAGAAACGTGGACAGACTGTAATTTACTGTACATACTCTGTTGTCATTGAATCCTTATTTAAATCTTATTTAAATCCTCCACCTGAACAACGAGAGCAAGTTTTTTAGCCAAAGTCAAATTCCTTGTATGTGTTGTGCATACTTGGCCAATAAAGCTGATTCTGATTCTGATTCTGATTACTTGAAGTATTTTTATACATCAAACGACTAAGACTAATGTTCAGGTTAACACACAATTACTTTGTTTTTCTATTTCAAAGAACCCTCTTTTACATATATTTTTTCAGAACACTTTTTATACATAAAGCACACTTTCGTTCGCTACTTTAATTTTTTAGAACACACACAAAACACAGACCTAACAGCTAGGGTCCATGGGTAGACCACCACAGGACCCAACACAGCTGGGTGGGTTATTCTGCCACCATGTCAGTTGCGCTTGTACCTGAACAGTCACTTTTTTTTCTCAGTCTTCCACGGGGAGAACAGTTCTGCCTGAGGGGTTTTGTTGTGGGCTTGTGGCAGCCTCATCCCTGGAGCTGTGGGACCTCTGGGGCCAGGGTCAGTCTTCATGATGCTGGGGCCCGGGTCCCACACTGCGGTAGCTGATTCCCGTGAAACCTCAGCGTCTGGAGCAGTCACCTGGACATGCCGTAGTTGGTTTGCATGGTGGACTGAACCGTCTGTCAGCTGAAAGCACGCTGTTCCCAGCTTCGCCACAATCCTCAGTGGCACCCGTTGTTTTGTTGGCTGCGGCCCAGTCAGTCGTCATCCCGGTCTCTTGCCGACGTGAACCCAAACCCAGTCCATGACTTGGAGCAGCACCTTACTTGGTTTTATGCGTTACTGTGCTCCTGGTGGTTCTGCGCGCTCGTTCTGCTTAGGACCTCCGTCGTGCTGTGGCAGTTCGGTAGTAACCGTGTTCGTTGGGGACCCTTCACCCGTTGTCTCCGTCGTCGAGTGAAGCTCAGCTTTGGGTTCTTCTTGATTTTGTGGCTGAGGAAAAACTTCTTCACAGTGGCCCAGTTCAAATTGACCGCACTGCCACCGTGTTGAGCAGGAGTGGTATGGCTACTCCGTCTAATTCAACCATGCCATACGAATAACCACTGATGTCGGGGCTTACCAAATGACTGGTCAATGTTGGCGGGTGGGCGGGCGGGCGGGCTGGCTTACTTGACGGGCTCCACGGTGCTAACGACCGGCACACTCTGGTGAAATGGTTCAGGTGCCCACGCTTGTTGCATGGCTGTCTTCTTGCCGGGCAAAAGCGTGCTCTGTCCTGGTGTGTCGGGGACCCACAGCCCACGCAGACTAGGCCTCTTGGAGCGGACCTTCAGCTATCAGCATTCGTCTCGTACTCTTCTGCCATGTCCTCTTCTTCTTCCGCGTCCACTATGTTAGCCAGCGTCAACTGGCCGGGTAGCGTCTGTGTTTGGCACCCATTTAGCTCTAAGGCTAACTTCTCTGCTGCTTATAGCTGGAACGCTAGCTCAATTGTGTTAGCTAGCATTGTGTCATTTGGCGCCATTAGAATCTTAGCTCATAGCCTAGTGTTGCATATGTGTTCGACTAACTGGTCCCACACAATTTCATATTCCAACGGTCCAAAATGGCACATGCTAGCCAAATGTCTCAGGTCAGCTACAAATTGTTGGTCTGACTCGCCTTCTCTCTCATCTCTGGCAAAAACAAATATGTCGTACTATCACGCTGTCGGGTGTAGCAAAATGGCTATCCAGTAGCTTCACAAAATCCTCATACAAGTCCGTCGGACCAAGCGTGTGAAGAATCCTCTGACCCTCTATACACAGGTTGTGGACAAGCAGTGCTCGTATCCTTACTCATTCCAATTTTCCCAGGTCCAACGCTGCAACATAGGTCTTAAACGCATCCAGCCATCATGGCCACGGGACGGTTGAGTCACCTGGAAGCTTGAGGAAAGGCTGTAGTGGTGTCATGCACGCCTCCATGGTTTAATCTCTCGTCGCCAAATGTTGTCCACAAACCTGGTAAAGAAGACAGACAAGGATGCTGTGCTCGAACTCGAATTTCACTACATGATGTTAAAAATACACTGCACACATGACCACTCAGTTGTCCCTCTCTGTATTCCTAGTGCCAACTCCCCATGAGATGGTGGGCTTCCCCATAAATAAGATAAGATAAGATAAGCCTTTATTAGTCCCACAATGGGGAAATTCCAGGATTGCAACAGCACAGGGATAGCAACACTCAGAGCAACAATCAGAAGGCAAGAAAAAACAACATCTAGTAAACATATGTCCATATTACTATAAATGTATATATATAGACACACAGTGCAGAGCATTATGGTTGGTTGGTGAATGTGCAGCAGAAAGTCTAAGCTCTCTCTCCGCGGATGCGGCCGGCCAGCTGGAAGTCTTTGGGCATGATGGTGACCCCCTTAGCGAAGAAGAGACCACCAGGTGGGCCTCGCTGGTCTCCTGCAGAGCCATGACGGCGAAGCTCAGGAAACGCAGGACGGTCTTGAAGTCCTGAGCGATCTCCCTCACCAGGCGCTGGACGGGCAGCTTACGGATGAGCAGCTCCGTGGATTTCTGGTAGCGACGGATCTCTCTCAGAGCCACGGGCCTGTGACGGCGAGGCCTCTTCACTCTGCCGGTGGCCGGAGCGCCTCTCTGAGCAGCCCTGGTGGCTAGCTGTCTCCTGGGGGGCTTCTTCCTCCAGTAGATTTTACGGGTGGTCTGCTTGGTTCTTGCCATCGCTCTTTATTATTCTGTTTTATATTTCTTGCACGCCGCCTAAAGTCCAGCCCGGCACCCGCGTCGTTTTCGCTACAGCTCCCGGTATGTCGAGTTTCCCATTAGCACCGGGCGGCGGCCAAGTGCTAGCTAGCACTAGCTCCTCCCCGCTGTAACGTCTCCCGCTGCAAACTGTGGCTCCGTCCGCCGACCCGGGAAACCCCCGGGGCGATCCGTGCGTCCGTGATATATATACAGAGTGAAAGGTGTAGAAAGAAGAAGGAAGATAAAAAAAGGCTGTTGCAACGGGCAGCCTACTCGTGTGGCGCCACCGGTCCGGCGGAACCGGAACCGGAAAAAAAAAAAAAAAAATATGCACTAAATCCCAACACCACAATGATATCATGACTGAAGAATAAAATGATGCATTAAGTAAATGAGGTAAATAAATGGAAATTATGCCTACATGCTATTATCATCCCATGGTGCATTTTACTTTGTGCAATAAAACACTAATGAAAAAAATACTTTTTTAATGCTTTATAGACCCTTGAGAATGTAGGAATACTGGAGCAATGAAAGTACCAAGGTGCTGATGCTTCGGTGCCTGTGGGATGGTAATATGGGAAGGCTGTAAAAAAGTCACACTGCTACTTCTTGTCATGGTCAATGGCCGTGCCCACACTTTATGTTCATTTAGTTCTGTGTTTCATTGTGTTGCTATTGATTTTGATTATAATTGATTATTACCAAGTGCCCCTGTGTTCTCTGTTTGTTTGTCATGTCATCCTCTGTTGTCTCTGTCTTATGGTTGTCTTTGGTTTTTGGTTCTAGTCTTGTGATTACTATTGTTAGTACTGTCGTTCTGAGTTCTGCTAGGTTCCAAGGACTTTTAGGATTATGATTATCATTATTATTCTGACTTCGATTATTATTTGACTGTTATTTAGTGCCTCCATGTTTCCCTGATCTTCTGTGCATGTCTGTTCTGTCTGTCTGTGTGTGCAGCCCCGCCCTCCTGTATGTTCTCCTGCTGTCCTGATTGAATCAGATATCAGAATCAGAATCAGAATCAGGTTTATTGCCATTGTTCATGTGATACACAAACTAGGAATTTGTCTCGGTGCCATGCTGCAACATTAAAAACATAATGAGAAAAAGGGATAAACTAAAAAACTAAAGGACTAGAAACGTGCAATAAGTGTAGAAAAATAAGTAATAATAAGTAATAATAATAATAATACTAGTAATAATGAGTAGTACTAGTCAAGGCAGTTTTAAAAAATTAGCATGTAGCAGATAATGTGAAGTACCACATAGTGCAGTCAATAATGCAACAGAAAAACAGTGATGAATGACATGAGTCTGGTTGAGCTGCTGTACATAGTGCACGAGAGTCAAAAGTTACTTAGTGTTCAGCAGTCTTATGGCAGAGGGGGAAAAGCTGTTCATGTGCCGGGAGGTTTTAGTCCGAATGGACCGAAGCCTTCTACCTGAGGGGAGGGGGGCAAACAGCACGTGACCAGGATGTGAAGGATCGGCTATGATCCGGCCAGCACGCCTCCGGGTCCTGGAGATGTACAGGTCCTGGAGAGATGGGAGCTTGCAGCCTATCACCTTCTCAGCAGTGCGCACGACGCGCTGCAGCCTTAGTCTGTCCCTGGCAGTGGCTCCTGCGTACCACACAGTTATGGAGGAGGTGAAGATGGACTCGATGATGGCCGTGTAGAACTGCACTAACATCTTGGTGGGTAGCTTGAGCTTCCTCAGCTGCCGCAGAAAGAACATCCTCTGCTGGGCCTTTTTGATGAGGGAGCTGATGGTTGGCTCCCATTTGAGGTCTCGGGTGATGGTGGTGCCCAAGAAGCGGAAGGAATCTGCAAAGGTGATGGGAGAGCCTGTGATGGTGAGGGGGGGCAGGGGGGATGTGACTTTCCTGAAGTCCACAATCATCTCCGCTGTCTTCAGAGCATTCAGCTGCAGGTTGTTGTGGCTGCACCAGGACACCAGCTGGGCCACCTCTTCCCTGTAGGCGGACTCGTCACCGTTGGAGATGAGCCCGATGAGGGTGGTGTCGTCCGCAAACTTAATCAGCTTAACAGACTGGTGGGAGGAGGTGCAGGAGTTGGTATAAAGGGAGAAGAGTAGGGGGGAAAGTACACAGCCCTGGGGTGATCCAATGCTGATGTTAACAGAGTCTGAGACAGACTTCCCCAGCCGCACATGCTGTCTCCGGTCCGTCAGGAAGTTGGTGATCCACCTGCAGAGGGAGTCAGGCACGTTGAGCAGGGACAGCTTGTCCTGGAGCAGATCGGGGCGGATGGTGTTGAATGCGGAGCTGAAGTCCACAAACAGAATCCTGGCATAGGTTCCCGGGGAGTCCAGGTGCTGCAGGATGGAGTGGAGGGCCAGGTTGACTGCGTCGTCCACAGACCTGTTAGCACGGTAGGCAAACTGCAGCGGGTCTAGGAGGGGTGTGGTGATGGACTTGAGGTGAGACAGGACCAGGCGCTCAAAGGACTTCATGACTACAGAGGTGAGCGCTACAGGTCTGTAGTCGTTAAGTCCAGTAATCCGTGGCTTCTTGGGGACAGGGATGATGGTGGAGGATTTGAGGCAGGTCGGCACGTGACATTGCTTAAGGGAGGTGTTAAAAATGTCTGTGAAGACAGGAGCCAGCTCTTTCGCACAGTGTCTCAGGGTGGAGGGAGACACACCGTCCGGCCCGGGGGCCTTGCGCGGGTTCAGTCTGGAGAACTGTCTGTGCACGTCCTGCTCACTGATGACAAGGGGAGGGGGGGAGGAGGAGGAGGAGGAGGAGGGGGGGACCGCTCTTGATGAATTAGGGGCTGAGGAGGCAGAGGAGCTGGGTGGAGTGGGTGAGTTGGACACAGCTGACGAGGTGTCAAAACGGGCATAGTGTTGGGACAGTCTTTGACAAAGGGCTTTGTCATCCTGACCTTTAGAAGCCTGAGGCCGATAGTTGGTGATTTGCCTCAGTCCTCTCCACACAGAAGCCGAGTCATTAGCAGTGAACTGCTGCTGGAGTCTCTCAGAATATACAGATTTAGCTCTCCTCAGCTCTCTGTTAAACCGATATTTGACCTCCCTGTAGCAGTCCCTGTCTCCACTTTTCAACGCTGCTTCCTTCTCCTTCCTGATCCGTCTGAGCTTAGCTGTGAACCAAGGCTTGTCATTAGAATATCTTATCCTGGTGCGCGATGGGAGAATGTGCTCTTCACAGAAGTTGATATATGAGTTCACAGTGTATGTGTACTCATTAAGATCATGTGTGGCTCTTTTAAACATGCCCCAGTCAGTTATTTCCATGCATGTGTTCAGTTTCTCTCCAGCTTCACTGGTCAATTTCTTTGTGGTGGTCACCATAGGTTTAGTGAGTTTCAGTCTTTGTTTGTATGTGGGGATGAGGTGAACCATCACGTGATCAGATAGTCCCAGCGCTGCGCGGGGAACAGCGCGATATGCGTCCTTTACTGAAGTATAACAGTGATCTAGCGTGTTATTTCCTCTGGTTGGACATTTAATACACTGTTTGTAGCGGGGGAGCTCGTGACTCAGATTGCTCTGGTTAAAATCGCCCACCACGATAACCAGGGAGTCTGGAAAGTTCCGCTCCGTAAGTTGGATGTGATCTGCGAGCACGTGCTGAGCTTCGCGCGTGTCCGCGTCAGGAGGGGCGTACACAGCGACGAGAATGAATGAGGCAAACTCCCGCGGGGAATAAAATGGCTTGCAGTTAATGAAAAGAAATTCCAGGGCGGGAGAACAGTGTTTGGAAATCACCGTTACATCAGAGCACCAGCTGTTGTTAATATAGAAGCACACTCCTCCTCCGATAGACTTACCGGACAGCTCTGTGACGCGGTCAGCACGAATCAGCTGGAAACCCTCGAGGCTGATCGCGCTATCTGGAATGTTCTCATTAAGCCAGGTCTCAGAGAAGCAGATGACAGACGAGGAAGCGAGGTCCTTGAAACGCATCAGCAGTCTTAATTCTTCTACCTTGTTCAGGAGAGAATTGGCATTGGATAGAAATATGCCAGGCAAGGCTGTTCGCGAGCCTCTTTTTCGTAGCCGAGCGAGAATCCCTCCTCTCTTCCCTCTTTTCCGCCGTCTTGCTTTTTTGGCCAAACAATGGATCAGATCAACGGCAGGAGCTAAAAAAACTGGAAGAAGGTCCATGGGGGTGAGAGTCCTGATATTTAGTAGTTCTTCACGGGTGTATGAACCGGCAGATGCACAATCAGTGAACAAAAACAGACAAATTATAAAAATTAAAGGGCAGCGATACACCATGGCGGCCGCTGTGGGCGCCATCTTGTTTTTGTCTCAGCTGTCTCTTGTTAGTTCATTATGGATTTCCCTATTTATGAGTCTTAGTTCAGTATTCGTTGAGAGGTCACTAGCCACGGTCACATGGGCAAAATTTCTTCAGTCTGACTACAATTCAGATCAGAACTTTACTGTTTACATGGATCCTGAAAAAGCTGATCCTATTAGGATGTGCCTTTCCATGTGTCACACGTTTGAACGGACTAAATCATTTTGACATGCGCACGTCGACATTCCGAAAATAGTAGTAGAAGAAGCAATTCCCAGTGTTAGCAAGCCCCGCTTCATGTCTTTCTCTTTTTGAAATGGACCTGTATTGTGTTATTCAGATTGTACTTTTGCTTCCGCTGGTCTCCGTAATGAAGCTACAAGTACATACTCCTGCAAATGACGAACAGAGGGAGACAGCAGGACGATACAGACCAGTTTTGTTTTACTCCCGCTATGTCTTCCACTAGCTGCTGTAAAGGCAGAAATACGTCATGTCGACATGTGGCTGACGTACAGACATGCGCAGTAAACACATTTTCTGTCCAAATTTTGGAATAAGTGTTTTCATGCGCGCCATTCGGATTAACAATCGGCATAGCCCACCCGTCTCAATTGGAATAAAATTTTGATCTGAATGAGCGTGATCGGATCAGAATATTCAAATTGACATGTTTACATGAAACATATTAATTCCGATCAGGCTTTTAATCCGGTTACTTGTGTCCACGTAAACCTGGTCATTGTGTCACATTCCCTGCTATGAGTCTGTCTGTTCCATGTAAGTTCTATGCCATGCTAGCTATGCTTTGTGTTTTGCCAAGTTTTAGTTTAGTTTATGCCAAGTTCAGTTTAGTTAGTTTAGCTCTCAGCCCATGTGCTGCTTTGTGTTGCTTTTGAGTTTAGTTTTGTTCATAAATCATTGGCCACGGTTACATGGGCAAAATGTCTTCAGTCTGATTACAATTCAGATCAGAATTTCACTGCTTACATAGATCCTGAAAAAGCTGATCCGATTAGGACGTGCCTTTCCATGTGTCACACGTTTGAACGGAATAAATCATTTTGACATGCGCACATCGACATTTTGACATTCCGAAAATAGTAGAAGAAGAAGCAACTTCCGGTGTTAGAAAGCCCCACTTCGTGTCAAAATTGACCTGTATTCTGTTATTCAGACTGTACTTTTGCTTCTGCTGGTCTCTGTAACGAAGCTACAAGTACATACTTCTGCATATGACGAACAGAGGGAGACAGCAGGACAATACAGAGCAGTTTTGTTTTACTCCTGCTATGTTTTCCGCTAGCTGCTGCTAAGGCGGAAATACGTCACGTCGACGTGCGGCTTGTGTACAGACATGCACAGTAAACATATTTTCTACCCTACGTTTGGAATAAGTGTTTTCATGCGCACCATTCCAATTAACAATTGGCATAACCCACCCCTCTCAATCGGAATGAAATTTTGATCCGAATGAGCGTGATCGGGTTAGAATATTCAGACTGGTGTGTTTACAAGAAGCATTTTTATTCTGATTAAGCTTTTAATCCAGTTACTTGTGTCCATGTAAACATAGCCATTGTTTGCACCTGATCCTGCCTGCACGAGTCCTCACTCCAAACCCACGTCTGACCAGCTGGCAGACCACAACACTTCTAGTGGCCCGGCATAACTTTTTTCACAGCTGCATTGATGGTAAAGGTGAGATAAATTTGTTTATTTTGAGAAGAAAGCCTTATCTGGAGATTATGGCCAGTTAAAAGTTAAGAAACTATGGTGATGCAATGATACAAGCCTTTAGTTCCATTTGATTTTGAGCGGGTGAGCTGAAAAGCTGGTAACAGACATACATACAGACACATGGAGTGATTACTGTATGTATGTTGCCTTTGTGCCAAGGCAAAAAATAAAAATAAAATACAGAAACACAAGATGGCAGGAGCACAAAGAAAAAATGCTGGAGTGACAGATTTTATTAATTGAATGCGTATATCGTTACACAATGCCGTGGAATAGCAGGTAAACATATCAAAATTTCCAAAGGTAAAAGAATAATTAGGCATATTAAATCAGAACAGTTTGGAATGTTTCACACTGATGTGTAATGAATATTGAGTTTCTTAAATAATCTTGCAAAAAATTAAGTTTTTCCAAAAATTAATTTCTTGAATTACAGTAGCAGTTTCTTGTATAAATGGTAAACATGTAATATTCAGTCCCTCCAGGATTTTGCGATGTTGCGATTGCACCAATTCATGCGAAATCAGCCAATCAGCGCAACTATTGTACAACCTTGCAACTTTGTCCAATCACCACGACTTTCCTGCAATTTTGGCCAATTCTCGTCATCTTCCGCCAATTTCACCAATAAAATGTGTCTCCAAAGTGCTGAAACGCTCAGTCTAACCAATCAAATGCATCGCTGCACCGCGTTCACTTCCGTGTTTACAGTGAGTAGTGAGTTTATCGTTTACGATGAGTAACGAAGCACATCAGTGCACAGTGTGATTTAAAAAAAAAAACACTTGTGGGAATCCCTCTCAGTATATTTACACTCAGACTTAAAAGACAAAAGGGAACTGTCATGGGGGGTTTGTGTGTGGATGTGGGGGTGGTGTGTTGATGTGAACAGTGACAAAGAGAATGGGAATTACAAAAGCTTTGATGTTAAGGCAGCACACAGAGAAGGCTGACCGAGTGGTATGATTTAAGAGCAGAGGTGCCTGAGTGCTTATACGCTTTTGTGGCTTGTGTTTCTAGAGAAATGGAGAGAGAGAGTTGAATAAAGTCTGATATGATCTGGACCTCTCTGCCTGATTATTTCTCTCTCCACACTGGTGACCCTTGACGCACAATGGAACGCGAGGTAAACACCGCGGAGATGACCCGGACGGGAAGTACCAGCAACGCGTGCGCCGTTTCAGTCAAACTCCCAGACTTTTGGCTACACGACCCGAAGTCTTGGTTCCTCCACACAGAGGCCCAGTTCACACTCCTGGGAATAATGGCAGATGACACCAGATACTACTACGTGGTCGCAGCACTGGATGTACGCACGACTCAGCAGGTGGCGAGCCTGCTCTAACTGCCCCCAGCCCGTGACAAATACGGCGCTCTCAAAACTGCGCTGACCCGGCGCTACACGTTCTTGGACTGTGAGAAAGCGGAGAGGCTCCTGACCCGCTCCGAGTTAGGAGACGGGTCTGCGGTAAAATTGATGGAGAAGATGTTGGCATTGATGGGCACAGATGACAGGCATTTCCTCTTTGCTCACCTTTTCCTCCGGAACCTCCCGATGGCGGCCAGAGCGGTCCTTGCCAATTCGCTGCTGCTGGCCATGCGCAACTACCGGGCGCTAGCCCAGGAGGCAGACTGGATCATCCTCACCACCAGAGCGCTCACAGTGAACGCAGTGACGTCGGACCCCAGCGAGACAGCCAGCGGAGGCGAGGAGCCAGCGATGGTGGCTGCAGCAGGGGCCAAGACGCACCGGAGAGACACGCTCTGTTTCTACCACGGCCGTTTTGGAAAGGATGCACGCCAATGCGTGCCACCATGCCAATTCAAGCGTTCGGGAAACGCTAGGACCGGTAGTCAGTAGCAGCTGCGACCGCCGGTGAAACAAGCAAGCTGCTCTATGTGACAGATTGACGCTTGGGGAGACGGTTCCTCGTGGACTTCGGCTCCCAAAAGAGCCTCATCCTGCCGTCCTACGCTGACCGGCTGGTGGAACTAGTGGCCCTGAGCTGACGGCCGCAAACGGCTCAGACATTAAGACTTTTGGTGAGAGGACGCTGACTGTATCCTTGCACGGCCGTACATACCAATGGACATTCGTCATAGCAGCATGCAGCTTCCCCATCTTAGGCGCTGATTTTTTGTGTGCACACGGACTACTAGACGATATTGCTAACAGACGTCTGATTAACGCTATGTCTTTTGATTCCCTCCCCTGTACAGCTCGAGGAGCCGGGCCAACAACGCTAGCCAACGTCACAGCTCCAGGGGGTAAGTTCCACACACTACTCACCCAGTTCCCAGCACTCATGGTCCCGACGTTTTCAGCGACCATCACTAAACATGGGGTGGAGCACTTCATTACCACCATGGGGCCGCCCGTTTTCGCAAGACCTCGGCGCCTGGACGCAACTAAACTGGCCATAGTGCATGAGGAGTTTGCCAACTTGGTAAGGTTGGGCATCATCGGACGCTCAAACAGCCCATGGGTGTCCCTGCTACATATGGGTCCTAAGGCTGAGGGATTGTGGCGACCATGCGGAAATTTCCGCAGATTAAACAACGCCACAGCGCACGACCGCTACCCCATCCCTCATATTCAGGATTTTTCCGTTCACCTCACCGGGGCACACATTTTTTTCCAAGATAGACCTGGTCCGCGGTTACCACCAGGTCCCGGTGCACGCTGAGGACATACCTAAAATGGCAGTAATAACCCCGTTTCGCCTGTTTGATTTTTTACGCATGCCTTTTGGGTTAAAAGGCGTGGCGCAGACATTCCAACGCATGATGGATGCGGTGTTTTGCGATCTGCCGTTTGTGCTCGTCTACCTGGACGACATCCTCGTGGTCAGCGTGTCCGAGGACAAACATGTAACCCACCTCAGGACAGTTTTCCAGAGGTTGGAGGAGCACGGATTAATAATCAACCCGGTGAAGTGCCAGTTCGGGGTGGCGGGGATCGATTTTTTGGGCCACCAGAGGGTGTGTCACCGGAGGGTGTGACACCCTTGCTGGACAAAGTGCGTGCCGTGGCGAATTTTCCCTGGCCTCAGACAGTCAGGGCACTGCAGGAGTTTTTGGGGATGGTTAACTTCTACAATCGTTTCCTCCCCCGCGCAGCCCAGCTCATGCAGCCGTTGTACGCCGCACTTAAGAAACGGAAACCGGCAGACAGAGTCAACTGGACTCCTGAGCGGGAGCAGGCATTTTCCGAGGTTAAAACATCTCTGGCGAACGCCGCACTGCTGGCGCACCTGGACCCGGCAGCTCGGATAGCGCTCACTACCGACGCCTCGGACGTGGCCATAGGGGCCATCATGGAGCAGCACGTCGCCGGTTCTTGGCAGTCACTTGCCTTTTTTAGCAGGTCTTTGTGCAACAGTGAGCGTAAATACAGCATGTTTGACAGAGAATTACTGGCTCTCCACCTGGCTAAACGCCACTTCCAGTTCTGGCTGGAAGGACGCACCTTCACTGCGTTCATAGACCACAAGCCACTAACGTATGCCAATGCCAAGGTTTCGGAACCATGGTCGGGCCGGCAGCAGAGACAGCTGGCCACAATCTCGGAGTTTACAACCGACATTCAGCATGTGGCCGGTAAACTCAACGTGGTGGTGGACTGCCTCTCGCGCGCATTAGTGGCCCTAGTCTACATGGGGATAGACTACTCGGCCATGGCCACTGCGCAGAGCGGCGATGCGGACATTTGCGTGCTCCAGTCTGAACCAACAGGGTTAAGGCTGGAGAGCAGAGTACTACAAGATGCCCCCCCCCCCAATCTGTGACGTATCCACGGGCCACCCGTGCCTGGTGGTCCTACGCGCGTGGCGCTGCCGTGCATTTGAGTCGGTTCACTCCCTGGCGCACCCAGGAGTGCACACGTCAGTGAAAATGGGGAGAGCGAAGTTCGTCTGGCCGAGCCTGGGTGAAATAGAATAGGTGAAAGAGTGGGCTGCAGCCTGCGTAGCGTGCCAGCGAGCTAAAGTGCACAGGTACACAAAGGCCCCCTTGGAGCCGTTCCATATCCCGGCTAAGTGGTTCGACCACTTTCACGTGGACCTCGTGGGCCCCCTCCCACCATCGCAAGGGTTCACGCACCTCCTGACAGTGGTGGACCGCACCACGCGCTGGCCCGAAATAGTCCCGCTAGCTTCCACCGTGTCCGCAGAAGTTGCACACGCTTTTTTGACGACATGGGTGGCACGTTTTGGCGCCCCTTCGGATATCACGTCCAATCGGGGCCAGCAATTTGTTTCCGATCTCTGGTCCACCATGGCCCAGAGCCTGGGCGTCTCACTTCATCGCATGACCGCGTACAACCCACAGGCCAATGGGTTATGCGAGCGTTTCCATAGCTCGCTTAAAGCAGCGCTCAGGGCTTCGCTTACGGATGCAAATTGGGTGGACCGGCTGCTGTGGGTTCTATTAGGGTTGAGTTCAGCACCAAAGGAGGATTTGGCAGCCTCCCCAGCAGAGCTGGTTTTTTCCCAGCCGCTGCGGCTCCCAGGGGAATTTTTGCCAGACTGCCCCGTGCTGAACACCGATCCATCCCCGCTTTCACCACGTAACGCAGTGGCAGGGACAGTACCCGGTCCGATCCACCACTGTTTTCCACGCGCTTTTGTACCAAAGGCCTTGAAGGACGCAGCATTTGTATTTGTCAGGCACGATGCCCACCGGACCCCCTTGCGCCCGCCCTACGATGGCCCGTTCAGAGTGCTGGAACCCGGGGCGAAACATTTTGTGTTAGACTTGGGGGGACGCAGAGAAACAGTCCGTATAGACAGGCTTAAGCATGCTTTCATGTTATCAGACGAGCAAGTGGTGCTGGCCCGAACTCCTTGGAGTGGACGACCCCCACTGAGAACTCCCCAGGTAAATGACTCATCAGATCAGTCACAAGGGCATGCTAATGATGTTTCCCCCCTCCCAATGTCCCCCCACAGACTGACGCACCCCCAACCTCGAAGCTGCAGACCCCACGTTACAGCCGCTACGGACGTAAGCTGAAGCCCAAAGAACATGAGGGTCAAGGCTCAGTATGAGTCTGGGGGGGGGGGGGATACCTCTCAGTATATTTACACTCAGACTTAAAAGACAAAAGGGAACTGTCATGGGGGGTTTGTGTGTGGATGTGGGGGCGGTGTGTTGATGTGAACAGTGACAAAGAGAATGGGAATTACAAAGGCTTTGATGTTAAGGCAGCACACAGAGAAGGCTGACTGAGTGGTATGATTTAAGAGCAGAAGTGCCTGAGTGCTGATACTCTTTTGTGGCTTGTGTTTCTACAGAAATGGAGAGAGAGAGTTGAATAAAGTCTTATATGATCTGGACCTCTCTGCCTGATTATTTCTCTCTCCACACACTCACCCGTGAGGTTTTCAGCACCGTCCTTTCCTCCATCTTCCACAGCCTGCCTGTGGATGCCTCGCCATGTCTCCGTTCTGACTGTGTGTACGAAGTGCTGGGTTTGTGCTGAAAAACATGCGCCTGTCCAAAAGCACCCCGTTTTAGGAGCGTGCGTGAGGAGAGTACACTACACTACAGCGAGTGTTCGAACATTTTATACATCTTTAGAGGTAAAATCATTACTACATCTGGTCAATGAACTTTAAAAATGTTAATCTCTGGTGTGGACGGACAAACACACCCATCCATCTCTACCCCCACCCCCGTCCTGCTGTAAATGAAAGGTGCGTGTGTGTGAAGATTGACGTGCAGCAGACAAGGTAGGCATGGACAGAGAAAGAATGTTCTCTTTTTTTTCCAGAAAAACACAGACTCCAATAGCCAATACAGTGCAACAGAATAAATGGTTTATTTTTTCCTCTCCGCTCGGCACCAAGTTGTAGCATCAACGTCTCCTCAAACCAATCCAGAAGATCACTTTCCTCCATTCTACAGGAATTTCACTTTTCTTCATTCTACAGGAATCTCACTTTTCTTCATATTAAAGCAACCCTCACTCAAGCCCTGACCAAGAATGCCTTTCCCAGGACCCCAATGTAAACAGTTGCCTGTTGCAGAGATGGTAAGGATCAGAATTTGCTTTTAAAGGCTTAAATGGACCATAAAAACTCTGGAGTCCCAGATCTCAAAGTAGACAGTTCATGTGGATAGCATCTGCCCTACAGGAAACTAATGCTCTTAAAAGGTCATAAACTTCTTAACCAGACAGGTATATGGCCTTCCTTTCCTTTTGACAGATACCAGAGACTTAAAGATCCCTTTCCAGATATCACAGACCTAAAGAAATTATCTACAGCTCAACAGTACCTCCTAGTGGACATCAGGACACAAAGGCGTCAAAGCAATGTACAACGCACTCAAACAAGTGGCATATTGGCCATACATGCGAAAGAATGTAGCGGACTACATCAAGAGATGTCTCGTATGTTGCCAGTTTCAACCAACCAACCCGATTCACCAAGCACCCCTACAGAAAAGAAGCATTTCATTCCCATGGTCTGACCTCCAAATCGACTGGGTAGGTCCCCTTCCACGGTCAGCCAGAGGAAACAAATACTTCCTCACAGTCACATGTGCTTTCACCAAATGGGTTGAGTGCTTGCCTGCTCCTAATGACACGGCAGAAACCACAGCCTACTTGTTGATGAACCATGTATTCTCCAGATTTGGTCACCACCCACAATCCTCCGGACAGGTTGAAAGAACCCACCGAACTGTGATCAACATACTGAAGAAGTATGTTTCACCACACCAAAAAGATTGGATGTAAAACCTCTGCTGGTCTTGATGGCCATCCGAGCCACACCCCATGAAGCTACTGGGGTCTCACCTTTTGAAATATGTAATGACAGGCCGGCAAATGACTTTGCCCCTACATTTACTCTACCAACCTGGAGAGGCCAGTGTTGCCACAACTTACACTACTCACCAGTACATGACTGACCTGACCAAACATCTCCAACAGACTTTTGCCTTTGCCCAAAAACATTTGGACCGATCAGCTGAAGGACGCAAAGCCTACTATTGCGGCGGCATGAAATAATGCAGCATTGTAGAAGGTTTTAAGTAGAGTTTTATTAATCATACCGCCGTCACAGAATCCCCGCCCCGGCCCAAGTGTGTGCAGGCCGGAGCGGGATCCTCTGGCTCTCAGAGAAGGAGGGACACAAAGTCTGTGTCCTGCAGCAAAGGTTGAAGTCAGATTGAGAGAAAGTGAGAGCATGGTTACAATGCAGTATATATACACCCAACTAGAACAATACATCAAAGCACCCAACTAGAACAATACATCAAAGCATTCACAGCAGTTGGTCTGATCAAACAGATAACAGGAAGGCATGAGACATTTGCATGAAAGGCAACCATTAACATCACAGAGGTGAGCCAGACGAAACGGGGCTGCCTGTAGATATTAATACACATTTCACTGTTCTGTTATTTGCTCTAGCCGAACGCTGTGTTTGACCAGTCCGTTTGTGGAGATTTACATCAAAGCACATCTACATATGTAAGATGCTCAGAAGAAGCACAGTAAGGACAAGATGCATGAACACTTTAACTTCACGGCTGTAACCGCAGCATGCAGTGGAAAAAACCCAGGAGTGCGAGCTGACTGTCTCTGTGTTCTGTCTGTGTGTTGTGGGGGTTAACCGAACCACCACACGCTCCCCCCCAGAGGGCGCGGCAGGGGGCCGAGACCTCGATAATTTATCTGTGTGAGCGAGCTGTGGGAGAAGCTCGCTGCAGGCGGAGGGGGAGGGAGGGGAGGGGTAGTAAGTGCCGGCAGGGGCTGTAAAATCGTCCTGAGCCGCGCAAAAATTGCTTGCTGCTCCGCGACGTCGAGGGGCTGTCCCGTTGCACGTGCGGAGATCACAAGAAGAAAAATTAGTCTCTGACTCCTCTCGTGGCCATGAAGAAAAGCAGGAGCGGCAGTAAGAAAAACATAAAAGCAGAGGGACTGGCATGTTGACCTTAGGTGCGGGCGCAGCCCTAAAGTCCTCGGGGATCGCAAAACCGCTGAATTCCCCATGTCTGCCGTGGCTGAGACCATTAACAAATCCTTCGAGCATGCTGCGTGCGTGCCTCCAGGTGTGAGAGCAGCCCTGAAGGCTCTGTGTGTACCGGCGAAGGATGATGGGGGTCTGTGGAGCCGTATGCGTCCCGTGCGTGATGCGCCGTCCTCGTAACTCCCCGGTGCGCGCGCAGGGGTTCCGTGCTTGGGTGGGCCGCTGGAGAGGAGAACCAGGGTGCAGAAACTTGGTGGAGATCGGCGCACACGGCGCCGATAAAAATCCAGGTTGAGCTGTGGCTGTAGATTGGCCATAGAGCGTTGGAGCGGTGAGAGGAAATAGACGATCTTTTGTCCCTCAGGCTCGTGCAGATGCGTTGGAGCGGTGAGCGGGAATAGACGATCTTTGTTCCTCAGGCTCGGGTGGATGAGTAGGATCGCTGAGAGGGAGGCGTAGCGGTGAGAGGGAGAAAACGTTCTGTGTCCCTCGGCTGGTCCAGCGTGGATGTCCCGATCTCAGGCGAGGGTCGCGCCATGACGTTTTCTGCAGTTTTCCCGGTCATGGGTGATGTCCGGAGAACGGCTCGCCTGTGTTGGCTCCGCGTCGAGGTCTCCCTGAAGCCGCAGGGAGGGCGGACCAGTCAGGCCGCTGCGACGGAGCATTCATGCCCGGGTGCTGCGTTTGCTGGCCGCTCGTTTTTTTCAGCGTCGGTTCGCCAGCGTGGCCGTCCAAATCAGAAGGCTGCATCGCACAAAGCGTGTGTGTCTTCAAGGGGTCACCAGTGCGGCGGCATGAAATAATGCAGCGTTGTAGAAGGTTTTAAGTAGAGTTTTATTAATCATACCGCCGTCACAGGATCCCCGCCCCGGCCCAAGTGTGTGCAGGCCGGAGCGGGATCCTCTGGCTCTCAGAGAAAGAGGGACACAAAGTCTGTGTCCTGCAGCAAAGGTTGAAGTCAGATTGAGAGAAAGTGAGAGCATGGTTACAATGCAGTATATATACACCCAACTAGAGCAATACATCAAAGCACCCAACTAGAACAATACATCAAAGCATTCACAGCAGTTGGTCTGATCAAACAGATAACAGGAAGGCATGAGACATTTGCATGGAAGGCAACCATTAACATCACAGAGGTGAGCCAGACGAAACGGGGCTGCCTGTAGACATTAATACACATTTCACTGTTCTGTTATTTGCTCTAGCCGAGCGCTGTGTTTGACCAGTCTGTTTGTGGAGATTTACATCAAAGCACATCTACATATGTAAGATGCTCAGAAGAAGCACAGTAAGGACAAGATGCATGAACACTTTAACTTCACGGCTGTAACCGCAGCATGCAGCGGAAAAAACCCAGGAGTGCGAGCTGACTGTCTCTGTGTCCTGTCTGTGTGTTGTGGGGGTTAACCGAACCGCCACACTATGACCAGAAAGCCTCACATGACGAACTCCAAGTGGGAGACAAGGTTTTCTACTACTCTTTCATTCCTCAGACAGGACAGACCAATGCACGAGCAAGAAAACTTGCTTGGAAGTTCCTCCCCAGGTGGACGGGTCCACACACGATCACAGATAAACTCTCTCCGGTCGTTTACCAAATCAAAATAAGCAAAGGTTGCCAGGACCCCATCTCCAAATGGGTCCATCGTAATCAAATCAAAGCATACAAAAACCCCATGGGGCTCGTCAGGGACAACAACTATTACATTAAGTCAGTAAACAAACTTAAAATCTTGTTTGCACCCGATAGATAACTGTTAGCTAACTATCAACCTCAGGTATACTCGGTCGCATTTCTCTCCCTCAATCAGATGACTGCATTAAACCTGCTAAGGGAAAAGTCAACCCAAACTAACTGACCTCCTTAAAATCTAACTTCAAAAGACCCTGCAAAGTTTCATTCAGTATCATCAACTTACTATTTCAAAACAGTACACACAAAACCTCCAATATCACTAGCTTAAGTCAATAATCACAAAACCCCACTAAAGGGGATAAAACACTGAAAGCCTAGAGCTCAGTCTCTAACAAAGTTGTTCCACCTCTGAGAATAATTTTCACCTACCACTCAGGTACCTTAAGAAAAGGAAAACCAACGAGAAGCTCAAGATTACGATTGCTGTCACGTTATTGAACTTAGTTCCCCGCTGACTCTCTTACCATCATCTCTTACCATCCTCACCTGTACATAACTGCCCATCTAACTTATTGTACATTATTTGCACATAACAGTACTCTTAACTTTCTGCACTGCTGCATATATTTGCATATATCTGAGAGAGATCTGTCGCTGCCAGAAATCCACGGAGCTGCTCATCCGTAAGCTGCCCGTCCAGCGCCTGGTGAGGGAGATCGTTCAGGACTTCAAGACCGTCCTGCGTTTCCTGAGCTTCGCCGTCATGGCTCTGCAGGAGACCAGCGAGGCCCACCTGGTGGTCTCTTCTTCGCTAAGGGGGTCACCATCATGCCCAAAGACTTCCAGCTGGCCCGCTGCATCCGCGGAGAGAGAGCTTCGACTTTCTGCTGCACATTCACCAGCCATAATGCTCTGCACTGTGTGTCTATATATATATACATTTATAGTAATATGGACATATGTTTACTAGATGTTGTTTTTTCTTGCCTTCTGATTGTTGCTCTGAGTGTTGCTATCCCTATGCTGTTGCAATCCTGGAATTTCCCCATTGTGGGACTAATAAAGGCTTATCTTATCTTATCTTATCTTATATTTGCTTAAATTGCACATACTGTTAATTACCGTATATACTGCACTGCTGTCCTTTGCACTTCTGATTGGATGCTAAACTGTGTTTCGTTACCTTGTATTCATACATGTGTAATGACAATAAAGTTGAATCTAATCTAATCTAATCTAATCTAATCTAATCTAAGATTAGAATCACTCACTTCCATTCATTTGCCAGGACGATGGCCCTCCTGTTTTTCAGTTTAGCACTCTACCTAGCACTCTCACCTACTTTTGCCCAGTTAGAACTGGACAGAGCCCAGACAAAAAGTCAACAATCCTTAGGTAGATTCTCAACCACAGCCTCATCATTAGGGCCCCTTGCTAGCCTTTGCACGTCTACTGTTAAATCGGTCAACACCGCTACACTGAAACGCCAGGTAGTTGAACCACAAACCGTTACCGAAACTTTGCAAGATACTGTGTTGGTTTTGAATGTTTGCTCCAAAGTCTCATTCAAACTCAATAAGGTCTTGGGCTTGTCGCTCTTCATGTTAGAGGATGACCATGCTCACACACACCTAATGTCTATGTTCCTTCAAAAGGTAGCTAGGAACAATTAGCTTTTCAGCTAACACTTTAGCAATGAGCCTGCCTTCACCTCTTCTCGCCCCTGGTTCAGTTGTTACAAATTTACTCCTCATTGCCACTCAAAGAACAATGATGACCTTCCATGTTCACCTAGCCTTCCAGAAAAAAGGTCTCAAACACCCTCTGAGTCAGACCTCTGTGGAACCATGGTTTAGTCCAGCTAAACCAATTCAATTCGAACCTCCTTGAGTTACTTCAATATTGCTTAACCTAAACATTTACCTCAAATCAGCAATAATTTTTTGTTTTGCATTCTTCGTTTTGATCTTTACTCTTTTTTGAATTTTTGAAGTTATATGCATGCTTATATACAAACATATATATATGTATTGTGGCATATATTAATCATATATTCCATACCTACATATGTATAGACTTATTAGAGTGTTTAGTGATTACATATGTGGAATGACCTAACGCCTATGAACAGGACAAGAGGTCTCAACCGCCAGCGAGGATCAAAGAGCAGACAGAGTCGCAGCAGTGGAGACCGGATCGATCTCCCTGACCACCCAGGGTCAGGTGGAGGAGACGGAGGACAATGGAGGGGGGGATTATGTTAATGCGGGATGTCAGCTTTGATATGCAATGTCTTTTGTTGAGTGTGGGTATAAGTATGAAGGTCTGACTGCGTTCGACCTCTTATTCTGCTTCT
The DNA here is from genome assembly GCA_020510985.1 of Pholidichthys leucotaenia. NCBI lineage: Eukaryota > Metazoa > Chordata > Actinopteri > Cichliformes > Pholidichthyidae > Pholidichthys > Pholidichthys leucotaenia. Next base: position 368,383,092 of record CM035836.1, on the reverse strand, counting down.
GCACCGAGATGAGATGTTAGGGAGGTGAAGCTGACATTAAACTTTGATTTATAAAGCCATATCGCTTCTTCATTTCCAACTCCCTACACTGGTGACCAGACGTGAGGATGGAACAGAGACGTTCTCCCGCGATTAACTCATTAGAGGCGACCCAGGCAAGCGCCGGCGCCCATGCAGACAGGGGGACGGATGGAAGACGTTCCCCCACGGCAGAAGCTGCAGAGAGGGCTCAACCGAGCACCATCCCCAGCCCCGCCGTGAGAGCAGAAGAAAGGCGCTCTCACCCGGCGGACACATCATGGACGGCCCACACAAGCGCCGTCACCGTCAAGCTGCCAGAATCCTGGCAAGAAGACCCGAGCTCGTGGTTCCAGCAAGCTGAGGCTCAGTTTGCACTGGCGGGCATAACGGCGGACGAGACGAAGTTCTACCACATCGTCGCCAAACTCGACGCTGCCACGTCAAGATGTGCGCGGAGCATAATCCAACAGCCGCCTGCCCATGACAAATACAGGGAACTTAAGGCGACCATCGTCGAGAATTTTGTCCCCTCAGCCGAGGAGAGAGCAGAGGAGATCCTGGCGATCTACGGCCACAGAGGATGCAGACCCAAGGCCCTCATGGAGGACATGCTGCAGCTCAAGGAAGAGGACAACGACAACTTCCTCTTCCAACACATCTTCCTCAGCACTCTGCCGCCACACATGAGAGGGACGCTGGTCAATATGCGGTGCAGCACCCAGCAAGGCTTCTGCACGCTGGCCCGAGAAGCGCAGCGGCTCATCAACGCCTGCGGGGAACAGATGGCCACAGCAGCATCCGCAGATCTCAGCGCGGAAGCCCAGAGCAGCGGAGAACCACAGGCAAACGAGCAGAGCCCGCCCACCATGGCGGCGACACAACCAAGGCGCAGCAAGCGGAACGACATCTGCTATTACCACCACCGTTTCACCGAAAGGGCATACAAATGCGTGCCCCGCTGCAAATTCAAAAAGTTCAGGAAACGCCAAAGCCGAGAACCGTTAACAGCCGCGGCTCTCGGCGAAAAAAATAAGCTACTTTATGTGACTGACGGACACACCGGGAGACAGTTCCTGATCGACACCGGAGCCCAGCTGAGTTTTATCACCCCTTCCCACGCAGAGCGGGCCATGGGTCCCCGGGGAAATGGAGCGATGGCAGCCAACGGCTCGATCATCGACACCTTCGGTGAAAGGAACCTGCCTCTTTGCATCCACGGCCGCAACTATAGATGGACATTTATTGTAGCGGCGGTGAGTTTTAACTTGTTGGGCGCTGACTTTTTGTGTGCACATGGGTTGTTAGTCGATCTAGCAAATAGGCGTTTGGTTAATGCACTGTCATTTGCTTCTATCCCCTGCTCAGCTCGAGTTTCTCCACCACCCGTGCAGGCCAGCGTCACAACAGCAGGAGGTAAGTTTGACCAACTCCTCACCCAATTTCCAGCACTCACAGTTCCAAAATTTTCAGCGACAGTAGCGAAACACGGGGTTGAACACTTCATCCCCACAACAGGCCCACCCGTGTTCGCCAAAGCTCGGCGCTTAGACGCGACCAAGCTCGCCATAGCACGGGACGAGTTTGCCACCCTGGAAAAATTAGGCATTATTAGACGCTCGAAAAGCCCCTGGGCATCGCCACTCCACATGGTCCCGAAAACCGACGGTTCTTGGAGACCTTGCGGCGATTACCGCAGACTAAACAATGCGACAGTGCATGACCGCTACCCAATTCCTCACATCCAAGATTTTTCACTACATCTGGCGGGTGCGCGCATTTTTTCTAAAATAGACCTGGTCCGCAGCTATCACCAAGTCCCCGTTCGAGCGGAAGATATTCCTAAAACGGCTGTAATAACCCCTTTCGGTCTTTTTGAATTTTTGCGGATGCCGTTCGGCCTCAAAGGCGCTGCTCAAACCTTTCAGCGTATGATGGACGCGGTATTACGCGACCTCCCCTTCGTGTTCGTCTACCTCGACGATATGCTGGTAGCCAGCCCGTCAGAGGAAGAACACGAACAACACCTCACTACAGTTTTTCACAGACTAGAAGAGCACGGGTTAATAATCAACCCAGCCAAATGCAAATTCGGCGTGTCACAAATTGATTTTTTGGGACACAGAGTTTCACCGAAGGGGGCAGTCCCATTGCCAGACAAAGTCCGCGCGGTAAAAAATTTTCCACGACCACAAACGGTCAAATCGCTGCAAGAATTTTTGGGAATGGTGAATTTTTACAACCGTTTCCTCCCCCGCGCAGCTCAACTCATGCAGCCCCTGTATGCCGCGCTCAGAAAACAAAAGCCTTCCAACGCGGTCGAATGGACCCCGGAGCGCAAACACGCCTTCGCGGAAATAAAAAGTGCTCTAGCGAATGCCACATTGTTGGTTCACCCCGACCCCTCGGCCCGCATAGCGTTAACCACAGACGCTTCAGACCTGGCCATAGGGGCAGTCGTGGAGCAACATGTTGGCGGAACCTGGCAACCTTTAACATTTTTTAAGATAAGATAAGATAAGATAAGATAAGCCTTTATTAGTCCCACAACGGGGAAATTCCAGGATTGCAACAGCACAGGGATAGCAACACTCAGAGCAACAATCAGAAGGCAAGAAAAAAAAAAAAAAAACAAGCAAGCAAGAGCAGCTAATATACATATGTACATATTACTATAAAATATATATATACACACACACAGACACACAGTGCAGAGCATTGTAGCTGGATGGAATAAATATATGAATATGTAAACACACAGTGCGGAGCAATGTAGCTAGATGGAATAATATGTAGATATATAAACACACAGTGCGGAGCATTGTAGCTAGATGGAATAAATATATAGATATATAAACATAAACACACCCAGTGCGGAGCATTGTAGCTAGATGGAATAAATATGTAAATATATAAACACACACAGTGCAGAGCATTGTTGCTAGATGGGATGAAACAGCACAACTGTCTACTTAGTTATCCTACATGGTATGATTATGTGCCCATACATATTCTCACTCTCCATAGCGACCGGTATTTTTTTTTTTTTTTTTTTTTTTTTGTTACTTATTTGTACCCGTAGGTAGATTCGGTTTGCAGTCTGGTGACAAGCCACCGGCTGCTGGTCGCTGCGTGCGCGAGCGCCCTAAACCTACATGTTTTTGTATGCGGGAGGAAACCGGAGAAATCCCGGAGAAAACCCACGCAACACGGGGAGAACATGCAAACTCCACACAGCTCACTGTTGGTCGGGGGCTGGGATCGAACCCACGATCTCATGATCCCCGCAATCCCCCGGCCGAGGGTAAACTGTGCTGCCACAGTGCTAAACCACTGCGCCACCGTGCAGCCCGTATTTTCCTAGTTGCATGCCGGAGGGGACCATTGTGTAAGTCTATTGCATCTTTTGCATTCAAAAAACTATTAGTTTGTTACGTCTTTTTGCTATCTCTGCGAGCAGCCCTGCTTAGGTTGTACAGTCTGACAGCCGTTGGTAGGAAGGACCTGCGAAACCTCTCGGTTGTGCACCTGGGATGATGTAGTCTGCTGCTAATTGAGCTCCTCAGTGCATTCAGTATGTCCTGCATAGGGTGGAACTCGGACTCCAGCAGAGATGACAGTTTAGCCACCGTCCTTCTCTCTCCTATCTCCTCCACCGGATCAAGGCTCTGCCCCAGGACAGAGCTAGCTTTCTTGATCAGTTTGTTCAGTCTCTTCCTATCGGCTGCAGTAATGCCACTGCCCCAGCAGACCACTCCAAAAGTGATGGCTGATGCCACCACCGTGTCATAGAATGTCTTCAGCAGCGCGCCTTGTACACCAAAAGACCTGAGTCTCCTCAGCAGGAACAGCCTGCGCTGTCCCTTCTTGTAGAGTGCATCAGTATTGTGTGACCAGTCTAGTTTACTGTTCAGATGAACACCCAGGTACTTATAGGCTGTCACCATCTCGATGTCTGTTCCCTGTATATTTACTGGTGCTGTGAGGGGTTGTCCTTGCCTGCGGCAGTCCACCACCAGCTCCTTAGTTTTTCTTGCGTTGATCTGGAGGCAGTTCCGATGGCACCAGTCCACGAAGTCCTGGATAAGCCCTCTGTACTCAGCTTCATCTCCATTGGAGATGAGGCCAACGATCGCAGAGTCATCAGAGAACTTCTGTAGATGGCAGTGTGTTGTGTTGTGTGAGAAGTCCGCAGTATAAAGAGTGAACAGGAAGGGAGCCAGCACCGTTCCCTGGGGGGCCCCCGTGCTACTGATGATCGTGTCGGACACACAGTCCCGGGTTCTCACAAACTGAGGCCGGTTCGTTAGGTAGTCCAGGATCCATGATGACAGGTGCTGGTCCACCCCTGCGCGCAGCAGCTTGTCCTTCAGGATCATCGGTTGGATGGTGTTGAAAGCACTGGAGAAGTCAAAGAACATGATCCTCACCATATTCCCGGGCTTCTCCAGGTGGGACAGAGAACGGTGAAGGAGGAAGATCACCGCATCCTCCACCCCAATGCCATGCTGGTAGGCGAACTGGAGTGGATCCATCGCTGATTCTACCAGGGGGCGGAGGTGAGCAAGGAGCAGTCTCTCCAGGGTCTTCATCAAGTGGGACGTCAAGGCCACCGGTCTGTAGCTGTTCAGGTCTTTGGGGTGGGAAGTTTTTGGTACAGGTACCACACAAGATGTTTTCCACAGCTGTGGTACCCTCCCCAGTTTTAGGCTCATGTTGAAGATATACGTCACAATCCCACACAGCTGGTCTGCACAGGACTTGAGGAGCTTTGCGCTGATGCCGTCCGGTCCCGACGCCTTCCTCGCCTTGATCTTCCTCAGCTCCGTCCTCACCTGGGTCCTGGTCAGGGTCAGGATGGGGGGCTGTGTGTTGGGAGTGGGGGGGTGTTGGTGGAGTGGGGGGTGGGCAGCAGGACTTGATTTCTTTAGAGGCAGCAGTGGTTGTTGTGCAGACAGGGGGGAGGGCGGTTGGTCAAACCTATTGAAAAACAGATTCAGGTTGTTCGCCCACTCCCTGCCCCCCGTGGCCTGGGAGGAGGTATTCTGGAGCCCAGAGATGGTTTTGAGGTTTCTCCAGACCCCGCTGATGTCGCTCTGTTGCAGCTTGTCCTCCATCTTCTTCCTGAAGCTGTCCTTGCCTACTCTGATCTTTCTCCTCAACTCCCTCTGTACGGACTTCAGCATCTCCCTATTCCCCGACCTGAAGATCCTCTTCTTCTCTCTCAGAAGTGTTTTTATCTCAGGGTTGATCCAGGGTTTGTTGTTTGAGTGACGCCGTATGGTCTTGGTGGGAACAGATTTGTCCACACAGAAGCTGAGGTAGCCCGTGAAGGTGTGAATGAGGCCATCGATGTCCTCACCATGTGGATCGCAGAGCTGCTTCCAGGCGGTGGCTTCAAAACAGCCCTTTAGAGTGTCCATTGTCTCCTCAGACCATAACTCCACAGTGTGCATGGCCGGAGGTTGTCTGTGCACTAGGGGTTTGTACACCGGTTGGAGATGAACCAAGTTGTGATCCGATCTCCCGAGTGGGGGGAGTTGTGATGAGGTGTACGCCTCCTTAGTGTTTGCGTAGAATAAATCCAGTGTTTTATTGTCTCTAGTGTGGCATGTGACATACTGGGTGAACGTGGGTAGAATGGGAGATAGTGAAACATGGTTGAAATCGCCTGAGATGAGGAGAAGAGCATCTGGGTGTTCTGTCTGCAGCCTGCTGGTTACTGAATGGATGACGTCACGCGCAGATTTTGGCAAATCTTTAAACCAAACCGAGCGTAAATACAGCACTTTTGACAGGGAGCTGCTAGCGCTTCATTTATCCATCCGCCACTTCCAGTTCTGGTTAGAAGGGCGGCGCTTCACGGCTTTTGTAGACCACAAACCGCTCACTTTTGCGATGGCTAAAATTTCAGAACCATGGTCAGGCAGGCAACAAAGACAGCTAGCTGCAATTTCAGAGTTCACCACAGACATTTGACATGTGGCAGGCAAACTTAACGTGGTAGCAGACTGCCTCTCTCGCACTGTGACATCGCCAGAGCACGAGGAGACAGATTATACTACCTCAGCCGCAGAACTCTTCGCCAACGCGGACGCGTACGCGGCCCCAATTCACGTAGGGATAGATTACGCAGCCATGGCAGAGGAACAAAGCAACGACGCGGACGTGCGCGCGCTCCTGTCTGGACCAACAGGGTTAAGACTGGAGGAAAGGGGTTTACGTGACGGTGTACCCCCCCAATCTGCAACGTTTCAACCGGCCAACCTCGCCCGGTAGTCCCAGCTGCATGGCGCCGCCGCATTTTCGACTCGGTTCACTCCCTCGCGCACCCAGGGGTGTGCGCCTCGGTTAAAATGGTCGCAGAAAAGTTTGTTTGGCCGGGCCTACACAAAAATGTAAAGGAATGGGCAAAAACTTGCATGTCTTGTCAGCGCGCCAAAATACACAAACACACAAAAGCTCCTCTAGAGCCTTTTCGAATCCCAGCCAGAAGGTTTGACCATGTTCATGTCGACCTTGTTGGACCACTACCTTCGTCTCAGGGTTTCACACACCTGTTAACGATGATAGACCGTACTACGCGCTGGCCTGAGGCGGTCCCTTTGGCGTCAACCACAGCTGCGGAAGTCGCTCGCGTTTTTTTAACAAACTGGGTGGCACGTTTCGGCGTCCCATCAGACATCACGTCCGATAGGGGGCCTCAATTTGTCTCAGAGCTTTGGTCAGCCATGGCCAGCAGCTTAGGGGCGACAATTCACCGCACCACCACATATCACCCTCAGGCTAATGGGTTATGCGAGCGTTTTCACAGATCTTTAAAGGCCGCCCTCAGGGCCTCACTAACGGATACAGATTGGGTGAATAAACTTCCCTGGGTTTTATTAGGGTTGCGTTCTGCGCCTAAAGAGGATCTAGATGCCTCCCCAGCAGAATTAGTTTTTGCACAACCTCTCAGACTCCCAGGTGAGTTTTTACCAGAGAACCCAGAGCCCGGGCATCTTCCAGCCCTGAGGCCTTTACGCAGCACCAGACCGGACACTCTCCCCAGACCGGCACATCACTCTTTTCCACGGGTTTTTGTCCCCCAAGCTTTAAAAAACGCCGAGTTCGTTTTTGTTAACTACTAACTAACTAACTAACCTGCACTTATATAGCGCTTTTCTAGTCACAAAGACCACTCAAAGCGCTTTTATTAATACTAACCCTCTATTCTAAGGGCCTATAGGAAACAGATATCTAGGGACAATTTAGAACAGCCAATTAACCTAACATGCATGTTTTTGGCATGTGGGAGGAAACCGGAGAAATCCCGGAGTAAACCCACGCAACACGGGGAGAACATGCAAACTCCACACAGATCACTGTTGGTCGGGGGCTGGGATCGAACCCACGATCCCACGATCCCCACAATCCCCCGGCCAAGGGTAAACTGTGCTGCCGCAGTGCTAACCACTGCGCCACCGTGCAGCACCACTGCGCCACCGTGCAGCGGTGTTAGGCACGAAGCTTTAAAATCAACCCTCCGTCCACCATACGACGGACCATTCAGGTTGCTGGAACCTGGTGATAAGCATTTTGTGCTTGATTTAGGGGACAGAAAAGAAACAGTCAGCATTGACAGACTTAAACCTGCCTTCTTGTTGAGAGACGAACCTGCACGGGTGGCGAGAGCACCTCGGCGGGGTAGACCCCCCAAGAAAAAAACCTCAGCCCCCCTGCAGGGAACAAATAACCACTCTCCTCCCCAAGCTGCAGATTCCTTACAGGAGGGTCCCACCACGACGCCAAAGCGGACCCACAGCAGATTCGGGAGAAGATTAAAACCCAGACGGCACAGGGACTGATACAAATTGACCAAGAGTTGTTAACTGTGTTATCAGATTGTGCTGTGACAGTTCTAAGGATGATTTGTGACATTACTATACTGTTGTTGTTACCACTGAATTCTCTACAGGAGCATGACTGCTGGAAAGATTTTTCCTCGTTTTCCCTGTCAAGAGGTTAACAGTATAATATGTCATAGAGATTATCTTAAACTGTAAACTTAATTTGATTGTCCTTTTCTTAGTCGTTTGGGGGGGGCTGTGGCTTATATTAATCATATATTCCATACCTACATATGTATAGACTTATTAGAGTGTTTAGTGATTACATAATATCACTAGTGTATAAAATATATACACTTCCTGTATATATTTGCATCCTTTTATAGAAACGTGGGCAGACTGTAATTTACTGTACATACTGTGGTTGTCATTGAATCCTTATTTAAATCCTTCACCTGAACAACGAGAGCAAGTTTTTAGCCAAAGTCAAATTCCTTGTATGTGTTGTGCATACTTGGCCAATAAAGCTGATTCTGATTCTGATATGTGGAATGACCTCACGCCTATGAACAGGACAAGAGGTCTCAACTGCCAGCGAGGATCAAAGAGCAGACAGAGTCGCAGCGGTGGAGACCGGCTCGATCTCCCTGACCACCCAGGGTCAGGTGGAGGAGACGGAGGACAATGGAGGGGGGATTATGTTAATGCGGGATGTCAGCTTTGATATGCAATGTCTTTTGTTGAGTGTGGGTATAAGTATGAAGGTCTGACTGCGTTCGACCTCTTATTCTGCTTCTGCACCGAGATGAGATGTTAGGGAGGTGAAGCTGATATTAAACTTTGATTTATAAAGCCATATCGCTTCTTCATTTCCAACTCCCTACATGTATATACAGTATATTCCTTGCACTCCATTTTGATGTTTGTGCCCAATTCAAATTATTTTTGAACAATTATAATAGCTGTTTCATCGTAAACCAAAACACCTACCTCAGGTATGTAAAACTACATACTTTCTTCTTACTTTTGTAACCAGAATTTTTGAGTCATTTCAAGATACAGTAATCAATCCAAAAGGAGCCCTGACCAAGTATTGAATGTTTACATATACATACTTTTCAGTTGGCCAACATTTCTATTTAAAAACTATTTTTTAAACTCATTTTATTTAATATTCTAGTTTTTGAGAAACTGAATTTGGGGTTTTCATGGGCTGTAAGCCATAATCATCAAAATTAAAATAACACTTGAAATATATCAGTCTCTGTGTAATGAATCTACTGTAGAGGGCGCAAAGGAAAGGATGATGAGGCGAGGCACGAGCGTAGGTTGGCACAGATTCTTTATTGACCCTCTAACATGAACACAGCCTGTTGACCCCAGCGTTGCCCGCTGGGGCCCTGTTGGATGGAGATGAGAGTAGAGAGCAGAGAGAGATGACAAGCTCTTTTATACCGTTATACAGACAGAGAGAATGCCTGGCACATTAACATAGCCATTGTCATCTAATACACATCAGACAATACACAACATTAGCATGACATCAGCTCTCAGGGATCGCATATATAGCAGTCCTGTCTGTCTGCTTCCTGTGGTTCCCTGTCCGCATGTAAATTGTCCTCTGCTTCCTCCAGCCCTGCTGCTGGGTGTGAGGAATGTTCCAGAGGAATGTCCCTCCGCTGTGCTTAGTGTCACCACACTATATAATATATGGGTTTCACTTTCTGAAATGGGTGACAAAAAATATTGAACTTTTTCATGATATTCTAATTTTTTGAGATGTACCTGTAGAATACCACTGCAGTAAACTGGAAAAAAGAATCTGCTTTGAAATTTGGAATTCTTCCCACAACTTTGAGTGCAAAAAACACTATAAATACTGCAACTTTTATCGCAACTTTTTAAAAAAGCTCCTGCAAATTCACGCTTTTTGGCCCGCAACAATCATAAAAACATCCCGCAACATCCTGGAGGGACTGAATATTCTTACCTAGCTTCCAGCCTATTATCTTCACAGCTGCTCTGACTGCTTATTCTCAGGTTCACCTTCGACATAGTCAGTGGGTTGGACCGAATCCACGGAGACCCCTGGCGATGGTGGATCCTCTCTGGCAACCCTAGGAGGATGCTCAGGAATGACAGGAGAGAGAAAGTGGTTAGGGTCGCCGGCAGTGGTGGAGCCTGGTGAGGCGAGGTCAGATGCAACTGAGGGCTGCACCTGACCCTCCTCACCAAGAGCCAGAAAAGTTTGCTCTAATTCAAAAGAGGGGGAAACAAATGACAGCACTTTGTCTGGACTCAAGCTCCACTGCCGTCCAGGACTCTGTCGATCCTGATGATGATGTCTGGACCATGACCTCACAACAGTCCAGAGCAGGTCCAACCTCTGCTGCGGCGGCCTCTGCAGCAGGCATGATGGTGGTCACAGTAACGAGGCCCCCAAGCGATGTCTTCCACGCTGGTAGCTCATCCGGTGTGGCGGCGGGGGGCTGCCTCATCACTGACCCCAGGACAGGATCTTCCAGGGCCTCAAGCTCCTCCTCCTTCTGGCGGCTTGGTTCCAGGGCTGGCAAACTCTCAGGAACACACAGAGGGGACACGGAGAGGACTGGTGAGGGGTTAAGACATGCTGCTGGTGCAGAGAACTCAGGGGACTGCTGAGGCCTGAGCTCTCTTGACCAGGGAACAGGCAAAATTGTTCATCAATAATAGGAATATGAGAAAGAACTTGCCTGTTCTTCAAGTTCTCGATGTTCCCAGCGGCATCAGGAGCACTAGTGCCCCCCCCCTTTCCCGCATCCATGGCAGGCCAGAGCTCCTCTGTATGTAGCGGAGTAGCCTCCCAAACAGGCACTGAGGGAGATGAGTCCGGGGAGAAGACTGCCCTCCCCACCTTCGCGGATGTAAAAGCTGAGGAGGAGGTGGTTGTGGGTGAGGGCGCTGGAGGAAAGGGTGGCTCAGCAGAAGAATGTTCTTCCTCCTGTAAAAGAGGGATAGCCGGCGTAGAGGCGGTGAGATCTTTCTGGTGGGACCTCCGGGAGCGGCAATGACGAGATGGTGAAGGATGCTCCACGGCCTGAGCGCGCTCAACCACGGGCATGGGCTCCAACTCACTCGAACACACCTCCTGCATCTGGGTTTCACCCTTTGGGATGGACGGCAACTTGGGGAAAACAGGAGGGACAGACAGACAAGCGGGAGTGACAGCTGACAATTCATCAGGAATCAGGCAAGCAGTTTCAGGTGAGAGTAAAAGTGATTGAATGAAAACTTGCCTGAATTCCTGGGAAGTGATGACGTCAGCTGACGTCCCGGGGTCAAAGAGGTGAGGAGGCTTTGAGGTTGGAGCATGCTCAACTGCAGGCTGAGGCTCCGGTTCCCTTGGGGAATACTCTTCCAACTCCCAGGCCAACTCTGGGAGGAGCCATGGCTTCGCCTCCAGGAGGAGGTTTCTCTCCGCCAATATAACCAGTCTGCGTTCCTCCAGTTCCTCATCTGAAGAGCGGGCCAAAACACAGGTGGAGGAGGCGGAGCTGCCGCTGGAGAGGCCAAAGGCTTTCGGCGGCTCGAGCGCTTCCTCTTCGCTGGAGACGGCTCGGGCACAAGATGAACCCCCACCATTGGCTTATCGCTTGGCAGCAAGTAGAAGGAGCAGAGAAGCTCCGTAGCGTCTGGGGAAGGAGGCAGAGGTGCCACGGGGGAGACTGGAGACTTTGTCTGATGTGAGGGCCTCTCCTTCGCTGAAGGAGGCTCAAATGCCAAGAGCTCCTCACCCGGCACCTCATATGGCAGGGAGTATATGGACCGTCTCATGGGTCAGGCCGTTGGCAACTCAACCAGCATCCCCACCTTTCCATCAATATGGATTTCCTCCCCATTTTTGCACTGCTGCTAATTTTCCACCGGCCCTGTGTCTCTGAGGTGAGAGTGATCAGGATCATGCCGGGGAGAATATAATATTCCAGGGACATGCTGCTGCATTTAAACACGAATGATGCAGCATCTGTGATTGAGTCTGTGCCACAACTGCCAGACTTTATTTTGAGAGACGTTCATGGACACAGCGGTGAAAAGAGAGACGGGAGAAGGAAGCGCGGAAAGTGTGGAGGCGTGAAATTACACCTGAGGAAACGTCAGTTTGGTAACATTCCTCTTCCTTCTATGATTTTTGGGAACGTACAATCTCTGAGGAACAAGGTGGATAAAATTCAAGGGAATGTACGCTACCAGAGGGACTTTAAGAACTGCTGTGTCATGGCTTACACGGCGTCTTGGCTTTCTGCACATGACCGGGACGCGGACCTGTGGATTGATGGCTTTGGAGCCCCACTCCGCTCTGACCGGCAGGAAGAGGTAACGGGGAAACGTCAGGGGGGCGGCGTATGTTTATATATTAATAAGCAGTACTGCACATCTGTCACAGTCAGAGAGCGCATCTGTACAACCGATGTGGAGCTTCTGTCTGTGTCACTACGCCCCTTTTATCTGCCTCGCGAGTTCCCCCAACTTTTTAACACGACTGTGTACATACACCCGAGGGCAGATGCCGACTCCGCCTCCAGCACCATCTTTGATGTGGTGCAGCGGCTGCAGTCAATTTCTCCAGAGGCTCCAAGCTTTATTCTTGGGGATTTTAACCATGTTTCTTTAAAGAAGACACTAAAAAACTTTTATCAGTATGTCTCCTGCCCAACCAAGCGAAAAAAAACATTGGACCTGTGCTATGGATCCATAGAGAGGGCCTATAAATCACGTCCCCTTCCTCCTTTAGGATCCTCAGATCACAACTGTGTACATTTGCTGCCCACATATAAAACTGCTTTCAGAAGAGGCAAGGTGGAGACCAGAGACATAGATGTGTGGACAGAGGATTCAGTGCACAGCCTCCAGGAATGCTTTAACTGTACAGACTGGGAGATGTTCACACTGTCCTGCGGGGATGATTTGGACTCTTTGGTGGACGTCACATGCTCATACATGGCTTTCTGTAAAAATACGATCGTTCCACGTAAAGGTGTCAAAATATATCCCAACAACAAGCCATGGGTTACAAAATCAGTTAAATCCTGCTTACAGAGGAAAGTACTTGCCTTTAAACAGGGGTCTGTTTCTGAGCTACAGGTTGCCACAAAAGAGCTGAAGTCCAAAATTTTAAGAGCAAAACAGAATTATAAATCAGAGTTGGAAAGCAAGATGGCAAAGAAACTTGGTTCAGCCTGGGCCAGTATGAAAACTATTGCAGGCCTTCAGAGCACAGAGCGCAGTAATCGTGTGTTTTTACATGATTTTAATTCAGATACAGAGCTGGCTAATGCTCTTAATTGTTTTTATGGTCGTTTTGACTCCTTTGATTTTAGCACTGAAACCCAAGATTTGAAACAGAAACTCAAAGACAATCAGCACTTTAATATTGAGGTGCAGGATGTTAAAAGGGAGTTCTGCGCTGTAAAAGTGAACAAAAGTCTGGGCCCTGATAATATATGTGGGCGCTTGGTAAAGTCCTGTGCACATGTACTGAGTCCTATATTTCATTACATTTTCAACTAGAAAAGCACTCGGAGAGCGCAGACCTCCGCCAAGCGCCACAGTTCCCCCCATACAGTGTTTGTGTGTACGTTTTCAGATTCCTTGACCATGAAAACATATGACTCGCAGTTGGATTCACAATCATAGGATTAGTGGTTCAGTAGTTATTGACGAAAATGGGATTTTCTGTAATGGCAGTTTAGCGCCACAGTTCCCCCCATACAGTGTTTGTGTGTACGTTTTCAGATTCCTTGACCATGAAAACATATGACTAGCAATTGGATTCACAATGATAGGATTAGTGGTTCAGCAGTAAAAGCATTACCTCCTTGGCGGAGGTAATAAACTCAAGTGTTGCTGTTGTGTCCATCTCCTCCATCTCCAAACTCCCAGGCTGCAGGCGTTGCAATTCATTGCACAACCGCGTACAACCCACAGGCCAATGGGTTATGCGAGCGTTTTCATAGATCACTGAAAGCAGCACTCAGGGGTTCACTGACGGATGCAAATTGGGTAGACAGGTTGGCATGGGTTTTATTGAAAGGGTTGTGCTCCGTGGCAAAAGAGGATTTGGAAGCTTCCCCGGCAGTGAGCTTGTTTTTGCGCAGCCACTATGGCTGCCCATAGAATTTCTGCCAAATAATCCCGCGCCGGACAGCTGCCCGTCTCAGCTTTTGCAGCGTAGCGCAAACACAGGCACGCTGCCGGGCCCTGCCCACCACAGTTTTCCGCGTGTTTTTGTGCCTAAAACTTTGAAGAACGCGGAGTTCGTGTTCGTCAGACACGACGACCAGCGCCCTCCATTGCGCCTGCACACATGTTGAAAATGGCCGTATCTCACAATGTTAAAGAATCCTTTAAAAAATTCCTGGATCCAGACGGTGATCCGGATCATCCCCAAAATTTAATCAGTTCTTCCATGTACCATTTCCAACAACGCCTGAAAGTTTCATGGAAATCCGTCCAAAACTTTCTGAGTTATCTTGCTAACCAACAGACAAACAGACAAACAGACAGACCAACCCTGGCAAAAACATAACCTCCTGGCCTGCGGCCTGGCGGAGGTGATGAGTCCTTACAGACACAACATGTGCCCAAGATCTGGAAAGATGCCGTGGTTGTTCCCGTTCCAAAATCCAGCTGTCCTAAAACGGTAAACGACTTTAGACCAGTTGCTTTGACTTCAATTTTAATGAAAATTTTTGAAAAACTGGTCAGATGTGAGGTCCTAAAGCAGACTGAGCATGCATTGGATCCTCTGCAGTTTGCCTATAGACCTCAGAGGAGTGGAGGATGCCACTGTCACTCTGTTTAACATGCTTTTTAAACATCTGGATTTTAATGGGACACACGCCAGGCTTTTATTTGTGGACTTTTCCTCCGCCTTTAATACAATCCAACCTCATATTTTAGTTGAAAGGCTCCTGCAACAATTTGATTTGAGCAATAATCTGGTGGGTTGGATTCTGGTTTTCTTAACCAACAGGACACAGAGAGTAAGGGTCAATGGTACATTGTCTGCCCTAAAGTGCTCTTCTGCTGGCTCTCCTCAAGGGTGTGTGTTGTCACCACTACTCTTCATCCTGTACACAAACATGTGTCGAAGCAGACATGACAACAGACACATTATAAAGTATGCTGATGACTCAGTTATTGTCAGTCTCCTCCAGGATGGTGAGAGTGGCCACGGCCCAGTAGTTGATGATTTTGTTCACTGGTGTGAGGATTCCTACCTGCAGCTGAATACGACAAAAACTAAAGACATGATTATTGACTTTAGGAGGAAAACTCCCAGGCACAAAGTCACCGTACTAAAAGGCCAGACCACCGAATGTGTACAATCCTACAAATATCTTGGGACGATTATTGATATTAATTTAAACTTTGAAGAGAACTGTGAAAGGGTGTGCAAAAAGGGTCAGCAACATTTGCATTGCTTGAGAAAACTTGCACGCTTCCAAATTGACCGAACCATAATGACAAGGTTTTATCGGGCTTTTAATGAATCTGTTTTATCCTTTTCTTTAGTGTCATGGTTTGGTCAGATAAAACTGAAACAGAGGAAATCCTTGGATCAGGTAGTTAGATGGTCCAGTCGTTTGCTTGGTGAGTCACAGTTGAGCCTGACATCCCTGTACACCAGACAAGTACAGAGGATGGCTACCTCCATTTTAAATGATGACTCCCACCCTTTGCACTGCAACTTTCAGCTTCTTCCCTCAAGACGGAGGTTTGCTGTCCCAAAAAGTAAAACCCAGCGCTACAAAAACAGCTTTGATCCTGCTGCTGTCAAAGAGTTGAACAAGTTGTAACAATATATTGCACATAATTTAGGTACCTATTTATTAACTCCATTTTATATTTACTTATTTTTGTAGGATGTTATTTGGGTTCTAAATATTTTATTGGGTTTTAGACCTTTGAGTTTTTAACCTCTTTGACTAGTTTTTAACTTTTTAATATGACCCTTCTCTCTTACCTCTGGTTTTTCTCTCATCTCTTTGTCTTTATATCCTGATTGATGGAGCCTTGTGTATTTTTATCATGTTTATAGTCAGCTTCATGTGTGCCTGTGTTTGTGTTTATGTTGAATGTAATTGTGGTTTGTAAATATGGATGTCACCAGACTGCAAATCAAATCTACCTACGGGTACAAATAAAGTAACCTGAACCTGAACCTGAACCTGAACACATCCATTAATGTGTAAACCGCTGGCAACAAAAGTGAGTACACCCCTAGTGAAAATGTCCAAATTGTGGCCAATTAGCCATTTTCCCTCCCCGGTGTCATGTGACTCTTTAGTGTTACAAGGTCTCAGGTGTGAATGGGGAGCAGGTGTGTTAAATTTGTCATTATTGCTCTCACACTGTTTCATATTGGTCACTGGCAGTTCAACATGGCACCTCATGGCAAAGGACTCTCTGAGGATCTGAGAAAAAAAACTATTGCTCTACATAAAGATGGCCTAGGCTATAAGAAGACTGCGAATACCCTGAAACTGAGCTCCAGCACAGTGGCCAAGACCGTACAGCAGTTTAACAGGACAGGTTCCACTCAGAACAGGCCTCACCATGGTTGACCAAAGAAGTTGAGTGCACATGCTCGTCGTCAAATCCAGAGGTTGTCTTTTGAAAATTGAGATATGAGTGCTGCCAGCATTGCTGCAAAGGTTGAATGGGGTGGGGTGGGTGTGTGGGGGGGTCAGCCTGTCAGTGCTCAGTCCATATGCCACACACTGCATCAAATTGGTCTGCATGGCTGTCATCCCAGAAGGAAGCCCCTGTTAAAGATGATGCACAAGAAAGTCTGCAAACAGTTTGTTGATGGAAAGCAGACTAAGGACATGGATTACTGGAACCATGTCCTGTGGTCTGATGAGACCAAGATAAACTTATTTGATTCAGATGGTGTCAAGTGTGTGTGGCAGCAACCAGGTGAGGAGTACAAAGAAAAATGTCTTGCCTACAGTCAAGCATGGTGGTGGGAGTGTCATGGTTTGGGGTTGCATGAGTGCTGCCAGCATTGGGGAGCTACAGTTCATTGAGGGAACCATGAATGCCAACATGTACTGTGGCATAATGAAGCAGAGCATGATTGGAAACTGGGCCGCAGGGCAGTATTCCAACATGATAACCACCCCAAACACACCTCCAAGACGGCCACTGCCTTGCTTAAGAAACTGAGGGTAAAGGCGATGGATTGGCCAAGCATGTCTCCAGACCTAAACCCTATTGAACATCTGTGGGGCATCCTCAAATGGAAGGTAGAGGAGCGCAAGCTCTCTAACACCATGATGTCATCATGGAGGAGTGGAAGAAGATTCCAGTGGCAACCTGTGAAGCTCTAGTGAACTCCATGCCCAAGAGAGTTAAAGCAGTGCTGGAAAATAATGGTGGCCTCCCAAAATACACTTTAGGCACTATTTGGACATTTTCACTTAGAGGTGTACTCACTTTTGTTGCCAGCGGTTCAGCCATTAATGGCTATAGTTACTCAAGCCATTATGGCTTGAGTTATTTTGAGGGGACAGCAAATTTACACCGTTATACAAGCTGTACACTGACTACTTTACATTGTATCAAAGTGTCATAGCTTCAGTGTTGTCCCATGAAAAGATATAATAAAATATTTACAAAAATGTGAGGGGTATACTCACTTTTGTGAGCTACTGTATGTGGAAATTTATATTTTGGTTTCTTCAGAATAACAAATTGAAGGGGAGGCACCTCACTGAATGGTGATAGTAAAGTTCTAAAGAAAAATTTAAAAACCCTGCATCTTTATGTTGAAAAAAGTGCAAATTTATAACAAAAAAAGCATTAATGAGGAAAAATGTAAGTTTTATTTAAAAAAAAAATAAGAAAAATCTCAAATTTAAGAGAAAACTTCACAAAATAAAGCCATTACTGACTTGTCAAGTTTTTTTTGCAGATACTTTCCTGTTCTTCTTTCTCAGGTTCTTTTTTAAAAATTTCTGATCACTCCACCTACTTCTGCTAGCCAGTCAATAAATGGGACAAAAATGCACACAGATCATGTTTATTCCTTCTATTAATATAAACAAAGCATTCTTTTCAACATATTATTTCTTACAGCATCTGATGATGTAAGAAATAATATGTTGAAAAGAATGCTTTTTTTATATTATATACTGTATATATTAGAAGGAATAAACATATTATTTCTTACAGCATCTGATGATGTGGGCAGCGCGGTGGGGGAGTGGTTAGCACTGCGGCAGCACAGAAACTCACCCTTGGCCAGGGGATCCTGGGTTCGATCCCAGCCCCCGACCAACAGTGATCTGTGTGGAGTTTGCATGTTCTCCTCGTGTCTGCGTGGGTTTACTCCGGGATTTCTCTGGTTTCCTCCCACATGCCAAAAACATGCAAGTTAGGTTAATTGGCATCAAACTGGAGATTCTAAATTGTCTTTAGGTATGACTGTGAGAGTGAATGGTTGTGTGTCTCTCTGTGTTGGCCCTGCGATGGACTGGCGATCTGTCCAGGGTGTACCCTGCCTCTCGCCCAAAGATGCTGGGATAGCCTCCAGCCCCCCCGCGACCCGAAAAGGACTAAGCGGAAGAAGATGAATGAATGAATCTGATGATGTACAGTGTTGTGGAAGACTGTTTCCCCCTTCCTGATTTCTTATATTTTTACTTGTGGTGATGGGCGATTTGTGATGATCAGGTGAGCGTGCTCCCCCTCCCAGTCTGTGTTTTTTCCTCCTGCCTGTCTCTCGGCTCCAGCGTTGATTACGTTCACCTGTATGATTGCACACATCTGCTGCTGCCTCATCTGCCAGCCTTAAAAGAGCCATTCTGTGAAGGCCTCTTCACTGGACCGTTGGGTATTGCTGAGTTAAGTTGAGTTGTGCTTTTGTTGTACCTGTTGGTTGACCCTCTTTCCTTTCCTCCCCAGGTTGCTGCTGTCTCAGCGGTGTGTTCACTCCGGGGCTGCGCACGCTCACCTGAACCTCCACCATCTCATCTGGACTACTCCTACTCAACCCAGTCATCCAACAACCCTGCTCCATCTTGCTATCATCCCTTTACCTGTTTGTCCCATGTTACTTCTGATTATTTCCTGTATTTTCTCAGTTTTGTGTTATTTAACTGTGTATTGGTTCTGGAGGTATGTGTTTTGAGTTTGCCAGTTGTTTCTGTTTATGTATTTTTTGCTCTCATTATCATTCTGTCTGTTCCTTTAGGCGTCTTTGATCATCTAGTCCTTAGCTTTAATATTATATTTCTGTTTGACATGAGCCCCTCACCTTTTCCTCCAGTCTGTCCTATTTTGGTAATCATTCTGTATCTGTAGTTAGTTTCCTTTTTGCACTCATTGTGTAATCCTGTCACCGGTTCAAGTTTGTGGGCCGTCACAGCGGGTAGCTGTCAAATAATTAGGTCAATTTCCCTGCTCATGTGATCCACACCTGCAATCACCTGTTTATTTCATTACCTATTTAAGACTGCTGCCTCATCCGTTCTTGTCTGCAATCTAAAACCTAATCCTGTTCTGACGTGTGCCCCCACGTCCATCCTGCCTGTTACCTGTTTTGCCTCAATTGTAAGATTTTGTTTGTGCACTGTTTGGATTTAAGGTTTTGCATTAAATCTCACAAGCTCACAGTTCAGTGCCTGGGTCTTCCTTCCTGCCCTGAGGGGCAATTCATCACATTTTGTCGAGGCCCAGCCATTCGAGATCCATCTTGATGGTATCCCTCCAACGCTGTTTCGGTCGCCCGCATTTTCTACGTCCTTCCACTTCCATCTCACACTTTTTTGAGACCCCACTGTCAAATAGTCAAATGTGCCGCCGAGAGGTCACGTGCCTCCAAGAGGTCACATGTTCCGCCGAGAAGCAGAGACCCCACTGTCAAATAGTCAAATACTCAACTAGTTCTTTTAAAGTGTATAACCCAATAGCACTAGCACTGGTTTCAAAGACAGAGGTTTGTAGAGGCAAAGGTTTGTAACTCAGGCCCAAACATGCCTGAGTTACAAACCAAGATAAGAATAATAGGGAAGAAATACA
Source organism: Pholidichthys leucotaenia (assembly GCA_020510985.1). Lineage (NCBI taxonomy): Eukaryota > Metazoa > Chordata > Actinopteri > Cichliformes > Pholidichthyidae > Pholidichthys > Pholidichthys leucotaenia. The sequence continues at coordinate 368,363,179 of CM035836.1, read as the reverse complement.
AAAAATACCCAAAATGAACTAAAAGCGAGGGCGAGGGTTGAGGCCCATGCCCTGAAGACAAGATAATAACATTATAAATAAGGATGAGGGCATGAGACCCATCCCATGCCCTGACAGTCCCCATCTCTGGGAAAGGGTATACAGTATGTGGGTTATGAGCGAGACAGCTACTTAACCTCTTGCACTCCGGGATACCGCGGGCGGTTACGTCTCTGCGTTCTAGTGCGTCCTCGTGCGTCCTAGTGTGCACTGTGCGTCTCAGTGGGCACTGAAAAAAAAAAGCTGCATTTCCGTTCTTCCACTACAGACACAGCCGCGAACAGAAAGCCAAAGGAGTGTTTTGATTGGTTTAGATTTGATTGACCTCTCATTCGACTAATAAGAGCCTTGAATTGGGTTTCTGAAACCTTGAAGAGCCAATGACTGAAAACCTAGCAAGAAGGACCCGCCTACCAACGACTGCGGATACAACGAGCCAATTGAAGCACAGAAGTTCGATGATTGAAAGCATGCGTCCCGTGCGTAAAATCTGTTTTGTGTAAGCTGCTGTGTGTAAGGTAGCGTTCGCCAGTCTTTATTTATTACTACTGTTCTTATTTGTTTTGAAAAATCGTTGCCAAAACCGCAATCATGGAAGCGCAAAACTGCAATAATGGAATCATGGTTTGACCGGGTTGCGTGACCAGAACCACAAGTCGTAACAAGCGGACCAGCTTCATGTTCGTCTGACAACGAGGAACAGATGTTCGCCAACGACACTGCTGTTGTGGACAGGTAAGTGTTATAAGCTAAATTATTCTTTATCACTGAAAATAGTAATAAAAATGACTTTTGACCGATTGGTAATTACAACTGTGCATCATCGTCACATGACGGACCGTTGACGGACCGTTTTTTTGTGCGCCGCGCTCCTCTGTAGCGGCGGGGGGGAGTTGTTATCCTCTACATTGCAGATATTTTAGTATAATTTTTATTGCACTGTAGGTTATTTTTTCTTGTATAAAAAGGTCACATTTTTTACGTGGCATGCTTCTTTGAGTGTGGGAGGGCTTGTTTGTTCATTCATTCATGAATGAATGAATAAACAACCCCCCCCCCCCCACACACACACACATACACAGCCCTGAGCATCACCTTTCATTAGAGCCCAAGTTCAAGCTTCTATGTTGAATCATTCAAAAGTTATAGACGTTTTTCCAAACTGTGCCATTTGGCACAATTTGGCACAGTTCAAAAACGCCTGGGAACAACCTGAGAAAAAAGCTGTGTAATATATTCATTTTTTGTGGTATTGTTACAAAATTTTGACCTCAGCTGGATAACACTTGGTTCTACATTTCTGTTGCATTTTCCAGCCAGTATCTGACAGTTGTGTGTTATTTGCAAGCATTTGTATCTAAAAAAAACACCCAGGCAAACTTTATTTTCTTCAAGTTCAGTATGTTTAGATGACTGTTACTCAGTGGCAGGAGCACTTAGAGAGATTATGATTTTGCCAAAAAATTCAAAGTGTTTTCTTTTAAATGAGACCAACCCCATGAAGATGCTGCAAAGGGTTGAAGAACAGCTTTTGATTTACTTTGGGTACGTTATTTTTAGGCGTTTTTAGGGAAATTGACCAGAGTGCAAGGGGTTAAACTGCTGAAATCAGGCTTAACAAATCTAAGAGCAATGCTGACCCATCGATCAGTTAAAAAGACTTCATAAATCATAATGATGGTGCTGAGGTGCAACTGGAACCACAGTAGCACCTCAGCCACTTGGCCACCTTTGCAGGTGGGAGAACACCCCGAGGAGACACTAAGGAAACATTGATGCCTCAAGGAAGAAAAACCACAGTAATTGAAGAGGAAATGGAGGAGGTGAAGAAATCTTTATGTTTTATGTCTGGTGAAATATCCAAAATGGCTTCACAGCAAGGGAAATTAGTTGGGCTGGTGGACGATATGAGGGAACTCAAAGCATTACTAAAAGAAGACAAAAGAATTGCAAAATTAGAGAAACACCTGGATGACTTCGAACAGTACACAAGGAGAGGTAACGTCATCATGACAGGGTCAACACCTAGACATCAATCATACTGTATGCCAAGGCAACAGCAGAAGGTCAACAGGGGAAGATAACAGTCTGGAGGAAATGGCTACACTGGAACAACAAGTACTGAGTTTTTTTTGAGGATCATAATATAAATCTGGAGAGCAGTGTAATATCTGATTGTCATACACTATCAAGGAAGAGTGATCAAGCTAAGCCAGCTATCATCAAATTCATAAGCAGAAAATATACAAATAACCTGCTTGCATAGGGGAAAAAGCTTAAAGGTTCCAATGTTTACATAAATGATCCTTTAACAAAAAAGAACAGTGATATTGCAAGGGAGACAAGAATGTGTCGGAAAAAAGAAAATCTTTGCAACTTGGACTAGGAATTGTACTGTTTGGATAAGAGAAAGAAGGAACAAAGGCAAAAAGGGAAATGAAGGAAATGGAAAGATTAAAATGACTGTTGTATGGACTCTTAGTAAAAAGATTAGAACTGTGAGGAAAAGTAAGTTTAAAACAAGAACTGTAATCTAAGGAAACTTCAACATGTACGTATGGATTTTTTTCACGTATATAACTGACAATGAGTCTTTTACAGTGCTGTGGAGGAATTTTGGCCCACTCATCTTTACAGAATTGTTGTAATTCAGCCATATTGGAAGGTTTTCAAGCATGAACCGCCTTTTTAAGGTCATGCCACACCATCTCAGTTGGATTCAAGTCAGGACTTTGACTAGGCCACTCCAAAGTCTTCATTTTGTTTTTTCTTAAGCTATTCAGATGTGGACTTGCTGGTGTGTTTTGGATCATTGACCTGCTGCAGAACCCACGTGTGCTTCAGCTTGAGGTCACAAACAGATGGCTGGACATTCTCCTTCAGTATTTTTTGGTAGACAGCAGAATTCATGGTTCCATTTACCACAGCAAGTATTTCAGGTCCTGAAGCAGCAAAACAGCCTCAGACCATCACACTACCACCACCATATTTTACTGTTGGTATGATGTTCCTTTTCTGAAATGCTATTACTTTTATGCAGGATGTAATGGGACACACACCATCCGAAAGTTCAGCTTTTGTCTCGTCAGTCAACAGAGTATTTTCCCAAAAGTCTTGGGAATCATCAAGATGTTTTCTGGCAAAACTGAGATGAGCCTTTATGTTCTTTTTGTTCAGCAGTGATTTTCATCTTGGAACTCTGCCATGCAGGCCATTTTTGCCCAGTCTATTTCTTATGGTGGAGTCATGAATACTGATCTTAACTGGGGCAAGTGAAGCCTGCAGTTTTTTGGATGTTGTTCTGGGTCTTTTGTGACTTCTTAGATGAGATTTTGCATTTTAGTTTTTGTATTGTATGAGCTTATATCCCACAGTTACATTTCCTAGCAGAATCACTGTAAACAGTGCAACTCTTATTGACATTTTTTCAAATGTGGTCAATGAAAAAACAGTCAGTGGTTTAATTGACCAAAAAAATGCAGGTTAGGTTAATTGGAGACTCTAAAGTGGCCCCCTAGTTCCAAGGTTGTCATAGCCAGGAGCGGCACTGGGGTTAAGCTCCCAGTGCTCATAAAACGCTCCTTATGGTGTGCGTCTCGAAAAGCCTCTGACAACTAAGTCCAACTCCTAGCCTGCCCGTGTGGTTTAGTCTCTAAACCCGGCGGAACTGCTTTTACTAATAGGAGAAGGGGCGAGGGCGGATCTCTGGTGCCTTAAAACCAGATGCTTCGGGTAGATGGTGGCTCGTCAACCTGGGAAGGTAGCCCATCTAGGGGAAGGTAAACCCTGATTTCAAACCTCTGCTGCCTTGCGGCATACCCGGTCACGGGAAAGGCTTCGGGAGTCAACCCTGAGGAAAAATCCGGAGTCGGAGCCCCTAAGGCAGTTCTATGTTGTGCTCAACATCGTTCTGGCAGCTCCTGCAACGGCGCTGGTGCCAAACTGTAGCAGCCCTGCTGTTCCTTTGGATTCATCAGTGACGTGGAGAGGGGGGACATGCTGCATGGGCAACATCTTGTCCTCCATATCTTCCTGCCCAGGCTTGAATCCTACCAACGCCCAACGCTGGAAGGTAGAACACCGGATCACTGGAGAGGACACTCCAGCTTCGCCTTTGGCGTAGACAAAACACGGGGAATGACAGTTACCGGTTATAAGCCACTGCTCAATTGGCGTAGAGCGTGGCGCCAGGGGTTGTTCCCGACGGTGGGAGGGATCATCAGATCTCACTGGACAGCTACCGCCCGCCTCAAGCTGGGCAGCCCCCAGCCAATAAGGTGTTGTCCCGCCACAGCTTGCTTTCCTCATTGGGTGCATGGGGATGAGGAGAAATCCAAACAGCAGGCTGAGAACCTTCGCACCAGGCAAGACAATAAAACAAAAGAGACCAACTCTAAAACTGGGAACTTGGAACGTCCGCACTATGATGACAGGACTCGCTGCTAACCTCAAGGACATCAACGACACCAGGAAGACTGCCATCATCAATAATGAGCTGAAGAGACTGGGAGTGGATATCGCCACTCTCCAGGAAACACGGTTAGCTGATGCAGGCACACTGAGAGAGAAGGACTACACGTTCTACTGGCAGGGAAAGGGCAGTGACGAACACAGGGAACACGGAGTGGGCTTCGCAGTGAAGAACACTTTGCTGAAGATGGTGGAACCGGGCAGCACTGGCTCTGTACGACTCCTCACCCTCCGCCTGAACACCACTCAAGGCCCAGTCACCCTCGTCAGTGTGTATGCCCCAACACAGACAGCCACACCAGAGGCAAAAGACGAGTTCTATGAGAATCTCGCAACAGTGGGGCGGCAGTGGCTCAGGAGGTAGAGCAGGTCGTCCAATAACCACATGGTTGGCGGTTCAAATCCCGTTCTCCCCAGATATGCTGCCGTTGTGTCCCTGGGCAAGACACTTCACCCCAATTGCTCCTGGTGGGTCTGGAAGCGCCATGTTAGGCAGCATGCCACCATCAGTGTGTGAATGTGTGCGTGAATGGGTGGATAGCAGGATCTGTAAAGCGCTTTGGTCATCAAGAGATGAGAATAAAAGCGCTATATAAGTGAACGCCATTTACCATTTACCATTTACCATTTACAACTGTCAGGATCATCCCCAACTCTGAACAACTCATTCTCCTTGGAGACTTCAATGCCAGAGTGGGTGCTGACCACGACTCCTGGCCCTCCTGTCTTGGACCTTTTGGCGTGGGCAGAATGAACGACAATGGACAGCAGCTGCTCGAGTTCTGCACATATCACGATCTGTGCATCACAAACTCGTTCTTCAAGACCAAGCCCCAACACAAGGTTTCCTGGCAACATCCGCGCTCAAAGCACTGGCACCAGCTAGACTTGATCCTGACCAGGCGCACCTCACTGAAGAACGTGCTAATCACCCGTTCGTTCCAGAGTGCAGATTGCGACACAGACCATTCATTGGTGTGTTGCAAGGTCAAGCTGCAGCTGAAGAAATTCCATCGTGCTAGACAACCTGGAAAGGCACGGATTGACATCAGCAAGATGGCCCAACCAGAACTTGTTGAGCAGTTTGCCTCCACCTTTGAGAAGGAACTTGGTGTACCACAAGGAGGAGAATCTGCAAAGCAGAAGTGGGAAGAGCTGAGAAACACCATCTACCGCACAGCCTTGGCTACCTTTGGGAGGAAGACCTCGAAGTCACAGGACTGGTTTGATGCCAAGTTGACCGAGATGACCCCCGTCATTGAAGCCAAGCGCTCAGCACTTGCTGAGTACAAGAAGTACCCAAACGAGAAGAATCTCCAGATTCTCAGGGCTGCGAGAAGCAAAGTTCAGCAGACTGCTCGGCGCTGTGCCAACGAGTACTGGACTCAGCTCAGCCAAGACATTCAAACCGCTGCCATAACAGGGAACATCCGTGGTATGTACGATGGCATCAAGAAAGCACTTGGTCCGGCTCAGAGCAAGACGGCCCCCCTCAAATCTTCCACTGGGGAGATGATCACAGAGAAGAACAAGCAGATGGAGAGATGGGTGGAACACTACTCCGACCTCTACTCTAGACAGAACACCGTGACACCGTCAGCCCTTGATGCCATCGACTGCCTGCCATCCATGGACGAACTTGACGCCGAGCCAACCATCGACGAACTCAGTAAGGCCATTGATAGCTTGGCCGCTGGCAAGGCACCCGGCAACAACGGCATACCCCCTGACCTGATCAAGCACTGCAAGACCGCCCTACTGCTGCCATTGCATGACATCCTCTGCCAGTGCTGGAAGGAAGGTGCCGTACCACAGGACATGAGGGACGCCAAGATCATCACCCTCTACAAAAACAAAGGGGAGAGAAGCGACTGCAACAACTACAGGGGCATTTCCCTCCTCAGCGTTGTTGGCAAAGTCCACGCACGAGTTGTTCTCGTTCGTCTACAGAAGCTTGCCGAACGTGTCTACCCCAAGTCTCAGTGTGGCTTCCGCGCTGAGCGATCGACGGTAGACATGATATTCTCCATCCGCCAACTCCAGGAGAAATGCAGAGAACAGAACATGCCTCTGTACGTCACCTTCATTGACCTCACCAAAGCGTTTGATCTGGTCAGCAGAGAGGGCCTTTTCAAGATCCTGCCAAAGATAGGATGCCCACCAAAGTTGCAAAGCCTCATCGAATCATTTCACACCAACATGCAGGGGATAGTGCAGCATGATGGCAACGTCTCAGAGCCATTCAACATACGCAGCGGAGTGAAACAGGGCTGTGTACTTGCGCCAACCCTCTTTGGGATTTTCTTTGCTATGCTCCTGAGGCATGCCTTCAGCACAGCAACAGAGGGAATCTACCTGCACACAAGATCTGACGGCAGGCTTTTCAACCTCGCCCGCCTGAAAGCCAGAACCAAAGTACGCAAGGCTCTAATCAGAGACATGCTGTTCGCAGACGACGCTGCAGTCGCAACCCACACACAGCAGGAGCTTCAGACCCTGATGGACCGCTTCTCCCAGGCATGCAAGGACTTCGGGCTTACCATCAGCCTGAAGAAGACTAACGTCTTGGCGCAAGGCACGGAAGCACCACCAACCATCACCATTGATGACTACAAGCTGGAGGTCGTGAATCAGTTCACGTACCTGGGGTCCACGATCAGCAACAACCTCTCCCTTGATACAGAGATCAACAAGAGGATTGGAAAATCAGCCTTCACACTCGCTCGCCTCACCACACGAGTGTGGGAGAATCCCAAACTCTCTGTCAAGACGAAAATGGCAGTGTACAATGCCTGCGTCATCAGCACACTGCTCTATGGGAGTGAGACGTGGACAACATACGCCCGGCAGGAAAAGAGACTGAACTCCTTCCACTTGCGCTGCATTCGCCACATCCTGGACATATCCTGGCAGGACAAAGTGCCCAACACAGAAGTTCTGTCCCGCGCCGGCCTTCCCTCCATGTTCACTCTACTCAGGCAGCGCAGGCTGTGCTGGCTAGGCCACGTTCACCGTATGGAGGATGGCAGAATCCCCAAAGACGTCCTCTATGGAGAACTGGCAACTGGCAGGAGAGACGTTGGCCGCCCACAGCTGCGCTTTAGAGACGTCTGCAAGAGAGACATGAAGGCCCTGGATATCAACACAGAGCGCTGGGAGGACCTTGCAACGGACCGCTCTAAATGGAGAGGCACCCTGACCAGACAGCTCAAGGCGGGTGAAGCGAGACTGACTGCTGCAGCAGATGAAAAAAGGACCCGCAGGAAGAACCGCCACAGACCCAGCAGCACGGAGACCACCCACAAGTGTGACCTGTGTGACAGGGACTGTCATTCGCGCATCGGCCTGTTCAGCCACAGGCGGTGCTGTTCCAACAGAGTAGACGTTTAGGATTCTCTTCCATGGTCATCATAGACCGACGGAGGCCGACAAAGTGGCCCTAGGTGTGAATGTGTGTGTGAAGGGTTAAGGGAATGCGCCGTACCGTGGCTGCTTCATCCATCCAGGTGGATGCCCTCAATTTCCCCTCTGGGGATCAATAAAGTATACAAAATCAAAAATCAAAAACCAAAAATTGTAAGTGACATTCCTGATCATTTACCTGTTTTTCTAATCTGTGTGTCATGGACCTCCCCGTGCACTTTTACGCAGCACATTGAGAGGGGAGAAATGACAAAGATTTACGTGCAAGGGTACACCACAACACATTTATTAACATACAGACTGACAGTTCAAAAAGTGTGAAGACTTACAAAAATACAACAATGACTTACAGTTGGCGTTCGGGGCCGGCATCGCCCAGCGAACACATGAGGAGAAACAGTAGTAGCCCCAATGACGTCCCGGAGCCAACATCACTCAGGGGACACCAGAGAACCACAGCAAACGCGGAGGGGCTAACCCGTCGTGGTATGCAGATGAACAGGATTTTCTATGGACAAAGCAGCAGACAATGCACTGACCGTTCAATGACAATACATACAGTCAGAGACCCAGGAGTGCGTGACTAGCAAAAGGCTGCTTAAGTACATGCACTGCTGGTGATGATGTGATTGTGAGCACCTGGGCGAGGAGTGGGGAGATGGCAAACGGGAGTGAGAACAGCTGGAGATAATGAGAGAGGGGACGTGGCCGGACCGACAGGCTGTCAACCAGCGCTCATAGAAGAGTGAGCCCAAGAGAGCTGGCTCACAGTTGCTGGCCAAAGAGCAGAGACGATGGTAAGGAAGCAGCACAAGAAATACATAATAAACACGTATACCGCAGCACCTAAACCCACAGGGAGGTCAGAATTGAGCCAGGGAAACCAAGCCAGCTCGGCTCCTGACACTGTGATCATGAAGTTACAATTAGAAAGGAAATAAAAACCTGTAGACTTGCTCATCATGTAACCAAAAGTGTCATAGATTCGATAGAAAAATGATTTGCTCAAAATGGACTTGAGCCCAGTCTATTCTGATGACGTAAATGAAGTATACAACAATTTTTTGGAAATAATAAGATAAGATAAGCCTTTATTAGCCCCACAATGGGGAAATTCCAGGATTGCAACAGCACAGGGATAGCAACACTCAGAGCAACAATCAAGAAGACAAGAAAAACAAGAGCAGCGAATATACATATGTACATACTGTATAAATATATAAATATATAATCACACAGTGCGGAGCATTGTAGCTAGATGGAATAAATATATAAATATATATACACACAGTGCGGAGCATTGTGGCTAGATGGGATAAGCAGCATAACCGTCTACTTAGACGGTTCAGGCTAATAACTGAAATATATAATAAACATTATCCGCTAATAGGAACAGTCAACAAAAATAAGTGTTCTAAGGGTTGGTTAACTAAAAGGTTAAAGAATGCCTGCAAAAACAAAAATGTATTGTACAAGAAATTGTTTAAACTCCGGTCCAGAGATTCCAAAATTAAATATAAAATTTATAAAAACAAGTTAACAAGTTTAATAAGATCTAGTTAAAAGTTATATTATGGTAATTTACTTAAGAATAGTTCAGATATTAAAAGTACTTGATAAATTTTTAATGATATTAGTAAAAAGGCAAAAAAAGGAAGCTATCCTTATTTCTAATTAAATGACAGTACGATAGTATGGGACATACAATTAATTGTTGATAAATTTAATGAATTCTTTCTAAATATAGGACCTAGTTTAGCTAATGAAATTAAAGAACCTCAAGATAAAGGTAGTGACATTAGTAATATATATATAAATAGTCCTACAATATTTATTAAAGGCACTTATGAGAAAGAAATAATATAGTTCATAAACTAAAAAATAAGAACTCTACAGATGTTAATGGTATAAACATGTTTAAAATCAAAGAAATAATACAGCCTATAGTAAAACCATTAGTTCATATCTTTAATCAATCTTTGAAAACAAAAATAAAAAATAAAAATTCCTAACAAAATGAAAGGAGCTAAAGTGCTCTCCTTTTATAAAACTGGAGATAGACATTTGTTTTCTCATTATAGACCTATCTCATTACTTTGCCAGTTTTCAAGGATAGTTGAAAAAATATTTGTAAAAAGACAATGATTTCATTAGCATAAACACAATACATTATGTGAACAGCAATATGGTTTTAGAGAAAATAGAAATACCACATTAGCCTTGCTTGAATTAGTAGAAAGGATAACTGATAGAATTGGGGGGGAAAAAGAATATGCAGTTGGCATATTTCTTGATTTCCAAAAAAACATTTGATAGTATTGATCATAGGATATTATTACATAAACTTGAACTGTATGGTATCAGAGGGATTGCACCACAGTTATTTAGAGAATTGGTGTCAGTATGTTCATATAAATAATATTAACTCACAACTTTTACAGGTCACATGTAGTGTTCCTCAGGGTTTTGTACTCGGTCCATTACTTTTTATATTATACATAAATGATCTTTGCAAAGTCTTCAAGAATGTGAAATGCATATTATTTGCCAATGATACAACTACTGTATGTTCAGTCATGGAAAAAATCTGGAACAACTCTTGGACACTGTTGAGACAGAACCACAACGAGCACAAAAATGTTTTGATATTAACAGGTTATCCTTGAATTTAAATAATACAAAGTCTATCCTATTTGGAACTCGAACTGCAAATTCAAATAGAAAACCTACTGTATGTTGAATGAAATAGAAATATAAAAAATAACTGAAACTAAATTTTTGGAAGCGTTATTGAATGAACAATTAAACTGGAAACCTAATATAAAACATGTTACAAATAAAAATATCTAAATTCATTGCAGTTTTATACAGAGCTAAAGACCCTGTTACTCAAGACTTGCTCTATCTCTTATGCTGCTCCCTTATTGTTCTGTATTGACTTGTGGTGTGGAGATATGGGGAAATACATATAAAACAACTACTAAACCAATGACTGTATTACAAAAGAAGGCCATAAGAATTGCACGTAGAGCTAAATATCATGATTCAACAAACCCACTATTTATTCATTTAAATATATTCAAATTCAGTGAACTAAGAGACTTTCAAAATTCTGCAAATTATGCACAAGATAAGAAAAAAAAAAAACTTGTTACCAGCCAGTGTCCAAAATTTGTTTAATTTGAGAGAGAATAATTATACAGACGTGGACAAAATTGTTGGTACCCCTCTGTTAATGAAAGAAAAACCCACAATGGTCACAGAAATAAATTGAATCTGACAAAAGTGGTAATAAATAAAAAGTCTATGAAAATTAACCAATGAAAATCAGACAGTGCTTTTCAATTGTGGTTCAACAGAATTATTTAAAAAAAAAAACTCATGAAACAGGCCTGGACAAAAATGATGGTACCCTTAACTTAATATTTTGTTGCACAACCTTTTGAGGCAATCACTGCAATCAAACGATTTCTGTAACTGTCAATGAGACTTCTGCACCTCTCAGCAGGTATTTTGGCCCACTCCTCATGAGCAAACTGCTCCAGTTGTCTCAGGTTTGAAGGGTGCCTTCTCTAGAGGGCATGTTTCAGCTCCTTCCACAGATGTTCAATAGGATTTAGATCAGGGCTCATAGAAGGCCACTTTAGAATAGTCCAATGTTTTGCTCTTAGCCATTCTTGGGTGTTTTTAGCTGTGTGTTTTGGGTCATTATCCTGTTGCAAGACCCATGACCTGTGACTGAGACCAAGCTGTCTGACACTGGGCAGCACATTTCTCTCTAGAATACCTTGATAGTCTTGAGATTTCATTGTACCCTGCACACATTCAAAACACCCTGTGCCAGATGCGGCAAAGCAGCCCCAGAACATAACAGAACATCCTCCATGTTTCACAGTAGGGACAGTGTTCTTTTCTTGGTATGCTTCATTTTTGCGTCTGTGAACATAGCGCTGATGTGCCTTGCCAAAAAGTTCCAGTTTTGTCTTGTCTGTCCATAGGACATTCTCCCAGAAGCTTTGTGGCTTGTCAACATGCAGTTTGGCAAATTCCAGCCTGGCTTTTTTATGATTTGTTTTCAACAGTGGTGTCCTCCTTGGTCGCCTCCCATGAAGTCCACTTTGGCTCAAATAACAACGGATGGTGCGATCTGATACTGATGTACCTTGACCTCGGAGTTCAACACAAATGTGTTTAGAGGTTGTTCTGGGCTTTTTTGTTACCATTCTTCATCAAGTTTCCTCCTGCGGCCATGTCCAGGGAGGTTGGCTACAGTCCCGTGGATCTTAAATTTCTGAATAATATGTGCAACTGTAGTCACAGGAACATCAAGCTGCTTGGAGATGGTCTTATAGCCTTTACCTTTAACATGCTTGTCTATAATTTTCTTTCTAATCTCCTGAGACATCTCTCTCCTTTGCTTCCTCTGGTCTATGTTTAGTGTTGTACACACCACGTCACCAAACAGCACAGTGACTACTTGTCACCCTTTAAATAGGCCGACTGACTGATTACAAGTTTGTAGACACCTGTGATGTTAATTAGAGGACACATCTTGGTTGAACATGTCCCTATAGTCACATTATTTTCAATTTTTTCTAGGGGTACCATCATTTTTGTCAAGGCCTGTTTCATGAGTTTGTTTTTTAAAATAATTCTGTTGAACCACAATTCAAAAGCACTGTCTGATTTTCATTGGTTAATTTTCATAGAATGTTTATTTATTACCACTTTTGTCAGATTCAAGTTATTTCTGTGACCATTGTGGGTTTTTCTTTCATTAACAGAGGGGTACCAACAATTCTGTCCACGACTGTAATTAAAAGGAATATTATTTTTTCAAAGACTAAAAATAAGAAAAAATGTAAAAAAAACAAAAAAAACCCCAAACAAACACAGTTTTTCTGTTTGTCAAGTAAACTTGTGGAACAGCTGTGCTGAAGATTTGAAATTATGTTCTATATTTAACAAGTGTAAACCATTGGTAAAAGATACATTAGTTAAAAAGTTATGAAATTATTTGAATTACTGTTGTGAAAATATGTTTTGTTTTTTGTTTTTTTGCTGTGAATACATTTAATTTTGATTTGCATTTGCATTGCATCAGTGGTATTAAATTGACCAAGGCTTTGATAAAGTTTATTTGTACTATGTTTCTTTGAGGGCAACACTTGGTACACCCAGTCTGAACAGCAACAAAACTTTCAGTCACCAAAAGAGAAACGTGTTTGATATTCTCAGAGGTCAAACTGAATTGTTCTTGCTTTCCAGTCCTGTCATTCTTCTTAATGTGTTATCACTCCTTTGAATCATCTGTCCTCTTTTCTGGGGTACTCCTTTGGTAAAGCTTAATTATGTTTCTGTTGTGAAGGTCCTTCCATAAATCCTTCTCCATAAGGTAGTCATGGTTCATGTAAAAAATGATCTCAGTTATATTACGCTCAAAATAGTAGTTGGAGTATTTCTTGTAATCTTCTGAGATAAATCCATATGTATCCACCTGAAGATGATAAAACAGGTTGGAATAGTGGTTAGGATGAAAGAGCAGATTTCCACGTTGTTGTGAAAATGGTCAAATGTGGTGTGCGATAAAATTAACTTTGGTTAAATAGTGAACAAGGCAAATGTCAATATTAGGGAAAGATGTAAAGATGTAAATGATGTTGTCTGTATGCTTGATTCTTGTCAAGTAAAAAATGTTGACATAAAACCAACAGAAAATATTTTTAACCCATAATTTCAGGATGGAAAGCATAAAATTCTTTCTGCCGTTCAGTGATATCTTTGTACTGTCTGTGGCATTACGTCAAAAGCACAAGAGTAGGTGAACTTGAATGCTAAGGTAATCTCTACATTGTATACTTGAGGGTGTGGAGACAGGCAATCACATACAGTATGTTAAAACAATAAACTCACTGTGTCACAGGTGTGTAGAGCAAGGAAGATGGTGAAAGCCCCATTGGTTGGTCTGACTAGTGACCACACTGAATCATCTAGCTTAGATGACTTTAGGAATCTGCAGACAATAATAACAGTAATCACAATTGCAGTATTATTATTATAAAATAAAATTGTGGTAACCACCATGGCAAGGCAAACTGACCATCAACAGCTATGCTTTTGTAATCAAATGTCATAGCTACACCATGCCATCAGAAATCTAACTATCACCCTCTCACTAAATGTTCAGATTCTAATTGTAGTTCAGCCTAAATAGATTAAGACGTGGATCCAGGAGCACCACATATCCAGATGAGGTTACACAATATGTTAGAGTAATGGAAAATTTTTGTTTGAAGGTTTTGTTTGAAGGAAAATCTTTTAATCATATAGAAAAAAAGAGATCAGCCTGAAGTCATCCATGCTTACATCATTAACAAAATTTACGATTGCACAACATAACAAAAATATTTTTTTTGTAAGTTGTCTGTGTAAGTTGTCAGTGTTTTTTCAACTGATTTAAGACAATTTTGCACCGCTGAATCCAAAAATGACATCCGTTTCTGTCAATCAGGTCAGGTTTTTATGCTAAGTTGTAAGCAGTTGCACAGTTGTACTGTAAATTGAATAGTAGACATTGATAAAGGTAAGTACATGTAAATTGGACGTTACATCATCATTGTTCAAAATTGAGAGAATTTCAAGAAATAAAAAAGAATGTTACATCATATAAAGCAAAATACCCATACATGTAAACAAAAACGTAAAAACATGTGGCCATAGTTCAAAAAGTTGACCTGATTGAGCAAAACCAATGTGATTTTTGGATCCAGCACATCAAAATTCAATCAGCTAAAAAAATTTAGATAATAAATTTGGTGTTGACCAATGTTATATTTAATAGTCTATTCCCTTATACTCACGAGTCTCTGGCGCTATAACCAGGTTGCTTCGGGTAGGTGGGGCTCATCAGACTTGGGTGTCAGTCCACCTAGGAGAAGGACAACTCTGATTTCAAATCCGGGCAGGTGGTGCCCGTTAGCCATGGCCGGCAAACTACCTAAGAAAAGGTAAATTCTGATTCCAAGCCTCCGCTGTCTTGCGGCTATACCTGATTACAGGAAAGGCTTCGGGAGTAAACCTCAAGGATAAATCCGGAGAGGAGCCCTAAGGCAGTTGGTAGATGCTCAGCACTACTTCCGGCAACTCCTGCAGTGGAACTGGTCCCAAACTGCATTGGATCATCCTTTCCTTTGGACTCAGCCAGTGACACCGAGAGGGGGAGACTGATGTATGGGCAGCCCAGTGTTTCCATACTACCCCACCCAGGCTTTTTAGCACAAACTGGAGAGGCCACTACAGTGGTGTTGCAAAATTCCGGCACAACACGGGACGAGGCACTTACTGGTTATAAGTTCCAACCAATTGGTGTAGGGAGGAGCGCCAGGGGTCTCGTCCGATGGTGGGAGAAGCCTTTGCAGCTTCATTGGGCAGCTACCGCCCGCCTCAAGTTGGGCAGTCCCCAGCCAGTAAGGTGCCGCCCCGCCATGGCTTGCCTGTTCTACTGGGTGCATAGAGCTTAGGGGTCTCTCCCGACAAGCAAGTGTCAATCTGCACCAGGCAGTCAAAAGGAGAAACATATGAAGACTCCAGCTCTTTGATTTGCAAGCTGGAACGCTCACACCATGTGCCCCGGATTTACCGCTGATCTCCAACAAATGGATGACTCTCGCAAGACCGCCATCATCAATAAGGAACTGGCACGACTTAACATCGATGTTGCCTGCCTTCAGGAAACCTGCTTGGCCAACAGCGGCTCTCTGAGAGAATCAGACTACACCTTTTATTGGCAGGGCCTGTCCCAGGACGAGTTCAGGCAGCATGGTGTAGGTTTTGCAGTGAGGAACTCACTGATCGCCACCACAGAAACCACTACAAGAAGGTCCGAAAGAATCCTCGCCCTCCGCATGAAGACATCGTCGGGCTTTGTGAACATCCTTTCTGTGTATGCCCTCACCCTCATGTCCACTCCAGAAGCCAAAGATCAGTTCTACGAGGCTCTCGAGGAAGTGCTATCTAGAATCCCCTGCTCTGAAGGCTTATTTTTGCTAGGTGACTTCAACGCTCGCGTCAGAGCAGGCTGGCAAGGTGTGGCCATCCTGTCTTGGCCACTTTGGCATAGGCAGGATGAATGAGAGCGGACAGAGGCTGTTGGAATTCTGTTGTCATCACGGCCTCTGCATTACAAACTCCTATTTCAAGTGCAAAGAGCTGCAGAAAGTGTCTTGGAGACACCCCCGGTCCTGTCATTGGCACCAGCTAGATCTTGTCATCACCAGAAGAGCGGACCTCAGCAGTGTTCTTCACACGAGAAGCTATCACTGCGCTGATTGTGATGCAGGTCATTCCCTTGTTGCCAGTAAGGTCAGACTGAAGCCAAGGAAGATCCACCATGCCAAGACTAAGGGTCGCTCCCGCATCAACACCTGTGGAATTTCTGCTCCGGTCAAGGCTCAGACCTTCGCTGACAGCTTTCAGAGGAACCTTGAAGCTCACCTCCAGTCCAATAGCCCAGGCGACGTGGACGCCAAATGGAACCACCTTCGTGACACCATCCACGACTCAGCCATGACCGCATTCAGAAAGAAAAACGCAAAGAATGCTGACTGGTTTGAGGCTCACTGGGACGAAATGTAGCCAGCCACAGAGGCCAAAAGAGAAGCTAACTGTTGGCTCACAAGCAGAAACCCTTGCCCTGGCACATGCGATGCCCTTTGAGCAGCAAGGAGCAAGGCACAGCAGATTGCCCGCCATTGCGTCAGTGAGTACTGGCAGAACCTGTGCACCAATATCCAGGTAGCTGCTGACTGCGGATACACCAAAGGAATGTATGAGGGCATCAAAACAGCTATCGGGCCCACAAGCATTAAAACAGCACCGCTCAAAGCTAAGACAGGCGAAGCCATCACCGACAAGAGCAAGCAACTCCAGTGTTGGGTCGAGCATTATCTTGAATTGTACTCGACCCAGAACATCATGACAGACGTTGCCCTCGACACCTTGCCTGGCCTACCAGTCATGGAAGAGCTTGACGGACGAAGTGCCCACGCTGGAAGAGCTCAGCAAAGCCACAGACTGCCTCACCTGTGGCAAGGCTCCAGGGAAAGACGGTATCCCCCAGAGGTTCTGAAACATGGGAAAACAGCCATCTTACAACCACTATATGATCTCCTCTGCCGTTGCTGGGAGCAAGGTCACATTCCCCAAGATATGAGAGATGCCAACATAGTCACGCTGTATGAGAACAAATGTGACCACAGTGACTGCAACAATTACCGCGGCATCTCTCTTCTGAGCATAGTTGGCAAAGTCTTCACCCGTGTCACCCTGTTCCGCCTGCAGAGCCTCGCTTCGCGAGTCTATCCTGAGTCCCGGTGTGGCTTCAGAGCCGGAAGGTCCACAGTGGATATGATCTTCTCCCTCCGTCAGCTGCAGCAGAAGTGTCGAGAGCAGCAGCAGCCATTGTTCCTTGCATTCCACATCCTACTTCCACATGGACATGCATAGTACTGTTGTACCAACACTAAGGTCCTTGAGCGTGTTGACTTGCCAATCATCCCTGCATTTCTCAGCCAGAGACTACTCTGGTGGCTCAGCCACGTGCACTGCATGGAGCCTGACCGTCTGCCGAGAGAAATCCTTTACGGAGAATTGCTGGTGGGTGTCCGCCATGTGGGCCGACCTCTGTTGTATTTCAAAGACGTCTGCAAACATGACATGCGGTGTGCGCAGATCAACGCCAATAACTGGGAGGTTATTGCCAAAGATCAAGCCACTTGGCGCCACAGTGTCAAAGAGGGTGTTCTCAAGATGGAAGCAAACACGAGAGTCCAGATGGCGATGAAACATGCGGCGAGGAAAGAACGCACAGCATCAGCACGTGCAACGTCAATCTTCATCTGCGCCAACTGCTCCAAAGACTGCCACTCAAGGATTGGGCTTTATAGTCATTCCAGGTGCTGTTCCAACCCTTGATGCGCTAACCATTGCCTCTTCAAGATGAGGATGCCAGAGAGAGAGAGAGAGATTCCCTTATAATTGTCATAAATCCCCTCATCTTGGCTGACTAAAGGCACCAAACGCCAGCTGTGAGTTTGCAAATTTAACTGTGAAAGAACACAAAAGAACAAACAACATCAAACCAAAAACTAGTAGCAGAAGGAGACACAGGAGAAGCCAAAAATAGCAATTGCTAAGGCGAGAGGAGTCGCCGGCTAAACCTGGGAATACTAGCTGTGGAGCACACGCTAGGAAAAAACACTGAAGGCAAATCAAGAGACACTTATGTTCATAGTTGATAGTAGGGTGCTGCACCCGACAATGGTGCACAGCCCCTTAAATAAGGCTACAAACAAAATGAAACAAGTAGCAACAGGTGTGGGTAATCTCAATGGGCAGGAGAAAACAAAGATACAATTCGGACTAGCTGGGAATAATGAGGGAGCCATCGGAGCTGACAAGGCCACGCCCACACAGAGCAAAACCCCAGAAGGCCACCGACAGCTGTCAACCCCGAGAGAAAGAACATAACAGAAAACAAATACACCAATATGGCAAAAAATGGATGCAGGCACCCTCAAAAATACAATTTGCAAACTATAACAAACGTAAATGGGAAAATAAACCATACTGAAAAACAATATAAAATAAGTGACAACTGAAAATGACAACACAGTACAAATATGAAAAAAAGGCAGACAACCTGAGCCCGGTGGAATGCCCCCGTGCTCAGAACGTAACAGAACCCCCCCCCCCCCCCAAGGAGTAGATTCTAAACACCCCGGGGTAACATCAAAAGAAAAGAACCCCCCATACAGAAATCCCACCAAAACAAGAAAACAACCCAACCCTGGGTGATAGGAGACGGACCTAGGCACAGAGGGACCCAACCAAACCAAAAGGCACAAGGAAAACTCTCAAGATAGCGTCCCAGCAAGGCCCAGGCTGAGGGGAGACATCAAAAACAAAATCCCGCTCAGGATCCACACAGAACAGGGCATCTAGGCCCCCTAGACCAAAGAACGAGGCAGTTCTGGTGGTGGGCTGAAGTCCCAGGCCTGACAGATGGTGAGATGGTAAGAGTCGGGTGGTCTGCCAGAGAATGTGAACCGCCCAACCCAATGGCAATGCCTGTCAAGCGGTCGGCCAGAGTTCTTAAGCCACCACCACCTAGATGGTGGTCCAGGGGGCAGCCACCCAACCGAGATGACCAGAGGTGAGGAAGGAAGAGGGGTAGAGGGACCCCCGATGACGTTAGGCAGTGGATGGGGCACTATGACGATGACTGGCAGAGGAAGGGGAATCGTGACAGTGTCAGGCAGAGGATGGGGGGCCACGACGATGTCTGGCAAAGGAGAGGGAACCATGATGGCGTCTGGCAAAGGAGGGGAAACTATGATGCCCTCGGGCTGGCCAGCAGCCCTCTCGATGTTCCCAGACTGGGACTCAGTAGCACCCGCGGTGGCCTCGGACTGGGACACAGTTGCACCCTCAGTGGTTCTGGACTAGAGCAAGGTTGCACCTACGGTGACTCCGGGCTGGAGCACAGCAGCACCCACAGTGGGCCCGGACTGGGCCAAAGCTGCATCTATGGTGGCTCCGGGATGGAGCAGAGCTGCACCCTCGGTGACTCCAGGCTGGAGCGGAGCTGCACCCAAGGTGGACCCGGACTGGGATATCGCAGCACCTGCGGTGGCTCCAGGCTGGAGCGGAGCTGCACCCTCGGTGGACCCGGACTGGGCCAAGACTGCACCCTTGGAGACCCCGGTCTGGGGTGGAGCACTCGCGACAACCTCCACTAAAAGGGAAGCAGCACCCTTGAGGACCTCAGCTGGAGGAGGAGCAGCAACCACAGAAGTCCCTGCTGGGGTCGGAGTGCCCGCGACGACTTCAGCGGGATGAACTGGACCCACAACGATCTCTGGGGGGCAAATGAACTTGGACCCACAGAGACATCTGGCAGATCTGAATTAAACCTCGGTGACCCTGGGGAAGAGCTCAGAAAAAACAGGTGGAGACGCAGGGTCAGGGTCACCGGCAGCAGTGGAGCCTGGCGAGATGAGCTCAGGTGCAGCTGATATCTGCACTTGGCTCTCCTCACCTAGAGTCAGGCAAGATTTCTCTAAAAGAGAGACAACAGAGACCAAGGAGTACACTTGCTTGATCTCAAGCTCCACCGCCGTTCAGGACTCCGACAATCCAGGTGGCGATGTTTCGGGTCTGGTCTTTTGGAGGTCCAGCTCCAATTCTGCTGTGGCGGGCCCCTGCAGCAGGCAATGGTGGTAAGTTCAGTCCTGGGGCCTCCCAGCGAGGTGACACCGTGCAGGTGGCTCGTCCTGTGTGGTGACAGAGGTGGATCTCTTGCTGGAGTTGAATCCTGTTCAGCTGAAGCCCGGGGCCGCTCATCCATCGTTGCAGATGTCGGCTTGGTTTCAGCGCTCACCTTCCATCCAGAGCGTGGCTGCGGGGCTGGAACCAGGTCCTCCAGGCTGCAGGCTCTTCCAACGTCCGGCGGCTCAATCCAGGGCCAGCGTACACTCAGAGGCAGAGGAGGAGGCACGGAGAGAGCAGGTGACAAGTTGTTAGCTACAGCAGGTGGTGAGAGCTCACAGGGCTGCAGGGACTGAGCCTCACCACTGGGAATCAGGCAAGATAATTCATACGTAGGTAATAGAGAATGAAAAGTCACTTGCCTATATTCCCGGGCATGCAGTTTACTGCTGCAGCTGGTTGGAGATCAACCCTCTCTGTGACTTTAACGTCGTAGGGCCCCTCTGACAACATGGAGGAGCCGCCTCTGCCGGACACGGTTTAGGGCCAGAGCCGGGGAAAAAAACCAGCTTGACTCTCAGCAGCGGGAGGAGGCATCGAGGGGAAGCAAGGAACAGCTGCTGAAGAGAGGGATGAGGCTGACAATTTAGCCAGAGAAGAGAAACTTGAGGGGTGCACTGCTGAGGGAGGCTTCTGTCTCAGCGTAGGAGGAGCTACTGACTGAGAGGTGGGAAACGTTCTTCCGGTGGGTTTTCCCGAAAGTGGACGGCGAGGAGCGAGAGGCGAGGCATAGGTTCAAGGTGGAGAGGGAGAGCTCCGGAGTCAGGGGGCGCTCACTCATCAGCTAAAACTCCGGGTCCCTTGGTGAATTCGCCTCCAGCTCCTTGAGCCAAATCCGGGAGGAGCCATGGTTAACTTCCAGGAGGAGATCCAGTCCTGCCAGTAACACCTGGTGGCCTCCTCCAGCTCCTCGGCCAATGGAGCGGGCCAAAGCTTGGGAGGAGGAGGCGGCATGGCCACCAAAGAGCGGCTAGAGGCTGGAGGCTTCCGTTTGCATGAGCGCTTGCTTTTCGTTGGCGCCGGCGCAGGCATCAGAGCTGATTCCCCAGGCTCATCACTCGTTGGTAGAGGAAGAAATATGGAGAGGAGTAGTTTTGTGAGCTCCAGGTGATCCCACAGGTTGGGGCATGCCTCAAGCACCGGTGCCGCACCCTCCAGACACTCTCGGGCTGCCTCGGGAGCACAGGAGGCTTGAGGCTGCAATAGAATATCCTCCAGGACACACACTGACCACCACTCCACTTCATCCAGTCAAAGGGTGGACACATCCAGGGTGATAGACATGGTAAATCCCAGTGTGAGAAGAAAAACAAAACAGGGGGAAAAATAGGGAAACCAACAATCTTTCACCGCCGCTGAGGTGAAAGAAACGGCAAAATTCAACAAACTCACAGCAGCTGGTTCCCACACTGGCAGCACCCTTCTGTCATAAATCCCCTCTTCTGGGCTGAATAAAGGCAACAAACGCCAGCTGTGAGTTCATTTATTCATTCATTCATCTTCTTCCGCTTAATCCTTTTCGGGTCACTGGGGGGCTGGAGCCTATCCCATCATCTTTGGGCGAGAGGCAGGGTACACCCTGGACAGATCACCTGTCCATTGCAGGGCCAACACAGAGGGACAGACAACCATTCACTCTCACAGTCATACCTAAGGACAATTTAGAATCCCCAGTTTGATGCCAATTAACCTAACTTGCATGTTTTTTGGCATGTGGGAGGAAACCGGAGAAATCCCGGAGTAAACCCACGCAGACACGGGGAGAACATGCAAACTCCACACAGATCACTGTTGGTCGGGGGCTGGAATCGAACTCAGTATCCCCCGGCCAAGGGTGAGTTACTGTGCTGCCGCAGTGCTAACCACTCCCCCACCGCGCCACCCCCAGCTGTGAGTTTGCAAATTTAATTGTGAAAGAACACAAAAGAACAAACAAGATCAAACCAAAAACTAGTAGCAGAAGGAGACACAGGAGAAGCCAAAAATAGCAATTGCTAAGGCGAGAGGAGTTGCCGGCTAAACCTGGGAATACTAGCCGTGGAGTGCACGCTAGGAAAAAAACACTGAAGGCAAATCAAGAGACACTTACATTCACAGTTGATAGTAGTTCGTTGCACCCAACAATAGTGCACAGCCCCTTAAATAAGGCTACAAACAAAATGTAGCAACAGGTGTGGGTAATCTGAACGGGCAAAAGAAAATAAAGATACAATTCGGGCTAGCTGGGAATAATGAGTGAGCCATCGGAGCTGACAGCTGACAGGGCCACGCCCACACAGAGCAAAACCCAGAAGGCCACTGACAGCTGTCAACCCCAGGAGAAAGAACACAACAGAAAACAAATATACCGATATGGCAAAAAAATGGATGCAGGCAACCTCAAAAATACAATAAGCAAACTATAACGAATGTAAACGGGAAAATAAATCATACTGAAAAGCTATCAAATAAGTGACAAATCAAAATGACAACACAGTACAAATATGAAAAAAAAGGCAGACAACCTGAGCCCAGTGGAATCCCCCCCATGCTCAGAACGTGACAATAATTGTATTCTATAAGCCCTTCTACATTCCCTCCCTACATCAGTTTTTATTTCCTACTGCAACTTCTTATTCTTCATGTAAACACCTTATTTAGAATATCACCTTGCCCAGAATATGGTGTGCATGTAGCTACAATCACTGATGCCCAAATTTCTGTCATAGCAGTTAAAGTTTTGGGGTGCTATTACAGCAGCACAGTGCGTAGTTAACTGTCTGAAGCGCAGGGCGCGTTTATGGGGGATTCAGAGTTCATGCCTCTGATATACTGTAACAGTGTGCTTCTGACAACAGACTTCTTTTTTCCTGATCAAAAGCGCATTGTCATAACATGCACCAAAATACCGATGCACATGAGATTGCGGGCTGCCACATCTCTTTGAAATGAGCCCACTTCTCCCAGTGTAAAGCCGGCTCACTGTCTACTAATAATTCGGTGGCATGACGCAATGCATAAAAAACAGACAATGTGCTGACAGACACTAATAAAACCATTGACCCAAGGCAGGATGTGCAGCGCAAAGGCCTGCTGTTGACAGTCATTATAGGGCCCGTAATGTATTTGTTTACTTTAGTTTAGTTTATTGGTTTATTTGTCAGGGACCATGTACAGAAAAAACATTAAACACAGGGTAAAGATGTTCTGTACCAGATTATAGCGTTCTCACTAATTTCAATCTGTAGTCCCTGAGGCAGGCAGGAAGATATTAAAAGAAAAACAGCACATATAGAAAGTAATTTAGGTTGGGTTTTAGAAACTGTTGACCCTGATACAAGGAGGGAGTAAGTTTATTTATTTCTTTATTTTGGACCAATGTTTTAATTCAGCACATCACAGCAACAACATGATGAAACCATGACCTCAAACGGCAGTAACATTGTGTGACCTCTGTAGGGTCAAACTGTTAGCAGAAGGTCTAGAACATTGCATGTATGAAAAACTGTGACAATGCCTCTTAGAAAAATACTCATGTGGTTAATGTCTTCTGGAATGTTAAAGCAGAATGAAAGACAAAAAGCACTGAAATCACAGCCTTGTGGTTTAGTATGGACAAAAAATGTGGATGAGAGTCTGATTTAAAAAAAAAAAAAAAACAGTAGTCAACATTGCTTTTATATGTGCCACTTATGAGATGGAAAACCTGTGGGGGTACAAGACCAGGAAAAACATCTGAAATAAGGACCTAAAAAGGATGAGTATTACCATCTTCATGTTCTAACCAGACTGCACTCATCTCTCCACCTGCCATAGCAATACAGCAATCGAGTTAAAACTCGGAGACATTAGCATATCTTTGATTATGCCAGATAGGTGCGTCATATTGTGATCGAGTGTGAAACAGTCAGGCGTGTGCCTTAGTTTGCCAAGGTTTTTCTCACAGCACAAAAAATACATTTGGCGCTGATCCCAAAGAGATCCAGAAGCTCCTGGGGCTTTCCACTCTGGGGAACACCAGACACTGCCAGCCGCGTCACAACAATGCCAGGCTCCTCACTCACTGCAGACAGCACAGCCTCACCAAGACCACCTTCCTTGTAGTGGTCCTCCACAGTGATGATCTGTCCCTTTGTGACTTTGGCACTGGCCAGAATGGTACTAGCATCCAAGGGTTTGATGGTAAATCGGTCAATCACATGGATGCTTATGTCATCTGCAGCCAGATGATCAGCAGTAGTCAGGGCGTCATGCAAGGCCACACCAGCTCCAATAACGGACACACAATCCTTGTCAGACTGGTGAACCACCTTGGCTACACCCACTTCAAACACCTCTTTTGGAGGGCAGATGACTGCAGTGTCTGGCCTACTGGTGCAGATGAAGCACATACCCTTTGTGCTGGCTGACAGTTCAACAGCCCTCTCGGTGGACACTGCATCACACGGGTAAAAGACAGTGCATGTTGGAAAGGCATGGAACATGGCCAAGTCCTCAAGCGCCATCTGGAAACGCCCATCCTCACCGATGGAGACACCACAGTGGGACCCAACCAAATTAACGTTCGTCTGAGAGATTGCTCCCATTCGAATTTGATCGTAAGCCCTCAAGAAGAATGCAGCAAAGGTGCTGGCAAATGCAACTGTACGGTCACAGGCAGCAAAGCCAATAGCCACTCCCACCATATTCTGTTCAGCAATGAAACACTCAATGTAACGATCTGGGAGTTCGCGCTTGAAAGTCTTGGAGAATGTAGTTTTTTTTGTGTCTCCATCAGGGGCCACAATTCTGTTGCTTGCCATGCCCATTTTTTTTTGTGTTGTACCATATGCTCTTCTTGTTGCCACCTTGTCACCCAGCTTGTATTCTGGGGGTGAAAGAGAGATGTAGCTAAGGTCAGCAGGCTTTACATCTTTGTTGGGTTGCTCAGGACAGATGGTCTTGTCAGGGTCCTGGATTTTGCTCTCCAGCTCACTCAGGATTGCATCCTTCATGTCCTTGGGAATGGGCTTACCATGCCAGTTTTCTTCATTCTCAATTATTTTTCCCTTTTCCTTGAATGCACAGAGTCCTTTTCCCTTGAATGTCTTCGCAACAATGCAAGTAGGTTTATCTTTGGCCTGCTGTGCCTGCCAAAAAGCTTTGCAGAGTTCCTCCACATTATGATCGCAAACAATATACAAGTTCCACCCAAAGGCTTCACAGCATTTCTTGTAGGTCTCCATGTCATGTTGCAGGGGTGCAGGCTCACTCTGGCCAAGCCGGTTGACGTTGATGATGGCCACCAGGTTGTTCAGCTTGTAGTAAGATGCAAATGCCATGGCCTCCCACACTGAGCCCTCTGAACACTCCCCATCACCCAACAGGCAGTATACATGGTAGCTGGACTTGTCAAAGTATTTGCCAGTATAGGCCATCCCACAGGCAGCCCAAGCCCCTGTCCAAGAGATCTGGTAGCCACACCAATAAACTCCAATTTTGGTGTGGGGTGTCCCTCCAGATCACAGTCAAGCTTGCGCAGGTTGACCAGCTCACACTTCTTCATGTAACCTGCTTTGACCCACATGGCATACAGGACAGGTGCGGCATGACCCTTTGATAGAACAAAGCAATCGTTGCAGTGGTGGCGAGGTTTGTCAGCTTTATAGCACATGGTGTTGAAGAAGAGCACAGACATGATTTTGGCAGCACTGTAACATGATGTGGGATGGCTGGAGCTGGATGTGCATGTTGCCTTGACAGAGTGGATCCTCAGCTTGTTAGTGATGTCTTTGAGCCCCTGCAGGGTCTTCTCATTGGGTTTGTGATAGTTACACATGGGTTACGAGGGCAAGACTGACGTCACTTTCGCTTAAAGAAATTACACTTTTTTTTTCTTGTAAGAGGGGCTGTAGGTGCCGTAGTTAAAGTGCTGCGCCATGCCGCTGTTAGCTGCCTGATGTGTGACTAGGAGGAAGAGGACCAGCTAGTTTAGTTTAGTTTATTGGTTTATTTGTCAGGGACCATGTACAGAAAAAACATTAAACACAGGGTAAAGATGCTCTGTACCAGATTATAGTGTTCTCACAAATTTCCATCTGTAGTCCCTGAGGCAGGCAGGAAGATATTAAAAGAAAAAACAGCACATATAGAAAGTAATTTAGGTCTGGTTTCAGAAACTGTTGACCCTGAAACAAGCAGGGAGTAAGTTTAAAGGTAAAAAAGATAAGAGAAACGGCACACATAAAAAAAAAAAAACTATTTAAGGATACAATTTCATAATCCCATTTAAGGGAAAGAGTCAATGCTGGCAGGCTTGACTACTTAAAATCCATTTTTTTAGTCTCTGGTAAAGTCTCTGTAATTTGTTCTGGTCTTCAAAGCAGTGGGGAGCTTGTTCCATCCTGTTATAGCTTTATATGAGAATGCTGATTGTCCAAAAGCAGTTTTATGTAGGGGGATGCAACAATGCCACCTAGAGGAAGTCCTTGTTTACTCTGGTATTTTGTTCAGAAGTCAGGTATACAAACGTCTTAAGGGGCGGGAGTGCAGAACCATGGATAATTTTAAAGATCAACCATATATTTGCATACATGATCATATTTTCAAAGCTTAACATCTTGTGTTTGGCAAGTATACCACAATGGTGACACTGTTGTGTCTTCTTATCCAGAACTTTGATGGATTGTTTATACAGGGATTCCAAGAGTTTCAGAGTTGTATTATTGGCTTGTGACCAGCAAGAGATGCAATAGGAGAAATGTGTCAAAATCATTGCATTCAGAAAGGTTTTTGATGCTTTTAGAGTGAGATTCTGATGCAATGAAAGTTTGCAAGGTTATAGTTCAAAGTGCGGCTCATCTATTTTATGTGCTTTTTAAAGCTGGGATCTAATGTGACACCCAAATACTTAAACTCTCTTACATTTTCTATATTTGATCTAATGTGACACCCAAATACTTAAACTCTGTTACATTTTCTATATTTGCTCGATTTATAGTTATAGTCGGATACTGAGTATGATTTTGTTTGCTGGTAAAGTACATAGTAGCTTTTTTCCCTACGTTCAGAGTGAGGCATGATTGATAAAGCCATTTTGACACTTTCTCCATTGCTATCATTAACTTGTCAGCCCCTTGTTAGGCATCCTTGTTAGGCATCATGACTGTGTCATCTGCATACATCTGAATTTAAGATAAGATAAGATAAGATAAGCCTTTATTAGTCCCACAATGGGGAAATTCCAGGATTGCAACAGCACAGGGATAGCAACACTCAGAAGGCAAGAAAAAAACAAGAGCAGCAAGTATACATATGTACATATAAACATAAATATATAGACACACAGTGCGGAGCATTGTAGCTAGATGGAATAAATATATAAATATATAAACACAGTGCGGAGCATTGTAGCAAGATGGAATAAATATATGAATATATAAACACACAGTGCGGAGCATTGTAGCTAGATGGAATAAATATGTGAATATATAAACACACATACAGTGTGGAGCGTTGAAGCTAGATGGAATAAATATATGAATATATAAACACACACAGTGCGGAGCATTGTAGCTAGATGGAATAAATATGTAAATATATAAACACACACAGTGCGGAGCATTGTAGCTAGATGGAATAAATATGTAAATATATAAACACACACAGTGCGGAGCATTGTAGCTAGATGGAATAAATATGTAAATATATAAACACACAGTGTGGAGCATTGTCGCTAGATGGAATAAATATATAAATATATAAACACACACAGTACGGAGCATTGTAGCTAGATGGAATGAAACAGCATAACCGTCTACTTAGTTATCCTACATGGTATGATTATGTACCCATACATATTGTCACCCTCCGTAGCTACCAGTCTTTTCCTAGTTGTATACCGGAGGGGACCACTGTGTAAGTCTATTGCGTCTTTTGCATTCAATACTATTAGGTTGTCACATCTTTTTGCTATCTCTGCGAGCAGCCCTGCTTAGGTTGTACAGTCTGACAGTCGTAGGTAGGAAGGACCTGCGAAACCTCTCGGTTGTGCACCTAGGATGATGTAGTCTGCTGCTAAATGAGCTCCTTAGTACATTCAGTGTGCTTTTTATGTCATTTTCACATACTGATGGCAAATCATGAATATACAAAGTAAACAGCAGTGGGCCTAAGATTGAACCTTGTGTTACTCCCATGGTACATGCCTTTGATTGGGATACAGTATTGTTTATGCACACACACTGGGAGCCACCAGATAAATAAGATTTTAACCAGCTAAGACATGGACATTCATGCTCATTTCTGCCACTGCAGTTCACATTTTAGCCACAAGCATTATTAACAAGATGTTTTTTTCCTTGTTTACACAAAGTACTTTAAGTCTTTACTTTTGCTATTTAATCTGTTGATTTAAATAGCATTCTGAAAGGAATCTGACCTGTTCTGCACATATCGAAGGAAGTCTGGGTGTAGAACATAGAAGCGGCTCTTGTCGTACTGCCCTGAATAATAAGTCCTTGGCCTGGGGAGTTCAGAGAAAAGATAGTTGTATGACAGAAGAATGATAAGAATGAGTTTGCATAGATCAAGATCTGTCACTAAAAATGTCACATAGCCATTGTTCTGGGGTCCATTCCCTTAAGCTATTCTCCCTGGAAAAAACTAATGATGCACTTTATTATTTCTATTTATATATTTTATATATTTTCAACTTTGTTTATAAAGAATACAGTAAAGACAGAATTGCATTCTTTTATTAATTGAAGTCATTTCATATAGAATTAGATAGAAAACTGCATTTTAAATCTGGTTCGGGGGTAATATTCTAAATAATCCTATTTGTAGCAGAGTAATCCATTATTTTTAGCAATATCGATGGAATAGTCAATCATTGTTCAAAAGTGTTACTGGAACAAAACTGACATTCAAGTAAATAAAACACACACACACACACACACACATATATAAATAAAGTGTTTTTGTCACGGCTGCTGCATCACTCCAAGAGTCCCTTAGTTCAGGTGGCCGACCAAAGTCCAAGGCCCAGCAGGCGGCCCATAGAAGGGCGTCAGGCAGCCTGCCAGGGCAAGCGGACAACCCAGCTAGAACTCCCAGTTCTTCGGGCAGCCGGTCAGCATTGTTAAGTCACCAGGATCAGAGGGGAGAGCGAGGAGGTCGCTTACCCACTGGAAGGCTGACTGGTGGGTAATCGGACCAGGGAGAAGGGACCTCCACGGCGTCCTCAGGGTGGTCCGCAATGGCACCCGCGGTGGCCCCCGACCGGGCTGGCTCTGCTGCACCCACGATGGACTCCAGTGGAAGCCTTGCTGCATCCGCAGTGACCTCCGGCTGAGGTTGCGCTGCACCTGCGGTGGACCCCGACCGGGCCATGGCTGCACCCGCGGTGGGACCGGGCTGGGTCACTGTTGAGCCCAATGCAGCCTTCACTACAGGCCAGCCGACCCGTATAAGCATCCGCGCTAGGAGGCGATCTACCACGGGTGCCCTGGAAGGCTGACTGGTGGGTAACCGGACCAGGGAGAGGGGACCTCCACGGCGTCCTCAGGGTGGTCCGCAATGGCACCCGCAGTGGCCCCTGACCGGGCTGGCTCTGCTGCACCCACGATGGACTCCAGTGGAAGCCTTGCTGCATCAACAGTGACCTCCGACCGGGCCATGGCTGCACCCGCAGTGGGACACGACCAGGCCATGGCTGCACCTGCGGTGGGACCTGGCTGGGTCACTGTTGAGCCCTTTCAGCTCGCCTCGGGGCAGTCTGAGAGCTGAGGACACTGCCGAATCTCCCTCTCTGCCAGTGCCACGTACCAGAGGACATCTTCGGGTGTGGAATAAACATTAGCTGAGGAGATTAGCCCGTCGATGTTCATAAGGGCCGACAGCGCTCCCAACCCAGGCTCAGAAGATAGCCACAGCCCATCGCCATCTCAAGCAGGTAAGGGTTTAACACACAAAACGAGGGTGAAAATGCACACACACGCTACACTGCTAGGCTCTGACTGGCGGTGGCATACTGTCACGGCTGCTGCATCATCATGCAGCAGACCAAATAAATTGCACAAGCCTACGTGCAAGTGTAGCGTGAGGTGTATTAAACAGAGTATGAGATACACATGTCCATGAAAAACATTCAGGCAGAGGATTAGTTAACCAGTGTCCATGAAAACAGTCCGAGCAGGTAAACAACAGATACACAAGGGAATTAACTCCACAGGCAGTGAAGGGGTTTTGTCACGCCTCAGAGTGAAATCCGCCTCTGAGGGAAAAGACAACGTAACCCCAAAATAAGCACAACTTACTATTAAGTGCTGGAGCGCAGCTGGGCTCTGGACAACACCTAAAGCAGTCCATGAAACACCCCGATGGGAGAAAGAGCCTGAGCATCAAATGTTGCGCATCATCAATATGGACCGGAGAAAACTCTTGGACCCAGTAGACTGATGCCGTTGCGCTGAGCCATCACACTGCCACACATCAAATACCCTCATAGACTACTGAGTGGCAAGTGGAAGCAGGTGTGGCGGCAGTTGATGAATAATGAGTGAGTGTACGTGTGAGTAAGAATGGCAGTGTGCGAGTGGCACGAGTGAGAGGGAATGAATGTGTGTGAATGTGTGTGTGTATGTGTGTGTGCATGAGTGAACCCTAAGGGATGATGGCAGACAGCTGTTGAGTGTCTAGCAGAGAGAGAGAAAGGGTGCAGCTGTAGGCTGGCCAGGGGCCCCAGCACGGGGCTCTAACAACCTACCAGCTTAACACAATAAACAACACTACAGGAAACCACAGCCACGAGTCATGGGCGGGGCCGAACATAGCCCCGCTCATGACAGTTTTTCCTGCCTTTGATGGCAAATGCTTGTATATTAATATGGAAAACCATCATCAACAAATATTATTGAATTTCAATTTTCAGCTTCTGCTTTCAAGTGTGTTGAATTCAAGTATCTTTTTTCAACTCATTATTTAGATATTGCTACAGTAAACCTATAATGGGTATATTATCTTCTTAACTTATCTTAATGCAACACTATAAAAACATCTAATTACTGGCACATTTTAATATTTTGACATTCACCACTTGTTTTTGTATTGACCATCAGAGACGGGTCCTCCTTTAAGAAGGCCTTCGAGCCAGTTAAAATCCCTTATTCCTTCAGGAATCAACACATACTTTATACCCTGTAAAAGAAAAAAAAACAAAACAACAAAATTCTTTTTTATTATGAGAGGAGTGAGGAAAAATATGACAGAACTGATCTTTTTGTTTCAGTACCTCGTCATGAGGAGCAGCTTTGTATCCATACTTCTTGAATCTTTTAAGCGATCCAGTAATGGAGTTGCCTGTGTGAACATACACTGATGTTTTATTTCCTACGTCTTCCTCATAACCTTCAGTGATGGCACCATTCATCCTGCCACAAAAACAGATCAAGTAAGTCAATCTACCTTTGTTTGCCATTATTGTAGTTTTCTTTAAAAAAAAGTTTTTATACTGCTTCACAGTTTACCCTCTGTCTGAAACAAGTCCCCCCACACACACTTTAAGCTGACTTATGATTGGTTGGCCTGTGCAAGCAAAAGGTTTAATGTACTAAATACTGTAACCATTTAGTTTAAGTAGTATTCGTAGCTGGACAGTCTACTGTTGCGTGTCTAGCATGAGTGACCTGTAGTGATGCAATGTGAAATTGTTATCCAAGGCACATTTACAGGGTTAAAAAATTTAAGATTTAGAAGGTGCTGATTAAAGTGAACATAATATACCCCATTTTCACATGTTAATGTTGCAGGACCGGTCTAGGGTTCAGACCCATGACAGGTAATTCCTGTATAAACAAGGGAAATGATAAGACAGGTGGCTTCTTGATGTAGTTGCTGTGCAGTTTCCTCCAATGAGGACTGTAACCGTTAGTTGGTCAGTTGATTGGCAGCTGGACAGAAGCACAGCCAACAGTGCCACCTATTGGCCAATGCTAAAAATAAGGTTCATCGATTGCCACAAAATATTTTAATTATTCCTATTTGGCACATTATAAAAGCCTTTACATAAAAAATATTAAGATTTAAAGGCATGAACAACTTAAATAAAGTTAAAATAAATCATAAAATGTGACCACACTTTTGTGGGAGTCACACTAAAGGTGCGTTCAGACCAAACACGGATGGGCAGATTTTTCACACAGTGCAATTACATTTTAACTCAATGTAAACATGCAAATAGAGATGAATTCACCATCTGAGTGAGTTGCAGACAGGCAAAGTTGCCTTTATAACTTCTGCAGCTGTGTCCAACCTGCTGTGGAAATTACCAAAATACTGTCATGCTTAGATTTACATTATTCGATGAGGTCTTACCTGAAAAAATTGTTCCTGCCTCCAAAATTTCACCTGGATGATGGGTTGCTTGCATTACAGCCTGCTAGCCTTGTGAGCACGTCCTTGGCAGGAGTTTGTGGGTAAAAAACTCCGACACTCCGATTCAGCTGCAGAGCTCCCGGTCCATCTGTCTCCAGGCGAGTGTCAGTCTCATTTTCAAACTAATTTACTCTCCAGTGTTGATACTTTTACTCCGGTGATGGCAGAATCTGAAGGCCGTAACTAGCAAGTGCTATCCCTCGGACATAAACGTGCGAATGTGTGAGATTCACGTGTGCTCGCCTCTTTCCCTTAACTTTGTATCTATTCGCACTGTACAATAAATTTGCTTTATGTTTGGTCTGAACGCACCTTAACATTTCTCCCAAAGGTCTTAGTAAAATATCTGTGGCATTCTTTGATCATGTTTCCTAT
This sequence comes from Pholidichthys leucotaenia, assembly GCA_020510985.1. NCBI lineage: Eukaryota > Metazoa > Chordata > Actinopteri > Cichliformes > Pholidichthyidae > Pholidichthys > Pholidichthys leucotaenia. The sequence goes on along the minus strand of CM035836.1, from coordinate 368,330,152 downwards.
GGATTTAAATACTATGCCCAGTGGTGGTTTTAGATATGGGCTATACGGGCAGCCACCCAGGGCGGCAATCTCTTGGGGGTACCACGAGAATCAGAAAAATAAAAATAATAATAAAAGAGTCATAATTATTTATGCTGAGCGTCTGTTTGTGGCAAATGGGTGCCCTCTACAGGTGGGATGCCGGCACGATCCAAGAGTGTCTGCGGCTGGCAGACTCCACATGTGAAATTACAGTATGGCGACCATTCAAAGCACAGCAAAAAAAAAGTTAAGTGAGTTTTTTGCTTAAATTATGCAGCAGTTTGAATTTTAAAAGATTGATGAGCCCTAAAATGGAAAAATTTGGTTATTACAGCTTATGTTATGTGACATAATTTTTTTTCCAATGTGCTGTGATTGGCTTCAGTTTACTGGCCACGTGAATTAAGTTCAGGGCTGTGCAAACACCATTTGAGGGGCAGGGGCTTAAATTTAAAATAAAAGGGCACATGGAATGAGATTTGTTGATATATGTCAATGTTATTTTTTACTTAGTTGGTATTTCAATTTTACTTTAATACCTACACTCATGGAATTATTTAATACTTCATAGATCTGTACAAATTATCAACTCACATAGAGACCATGGTCTTCATCATTAATTATGTAAAGGTCAATGACAAAAAAAAATGTGCAGCTTCCATTGAAAAAAATAGTTATCTGTTCAAAATAAATACATGTTTGCAAAAATTTGAAAAAAAAAAAAAAGCTTTTCATTCAATAAATAAAATTTTAAATCTTCATGCAAATGTATAAATCTTTGCAAAAAATTAAAAAAGCCATTCCCCTTGTCAGTAAAATGACCCAAAACTGAGATGATCAGGCGAGCGTGCTCCCCCTCTCCTCCTGTTCCTGTCTTCCCAGCTCCGGAGGATCAGCTACACTTACGTGATTACACACCTGCTGCGTCCTGATGACCCAGCATATTTAAGAGCTAGCATGTGGAGAGTCCATCGCTGGATCATTTGGGTTTGCTACCTCAGCTATACGTCTAAGCCTTATATCTTGCTATCTTTCAGCTGACCTGTGTTTTCACTTCCCCGTCCTGTTCCCCAGGTTGCTCTGACCCGCCGGTGTGTCCTCCAGAGCTGATCACGCTCGCCTGGCCAAGAAGACACCAGACATCCACCCAGGTCACCGTCTTCCCCCTGTCCCTCTGGTCCACGCAGGAGTTCCCTGCTGGGCTCCTCTGCTCACTGAGTAAGAGTGCTCTTCCATGATTATTCTCCCCTTTGGGAGGTCTTACCCTTAATAATCTCTGTCTGTGCTTTCCCATAGGCTATGTGTGCTCCAGGGGGCATCAGTTTTGTGTTCATTTAAGTGTGCATTTTTGTGTTGCGTTCTTCCTTAGTTTTGCATCTTTATTTAGTGTTGTGTGCTTTATTTTTACAATAAACTGGTGAACTTTTCATTCGAGTATGAGTGATCTTTGTGGCAGCTCTGCGTTTGAGCCTCACCTGCACTGAGTCATGGCAGAACGATCCAGCCAGGATCGAGGCTCAGTGAGCGCTCAGCCAGGTTGTGGCATGTAAGGTGAGGACGCACAGGTAAAGGCTCCCAGTTTGTTTTTTGCTATCTTCCTTTAAAACTCAGTTTAGAGCTAGCGTTTTTAGCTGTTGCTTTGTCACTGCTGCTGGAGAATAAGAACAGTACGCCTGCTCGTGCGAAAAAAGAGAGAAAGTGCCAGTCTCATAACTTAATATTGTAGTGGCTGGTGAAGCAATTCATCAGTCCCCTCACACTCCGGGAGAACAAAGGGATTTCTCCCACGTGTTTTCTTTTCTACGATCTATGATCACAGAGCCTGAATCAACATACATCGTCCGGGATCATGGGTCCCAAGAAAGCTCAGCAGACTGAGGAGGTGGACGATATTAAAAGATCGCTCGACTTCTTGGATGAAGAGATTTCTGCTGTTAAGCTGCAGCAAAAAAACATCCTGGGCCTGCTCGAGGAGGTGAAAGCGCTGCGGATCCAGAACGCTGAGAAGGACAAGAGGCTGGCGTATCTGGAGAGCAGAGTGTCGGACCTGGAGCAGAACACTCGAGTGAACGATGTGATCATCACTGGGCTCCACATTAAACCTTGATTGTACGCTCGGACGGTGGCCGCGGACAGCGGAGGTACGCTCGACACGCTGGAAGACGAATCCATGGAGCAACAAGTGGCGGCCTTCCTGCAGTCCAAAGGAATCCAGCTGGACTGTAACACGACAGAGGTCTGCCACCCTCTGCCCAGGAAAAACAGCGACAAACCGGCTGTGATCATGAGGTTTGTGAATAGAAAACACAAGACTGCGCTGCTAAAACAAGGTAGGTGTCATGACCCGAGCACTAGGTCTTGGTGCTCGGGTTATTCTTGTCAGGGTTTGACAGCGGCGTTATTATTCTAGCTCTCTGAGCTCTTATTGTGATAGTGCTCGGGGAGGCTTCCGCTCAGCTGTCAAACCCTCAACAGCTGTGCTGCATTTGTGGTCGTTAGCGCTCAGGCTACTTTAACCCACGCTGGCGGCCGCATCGGTGCAGCAGTGTCTGTTTACACTCCGTCACGCTACGGATGCACGATACTTATTTGTACCACGTCTGCCTTTGGCTTGACCGTCGTTCTCCGGAACTAGTAAGTGTGCTGTATAGCCTTACCTCTCCCGGTGTGTATCGATCTCTGTGTGTCTCTGCCTTAGCAGCTGGTGTAATTATTATTTTCACCAACCTTGCCTGCCTAGTGTATGACCGTCTCCTGCTATGGACCTGTAGAGCTGTTTAGCCCTATGCCTCCTATTGTGAGTAGACTCTAGTGTCATTGTCTCTGCAGCTTGTGTTGTCACAAGCCCGTGCCACGAGCTGACAGGCGTCCTGAAAGTCGTGGATGAGTTGCTCATCTCCGCTTCCCTGCTGGACTACCATCACGGCATACATTGGTACCTAGACGCTGCTGAAGACGTTCTTCGGCATCTCTCTCCCCGCTACGCCGACCACCCGGAAGTCGACGCGAGGAGGGTGGATATCGCCGCGCAACGCGAGATATTCCTGATGCTGGAGGAGGAGCGTGGAGTGAAGCAGGAGAGGAGGCACTCCTGCCCATTGCCTATGGATCCTGATCCCGTCCTCGATCCAGCCCTGGAGTTCGCACCACCGGGAGGCCGGCAGAGGCGTCGACGCCGCGGTCAAGTACGTCTTCAGCAAGCTCCTGCTCCGAATCCAGTTCCGGGCCGCCGGAATGATCTGCTCAATCAGCCAGCTGCTGAGAGTGAGCTGAGTCCTGTGCCGGTGAGCTCCGTCCATGGGTCCTGTGTTACCATCCAGCAAGCGAGGGAAGGAGCAACGTCCTCTACAGCTGGTACCATCTTCCCTGCAGGAGACAGGCAAGTTCAATTTCACTTACCTATCCATCATAGTGATCTGTCTTGTCTGACTCCTGGGGGTGAAGCTCGGGTTTCGCAGCTCCCCGAGTTTCCTTCTCCAGCTGTAGCCAGTAACACTGAACCTGCTGCCTCTGTGTTTCCTCCTGCGGAGCGGTCCTCGGCGTCAGTCCCACGCCGTCGAACGAGGGGGAGGCCTGCGGCTCTGGGAGATTTCCCAGCCCTGCAGCCTTGTGTTGGACAGAGGAGGGGAACGGACTGCGGTGAGGAGCCAGAGCCGACGAGTGAGCGTCCCCAGGGTTCCTCGGAGATGCAGCCCGAGTCAGCAGGTCGAGGGTCCTCTGCCCCCACACCATACGGGTTATTGGCGTGGACGCCAGCGCGAGAGGATCCAGCTGCAGAGACCATCAGGCCAGCTGTGGAACCCGACGCAGCCGAGTGGGAGCCCGACGACGAGCGTCTGTCTGAACCTGGATCGACGAAGTCCTGGATGGCTCCAGAGCCCGAGTGTAGGCAAGTGCTCGTCCTTGTTGTCCTTTATGGTGTGTTAGAGCATTTTTGCCTGCCTCATGGGGAGGCGAGCGAGGGGCAGCCGTCTGCTGCACCTGAGCTCGTCTCGCTGGGCTCTGGCGCTGCCGGTGGAACTGATCCCAGTCCTCTCTTGTTCTGAGCCTCTCCACAGCGTTACTAGTCTGGAATCTGTCAAGGTCACGGGACTGGAGGTTCCAGGTTCGGGGATGGAGGTCGTCGCCGGTGCAGTGCCGACCCAGTCGGGGTCCGACGTATGGGCCGAGGTGACCCAGTCGGGGTCCGACGCGTGGGCCGAGGAGACCCAGTCGGGGTCCAGCGCAGGTGCGACTGCGACCCATTCAGGGTTCGAGTTGACCCAATCGGGGTCCGACGCGGATGCAGCTATGACCCAGTCGGGGTCCGACGAGGTCCAGTGGGGGTCCAGCGCAGGTACGGCTGCGACCCAATCAGGATTCGAGGGGGTCCAAGTTCTTGGTTGTTCCCCTCTCAGGAGCCACCAGCTGGGGGCCGTTGGAGGTTTTTGTCTGGCAGACTGGCGCTCTCATGTCTTGTCGTCATTAGGCGGGCGGCTGCATGCAATTCCTCCACGGTTCTGGTGGTTGTGGGATGCGGGTCGGCCACCCGAGGAACTGCTTTGTGCGTTCAGCGTCTTGGGTTGGTCGCCCGATAAACTGTGGTTGCTACTGGGTGACCTGGTTCGGCCACCAGAGGACTTGTTTCTGGGGGCCTGGGACTGGGGCAGGCCGCCTGACCATGTGCTGTTTTGTGGGACTATCCGTGGGCCATCGGAGGCAGGGAGGTCGCCGGAAATCTGCCTGGGGGGCGTTGGATCTCCGCCGATCATCTTTTGTTTTGGCCCATACGGTGTCTGGTTATGTCAAGTTATGCAAAGCAATTTTTGATTGCCTCATGTGTTTTGAAATCCATAGTCTGGTTATGTCAAGTTATGTTAAGCAATTTAGATTGCCTCATGAGTTTTGTAATCCATAGTCTGGTTATGTCAAGTTATGTTAAGCAATTTAGATTGCCTCATGAGTTTTGTAATCCATAGTCTGGTTATGTCAAGTTATGTTAAGCAATTTAGATTGCCTCATGAGTTTTGTAATCCATCGTCTGGTTATGTCAAGTTATGTTAAGCAATTTAGATTGCCTCATGAGTTTTGTAATCCATAGTCTGGTTATGTCAAGTTATGTTAAGCAATTTAGATTGCCTCATGTGTTTTGAAATCCATAGTCTGGTTATGTCAAGTTATGTTAGGCAATTTAGATTGCTTCATGAGTTTTTGCCATCCATAGTCTGGTTAGGTTATGTAAAGTTATTTTGTTTGCCTCACGTGTGTTTATAGTCCATAGTCTGGGTTTTGGTTTTTTTTGTTTTGTCCTCCCCTCTTCCTTTTGAGGGGCTATGGTCATGTTTTGCTTTTTGTTTTGTTCTCCCCTCTTTCTTTTGAGGGGCCATAGTTTGGTGTTCTCGTTTCTTAGTTTCCAGGTGTGTGCATTTATTTCTTGTTTCTCTGTCATAGTTACCATGTGTTAGTATGTATTTCTTGGTCATAGTCATGTGTTTGCATTTACGTCTTGTTTTTTTTTTTTTCCCATAGTTATCATGTTTGCATTTATTTCTTGTTTCGGTTTCCAGGGTTACCGTGTGTTGGGTTTATTTTTTTTTTGGCTAGATTATGTACACTGGAGTTAGACGGGTTGTCTGTGGTCTCGGTGGGAAAACTTTCAGTGTCAGGTGTTTTTTTTTTTTTTTTGCTTTGTTTGTTTTTCCCTTGTATTGTAGTCATGTCTTGTTTTGTTTTGTTTTTTTTCTCTGTTTTTTTTTCCTCTCGTCATTGTTCTGGGGAAAATGGGATGGATATGTCAGGTGATGTATTCTTTTCCTTTTCTGTTTAGGGTTTTGTTAGGTTTTGTTTGGCTCCCTCCTTGCCTGTTCCTCAATCCACTCGCCTTGTGGTTGGGGGGAGGGGGGGAGGTGTTACTAGACGTTCAGAGCCCGTCAAGTGAGGGGGGGCTACTGTCATGACCCGAGCACTAGGTCTTGGTGCTCGGGTTATTCTTGTCAGGGTTTGACAGCGGCGTTATTATTCTAGCTCTCCGAGCTCTTATTGTGATAGTGCTCGGGGAGGCTTCCGCTCAGCTGTCAAACCCTCAACAGCTGTGCTGCATTTGTGGTCGTTAGCGCTCAGGCTACTTTAACCCGCGCTGGCGGCCGCATCGGTGCAGCAGTGTCTGTTTACACTCCGTCACGCTACGGATGCACGATACTTATTCGTACCGCGTCTGCCTTTGGCTTGACTGTCGTTCTCCGGAACTAGTAAGTGTGCTGTATAGCCTTACCCCTCCCGGTGTGTACCGATCTCTGTGTGTCTCTGCCTTAGCAGCTGGTGTAATTATTATTTTCACCAACCTTGCCTGCCTAGTGTATGACCGTCTCCTGCTATGGACCTGTAGAGCTGTTTAGCCCTATGCCTCCTGTTGTGAGTAGACTCTAGTGTCATTGTCTCTGCAGCTTGTGTTGTCACTATTTTCACCGTTAATAAAACTCACTGAACTCACTGGTGACTGTGTGGCGTCTTATGGTGGCTTGCGAGAGCCACCCATGACAGTAGGAAACTGAAAGGAACAAACATTTACATAAACGAGCACCTTACAAAAGAAAACGCAGAAATAGCCAGAAAAGCAAGATACCTGAGAAAGCAGAAAAAGATTCAAAATGCCTGAACATCAAACTGTAAAGTACACATAAAATTAAATGGATCACCTGAAGAAGCCAAGGTCATTAACATCCGAAATATTATGGAACTGGACAAATATTAATGAATATTATGAACTGGAGTCGACAGCAACAAGAGACAATTGTAGGACACTGAAGGGATATACTCATCTGCAACAAGACATTTAATAACATGAAACAAAAGATTAACAAACAGGAACAACAGGAACTGAAAGTTTTTGAATATACAGATCACAACCCACAGGACGTAGAACATAACATAGACCCTGATAATAATTTATTTAGCTCCATCAATAATAACTGTAGTTACTACACGGATGAACAGTTTAACACAATGGTCACATCTGATTTCAATATTTCTATGATCCACTTCAACAGCAGAAGTCTCTATGCCAGCTTTAATAACATTAAAGATTATTCACATCAGTTTAAAGAGCCATTCAATATTGTGGCAATATCAGAGACGTGGCTCAGTGAAGAGAAAGGAGTGGATTTTACCATGGATGGCTATGAATTAAATTATATAAATAGAAAAGTGAAAAAAGGGAGGAGGAGTTGCAATTTATGTTGACAAGAGCTTGCAATACAAGGCTGTTGAAAATCTGTCAGTAACTGTGGATGATTTATTTGAATGTATTACAATAGAAATCTGTCTGGACAATGTGAAGAATATGGTCGTGAGCTTTGTATATAGAACACCTGGATCAAACACTGACTTATTTAAGGATTGGATGGAAAAAAAATGTATGCAAAACTAACTCATAAAGTTATGTTCATCCGTGGGGATTTCAATATAGATCTGATGAATTCAAAACAACACAGTTTGACAGAAGAATTTATCAACACAATGTACAGTATGGGCTTACATCCAACAATTACCGGACCTAGCAGAATCACATCACACAGTGCCACACTAATAGATAACATATTCACAAACATTATGGAAAATAATATCATGAGTGGGCTTTTATTGAATGATATCAGTGACCACCTGCCGATTTTTGCGTCTATCAATGTGATTATAGGAAGAAAAAGTATACCAAAAATATTAAATATAAAAGAATAAGAATCAAAGAATCTATGTATTTACTGACAAAGGAATTATTAATACAAGACTGGAAGATAGTTTATGATGAAAATGATATAAATAAAGATTATGATAAATTTTTTACAAATATTTCAATCATTGTACAATAAAAACTGTCCTATAAAACAATACAGTGACAGACAACAAAACAAAAATATTCCTTGGGTCACCAAGGGGTTAATAAATGCATGTTAAAAGAAGAATACATTATATAAACAATTCATTAAGTGCAGAACAGTGGAGGCTGAGATCAAATATAAAAGATATAAAAATAAGCTTACTAATATAATAAGGACCTGTAAGAAAGAATACTACAACAGAATATTAGAGGATACTCAATGGGATTATTAGTAATCGACCTAAGAATGCTAATTATCCAGAATATTTTATTGAAAATGGCAATTTGATAAATAATATGGAGGATGTGGTCAGTGGTTTCAATAAATTTTTTGTAAACGTTGGTCCTGAATTAGCAAAATCAATAGTGACAACAGAAACAAACAACAGTGGTTCTGTAAATGAAATAGAAGATAGAAATCCAAACACAATCTTTTTGGGTGCAGTTACTGAAAAGGAAATTATCGAGACTGTGAGTAAATTTAAGAACAAAAAATCAACGGACTGAAATGAAATTGACATGACAATAGTGAAAAAAGTAATTGAAGGAATTGTTAAGCCACTCACCCACATCTGTAACCTGTCATTTCAAACTGGTAAATTTCCAAACAAAATGAAAATAGCAAAAGTAATACCTCTATACAAAACAGGAGACAGTCATTTTTTCACAAATTACAGGCCAGTCTCTTTACTCTCACAATTCTCCAAAATACTTGAAAAAATCTTCACTAAGAGACTGGATGATTTCATTGAAAAACACAACTTCCTTACAGACAGCCAGTATGGTTTTAGAGCAGATAAATCTACATCTTTGGCACTGATCAAACTTATTGAAGAAATTACTAGTTGTATAGATAAAAATAAAGTTTGCTGTAGGAGTATTTGTAGATTTAAAGAAAGCTTTTGACACCATTGACCACAGAATACTACTAAGGAAACTGGAAAGGTATGGAATAAGAGGGGTCGGACTGAGTTGGGTGAAAAGTTATTTAAGTAACAGACAACAATTTGTACAAATTGGTGAGCACAAATCACCCTTCATAGACATCACTTGTGGTGTGCCCCAGGGGTCAGTTTTGGGACCCATACTCTTTATTTTGTATATAAATGACATATGCCAAGTATCAAAAATTCTGAAATTTATTTTGTTTTCGGATGACACAAATATCCTTTGCACTGGTGAGAATTTGCAGCAGGTTTTAGAGGTGGTCACAACTGAAATGAAAAGGTTAATGCAATAGTTCAACAAAAATAAATTATCTCTAAATTTGAAAAAAACAAAGATTATGTTGTTTGGAAATTATAAAATAAATCAGGAAATAATGGTAACGATAGATGATACCAGAATAGAAACAATACAGGAAAATAAGTTTCTGGGGGTGACGCTAGACAATAAAATCTGCTGGAAACCTCACATCAGTCACATCCAGGCCAAGTTGGCAAAATGTATAGGGATACTGGGGAAGACAAGACACATCTTGGACTATAAATCATTGTTCTTACTGTACAATTCACTGTTTCTACCTTATCTTAACTACTGTGTAGAAGTCTGGGGAAACACCTACAAGACCAACCTACAGTCAATATGCACATTACAAAAAAGAGCTATAAGGATAATAAATAATGTAGAATATAGAGACCATACCAATTTGTTGTTTTTAAAGTCACATGTCATAAAGTTCATCGATTTAGTTAAATTTAAGACAGCACAAGTCATGTACAGGGCAATTAATAATCAACTCCCAACTAATATACAAAAAATATTTAAAAAAGAGACAATGATTATAATTTCAGAGGAGACTTAAACTTTACAAAACCCAAGATACGAACAACCAAGAAAAGTATGTGCATATCTGTCTGTGGGGTGGATTTGTGGAACAGTCTGGAGCCAGAACTGAAACTATGTACAAACAGAGATCAATTCAAAAAGAGGTATAAACATTATTTACTGAAAGGATATATGTTAGAAGGGTAGTATTTGTATGTACGATTCCCTCTGCTCACTCTGGGACACTATGGAATGGTGGGTGGGACAGTACTGTGTATATCTGTGTTGTTTGAGGCTGGTTTTGATGTATGGACATCAATGTATGTTAGGATGGATGGGTGTTAATGTTGATATGTACAAAATATAGTTGTTTACTTGGGGTCTTAAATGTGGTAATTTGTATATAATTCACATGGGTGTATTTATGGAAAAGAGGAGTTGGAATTAATAAGTGTTCACTTCTTCCTTCTCCCTTTCGAACACTGTATACTGTTACTTTTGTTATGATCCGAGCGCCGGTCTTGTCCGCGCTCGGGCTACGTATAGCTCGCTGCCGGCTTTGACAGCTGTGGGTTATATTCTGGCTTCACCGGGCTCTTATTGTGAAGGCGCTTGGTGGGGCTTCCGTCTGTCAAGGTCGGTCAGCTGCCTGTCATTACTGCTCGTTAGCGTTCGGCTTTGTTAGGCGGGCGCTGACGGCAGTTGAGTTGCAGGAGTATCGTCTAAACCTCATCAGACATTCATCGTCCTCGTCATGTCAGGTTCGTGTGTATATTCTCGTGCTTATGCTTGCTCATGTCATGTCATGTTTTAGATCGTAAGTGGCTGGGGCTAGCCTTATGGTCCCATGCTCTATGTTTAGTGTATCTTCGCCACAGTCTCTCATAGTCTTGTGTTACGTCTTGTGTCTTGTAATAAATCACCATCATTGCAAAACTCACCGGTGGACTCGTGGCGTCTTATGGTGATCTGTGAGGATCACCGCATGACAACTTTATTGCATTTGTCATTTGTTTTGTTTTTGTTTTACTTTTTTGTTCAAAATAAAGTATCTATCTATCTATCTATCAGGTGAACAGTCAGCACTCAATCACTTGGATGCCACGGAGCACCAGGCCATGCTTCTTTCTGAGCAACTACAAACCATCTCCAAATAATTGGCAACCGTTACCAAGCACCTGTGTCGGCTTCCTGGTGCGACGCCTCCTCCTGCACCTGCTGCCCCGGTGGCACATGCCATCCGCAGCAACATTTCTATCCCTACGCCTGCCTCCTATGGGGGGGGGGGGGGGTGCAAAGGGTTCCTGTGGCACTGCCGGTTGTATTTCCAGCAGGTGGAGGGGGAATATAGGGAGAATTTGTCAAACATTCACTTTATGGCCTTGTTGTTATGGGACCGGGTGCTCAAGTGGGTACAGTCTGTCTTGAGCAGCCTGGACGGGCCCCTCTATTCGTATGAGCAATTTGTGGGAGAGTTCTCCAAGGCTTTCGACCATTCAGAGAGTGAGGGGAATATATAGTTAGCCAGCTGATGGGACTTTGGCAGGGAGACTGGTCCGTAGCCAATTTCTCTGTCGAGTTCCGGGTCGTTGCGGAAGACTCTGGATGGAATGTCATTGCGCTTCGCAGCACCTTCCTCTGGGGCCTGAATTCACATCTCCGCGACGAGCTGGCTATCCATACGTCCCCCTCCTCTCTGGATGACATCATCACGCAGGCTGTGGCCCTCGACAACCAGTTTAGGGAGCGAGCAAGAGAGCAGAAGGCTACTGCCTCACCGTTCACCCTCTGGTCAGCCGCCCCTCCTTCTGGTGCTGCTCTGCTGGCCTCCTCCAAGCTGATGGCCCTCAGTAGGTCCCATCTGACTCTAGAGAAGCGTTGGCATTGAGAGAGGGCAGGGGCATGTATGTATTGCGGGGTCCCAGGCCACGCAGTCTCGAAATGCCTCGTGAGGCCAAAAGACCCGGCCCATCAGTAACCGTGGGGGGGGGGGGGGGGTCTAGAGGGAAGGTCCCCGCAAAATCCTTCCAACCATTTTGAACTTTCGGCCCTCATTCAGTTGCCGGGGGCTGAGTTCAAAGCCTTCGCCCTGGTTGATTCTGGGGCGGAGCAAAATTTCATTCAACAGGCCATGGTACATAAATTACAGATACCCACCAGGAATGTCCCGACACCATCAACTGTCTCGGCGGTCTCAGGCAGCAGTATGGTGGTGATTACCGAACAGATTAAGCCCATTCAGTCATTCTGTCCAGTAATCACCACAAGACTATTCAGTTCTATGTTGTGCCTCAATCAACCACCACCATGATTCTGGGGGTATCCGTGGCTCCGCATTTATAACCTGATCATAAACTGGAGTCAGGGCTCCATTTCGTCCTGAAGCCCTTTCTGCCTCTCATCATGTCTCCGATCGGTCACATGCTGGCCTTCGCTCCTGAACTCCTCCCTCCGGCTGAGCCGACGGATCTCAGCTCCATGCATGAGGTCTACGACTGTGCTATTGACCTCCTCCCGGGCACGCGGCTGCCATCCAGCTGGCTCTACAGTTTGTCTGGGCCGGAAAGGGAGGCAATGGAGACCTGCATTAAAGACTCCTTCAACGCCAGCATTATTCATCCGTCGTTCGCCCCTCTTGGTGCTGTGTTCTTTATTGTAGGGAAGAAGGACGGGTCTCTGCAGCCATGTATTGATTACCATGAGCTTAACGTGATTACCTGTAAGGATAAGTATCCGCTGCCACTTATTAATTCAGCATTTTAGCTACTCCAATGGGCGCGTTTTTTCACCATACTCAACCTCCGTAATGCGTACCACTTGGTCCGCATTCGTGAGGGAGACGAGTGGATGACAGTATTTGAAACACCGCTGGGCCATTATGAGTATTTGGTCATGCCATTCGGGCTGACCAATGCTCCTGCCATCTTCCAGCGGTTAATCAATGACGTCTTGCGAGATATTGTGAACCAGTTTGTGTTTGTGTATTTGGACGATATTCTGATTTTTTCCCGCACGCTGGAGGAGCACGTAGTCCATGTTCAGTCCATCCTGTAGTGGCTGCTGGAGAATCAGCTTTTTGTGAAAGCGGAGAAGTGCGGATTTTCCACTTGCTCTACTTCATTCCTGGGGTTCATCATCGCCGAGGGCACAGTAAAGGCTGATCCGGTGAAAATCAAGGCAGTAGTAGACTGGCCTACCCCCAAGTCCAGGAAGGACCTCCAATGCTTCCTGGGCTACACCAACTTTTACCGCCAATTTATCCATGATTATTGTAAGGTGGAGCAACCACTTATGCAGTTGACGTCGACCAAAAGCCCATTCAAGTGGTCCGAGGCTGCTGAAGGAGCTTTTGTGACCCTGAAAGGCCTTTTCACCAACACGTGCATCCTGACGCAGGTGGATCCCGCAGCACAGTTCGTGGTCAAGGTGGATGCTTCCAATTCAGGGGTGGGCGCTGTCCTCTCCCAGCGCTCCTCCTCCGACCAGAAGCTCCATCCGTGCATGTATTTCTCCCGGCGGCTAACGCCAGCCAAGGGAATTACAATGTTGCGGACCATGAACTGGTTAGCCATTAAGGCTGGTGTGGGAGGAGTGAGACGCTGGGTGGAGGAAGCCAGCTAACCGGTCATAGTTTGGACCGATCACAAAAATTTAGAATATCTTCAGACAGCCAGACGGTTGAATTCTTGGCAGGCTCGGTGGGCACTGTTCTTTAGTAGGTTTAATTTATCCATCTCGTACCAACAAGGGTCCAGTAATGCCAAGGCTGACGCTCTCTCACGCCAATTTTCTCCCGACTCCTCTTCCACCTCCTCCTTCACAGCTGCTGCGTCTCCCCCGGAGACTATTCTCCCCTCCTCCTGCTTTCTTGGGACACTCTAGTGGGAGACTGAGCAAAGGGTCCAGCAGGCGCAGTCATCGGAACTCGTCCCGGACAGAGGTCAGCCTGACAGGCTGTATGTCCCCCTCGGTGTTACGCAGAGAGATGATTATGTAGGGGCATACCAGCTATTTCACCTGTCATCCAGGCATCTCCAGGACAATTGAGCTGCTCAGGAGAGTGTTTTGGTGGCCCACACTCGGGAGAGATGTGCAGGAGTATGTGAAGGCTTGTCACACCTGCGCCGCTAACAAAACTGACTCTTCCCCTCCTGCAGACCTCCTCCATCCCCTCCCGGTACCAAGTCGAACATGGTTACACATTGCTTTGGACTTTGTCACGGGCCTCCCTCCATCCCAAGGCAACACGGGGATCCTCACCATCGTCGACCGGTTCTCCAAGGCCATCCATCTGGTCTCTCTCCACAAGTTACCATCTGACACGGAGATGGTCAACCTAGTGACACGGCATGTCATCAGGCTGTATGGGATACCAGCAGACATCATCTCGGACGGGGGGCCCCAATTTACATCCCAGGTGTGGAAGGTGTTCTGCCGCTTTTTGGGCGCTTCTGCCAGCCTGACGTCCAGATACCATCTGCAGAGTAATGGTTAGGCCGAGCTTGCTAATCAGTCTCTGGAGGCCATTGTAAGGTGCGTAGCATCCCAGAACTCCTCTACCTGGAGTTCCCACCTGACCTGTGTGAAGTATTCCCACAATTCGGCGATTTCCTCCTCGACTGGGCTCACACCATTCGAGGCCTTGATGGGCTACACACCACCTATGCTGCCCATGGCAGAGAGGGGCCTTGCCGTCCCATCCATGGAGGCCCATGCGCGCCGGTACTGTCATCTGTGGAGGGCCACAAGAGCTGCCCTCCTCCGCTCTGCGGAGAACAACTAACTGTATGCTAACCGCAGACACATGCCAGTACCGGTGGGGCAGAAGGTCTGGCTGTCCACCGATCAGATCCCACTCAAGCCGGAGTCTCAGAAGCTCTCCCCCAGCTATCTGCGCCCATTCACCATCAAGCGGCTGATCAATGGCATCACTGTTTGGTTGGACCTGCCGCCTTCTATGCGGATCCACCCGACGTTCCACGTCTCCTGGATTAAGCCCCTCTCCACCAGTCCTCTCTGCCCTCCTCCGGATCCCCCACCACCCCCCCGGGTCATCGACAGCCAGCTCACTTACACAGTAAAGAGGATTCTGGACGTCCGTCGACGGGGTCGTGGGTGTCAGTACCTCGTTCACTGGAAAGGGTACGGTCCAGAGGACAGGTCCTGGATCCCGGGGTTCTACATCCTGAACAAACAAATGGTGCGGGCATTCCATCGGACCCATTCTTGCAAGCCCAGTGGGACACCAGGAGGCGTCCCTTGAGGAGGGGGCACCGTAATGATCAGGCGAGCATGCGCCCCCTCCCCTCCTGTTCCTGTCTTCCCGGCTCCGGATGATCAGCTACACCTATGTGATTACACAACTGCTGCATTCTGATGACCCAGCGTATTTAAGAGCCAGCGTGTGGAGAACCCATCACTGGATCATTTGGGTTTGCTACCTCAGCTATATGTCTAAGCCTTATATCTTGCTATCTTTCTGTTCCCCAGGTTGCTCCCACCCGCTGGTGTGTCCTCTGGAGCTGATCACGCTCACCTGGCCAAGAAGACGCTGGACATCCACCCAGGTCACCGTCTTCCCCCTGTCCCTCTGGTCCACGCAGGAGTTCCCTGTTGGGCTCCTCTGCTCTCTGAGTAAGAGTGCGCTGCCATTATTATTCTCCCCTTTGGGAGGTCTCATCCCTAAGAATCTCCGTCTGCTCTTTCCCGTTGGCTACGTGCGCTCCAGGGGGCACCAGTTTTGTGTTCATTTAAATGTGCGTTTTTGTGTTGCGTTCTTCCTTAGTTGTGCATCTTTATTTCGTGTTGTGTGTTTTATTTTTACAATAAACTGATGAACTTTTCATTCAAGTCTGAGCGATTGTTCTGGCAGCTCTGCATTTGAACCTCACCTGCACTGAGTCATGACAAAAACATTGGTTCATTGTTAAATTGCCACCCTCCATCCCCATAAAGACTGCAAGGATAGTTTATACAGGACAGCGCAGTATATCAGTGACAGGATAGGTGCAAATGTACAAGAAAAATCAGGAAAATATGAGAAAAAACATGACACATGGTAAATTTATCCACCTTATTCCTGAGGGTGCTGTTGTAGAAACGATTATGAGGCAACTTCTGCTTTTGGGTGAAAGTTCTGTTAAAGTGACACTCTGGCAAAAAAATCAAGTTTTTTGTTGTTCACATGTCTGTGACATATTTCGTGTGATTTACAAGACATATCAAGAGCAAAATCATTCCAAAATCCCAAGTATGTGTTTTTCTGGTGTGAATGTCTGCTTTGGGAGGTCTGCTGCACCAGTGTTGGACAAGTTACTAAAAAACAGTAACTAGTTACAGTTACTAGTTACTTCTTTTCAAAAGTAACTGAGTTACTTACCAGTTACTGTATGATTAAAGTAACTAGTTACTTGGAAAAGTAACTTTCACATTACTTTTAAATGCATACTTAAATCATCTTGCACACATAGCAAGCTCAAGGGTCCCTTGTTCTCATCAGAAAAAAGAAGAAAAAGAAAAATGATTAGAAAAAAGTCTCAGTTTACAGAGAAAAATGTCTCAGATTTACACAAACTATTGTGATCAGTAGAAAGTCAGAAATTTACTAGAAATAAAGCTGTAAATTCACAGAGAAAATGTTGGACCCTCTGGTGGGCTGCTTTTGGCCCACAAGCCATATGTTTGACACCCCTGGACCAGCCCATTAAAAATGCATATTTAGAGGATTTACTTCCATGAAATAGTTGCATATCACAACAGCATGTAAATGAATAAGATAAAATAAAACAGAAAGCACAGATAAATGAAAGTTCACCTTAGAATTACTGCAACAAATCAGTCACTTTTTCTCGGTGCAGTAATTTACACAACTGCGGACATTAAATGCGAGCTTCTTGCTCTAAAAATACTCACGTTTAACCACAGAGGTAGGAGCTGTTGGGGGGTACTCACCACTCGCACAACAGGTGATAAGGGCTCGCTATGAGAAGTTACCACCGCCACAGCATTGCTTGCCACCAGGTTGTGGTGTGAGCAGGACAGGAAACTCACCCACGGTGGAGACTGATGGCTGCGCCTGCTAGTAGAATCAGTTTATTTGCAGTAAAATATCTATCCATGTTAGTAAAACGAGTAATGCGAGTAACGCATCTGATCAAATTTCAGTAACACATTACTGAATTTTTAAACAGTAATTTCATTACACAACACACCACTACAAAAGTAGTGGCGTTACACTAATGTGTTACTTTGTAATGAGTTACTCCCAACACTGGTCAGCACTAGTGGAGGTGTGGGGCATTTGAATGAATGAATGAATTTATTTATTTCGGATAGTACATTACAGGTTAAAAGAAACTGTATAATATAACAACAAGGTCAAATTAGACAAAGACTCCTTCTACTATACAATTCCACGTGAGTTATCCGAAATGGGTGATGGCTGAAGCCGCAGCTTATATTGCCCACCCATATTCCATCTAAGAATTCAAAGGAGAAAAAAGAGAAAACAAGACAAGAGCGATTACAATTTAAAACAAGGCTAAGACAAAATGTGACTGAGAGAAAAAAGAAAACTGAGCTAGTCTAAGTTAAGCGGTTACTATTCAAAAACAAATCTAAGACAAAATGTCACAGAGAAAAAAAGAAAAAAGAAAAACTAAGCTACAACACAACACAGGCTGGAAATGTCAATCCTTATGTGAGTTTACATGTCGTCTTGTAAATATGTTTGGAGTATTTCTTCCTTTAGTTTTTGTTTAAATTGTCCAAGCGTTGTACATGATTTTAATTCAGGTCCAAAATCGTTCCATAATCTGACTCCTTGCACTGAAATACAGTGTTGCTTGGTGGTTGTTCTCACTGTAGGCTTTTGGAATATACATGTTCCTCTGAGGTGATATCGTTTCTCCCTTGTTTGGAACAACTTTTGGATATTTGCGGGCATTGATAGATTCTTCACTTTGAACATTATTATTGCAGTTTTAAAGTCAATCAGATCTTTCACCTTGAGAGTTTTTTGTTTAAGAAAAAGTGGGTTTGTTGGTTCCCCGTAAGCTGCTTTGTTGATTATTCTAATAGCTCTCTTTTGAAGCATAAAGAGTGGATATATGTTTGTTTTATATGTATTTCCCCATACTTCATTACAATATGTCATGTATGGGAGTATTAATGAATGATACAAGGTGTATAGTGTGGGTTGATTCAGCAAATTTTTCACTCTGTGTAATATTGCAATTGATTTGGATACTTTACCTTTAATATAATTAATATGTGGCTTCCAACACAGTTTGTTATCAATTATTACTCCAAGGAATTTAGTTTCGGATACCCTTTCAATCTCTACACCATTTACACTGAGTTTGGGTACTGGGTTGTTGTGATGGTTGTTAAAGACTATAAATTTTGTCTTGCTTAAATTGAGCGTTAATTTGTTTGAATCAAACCACAGTTTAAACTTTTCCTAATTCTTTTCCGAGTGTATCCAGAAGTTGTTCCAAATTGTTTCCACTGCATAGCAGATTAGTGTCATCAGCAAACAATATTAAGTCCATTTTTTCTGAAACTTTACATATATCGTTTATATACATATTGAATAATAATGGTCCCAAAACTGAACCCTGTGGGACTCCACAGGTGACCTTCAGTAACTCTGAGTTTTTGCTGCTAACACATACATACTGATATCTATTCTTTAAGTAACTACTTAACCAGGACAGTGCTACCCCTCTTATACCACAGTTTTGTAATTTCTTTAATAATAGATTGTGATCTACTGTATCAAATAAGATAAGATAAGATAAGCCTTTATTAGTCCCACAATGGGGAAATTCCAGGATTGCAACAGCATAGGGATAGCAACACTCACAGCAACAATCAGAAGGCA
The DNA here is from genome assembly GCA_020510985.1 of Pholidichthys leucotaenia. Lineage (NCBI taxonomy): Eukaryota > Metazoa > Chordata > Actinopteri > Cichliformes > Pholidichthyidae > Pholidichthys > Pholidichthys leucotaenia. The sequence goes on along the minus strand of CM035836.1, from coordinate 368,311,628 downwards.
AGAAAAAAACAACATCTAGTAAACATATGTCCATATTACTATAAATGTATATATATATAGACACACAGTGCAGAGCATTATGGCTGGTGAATGTGCAGCAGAAAGTCTAAGCTCTCTCTCCGCGGATGCAGCGGGCCAGCTGGAAGTGTTTGGGCATGATGGTGGCCCCCTTAGCGAAGAAGAGACCCACCAGGTGGGCCTCGCAGGTCTCCTGCAGAGCCATGACGGCGAAGCTCAGGAAACGCAGGACGGTCTTGAAGTCCTGAGCGATCTCCCTCACCAGGCGCTGGACGGGCAGCTTACGGATGAGCAGCTCCGTGGATTTCTGGCAGCGACGGATCTCTTCTCTGAGCCCACGGGCCTTGTGACGGCGAGGCCCCTCTTCACTCTGCCGGTGGGCCAGAGCGCCTTCTCCGAGCAGCCCTGGTGGCTAGCTGTCTCCTGGGGAGGGGGGGCTTCTCCTCCAGTAGATTTTACGGGCGGTCTGCTTGATTCTTGCCATCGCTTTTATTATTCTGTCCTTTATTTCTTTCACAGCCGCCTAAACTTCCCAGCCCGGCAACCAGCATCGTTTTCGCTACAGCTCCCCGGTATGTCGAGTTTCCCATTAGCACCGGCGGCGGCCAAGTGCTAGCTAGCACTAGCTCCTCCCCGCTGTAACGTCTCCCGCTGCAAACCGTGGCTCCGTCCGTCGACCCGGGAGGACCCCCGGGGCGATCCGTGCGGTCCGTGATATATATACAGAGTGAAAGGTGTAGAAAGAAGAAGGGAAGATAAAAAAGAAAAGGCTGTTGCAACAGGCAGCCAACTCGTGTGGCGCCGCCGGTCCGGCGGAACCGGAAATGCTTTTTTAAGATCCAGGAATACTCCAACTGAATACTCTTTATTTTCAATGGCTGTTGATATTTTTTCTGTAAATTCCACTAAGGCATATGCTGTTGTCCCTTTTTGTGTCCTGAACCCATATTGCTGCTCACACAATAAATCATTCTTCAGTATGAAGTTGTCAATTCTCTCATAGAATATTTTTTCAGTATCTTGGAAAATTGCGGGGTAATAGTGAAATTGGTCTATAGTTTTGAGAGTTTCCCCTCTGTCGCCTGTCTTGTAAATCGGAATTACTTTAGCTATTTTCATTGCATTGGGAAATATGCCTGTTTGGAGAGACAGGTTACAGATATACGTCAGTGGTTTTACTAGCATTCGATAACAGGTTTGACTAGTAGCATGTCAATACATCGCAGTCAGTAGATGTTTTACTTTTGAACGATTTAAACAATTTCAATGACCTCTCTTTCATCTGTGCTTCTTTATGAAGATGGTGTCTTTTACAGCTGTGTTATTGCATATTGTATCCACCTGTAGGCACCGTAGTGGGGTATTCTCAGCCAGTTTAGGTCCAATGTTAACAAAAAAATTATTAAATTCATCTGCAGGTGAAAGCTATATTCACACTCGGAGTCGTTTTATTATTTTTTGGAATATTAGTTGGGTAGCTAGTATTTCTGCTTTTATTTCCAAGGATACTGTTGATTATTGTCCATGTATTTTTAATATTGTCTGTTTTTTTCCAGTTCTTTACTGTAATAGTCTCTTTTACTACATCTTATTATACAGTATATGTTAACTTATTTTTGTATGTTTTATACCGTTGCTCTGTTTCTTTTGTCCTTTTCTTTAGGAAAGCTTTATATAATAAATTTTTCTTTTTACACGCCTTTTGTAGTCCTTTGGTTAACCATGGTTTGTCAGCAAATTTGTGTTTAAGCTTTTTTTTAACTAATGGGCAGTTTTTTTCATAAAGAGTGGTTACAATGTTTATAAATGTGTCATAGGCTTCATTTACATCTGATACATAGACTTCTGTCAGTCTTGCTTCAGCAAGTCCTCTTTAAAAGAGCTGATTGCATTTGGTGATTTGTGTCTGAACGATTTTGAAATTTTTTCTGGGTTGGGCCCCGTGTGGCCATGGATAAGTGCAAAGGTTGGCAAGTGGTCGCTTATATCATTTATCAATAATCCACTTTCTATTTTCTTATCAAGAACATTGACAAACAGGTTGTCAATAAGTGTAGCAGAGTGAACTGTGATTCTACTGGGATGTGTTATTGTGGGATATAGACTCATGCTGTACATAGAGTTCATGAACTCTGTAACTACATTTTGTTGATGTGGATTCAGTAGATCAATATTGAAATCTCCACAAATTGCTACCATTTTCTTACTAGTAATATTATTGTACAGCTCGACTAATTTATTTCTGAATGTCTCAATGCAAGTTCCCGGCGTTCTATATATGCAGCTTATGATTAGATTTTTTGTTTTGTCTAGGTCAATCTCAACAGTAACACATTCCAAAATCCCTGGTAGTGCTGAGGACATTTCATTTACAAGCTTACATCTATATAGGTCATCAATATACAGTGCAACACCACCACCCTTTTTTTGAGATCTGTTAATGTTAAACATCTGATATCCCTCTATTGCCATCAGGGGGGCCTGATCTTCATTAAGCCAGGTTTCAGAGACTGCAATAGCTGTAAATTTTCTGTCTAGCTGTTTTAAATAGTCCTGAATCTGTGAGAAGTTTTTGTTGAGACTTCTGCTATTGAAGTGTATTATTGACAGTTTACCATCTATTTGCACTTGACTTTTGAATTGCTTTTCAGTGTAATATTCACAGTGGTTATGAATATTATTGAAAAAGTGGTTATCAGGATCAATATCATTCTCCATCTCTTGTGGTTTATGTTCAGCATAGTGGCATATTTTTAGAGTTTGAGTTTCCTCGCTCTGTGTTTCATAGACAGTGTTCATCTGTATTTATCTAAGTCAGTAGCATCTTTGATCATTATACTCTTTGCTTGCTCAGGTGTTCCATTTAGTTTAATCCAAATTCTACAATTTCTTGTCCATGTGGTCTGTATCTTATTTTGTTTTTTTTAGCATCCGTGCCTGCCGTGCTAATTCAGCGTTTTTTTTTTTGTCTGGTGTTCATTTAGGTAAACTTGAGTTTCCTTTAGCTTTCTGGCCTGCCTCAGTATGTCATTTTTCACCCTCCTGTTCACAAAGCGCATCACAATTGATTTCTTTGTTTTGTTATCTTTCTTCGGTAAAGCATAACAGGCTGAGATCGCATTGGCTTCTACCTTAATGTCTTTATCATTAAGGAACTGAAGCACTTGGTTTTCTAAGGACATTGATTCACTTATGGAAGCATGTTCACCATTCAGTCCTGTTGTGGCATGGGCGTATGACTGATATCTGATGTCTAGTCCACTTATAACTAGGTCATCAATGCGAGAACCTTGTTCAAGATCCTCGACGCGTTGCTCCAAAAGACGCCCGTGTTGCTCCAGGTCCATAATTTTTTTGTCTTTTTCTTTTATTATTGAATGTAGAGCTTGTACCTCTTCGATTAGGTTTATTATTTTGGCCTGTTGGTTAGTCATTTTGGCCAATTCTTCTAACACAAAGTTCAGAGATTTTTTAATTTCTTCCATTTCCTCTTTTTTGGGTGGCATTTTACTGACCTGTGAATAGAAATAAACAGGGAATCCGGCTAGGCCTCAACTAGCTCGGCCACTGCTGGATCTGTCGCAATGGAGCTCCTGCGCAGCTTCTCCGCCAAGTGACACTGTACAGCTCCGCAGATCATCACCTTCTATCGTCGCCGCCTGCCTCCGTCTACCTGGCCAGTTATGCCGCACACCGCCGGCGCAGCCAAGATCCACCGATCACCGGCACTCGTCGCCGTCTGGCTGGGTGGCTCCTCCGCTGGGCCCCGTCACCGCCAGTTATGCCGCACACCGCCGGCGCAGCTGAAATCCACCGATCACCGCTGCCGATCGGTGGCCGATCACCGCAGCTCGCTGCCGTCTGGCTGGGTGGCTCCTCCGCTAGGCCCCGTCACCGATCGCCGTCTGTCTGGTAGTTCCTCGGCTGGGCCTCGACTCAGGCCACTGTCCTGCTGGATCCAGGTGGCCCCCGTCTCTCACCAACGCCGCACCCGAGCTTCCAATCGCCGTCTTGGTTGGTTCGTCCGGTAAGCCCTCACCGGGGACTGAGCCGCTTTGTGTCGGAATTAGGTGACGCACTGGGGCTAGTGTTAAGCTAGCAAGCGTTAGCTTGGCAAAAGCTTCAGATAGAGTGCAGCAGTTCGGCCCGATTAAAGGGGCATTCCGACGGGATTCTGACGGGGGTGGAAATTCAGCCCGTGGGTGTCCGTCACGAGCGCCGATCGCTGTTTAGGTACTTTTAATGGGAAGAAATCAGCGACTTTGTCTCAGCGTTGAAAAAGTGTGACCATCCCGGTCGCCATCTTGTTTTTTTCGTTTGTTTTTCGCTTGTTTTTTTAAAAAGAAGAAGAAGCCAACTTTGTCATTCAATCCATACAGCCAATCATGTGCATCCATCCAGCCAGCCACCCATCTTCTGCCACTTAATCCTTTTTGGGCCACGGGGGGGGCTGGAACGTATCCCAGCATCTTTGGGCGAGAGGCAGGGTACACCCTGGTCAGATTGCCAATCCATCACAGGGCCAACACAGAGAGTCAGACAATCATTCACTCTCACATTCACACCTAAAGACAATTTAGAATCCCCAGTTGATGTCAGTTAACCTAACCTGCATGTCTTTGACACGGTGAGAACATACAAACTCCACACAGAAGGGTCACCGATTGTCTGGGGGTGGGATCGAACCCATGATGGTCAGGGGTGGAATCAATTCCGTGACCTGCTTGCTGTGCTGCCACAGTGCTAACCACTGCGCCACCATGCCAATCATGTACAGTAGAACAAAATTACGTTTCTTTTACAATGTTAATCACATCTAGAATCAAAGGGGCCGCTGCCATGCATTGCGCCATTGCAAACAACTTTTCCTTCTCCCATTCTATTATGCTGAGCACCAAGCTAGAAGGTGGGAAGTACCACTTTTTATATGGTCTTTGGTAAGACCCGGCTGGGGTTTGAACCCATGACCTCCCAGCTGTGGGGTGGAGGCTCTACCACTAGTGGTGCCGGTACAAATTCAGTTTCATGTATAGCCCTCATGTGTTTTTCAGTCAAATGGCAGCTGATTTCCACACTTGTCTGTTATGATTCTCCGTGCGCTTTTACACGGTGCACAGAGGAAGAAATGAAAAACCCAATTGCAGGAGAAGAACGTGCACTTTATTCACAAAATCCCCAAATAACCAGTCCAGCTTACAGTCACGATAATAAACAGAGAGTTGAAATGATGAGGATGAGGCCACCAGACATAAAGGGACGCCACCCAGATGTTCAACAGCCTGGTGAAAGGAATGCCTAGTGCTGCCGTGGCAGTCAGCACGAAGAAAAAGGCAACCTATACTTACGGCCTGAGCAATCCGGGGCTGTCCATGCAGTCCGGTGGATGAGGGTGATCAGGCACAGCCGCTTCCGCCCAAGAGGTAAACAATCTTGTGACGCCAGAGAAGACAACAACGTCAGGCTGAAAGTAAACGTAGGTAATAATAACTAACATACAGAGAGGTACACGCTGTTGTGTATGAAACTGAATGCTCCGACAGTCTATTCCTACTACCCCAGCGTTTAAGTGCTAATAATACTAATGAGGGAAGAGAACGCTGGTGTGAAAATGCGTGGGCTGAACAATAATTAACACCATGTGTGTATGAGTGAGTCTCTGAGCGTGTGAATGAGAAGGAATGGAATGTGTGTGTATGTGTGTGAAAACACCCAATAATGAGACACAGCTGATGGCACTGACAGGAGGAGGGGGCGTGCCCGAGCTGTCAGGGAGCGAAGGACCCAAAGCGCTCCCTGAAGCGCCTGATGGAAAATGAATAGGGAGACGGGCCAAAATAGCCGTAGGTCAGAACTGGGTTTGGGACATCAAACCCAGGTTCATCACACTTGCCGTTTTTTTTTTTTTTAATGTTTTTGCTTAGTTCTGGTACTAGTTGCACTTTTCATCGTTGTGCCATAGACTACTGTGTGTATTTGGAGGCTTCTCACAATCAAGCACAGCTAAATCTGTGGCTTTAAAAGCAATGCGTATAGATCATGAGCCAAAAACTAAAAAGGATTGTTGTGTAATCAGTGATACAAACACAGAACAGACACAAGAGCACCAGGAAGGCAGTGCTGACAGATGGGAAATGTTGAAGTATCGTACCAGTGGTTTAAAATGATCATATTTTGAGGAAAATTATCGTACACACCTAGCTTTCTTTCTGACGTGGCTCAGGACCATCTGCTTCAGTAACATATTATCACAGATCATGCATATTATGGCCTATAACGCAGTTTTACCTTTAAATAATCTAACAGATCGGTTGAAAAAAAAGTGCCTCTCTATCAGTCATATTTAACTATCTTCTATATGACTTTTGTTGAATCATCATGTATCAAGGTCTTGCCTCATAAATATTTTGAGAAGTACTCTGTTTATACACTAGGAATAAACATCAATCAATCCACCTAAACTACTACTAAAATGCCTCTGATAATTGAAGCAGAAACCTGTTTCACAGTTTTATTGAGAACCACAATCCGGTGACATTTTGTACAAGCATTTGCACATTGCAGCAGCAACAGAAAGCTTTAGTGCTAATGCCAACAACAGGTTTGAACCACCCACTAAAACTGGGGTCTGTTTCCCCATTCATTTCTTAACTTGCTGGTAATGTTGCTTACTTATTGAGTCTGCTGTGCCTGTATTAGTGCTGTAAAGTATGTGAACGATTCGATCGAGTGTACTAGTTTTTATTTGTGAATGGACTGTACTGAATCACTCACCAGAACTGTAGTGAAAGCTAGGGATCACCAACTGAATCACCCACCTGAGAAGCAAATGAGCCCCGCCCGCTCCGTTCAACTGTCTCTCATGGTAGACAGTTGGTGCCCCTGTACAGCACTGAGTGATTTGGCGTACCACTATTTATAATGGATCTTTTTAGCTTAACTCAGTATGTTTAAGTGAACTGTGGATCCCATCAGTAGCCTACATCAGAGGCATAGTTACCAAGTCTGCTTATTATAAGGGACTTTGGGCTTGTTTATTCTAAAGTCACTTGCAAATCTTGTCAGTCGGGGGTTGCAGGTTTTTGGGCTTGTTTTTTCACGTGTAGTTTCTTATTTGGGCTTGCTTTACTGTCTGTGTGATACCTCTCCCAGCTCGGTTACGCAAGATTATAAGCTGTGTCTCCATACCATGAAGTTCAAAATTTGTTAATTTTTGGGGAAGTTATTGAGGTAAAAGTGGCTGGCCAGAGGCTTCACTTCTGGTGGCCAATGATCCATACAATTTTTCTATAGAGATCAGTGCCCTGCCCAACTCCATTCGGCTCTGTACTTGTTAATGGGGCGTGAGATATCCAGGTTTTTTTATACAGATCAGTGTATATAGGACCTTAAATTGAAAAAAAATTATCAATTGAAATGAATTGTAGGAGCAAAATTATCTTTTGACCCCAATCAAATTTTGCCATGAGTTGCACATATGATGCTTACCAATTTAACAGATAATTTTCCATGTAATTAAAGTTGTCAGCTGTCGTGTAATATTTGTGACCCGTGCTGGTAAAATGAGTCACTCTGAGGAAATTATCAAAACTGAGGTAACGTTTTTTTCCATATTCTGTATTGAAAGACCTTCAAAATGATATTTAATTTGTAGGAAGTGTGCAAAAAGGAACCCGGAAAAAGACGATTTGTTCATATTTTGGCTAGGTTTAGGCTAGGTTTGCGGAAGATATAACTCCTGACCGATTGAACGTGAGTTATGTCTTCTGCAAAAACATATGTATTTTTAGAAAGTATGATTTCCAAGCTTTCCAGTGATACTAGGCACACATGTTTTGTTTTGTTTTTTTCCCCAGGACTTGCCGCTAGCAAACAAAGAAAGAGTCATGATTTATGACTTCTGCCTGCAGCTTGTAATGAGGTGGTGCGCATTCCAACTCACTTTGCCAGCACGGGTCACATTTAGTTTTTGTTTAAAGGACTAGCAGACAATAACTCCCACCATCCCACATCACTAAACTGTAATCGTGTTTGGTGCTGTTACTTATGCAGAATATACATGTCTTTTCTTCTGATCAGAGTTTAAAATTTTAATTTATTCAAAGTTTTTATGTTGACTGTGTTTACTATAAATTTGCTGTTGCTTATGCAGAATGCATATGTATTTTCCTTTAATTAGAGTTTATAAAGCTCTGGTATTCAATGCTGATTGTGCAAACAAAAACAAATCTATATATCGATATACTGTATGTTATCAAGCAGCCTCTCTTTTACAATGTGGTAGGTTGCCTGTTGGGCTTTTTTGGGGCTTGTTTCCATAGAGCTGGTTGCTTGTTTCTCTAGTGAAACCTGGTAACACTGATCCGAGTGTTATGTCCATAACCTGTACTTCAATAACGAGGCCAGAAGTGCAGTAGAACGTAGGTTTATTGATGAACACACAGTGTGATACAGGCGCTCTTGTATAGGCAGAGGTCTGGTCATAAAGAGACCGTGCCTCTTCCGCATCCACCTTTTATACCCAGGGTGGCGGCAGAACCGGAAAGGTCGAGCTGCCACCCATAGTACACACACAATATGAAATGTATCATATTTGATACATCACATCCCCCCTCCCCCGTAGAAAAGTCCAAAACACACCAGTTAGGCCCTCCCAAATTTGTAACCCGAATCACGCACTAACAATGAACAGAAGATATATATAGGCCAATCTATGCACACAAAACAACTACAACTAGAGGGGGCCAGGTGGACTACCGTCCCACCACCACACGGCTAGACGGATTATTCTGCCCTCTTTATCGATATGTATATAGTCCATGAAAAAAATATAAAAACTGCCGTGTTCCTAATATAACTAGAAAATAACCCCATGAACTTTTATACAAACAGGCAAAGTCCCATTCAACAAACAACCAGTCAATATTTACGTCCGCACAGTGCAATTGGCACACCCAACAAAACCACCCTCATAACCCAGGCAAACCACACAGTAATACATACACTTTAAACGTCACTTGGTTTTTTTTCTTTTTTTTTGTACATGGGCAACTCACATAGCACTCAATATAAGGAACATATACTGACTACGTAGCTTAGGCAATTCACAACACAACATGCAGTTTAACACATCGTCTCCCTTGCTACCATACAGTCCCAATGGAGAAGCCACACCCTGGAGACCCATCTGGTGGATCCCGCCCAGAGCACCTTCATCTCTTCGCCTCTGGAGATGAGCCATGTCGGAGTCTCGACATCTCCTTCTCATCGCTTATGCGCCGCAGCTCGTTGGGTTGTCTCCATGAGTCATCGGACAGCTGGATATAACCATCCTCCCAAACAGCCGCCACCCGCAGCCGCCCCTGGTCATCGTGTCTTTTCCTCTTGTCATGGGCCCCCCTTTAGCTGAGCCTCCTCCCTGGGCCGAACCACATTAGCGACCCGCAGGAAAGCTTGTCTCGGCTTCAAATGTCCATGACATTTAAACCAGGCTTCCTCTCTGGGTCAAACCACTCTACTAACCCCATACAAATCCCGACTCAGCCTCCAGTGTTGCTGTGTGGCACGTCTGTCCACCGTGCCAGCCGGTCCTGTCCCACTCTTTCATTTTGAATGCCAGCGAAGCCATTGTACCCCCTTGCTTCTCCAGGGCAAACTCCAGAAGTAGAGGGAGCTATCCTTTCGGCTCCATCCGCCGACATCAGCATTCCACTGTGCCACCCAGTTCCCACATCCAGGGCAACTTGGACTCTGGCACCGGAACCCTCCCGCGATGGCCCTGGATGGCATTGGTCCTGGCATTGGCCAGTCTTTGTCCCATACTGCATCGTCCACCACGCACAGAACCGGTCGGTCCCACAAACCACAGCCTGACTACTCCTCTTCAACGCCACTTGTGTTCATGAAGCCCAGGTCGAAGAACATGTCGCAGCCCATCACATTCAACCCGCTGACGGTCACCACAAATTGGACATTGGACATCACTGCCAACTTGTATCTCACGACCAACTCCAGCAAACCCGCGATGGCCAACTTATTACCTCCGTAGCCCAAATATGACATCGACAGTCCTCTTACTCGGTAATACGGGAACAAACTCTTCACAGTAAGCTGTCATAACCCGAGTGTCGGTTCTGTCCACACTCGGGTCTCATATCATATTTCCCTGGCTTTGGCAGCAGAGGATTCCTTCTTGCTCCTCGGGCTCTTATTGTGAAGGCGCCCGGGGGAGCTCCCTGCTGTCAAAGTCAGCTGCTGCGCTGCTGTCATTGGGAAGCAGCTGCGCCGCATTGGGGTCATTAGCCGCCAGAGATAAAAGCGGGTGCTGAATGTCCTCCAATGCGGCAGTCTCTGTTGTGTTCCTGTTATGCTCTGTTATGTTCCTGTTATGCTCTGTCATGTTCCTGTTGACTCCTGTTAACGGTCCTGTTTGTAAGGAACGTTCAGTGTGACTAACCTTCATTGTTATTCGTCTGGCGCATCGGGCGCTCCCCGGCTCAGACGTGCTCATTTCTTGTGTGTATTCCTATGCCTGTCTAAACCTGCACTGTAAATAAACATCACTGCAAACTCACTGGTGACTGAGGCGTCTTGTGATGGTCCGTGAGGGCCATCGTGACATAAGCCAGTTCAACACAGAAGCCACCGCTCCCATGTCCACCAACAACGGCACTTCCACGCCGTCCAGCATCACATTTCAGTAAAACCGCCCATCTGTGCTCGGAGAGGCGGTGTGAACAACCGTAGGAGTCATGGTGAGGGGACCCACTTCACATCGTCGTTCCCCTCGCTCAAAGTTTTTCCAGGCACTGGCAAAATGGTGTAGGAGTCCATACTTGCCACAGCGTTTGCCCCTCGCCGGACACTCTCTTGCCTTATATCGGTGCTTGGGGGACCCACAGCCAAAACACTTTGGCGATCCCGGAGCGGACCTAATTTTTATAGCGGTAGCGTATTCTTCTCCGTCATTCCCCCATCGTCACTATCCGGGTCCACAGCCTGCGCTGCTGATTGTGGTTCAGTATGCCTCAATGTAGTTCTCTTACTGAGGTCCTTGGACAGTTTTACCACTGCTTCAAACTGTTGAGCTATCTCGACTGCCGTGGATAACGTCAGTTCACCGGAGTGCATGAGGAGACTTGACCATGCCGCAGAACATAGCGTGTGCTCTGCACCTGATCGTGGACCATTTCTTCCTCCAAAGCTCTGAACTGGCATTCTCCAGCCAGCTGACGCAGGTCTGTGACATATCGCTGCACCCGACTCTCCAGTCCACTGGCGGCGCTGCCGGAACTGAATCCTCCAGACTAAAACGTTTTCCGGAGCGCGAAAGTAGCGCGCCATTAGCCCGACCACATCGTCAAAACTATCACTCTCACCCAGTGTGTTGCGAATTCGTTGTCCCTCCATGCAGAGATTATGGACCAAAGTCGCTTATGCACGCAGTTTCTCCAATTCACCGAGGTTCAAGGCCACTAAATAGTTCTGGAATGCCGCATACCACCTCGCTGAGGGAACTGGCGGTTCACCCGGGAACTCCAAAAATGGCCGAATACTGGAAACACCCTTATCCATAACTTTATCCTCGTTGCCAAATGTTATGTCCATAACCCGTACAATAACGAGGCCGGAGGTGCAGTAGAACGTAGGATTATTGATGAACACACAGTGTGATACAGGCACTCTCATATAGGTAGAGGTCTGGTCATAAAGAGACCATGCCTCTTCTGCATCTGCCTTTTATTTTTATACCCAGGGTGGCAGCAGAACTGGAAAGGTGAAGCCGCCACCCATAGTACACACTGTTGCGTCTCTATTAAGGAGTCGAGGTGACGTTTTACAGTTTTATTAAGAACATGAACACAGGAACACAGGAGACTCTAGCGAGAGCAGAGGAGCCACAGCAAAGAGACAAGATGTCTCCTACAGCTGGCTTATATACCCCAGGTGATGCCACTTCCCAGAGGCAGGGCACCACCCCTCTCTAGCCCAGGTCACCGCCATAATAACATACATACAGTGGGGCAAAAAAGTATTTAGTCAGCCACCAATTGTGCAAGTTCTCCCACTTAAAAGATGAGAGAGGTCTTCAATTTTCATCATAGGTATACCTCAACTATGAGAGACAAAATGAGAAAAAAAAAATCCAGAAAATCACATTGAAGGATTTTTAATGAATTAATTGGTAAATTCCATGGTAAAATAAGTATTTGGTCACCTACAAACAAGCAAGATTTCTGGCTCTCACAGACCTGTAACTTCTTCTTTAAGAGGCTCCTCTGTCCTCCACTCATTACCTGTATTAATGGCACCTAGTTGAACCCGTTATCAGTATAAAAGACACCTGTCCACAACCTCAAACAGTCAGACTCCAAACTCCACTATGGCCAAGACCAAAGAGCTGTCAAAGGACACCAGAAACAAAATTGTAGACCTGCACCAGGCTGGGAAGACTGGATCTGCAATAGGTAAGCAGCTTGGTGTGAAGAAATCAACTGTGGGAGCAATTATTAGAAAATGGAAGACATACAAGACCACTGATAATCTCCCTCGATCTGGGGCTCCACGCAAGATCTCACCCCGTGGGGTCAAAATGATCACGAGAACGGTGAGCAAAAATCCCAGAACCACATGGGGGGACCTAGTGAATGACCTGCAGAGAGCTGGGACCAAAGTAACAAAGGCTACATCAGAAACACACTACGCCGCCAGGGACTCAAATCCTGCAGTGCCAGACGTGTCCCCCTGCTTAAGCCAGTACATGTCCAGGCCCATCTGAAGTTTGCTAGAGAACATTTGGATGATCCAGAAGAGGATTGGGAGAATATCATATGGTCAGATGAAACCAAAATAGAACTTTTTGGTAAAAACTCAACTTGTCGTGTTTGGAGGAGAAAGAACACCATACCTACTGTGAAGGATGGGGATGGAAACATCATACTTTGGGGCTGTTTTTCTGCAAAGGGACCAGGACGACTGATCCATGTAAAGCAAAGAATGAATGGGGCCATGTATCGTGAGATTTTGAGTGAAAACCTCCTTCCACCAGCAAGGGCATTGAAGATGAAACGTGGCTGGGTCTTTCAGCATGACAATGATCCCAAACACACTGCCCGGGCAACGAAGGAGTGGCTTCGTAAGAAGCATTTCAAGGTCCTGGAGTGGCCTAGCCAGTCTCCAGATCTCAACGCCATAGAAAATCTTTGGAGGGAATTGAAAGTCCGTGTTGCCCAGCGACAGCCCCAAAACATCACTGCTCTAGAGGAGATCTGCATGGAGGAATGGGCCAAAATACCAGCAACAGTGTGTGAAAACCTTGTGAAAACTTACAGAAAACGTTTGACCTCTGTCACTGCCAACAAAGGGTATATAACAAAGTACTGAGATGAACTTTTGTTATTGACCAAATACTTATTTTACTGAGGAATTTACCAATTAATTCATTAAAAATCCTTCAATGTGATTTTCTGGATGTTTTTTTTCTCATTTTGTCTCTCATAGTTAAGGTATACCTATGATGAAAATTGGAGACCTCTCTCATCTTTTAAGTGGGAGAACTTGCACAATTGGTGGCTGACTAAATACTTTTTTACCCCACCGTATAATAAACCATCTAACACCCCCCCCCTTTGAAAAATCACAAGCACACTAATTCGCCTCCACGGGGGCTAAACCATGCAATTCGGGTCCCGCATCCACAGGACCGCAAACACTGGCACGGAGCTCCCATCATGTCGGCATACTCTGGTGCTGGCGGTGTCCCTCTTCACATGGAATGGGCCACCCTAAGTCCCACGCTTCTTTACCACTTCCCGAATAAAATGGCCGGTCCCACAGTCCACCACCTGACCACTCCTCCACTTCTCTGCAGGTGATGGAGAACCCAAGCCCATAAACCAAATCACAGCCCATTAAACTGTTACCACTATGGGCCACCATGAACTCAGCTGCATACACAGAGGCTTTCTTGTACCTCACTGACAGCCACACTAAGCCCACAATGTCCAGGGGGTTGTCACCATACCCGTAACAGGCTATGTTTGTTTTACTCACGGTGTAATGGGGGAAGAACTTCTTTACCGGTGCCAGATTCAAGATAGAGGCCGCCTACCCCGTGTCCCCCATCATTGGTATTGGCGTCCCGTCCAACAGTATGTTGCACATAATATGACCATCAGTGTTGGGCGAGACAGTGTGGACCACTGTAGGTGTCTTCCTTGTGGAAGTCCACTTTCCCGGTCTCCGTTCCTCCTTCTCGGAATTTTGTCAAACTGTGGCAAAATGGTGGAACAAACCACACCATCCACAACGCTTGCCCCTTGCTGCGCACTCCCTCGCGCTGTAGCGGTGCTTGCTGGATCCGCAGCCGTAGCATCTCGCCGTCTACGGGGTGGACCTAATCTTCACAATGGCCGCGTACTCATCTTTGCTGCTATCGTCCGAATCCAAGGCCAGTGCCTTCCACTGTTTATCGTTCCTGGGCAGGGCCTCTGCATCACCGAGATTCTTTGTTAGCCTTTCTGCTGCTTCGTGTTGTTGCGCTAGCTCCATGGCTGCTACCAGTGTTAGCTCACCAGCGTGGGTTAGCAGGCAGACCCTCGCAGAGGAAGAGGCCACATGTTCTGCCAGCTGGTTGCGGACCATCTCCTCCTCCAAAGCCCCAAACCTGCACTCATCCGCCAGCTGCCGAAGGTCCGCCGCAAACTGTTGAAGTGACTCTCCAGGCCGCTGGCACCACTGTCTGAACTGTATGCGCCGCATTATGGTGTTCTTAGGGGTGCAAAAGTAGCCCGCCATGAGCCTCATGACATCGCCAAATGAGTCACCTCCTCCTAGCGTACTCAGGATCCTCTGGCCTTCCATACCGAGGTTGTGGACCAGAATAGTCCCTGCACGTAGTTTGTCTAGGTCGCCGAGGTCCAACGCCATAAGATAATTTTCGAAGGCCACATACCATCTGGCCCAAGGGATCAACGGCTCACCCAAAGCCTCCAAAAATGGACGAAATGCGGTAGCAGCCCTCTCCATCTCCGTATATCCTCATCGCCAAATGTGTCTCAATTAAGAAGGAGTCGAGGTGATGTTTTATAGTTTTATTAAGAACATCAACACAGGAGACTCTAGTGCGAGCACAGGAGCCACAGTGAAGAGACAAGATGTCTTCCGCAGCTGGCGTATACAGTGGGGCAAAAAAGTATTTAGTCAGCCACCAATTGTGCAAGTTCTCCCACTTAAAAGATGAGAGGTCTCCAATTTTCATCATAGGTATACCTCAACTATGAGAGATAAAATGAGAAAAAAAAAAAAATCGAGAAAATCACATTGAAGGATTTTTAATGAATTAATTAGTAAATTCCTCAGTAAAATAAGTATTTGGTCACCTACAAACAAGCAAGATTTCTGGCTCTCACAGACCTGTAACTTCTTCTTTAAGAGGCTCCTTTGTCCTTCACTCGTTACCTGTATTAATGGCACCTGTTTGAACTCGTTATCAGTATAAAAGACACCTGTCCACAACCCCAAACAGTCAGACTCCAAACTCCACTATGGCCAAGACCAAAGAGCTGTCAAAGGACACCAGAAACAAAATTGTAGACCTGCACCGGGCTGGGAAGACTGAATCTGCAATAGGTAAGCAGCTTGGTGTGAAGAAATCAACTGTGGGAGCAATTATTAGAAAATGGAAGACATACAAGACCACTGATAATCTCCCTCGATCTGGGGCTCCACGCAAGATCTCACCCCGTGGGGTCAAAATGATCACGAGAGCGGTGAGCAAAAATCCCAGAACCACATGGGGGGACCTAGTGAATGACCTGCAGAGAGCTGGAACCAAAGTAACAAAGGCTACATCAGAAACACACTACGCCGCCAGGGACTCAACTCCTGCAGTGCCAGACGTGTCCCCCTGCTTAAGCCAGTACATGTCCAGGCCTGTCTGAAGTTTGCTAGAGAGCATTTGGATGATCCAGAAGAGGATTGGGAGAATGTCATATGGTCAGATGAAACCAAAATAGAACTTTTTAGTAAAAACTCAACTTGTCGTGTTTGGAGGAGAAAGAACACCATACCTACTGTGAAGCATGGGAGTGGAAACATCATACTTTGGGGCTGTTTTTCTGCAAAGGGACCATGACGACTGATCCATGTAAAGGAAAGAATGAATGGGGCCATGTATCGTGAGATTTTGAGTAAAAACCTCCTTCCACCAGCAAGGGCATTGAAGACGAAACGTGGCTGGGTCTTTCAGCATGACAATGGTCCCAAACACACCGCCCGGGCAACGAAGGAGTGGCTTCGTAAGAACCATTTCAAGGTCCTGGAGTGGCCTAGCCAGTCTCCAGATCTCAACGCCATAGAAAATCTTTGGAGGGAGTTGAAAGTCCGTGTTGCCCAGCGACAGCCCCAAAACATCACTGCTCCAGAGGAGATCTGAATGGAGGAATGGGCCAAAATACCAGCAACAGTGTGTGAAAACCTTGTGAAAACTTACAGAAAACGTTTGACCTCTGTCACTGCCAACAAAGGGTATATAACAAAGTACTGAGATGAACTTTTGTTATTGACCAAATACTTATTTTACTGAAGAATTTACCAATTAATTCATTAAAAATCCTTCAATGTGATTTTCTGGATTTTTTTTTCTTATTTTGTCTCTCATAGTTGAGGTATACCTGTGATGAAAATTGGAGACCTCTCTCATCTTTTAAGTGGGAGAACTTGCACGATTGGTGGCTGACTAAATACTTTTTTACCCCACTGTATATCCCAGGTGACACCACCTCCCAGAGGTGGGGCGTCACCCTTCTCTAGCCCAGGGCACCGCCATAATAATATACATATAATATACAATCTAACACACGAACAATATGAAATGTATCATATTTGATACATCACACCGAGGCCACCTCTCTGCTACTGCCATCGATTCTTCTGTCTCCTTCCATGCAGCCCACGCACGTGAGACAATGCGTAAAAATAAGCGTAGTATGTATGCGCACTTTGTGCAGGATCTGTATCCTGGCTGTGTTTGCTAATATATCAATGTAGCCACAATGAAGGAGTCAAATTAACGTACATTATTGGATTTTTTTAAATTATTGATCGTACATCGTACAGAGGGCAAAATTATCGTACAAATACAATAATTATCATACGGCTGGCAACACTGGCACCAGGTATGTTTTCATTTGCATGAATGCCACAGATCTGATGTTTGTGTATCCTGGGCTGTAATAGACCTGTGAAACTCACTGAAACATATGGCTGACTCCCACTTGCTACCTGACTTCTTTTAATATTACTTTGTGTATGCAGAATCCCTTGGTTATTGATGTTACCATTACGTTTGTTGATATTAGCTTAGTTAGCTTCCAGTTGCTAGTGTGTTGTTTATTCTCGTAATAAACTTTGACTCACTCCTAATAACACTGCATGGACTCAAATGAATGTGAATGAGCTCATGTAAAAACTTTGCACAATACATGTCCATTACACAGGTCTATTACAGCACATTCAGTGGTATTTGGAATGACACAGACATAAACAAACATGATAGCTGCTAATCTAACTGGGGAACTATTAAACGGCTCAGTATGGTTACAAAAACGATGAAAATGTGAAACATGACTTTTATAAAGAAAAACGATCTGCCAGCACACTATTTCCAGTATGTACGGGGGGACTGAAAAGTTCATAGTGGTCAAATTTGACCAAATGTGGTTTATTTTTCAACTGCAGGGATCCAAGTGCTGCAACACCGATGGAAGAAGTGTGTGGACTGAAGGGGAGACAACATTGAAAAATAAAACATATTTGGTCAAATTTGACCACTATGAACTTTTCAGCCTATGAACTTTACAGCCCCCCCCCCCATTTCCCCGTACAGTGATAAGTGATTTGATTTATTGATGAGAAAGCACCAGGGAATGGGAAAATATAATGGAAGCAGAACTGGAAATGTGGTTGGACTGGAATGCAGAAGTACATTACTCTACATTGTGCAAGAGGTCCATCAGGTGGATAAGTAACAAAAGTAATAAATTTGCCAGGAAAAAGTTGCAAGAAAAGCCTCACTAATTTGGTGAGAAATTGGAGATTTATGAGAGAAATAAGAAGTCATAAAACATTTAAAAAATGTGTGTGTGTGTGTGGGAGGGGGGTGTATGGGGGGTGGTCCACAGCGCTAAGGCATCATACAAGCCACCACCACTGACTACACCACCACTTTACACCCAGATTTAACACCTTTGTTCAAGTGAACCTTTCAGTGTCTTGTTTTTTGTAAAAATTATTTTCAGCCTCAGCTCACCTCACCCTCCATCTTCTATCACTTATGAGATCCGTGGTTGAGGCTATCATTAGCTGGCCAGCTTGGGCTGTTGGATATACCCTGAGCATGGAAAACTGGAGTATGAGCACAAAAACCAAACCTGAAAGAGTGAATGCCTGGTTCTGTTAGCTGCGACTATCCACCACTGGTGAAGGAGTTGTCCTTGCCAGAATATAGAGTAAAATAAGCTAAAAAAGAAAGTCCAACAATAGAAAAGTGTTGGTAGATATTTCAGATGGGATCATGGCTGTTGGATGAGATGGGTGAGTTAGGCCATGGGGGGCCACAAACATTAGCTAAACCAAGCTAACTCTGCAAGAATGTCAGGGCAATTACAATGGAAAAAAAAAAGAATAATGTATTTATTATGTTAGACATATGATCGCATTTGGATTATGAACCAGCATGGAACATAAATGTCTAGTGGTGTCCATAAAAACTATGGTCACTCTGCTAAGGTAACTAGGCTAGCTGTGCTGTTAGTCTTGGGTTTTGGAAGCTCTTGGGGACATGTTCACGCCCACTAACATTAAAATGGCTGGAGATAAAGATGGGAGGGGGGGTTGGGATTAGTCCACTGAGCTCCAGGTGTTATGTCACAGCTGGTGGCAGATATGAACAGCTCACTGAATGAGACCTACTGAGAGCAAGGTGGACCCTACCAAAGCAGTTTGTTTTTATTTTTTTAGCTTCTCTGGACACCGAAATTCATGCACAAAAGCAATGAAAAAGTTAACATTTCATAACATCCCCTTTAGGGTGCCTTCATCTGTCTGTCTGCTGTCTAACTTGAGAACCGATGAAACAAGAGTCACCAAACTTTGTACACAGATTGGCCTAGTAGCTGTGGCTACGTTTTTGTTGTCAAAAGATCAAATATCAAGGTCACAACAGCATACTAGATCAAAATAAGTTTTACTTTCCAGTCACTATTGTAAAAGCTATTGTCACCAAATGTGGTATATTGGTTGACCTTGGAAGCTTCACTTGTGGCTATGGTTTTATTCAAAAAGTTCAAAGGTCAAGATCACAAAGTCATAAGCCAGGAGAGTGAAGGGGAAATTTTTAATATTGTTTAATTTTCTTGACTACTGTATTAACCAACACCCTGTTCCTCATTCCACTGGTTTGGTGGCTTCCTGCCAATCTTCTGATAATGTGATAATGTAAATTACTTCCACACCCCATTTTCTTCATTGTCTCAAGTTCTGACCCTCTGTAGTTACTAAACAAGATGCCTAATGTATTTGTCACATGTGCATGTTGTTATGTTCCCCCTTTGTGTCTTCCATATGTAAAGTTCTCCTCCCTGTTCCTACTGTTATTCCTCTAGATACCAAAGGAGATGTTGCAAGTTTATGACTCTTTTATGTTCTGCCTTTGTTGTTCACGGGAACCCTGACACACCTCATGTTTTTGCTGTTTAGGTTGTTCATAATATGTTTTGTAAACAAATGGTTCATTAAATGTAAATATTTCATAATGTATTTCTCTGCATTAAAACAAAAACAAATTTGGAGTTGTCATTACTCATAGGTTATTATGCTATTATTATACTGGTCCAGCCCACGTGGGATTAAATCGGGCTGTATATGTTCCCTGAACTAAAATGACTTTGGCAACCCTCGTTGGCATGTTTCATTAGTGGCTTTTACCAATAAGAATCCTCAAAAAAATAGGGACATGATTCAGTATTCAAAAAGTAATAACAGAATAGATATAAACACCAGAAGATGGCATCTTTCTTATCTGTTTACTTCTTGCATGAAAAAAGGTGTTTGAAAGAGCCAAGTACCTGACTAAAGTTTGCTCAACCACTGCTTTTTAAAACATACAAACAAATAAAACATTTTTATATATTGCCAAAAAAAGAAAACAAAAAATCTGAAAAAATAAAAACAGTGCTTTATTTGTACTGATTTGTACCATTAAAATAAGCATGTAGATGCATTTAAGGTGTATCTCTTGCCATTAGAAAATTGATTGTGGTTGAAAATACGATTTTGTTTGAATCAAAGGCTGAGGTGCATGTCAGATGACTTTTATTATGATTGTTAATACGACAGAAACAAGGATAGCGGGAATGATGCTTTCATGGCACAAATCAGCGCTAAACATTAGCACTGTTTTCTTTAAAACAGACAAGATGGCAGAGCTGTTAAAACATGAAAAAAAGATTTCTGTAGATAGAAAGATTGATCGATTGCACTATTTCATTACACAAGCAAAGAGCTGAGCTGAGCCAACTTCATTCACACACCTTTGTCTGATATGTGTTTCTTACCTAAAAATATAGTCGTGAGCATTGATCTCTGCCCCCATTTTGGATCCATTGAGGATTCCTGAAGTACCCACCACAGCACAGTGCACACAGCCATCACCTTTCGGAAGGAGCAGTGGCTCCTTTGGTTTTGGAATCAGCTTCAGTGAAGGCATCACATCTGCATATCAACATATCCAATCATTATACATCCTCTGGTCTTAGTGGCTTGCAGTTGACTGACACAAGTGTAACAGCAAGGTTTTTTTCTCCATTACATAAAGGTCTTATAAGAGCAGACCTTTACACCAGGCACAGATTGTGAAATGTCGGGTCATCAACCGGCAGAATAAAAATTAAAGATAACACAAAGTAACACGATAGTTTTGAAGAAAACAATTTTTGTTTCTGAGCACTTTCCTAACAATGGCACAAGGTTAGTGTGTTTTCATTTCATGTTTTATAATTTTAATACACCTCTGGTACACCAATTGATGTTATTATTTACATGACCACTAGAAGTTGTTTAATGTGTCAGCACAGTCAGAAGGTCACGGGATCGATTCCACCCCTGACCATCAGTGACCCTTCTGTGTGGAATTTGCATGTTCTCACCGTGTCTGCGTGGGTTTACCCCGGGTACTCCGGTATCCTCCCACAGGCCAAAAACATGCAAGTTAGGTTAATTGGAGACTCTAAAGTGGCCCTAGGTGTGAATGTGTGTGTGAATGGCGAAGGGATGGTGCCGTACCGTGGCTGCTTTATCCATCTAGGTAGATGCCCTGAATTTCCCCTCTGGGGATCAATACAGTACACAAAATTTAAAAAAAAAAAAAAAGCAGACTTCTCGTGGAGCGCTTCAGAAAGACCTGGAGTTCGCAGGCACTGCTGCTTCACAGAAAACAATAAACAATCCAATCAACCGACATGGGCTCTATGCCCACCTCACAAGACTCCATTGCTGAAGAAAAAACATGTTGAAGCTTGTGTAAAGTTTGCTGCACAACATTTGGGCAAGCCAGTAAAATACTGGGAGAATATAGTCTGGTCAGATGAGACCAAAATGAACTTTTTGGATGCCACAACATACAGCATGTTTGGAGGAGAAATGGCACTGCACATCAGACCAAAATCACCATACCAACAGTAAAGTTTGAAGCATCATGGTGTTGGGGTGTTTTTCAGTACATGGTACAGGCAGACTTCATATCATTGAAGGAAAGATGAATGGACAAATGTAGAGACATCCTTCAAAAGAACCTGTTGCCATCTGCCAAGATGCTAAAAATGAAACGAAGGTTTTCATTTAGGATGTTTCTGTACATTGCTGCATTCCTCTTTCCCTCTATCCTGACTAGTCTCCTAGTTCCTGCCACTGAAAAACATCCCCACAGCATGATGCTGCCACCACCATGCTTCACTGTAGGGATGGTATTGGCCTGGTGATGAGCAGTGCCTGATTTCCTCCAAACATGATGCTGCTTGGCATTCACGCCAAACAGTTCAATCTTTGTCTCATCAGACCAGAGCATTTTGTTTCTTATGATCTGAAAGCCCTTCAGGTACCTTTTGGAAAACTCCAGGTGGGCTGCTATGTGCCTTTTACTAAGGAGTGGCTTCCGTCTGGCCACTCTTCCATATAGGCCTGATTGGTGGATTGCTGCAGAGAGGGCTGTCCTTCTGGAAGGTTCTCCTCTCTCCACAGAGGAATGCTGGAGCTCTGACAGAGTGACCATCGGGTTCTTGGTCACCTCCCTGACTAAGGCCCTTCTTCCCTGATTGCTCAGTTTAGATGACCGGCCAACTCTAGGAAAAGTCCTGGTGGTTCTGAACTTCTTCCATTTATGGATGATGGAGGCCACTGTGCTCATTAGGACCTTCAAAGCAGCAGAAATTTTTTTTGTACCCTTCCCCAGCTTTGTGCCCCGAGACAATCCTGTCTTGGAGGTCTACAGAAAATTCCTTTGACTTCATGCTTGGTCTGTGCTCAGACATGCACTGTCAACTGTGGGACCTTAAATACTAGACAGGTGTGTGCCTTTCCAAATCATGTCCAATCAAGTGAATTTACCACAGATGGACTCCTATTAAGCTGTAAAAACATCTCAAGGATGATCAGTGGAAACAGGATGCACCTGAGCTCAATTTTGAGCATCATGGCAAAGGCTGCAAATACACACGTGGACAAAATTGTTGGTACCCCTCTGTTAATGAAAGAAAAACCCACAATGGCCACAGAATTAACTTGAATCTGACAAAAGTGGTAATAAATAAAAAGTCTATGAAAATTAACCAATGAAAATCAGACAATGCTTTTGAATTGGATCAATAGAATTATTTTAAAAAACAAACTCATTAAACAGGCCTGGACAAAAATGATGGTACCCTTAACTTAATATTTTGTTGCACAACCTTTTGAGGCAATCACTGCAATAAAACGATTTCTGTAACTGTCAATGAAATTTCTGCACCTCTCAGCAGGTATTTTGGCCCACTCCTCATGAGCAAACTGCTCCAGTTGTCTCAGGTTTGAAGGGTGCCTTCTCCAGATGGCATGTTTCAGCTCCTTCCACAGATGTTCAATAGGATTTAGATCAGGGCTCATAGAAGGCCACTTTAGAATAGTCCAATGTTTCACTCTTAGCCATTCTTGGGTGTTTTTAGCTGTGTGTTTTGGGTCATTATCCTGTTGCAAGACCCATGACCTGCGACTGAGACCAAGCTGTCTGACACTGGGCAGCACATTTCTCTCTAGAATACCTTGATAGTTTTGAGATTTCATTGTACCCTGCACACATTCAAGACACCCTGTGCCAGATGCAGCAAAGCAGCCCCAGAACATAACAGAACCTCCTCCATGTTTCACAGTAGGGACAGTGTTCTTTCCGTGGTTTGCTTCATTTTTGCGTCTGTGAACATAGAGCTGATGTGCCTTGCCAAAAAGTTCCAGTTTTGTCTCGTCTGTCCATAGGACTGTCATGGCGCCCGCAGGGCCATCATCAATCTCAGCTGCACGCACACCTGCTGCCAATCATCAGCGGGCGTTAAAAGTCGGACCTGCCTGTGACTCAGCACGGAGCCGTCTGTCAAACTCCCGAGGACACGTCTCTTGTCTACAGCCACATCCTGGCTTTTCATCTACCCAAGAGCAATGCGTTGCCGCACGTAAGCTTAATATCAACATACCTTGTCAAGTTCATGTTCCCTGTGCACAGGTGGATCTCCCTGGTGGCGGATTCTCTCTCCCTGGTGGCGGTTCAACTCCACTCCTGCATCAGGGTAACTCACACTCCTCCCTGCATAAAGCCAGACGCTGTCTTCCTGGCAGTCGCCCTCAAAGCAAACCTGAGCTCTACACCACAACCTGCAAAAGTAAGCGGTTGTCATTATTACGCCCTTAGCGCTGTTGCTGAGTTAATACCTCTGTTTTGTCTCCATAGGGTTGCCAGGCCGAACGGCGTCCAGCTCTCCCCCAGCACGAGTCCAGCACTGCACACACCACACTGTAAATACGCGCATGCATCCACACGACACGGGTTGCTAATAAAAGGATAACTGTATTTCCCTCGAGTCTGTCTTTTGTCCCCTGAGTCCAGAATTATGTCAGTACAGCTCCGTCAGAGCAACCCAGTGGACAGCGTGCTAGCACGCCGCTTAAACACGTTAGAAGCTCAAGTGAAACAGCTAACATACCAACAAAACGTTATCCTTAGTCAGCTAACCCTAATTAACAGCTGGTTGGATCGTCTGGACAGACAATGGACGTTCCCGCTGGCTTCCGGGGTCCCGTCAGGCTCCGCTAGCCCCACTCCTAGCCAGACTAGTCAGACTCCATCGGCCCGCCTCACACCGGTGCCCACTCCTGCACGCTTCGGCGGTAAGCTCGGGGAGGCCCACGGGTTTATTCTTCAATGTGAGACGGTTTTCCAGCTGATGCCAGGGGATTTTCCCACTCACCACAGCAGGATAGGCTACATCGCTAACTTGCTAGAGGGTAGAGCGCTAGCTTGGGCCTACGCCATTATGGCCAAGCCCAGTTATGCTAACCTTACATATCAATGGTTTCTTGCCGATTTTCACGAGGTGTTTGATCATTCCGACCAGGATAGCGTGCTTACCACCCGGTTGTTAAATCTCCGACAGGGCGGTAGGTCCGTGGTGGACTACGCTGTCAATTTCTGGGTGGTGGCCGCTGAGGTCGGGTGGGAGGACGCCTCGTTGTGCAGCATTTTTTCCGTAGCCTAAGCCCTAGCCTCAGGAACGAGCTAGCTAGGTTGGATAAACCAGAGAAACTCACTGAGCTGATTTCTCTTACCATAAGTTTGGACAACAGGCTGAGGGAACGAGCAGCCGAGCAAAGAGCTTCTAGCC
The DNA here is from genome assembly GCA_020510985.1 of Pholidichthys leucotaenia. Lineage (NCBI taxonomy): Eukaryota > Metazoa > Chordata > Actinopteri > Cichliformes > Pholidichthyidae > Pholidichthys > Pholidichthys leucotaenia. Next base: position 368,286,651 of record CM035836.1, on the reverse strand, counting down.
GTTCGGGCGCGCAGTTTTTCCGTTCCTCGCAGTCGTCCCAGCTGGCCCTGCCCTCACCGGAAGCACTACAAGGGCAGGAGGATATGGTAATCAGGAACTCCAAGATTCCGCTAGCAGAGAGACAGCGTCGCAGGGAATTAGGCTGTGTATGTACTGTGGGAGTTGTGAACACGAGGTGGAGAATTGCACCATTCGGCCAAAAGAGGGGGTCCGTGCGTCGTAGTAGGGGGACTCACGGACGTGTCTCAGTCAAAACCCCTCACTAGTTGCATCGTGCCCATCAGATTTATTCACAAACACACAGAATACTCCACTCATGCACTGATTGACTCGGGGGCTGAGCAGAGTTTTATATCAGGAGACTTGGCAACCCGGTTAGGGCTCCCCTGTCATACTCTCCAGCCTCCGCTCAGACTGATAGCCCTATCCAAAGCCCCTTTAATGACTGTCTCTCAGCAGACTGCTCCAGTGTCCGTGATCGTTTCTGGGAACCATCGAGAGGACCTACGCCTACTGGTGCTGCCCTCCTCCATGTCCCCGGTCATCCTGGGCTGCGGCTGCATGATCCATCTTTTGACTGGCAGACAGGAAACATCACATCTTGGAGTTTGTTGTGCCTCAGCGGGTGCCTGCAGTCCGCGGCATGTGCTCCTTCAGTGTCTTTGGCTCCCCACGCCTCCCCCCCTCCAGATCTGTCTAAGGTGCCACCTGAATACCATGATCTGGGGGCGATGTTCAGTAAGTTGCAGGCGCTGTCACTTCCCCCCCATCGCCCCTACAACTGTGCTATTAATCTCCGGGCTGGTGCCCCGCTGCCGTCGAGCCGCCTATACAGTCTGTCTGCTCCGGAGCGGGAGGCGATGGATACATACATTAAGGAGTCGTTCAGCTCGGGCATCATCCACCCGTCCTCCTCGGCGGTGGGGGCAGGATTCTTCTTCGTCGGTGAGAAGGATGGCTCCCTGCGGCCATGTATCGATTTCAGGGGGCTCAACAACATCATGGTGAAGGATAGGTACACCCTGCCCCTCATGGACACGGCTTTCGACTCCCTCCACGGGGCCCCTTGGTTCACCAAGCTTGACCTCTGCAACGCTTACCATCTCGTGCGGATTAAGGAGGGAGATGAGTGGAAGATGGGATTCCGGACCCCAAGCGGCCATTTCGAATATCTGGTGATGCCGTTTGGGTTGACCAACGCGCTGGCCATCTTCCAGTGCCTGATAAATGGCATTCTCCGGGATTTCCTGGGTACCTTTGTCTTCGTCTACCTGGAAGACATTCTCATCTTCTCCCAGTCATTAGAGGAGCACCGGGTGCACGTGAGATGGGTCCTCCAACGACTCCTGGAGAACAAGCTGTTTGTGAAGGCCGAGAAGTGTGAGTTCCATGCTAACAAGACTTCATTTCTCGGCTTTGTGATCTCCCACAACCAGGTTCTCCCCGATCCGGTCAAGGTCAAGGCGGTGGTGGATTGCCCCCCCCCCATCCAGGAAGCAACTCCAGCAGTTCCTAGGGTTTGCCAATTTTTATCGCCGCTTTGTTCCCAGGTACAGCATGGTTGCCTGCCCCCTGACCTGTCTCACGTCCCCAAAGGTTCCCTTCCGCTGGATGAAGGAGGCTGCAGCAGCGTTCGACGCCCTCAAGAGGGAGTTCTCATCATCCCGCGTCCTCACGCAGGTGGATCCGTCTCTCCAGTGCTTGGTCGAGGTGGATGCATCGGACGCCGGGGTGGGGGCAGTGCTCTCCCAGCGCTCTCCAATAGACGGGGTGGTCCGCCCCTGCGCCTTCTTCTCGCACCGCCTGTCTCCAATGGAGAGAAACTACAACATCGGCGACAGGGAGCTCCTGGCAGTGAAGCTCGCGTTGGAGGAGTGGCGCCACTGGTTGGAGGGGGCTGCCCAGCCTTTTGTAGTTTGGACTGACCACAAGAACCTGGATTACCTGAGGACTGCTAAGCGGTTGAATTCCCGACAGGCCCGCTGGTCCCTGTTCTTTGGTCGGTTCAACTTTACGACCACCTACCGGCCCGGGGCCAAGAACACGAAACCGGACGCCCTCTCCAGGCAATTCTCGGCGGAGGTATCAGAGGACCGGGAGCGGACCATTCTTCCTCCATCCTGTGTCATTGGCGCCCTCTCATGGGACATCAGGGAGAAGGTTGTGAAGGCGTTGGAGGCTGAGCCCGATCCTGGAGGTGGTCCCTTGGAGCGGCTGTTCGTCCCCACATCGGTCCGGGATGAAGTGATTCAGTGGGCCCATGCCTCAAAATTTGCATGCCATCCAGGGGTGTCTCACACAATTGAACTCCTCCAGAGGTCGTTCTGGTGGCCGGGGCTGCGAAGGGACGTCACTGCTTACATCCGGGCCTGCGCTCAGTGTGCCACCGGGAAGTTGTCTTCTTCTCCACCGGCCGGGCTCCTTCATCCCCTGCTGGTTCCCAGCCGCCCCTGGTCCCACATCGCCCTGGATTTTGTGACGGGTCTCCCGCCGTCTAACCACTTCACTACAGTCCTTACCATCATCGATCGTTTCTCCAAGGCTGCCCACTTTGTTCCCCTCCGGGAGTTACCGACGGCATGGGGGACAGCGGACCTGTTGGTGCAGCACGTCATACGCCTCCACGGGATCCCCACTGATGTCGTCTCTGATCGTGGGCCTCAATTCATGTCCCAGGTTTGGAGGGCGTTCTGTCACACACTGGGGTCAACGGTAAGCCTGTCGTCTAGATTTCACTCGCAGAGCAATGGGCAGTGCGAACGGGCGTATCAAGAACTGGAGGCCGCCCTACGCTGCGTCATCGCCTCCAGTCCATCTTCTTGGAGCAGCCACCTGCCGTGGATCGAATACGCCCATAACTCTATGGTTTCCTCTGCGATTGGGATGTCCCCTTTCAGGGCCTCCTTAGGGTATGACCCCCCACTGTTTCCTGAGGAGGAGAAGGAAGTGGCGGTGCCTTCTGTCCGCGCTCATGTGAGGCGCTGCCGCCGGCTCTGGACTACCACCCGCAGAGTTCTCCTTCGGACCACCGAACGTAACGTCAGGACGGCTAACCGTCGCAGGAGAGCGGCGCCCGAGTACAAGGTGGGTCAGCAGGTATGGTTGTCAACACGAAATATCAATTTGAAGGCTGAGAGGCAGAAGCTGGCCCAGCGCTTTATCGGGCCCTTCCCCATTGTTCGTGTGGTTAACCCCGTGGCTGTTCGCCTAGCTCTCCCCCTCTCCCTCCGCATCTGTCCTACCTTCCATGTTTCACAGGTGAAACCCGTTTGCTCCAGTCCCCTCTGTCCGCCTCCCAAGGCTAAACCTCCACTAGTGGTGATAGATGGCGATCCGGCGTGGGGAGTCAATGTGATCCTGGATGTCCGCCGCCGGGGTCGCGGCCTGCAATACCTGTGGGCTGGGAGGGGTACGGCCCCGAGTGGAGGTCCTGGGTACGTCCGTCATTCATCCTCGACAAACAACTCATCAGGGAGTTTCACCGGACGCACCCGGATAAGATAGGGCAGGTGCCAGGAGGCACCTCTAGAGGGGGAGTACTGTCATGGCGCCCGCAGGGCCATCATCAATCTCAGCTGCACGCACACCTGCTGCCAATCATCAGCGGGCGTTAAAAGCCGGACCTGCCTGTGACTCAGCACGGAGCCGTCTGTCAAACTCCCGAGGACACATATCTCGTCTACAGCCACGTCCTGGCTCTTCATCTACCCAAGAGCAACGCGTCGCCGCATGTAAGCTTAATATCAACTTACCTTGTCAAGTTCATCTCCCCTGTGCACAGGTGGCCCTCCCTGGCGGCAGATTCTCTCTCCCCGGTGCCGGTTCAGTTCCACTCCTGCATCAGGGTAACTCGCACTCCTCCCTGCATAAAGCCAGATGCTGTCTTCCTGGCAGTCGCCCTCAAGGCAAACCTGAGCTCTCCACCACCACCTGCAAAAGTAAGCGGTCGTCATTATTACGCCCTTAGCACTGGTGCTGAGTTAATACCTGTTTTGTCTCCATTGGGTTGCCAGGCCAAACGGCATCCAGCTCTCCCCCAGCACGAGTCCAGCACTGTACACACCACACTCTACATACACGCACGCATTCACACGACACGGGTTGCTAATAAAAGGATAATTGTATTTCCCTCGAGTCTGTCTTTTGTCCCCTGGGTCCAGAATTATATCAGGACATTCTCCCAGAAGCTTTGTGGCTTGTCAACATGCAGTTTGGCAAATTTCAGTCTGGCTTTTTTATGATTTGTTTTCAACAGTGGTGTCCTCCTTGGTTGTCTCCCATGAAGTCCACTTTGGCTCAAACAACGACGGATGGTGCGATATGACACTGATGTACCTTGACCTTGGAGTTCACCATGAATGTGTTTAGAGGTTGTTCTGGGCTCTTTTGTTACCATTCGTATTATCCGTCTCCTCCTGCAGCCACGTCCAGGGAGGTTGACCACAGTCCCGTGGATCTTAAATTTCTGAATAATATGTGCAACTGTAGTCACAGGAACATCAAGCTGCTTGGAGGTGGTCTTATAGCCTTTACTTTTAACATGCTTGTCTATAATTTTCTTTCTAATCTCCTGAGACAACTCTCTCCTTTGCTTCCTCTGGTCCATGTTTAGCATGGTACACACCATGTCAACAAACAGCACAGTTTGCACTTGTCACCTTTTAAATAGGCCGACTGACTGATTACAAGTTTGTAAACACCTGTGATGTTAATTAGAGGACACATCTTGGTTGAACATGTCCCTATGGTCACATTATTACCTCCGCCAAGGAGGTAATGTTTTTACCGGCGTTTGTCTGTCTTTCTGTCTGTCTGTTACCAACATAACTCAAAAAGTTATGAACGGATTTTGACAAAATTTTCAGGAAAGGTGTGTAATAGCACGGGGAACAGATGATTAGATTTTGGTGATGATCTGAGTGTGCATACCTCAACCAAGGGCTTTTTTGTATTTGTGCAGCAGGATTACACAAAAACTACTGGATGGATTTGTATGAAATTTTCACCACAGGTGGTTCTTGGCCTACAGAGGAACCCATTACATTTTGGTGATGATCTGGGAATGCATACCTCAGCCAAGGCTCTTCTCACAGTGTGTCACCCACAATACTCCAAAACTAATGGACAGACTTTGATGCAATTTTCACCACAAGTGGCTCTAGGTCTACTCACAAACCCATTACATTTTGGAGGTGATCCATGACAGACTGAAGGAGCCTTGGTGGAGGTATGCGCTCTCTGATTGCTTTTCTAGTTTTCAATCTTTTCTAGGGGTACCATCATTTTTGTCCAGGCCTGTTTCATGAGTTTGTTTTTTAAAGTAATTCTGTTGAACCGCAATTCAAAAGCATTGTCTGATTTTCACTGGTTAATTTTCATAGAATTTTTATTTATTACCACTTTTGTCAGATTCAAGTTATTTCTGTGACCATTGTGGGTTTTTCTTCCATTAACAGAGGGGTACCAACAATTTTGTCCACGGCTGTACTTATGTACATGTGATTTCTTAGTTTTTTTTAATTTTTTATAAATTTGCAAAAATCTCAAAAAATGTTTTTCACATTGTTATTATGGGATGTTGTGTGTAGAATTTTGAGGAAAAAAAAAATTCAATCCATTTTAGAATACGCTGCAGCATAACAGAATGTAGAAAAAGTGAAGCGCTATGAAATATGCTATAAGAGAAATGCTTATGGTTAATTAGAAGATTGTAATTCATCAGCAGTAGGTAACAGACATTGTCTTGGAATCTTTCACAGATTTTCAGACCTACCGTCATATTTAAACCCCATAAAACCAAAGGGACTGTTAAAGTGTGACAGCCTGTTCCACTCGCTCATGTTGATGTTGTCTTTGTGCAGATACAAGCGTATGTTGGGAAGAAAAGTCTTCTTGAATCCCTCATTCTCAGAGTTTTGCAAAGACTGGACACATGTCTGGGAATGATAAAAATACTCAATCAGAACATAGTCTGGAAAAGAAAATGATCATTTGAGTGAAGGTATGAATGTACTGCAAGCTTCACAGAGCTGAATGACATTATTATATAATAAGAAGCCAAAAAGACAAGTAATTTCGATCATTAATAACTAGTGCATGCTCGTAAAAAGCAAGTATTCTTGTCTAAATACAGGTAGGCTAATTAGGCTTTACAGGCCCAAATGTAGGCAGTGTTTGAAAGTGGAATGCAAAGAGGTGTAGCCTATATGTAGGCAATCACACGTTAGACTTTGACAAATATAAAAGGGAGTAAATGGCACTAAGATTTATTTGATTGTGTGAATTTTAATTACAAAATACCTATATATTGGAAATTAATGGAACATTCAATATTAGCCACGTTTTCAGATCCCTTGTTTATTTGTTTGTCAGATCACTTATTTGTGTGATCTTTCATAACTTATATTCAACACTAGAAAAGCACTCGGAGAGCACAGACCTCCGCCAAGTGCAACAGTTCCCCCCATACAGTGTTTGTGTGTACGTTTTCAGATTCCTTGACCATGAAAACATATGACTAGCAATTGGATTCACAATGATTATTTGTTTATTTGACAGGGACAGTGCAATAAACATAGACAATTAATCAATGACGATCAATCTGATAGTGATAGGATTAGTGGTTCAGTAGTAAAAGCATTGCCTCCTTGGCGGAGGTAATAAACTGAAGTGTTGCTGTTGTGTCCATCTCCTCCACTGACGGATGCAGATTGGGTAGACAGGTTGCCGTGGGTTTTATATTATATTATTGGGGTTGCGCTCCGCGGCAAAACAGAATTTAGAAGCTTCGCCGGCAGAGAGTGTGGGGAGACTTGAATAACGAAACCGAATTGTCTTTCATTTCAGTTTATTCAAGAAATCATTCCACCGTCTGCTCTTATTCTTGAGCAGCGAACAAAGAGGGTGAACACACCAAAGTTCTCTCATTTAAACCTTCTCACATCAAACCATTTCCCTCGCGGGGGAAATCACACATCTATATCAAAGTCTCTTTATTCACATTCATTAGCCTTTTATTTACATAACTCCCCCTTCTCTCTTCCCGAGCCTCAGTGGTCAGGAAGTCTTCTGTCCCCTGTCCTCCGCAGGGGGTCCAGGCTCTGTGGCTCCGCACCGCAGGGGGCTGGCTCTCCTTCATCGTGGTTAAATCACATATGCAGTGTCCAACATATACATGTCTCACAACACAGCCATATAACCCCCCCCCAAACGATGAAGAACAGACTAATTCCCAAAATTTAATAGCACCTTACTCACTACTGAATAATCAACACCAACATTCAGTCTGTGCGCCGCTTGGGCTTCAGCCGTCTGCCGAATCTGCTGTGCGTTGGCCCCGCCTTGCCTGCGGTGCTGTTCTGCTCTGGGTCTGTTGACTGAGGAAGAGAGTGGTTAATTGCCCTCTGCGGGGGCCTGCCTCGTCGAGGCGCCACCGCGACCGGTACAGACACGTCCTTCATGACAAAAGCAGGTTTTAGTCTGTCAATACTGACTGTCTCTTTTCTGTCCCCAAAATCTAGCACAAATTGCTTATCACCTGCCTCCAGCACTCGAAATGGCCCTTCGTAAGGTGGTTTGAGCGTTGCTTTAAGGGCTTCGCGCCTGACAAAAACGAAATCGGCATTTTTCAAAGCCTTGGGGACGAAAACTCGTGGAAAAGCGTGATGAACCGGACCCGGGAGCGTGTCTGCCCCCGTGCCAACTAACGGTCCCAGAGCAGAGAGAGGTGGGGGCTCTGGGTGCTCTGGTAAAAACTCGCCCGGCAGCCTCAGAGTTTGTGCGAATACCAGCTCCGCTGGGGAGGCGTCTAAGTCCTCTTTAGGCGCAGAACGCAACCCTAATAAAACCCATGGGAGTTTATTTACCCAATCTGCATCCGTGAGCGACGCTCTGAGTGCTGCCTTCAAAGACCTATGAAAACGCTCGCATAAACCATTAGCCTGAGGGTGGTAAGCCGTAGTGCGGTGAATTTTGGCTCCTAAGCCGTTGGCCATCGCTGACCACAGCTCAGAGATGAATTGCGGTCCTCTATCGGACGTAATGTCCGACGGAACCCCGAAGCGCGCCACCCAAGCCGTTAAAAAAACGCGAGCCACCTCCGCGGCCGTGGTCGTCGCAAGTGGGACCACTTCCGGCCAACGTGTGGTGCGGTCCACCATTGTCAAAAGATACGTGAACCCCTGTGATGCCGGTAGGGGGCCCACAAGGTCGACGTGCACATGGTCGAACCTTCTGGCCGGAATGCGGAACGGTTCTAACGGGGCTCTTGTGTGCCTGTGAATTTTGGCCCGTTGACAGGAAATGCAGGTTTTTGCCCATTCCTTCACGTGCTTGCGCAGGCACGGCCAAACAAACTTTTCCGCCACTAGTTTCACCGACGCGCGCACCCCCGGGTGCGCCAGTGAGTGGACCGAGTCAAAAACACGGCGGCGCCACGTGGCCGGAACCACCGGACGCGGGCGCCCCGTCGACATGTCGCAGATCAGGGGGGGCATACCGGTTTGTAAACACTTGCTCTCCAGCCTCAACCCTGTTGGTCCAGACTGGAGCGCGCGCACGTCTGCGTCCGCCCCCTGGTCCGCTGCCATGGCTGCGTAATCTATACCCACGTGCACCGGGGCTGCGCGCGCCACCGTGCCGCTCTCCTGCGGCGCGGCCACGGTGGCCCGTTCTGCCTCTGCGCGTGTCGGGGTCGTGAACGCGCGTGAGAGACAATCCGCTACTACATTGAATTTGCCCGCGACGTGCCTAATGTCAGTGGTAAATTCCGAGATTGCGGCCAGCTGCCTCTGCTGCCTGCCGGACCACGGATCTGAAATTTTGGCCATGGCGTATGTGAGCGGCTTGTGGTCCACATAAGCGGTGAAGCACCGTCCTTCCAGCCAGAACTGGAAATGACGAATAGCCAAATGCAGCGCCAACAGTTCTCTGTCAAACGCGCTGTATTTTCGCTCAGCCGCGCTTAAAGATTTGCTAAAGAAAGCCAAAGGCTGCCAAACTCCGGCTACCTGTTGCTCAATAACGGCCCCTATGGCTAAATCTGAAGCGTCTGTCGTCAGCGCGATACGTGCTGCAGGGTCTGGGTGGGCCAGGAGCGCAGCGTCAGCCAAGGCTTTTTTAACCTCTGTGAACGCGCGCTCCCGCTCCGGGGACCATTCGACCGCCTGGGTCGGCTTTTGTTTTTTGAGCGCGGCATATAACGGTTGCATGATTTGAGCTGCGTGGGGCAGGAACCGGTTATAAAAATTCACCATCCCCAAGAATTCCTGTAGTGATTTGACCGTTTGTGGACGGGGAAAATCCGCTACCGCGCGTACTTTCTCTGGTAACGGAACCGCTCCCTCCGGGGAGACGCGGTGACCCAAAAAATCAATCCGTTCAACGCCGAACTGGCACTTGGCTGGGTTAACTATTAAGCCGTGCTCTCCCAGCCTCCTAAAAACTGCTGTGAGGTGCGTTTCGTGTTCGTCCTCTGAAGTACTCGCGACCAAAATGTCGTCGAGGTACACAAACACGAAAGGGAGATCGCGTAACACGGCATCCATCATCCGCTGAAATGTTTGCGCCGCCCCTTTGAGACCAAACGGCATGCGTAAAAATTCGAAAAGTCCGAACGGGGTTATTACCGCTGTTTTAGGAATGTCCTCCGGTTGGACCGGGACTTGGTGATAGCCGCGAACTAGATCAATCTTTGAAAAAATGCGCGCCCCCGCCAGGTGCACCGAAAAATCCTGAATGTGCGGGATGGGATAACGATCGTGTGCCGTAGCGTTGTTTAGCCTGCGGTAATCCCCGCACGGTCTCCAGGAGCCATCGGCTTTCGGTACCATGTGCAGCGGCGAAGCCCACGGGCTCTTCGACCTACGAACGATGCCCAGCCTCTCCAGGCTGGCGAACTCCTCGCGCGCAATGGCGAGCTTAACTGCATCCAAGCGCCGAGCTTTTGCAAACACGGGAGGACCAGAAGTGGGGATAAAGTGTTTCACCCCGTGCTTCGCGACCGTCGCTGAAAAAGTGGGCACAGTGAGCGCTGGAAATTGGGTGAGGAGTGTGTGAAACTTACCACCTGCTGTAGCGACGTGGGTCTGTACTGGTGGCGGGGACACTCGAGCTGAACAGGGGAGAGAGTAAAAAGAGAGTGCATTTACCAGCCGTCTATTAGCAAGATCAACTAACAGATTGTGTGAACACAAAAAATCCGCGCCCAACATGTTGAAACTCACCGCCGCTACTACAAAAGTCCATTCATATGTGCGGCCATGTAAGCATAAAGGCAAGGTCCTTCTCCCGTAGGTGTTGATGTTCGAGCCATTTGCCGCTGTAGCTCCGTCACCGTGGGGTCCAGCTACCCGGTCCGCGTATGTTGGGGTGATGAAGCTCACTTGTGCTCCGGTGTCAATGAGGAACACTCGTCCGGAGCGCGCATCCGTGATGTAGAGCAGCTTGTTGCGTTCTCCGAGGGTCGAAGCTGCTAGCGACCCCCGGTCTTGCCGTTTCCCGAACTCCTGAAGATGCAGGGCGGCACACACCTGCGTGCCTTCTCTGCGAACCTCCGATGGTAAAAGCAGAGATCTTCTCCTCCGCTGTGTCGTGCCCGCGCCTCTGTCGCCGGGCTATTGGCTCCCCCTCGTCGCGGCCGTGTTGCCGCCATCGTCGGCCAGTCTGGTTCTGCCGCCTCTGGCTCCCCGCTGTCTCGGGTCGCTGCTGTGGTTGCTTGCCCGCCGCAGGCGTCCAGGATCCCGTCTGCCTCCTGGGCCAGCTCCCGGAACTCCTCCAGGGTGTGACACTTTTTGCCGGCCAGCGTGCTTCTCGCATGCGCCGGGAGGTTGGAGAGGAAGATGAACTGAAAAATGAAATCATCGTTGTCCAACCCTCTCAGCTGTATCATCTCCTCCATCAGGGCGCTCGGCCTGTGTCCACCTTGGTCTAGCAAAGACAGGATCCTCCTCGCCCTCACTTCAGCCGAGGGGGTGAAAAACTTGATGAGGGTGGATTTCAGCTTGCTGTACCTGTCGGTCGCGGGTGGCTGCTCCACCAAGCTTTGCACGCACCGAGCTGTGCTGTTGTCCAGTTTAGCGATGACATGGTGGAACTTAGTGTCATCCACCGTTACTCCTGCGAGCGCGAACTGCGACTCTGCTTGCAGAAACCACGACCGTGGGTTATCCTGCCAGAAATCAGGCAGCTTAACGGCCACTGCGCTCGCCAGCTCTGAGCGCTGTGAGTCCGGGACCCTGAGAATTTCTTCGTTCATTCTCAACGTCGTCAGTCACCAATGTGGGGAGACTTGAATAACGAAACCGAATTGTCTTTCATTTCAGTTTATTCAAGAAATCATTCCACCGTCTGCTCTTATTCTTGAGCAGCGAACAAAGAGGGTGAACACACCAAAGTTCTCTCATTTAAACCTTCTCACATCAAACCATTTCCCTCGCGGGGGAAATCACACATCTATATCAAAGTCTCTTTATTCACATTCATTAGCCTTTTATTTACATAACTCCCCCTTCTCTCTTCCCGAGCCTCAGTGGTCAGGAAGTCTTCTGTCCCCTGTCCTCCGCAGGGGGTCCAGGCTCTGTGGCTCCGCACCGCAGGGGGCTGGCTCTCCTTCATCGTGGTTAAATCACATATGCAGTGTCCAACATATACATGTCTCACAACACAGCCATAGAGAGCTCTTTTTTGCGCAGCGCCTATGGCTGGCCGGTGAATTTCTGCCAAATGCGCAGCGCCTATGGCTGGCCAGGGAATTTCTGCCAAATAATCCGGCGGCGGACAGCTGCCCATGTCAGGTTTTGCAGCTGCGCGCAAACACAGGCACGCTGGTGGGCCCAGGCCACCAGTGTTTTCCGCGTGCTTTTGTGCCTAAAACGTTGAAGAACGCGGAGTTTGTGTTGGTCAGACACGACGACCAGCGCCCTCCATTGCGCCTGCGCACATGTTGAAAATGGCCGTATGTCACAGTGTTAAAAAAATGCTTTAAAAAATTCCTGTATCCACACGGTGATGCGGATCATCCCCAAAATTTAATCAGTTCTTCCTTGTACCATTTCCAACAACGCCTGAAAGTTTCATGGAAATCCGTCCAAAATTTTTTGAGTTATCTTGCTAACCAACAGACAAACAGACAGACAGACAAACAAACCCCGGCAAAAACATAACCTCCTCCTGGCCTTTTTTGGCCTGGCGGAGGTAATAATAGTGTATCTTGCACTCTGGGGAATGGGAGTTGTTCAGTCATCATTATAGTTATTTTAGTTTATCACTGTTTAGTGATGGAGTTAAGTGTAATATTGAATTTTTTCTGTGTATCATCAATAAACTCATGCAGTACTACAACAGGACATGTTTACAAATATTTGAAGGTGCTTTCACACCAAAGTCAAAGTCAAAGTGCCTTTATTGTCATTCCATTGTTAATAAACAATGCAATGAAATTGAGATGCTGCTCCCTAAAAACAAACTATCACACACCAGCAGGCTTTAGTCCATTTCAGTCAAACTCAAGTTTGTTTTCTCCATTAGTGCGGTTTGTTTTGTCTGGTGAGAACACGGTAATAACACTCAAGTGTGTACCAAAACAACCATACCGAGACCACCTGAAAGAGGTGGTCTCAGTTCAAATTAAATGGCGAACTCTGGTGTGGTCCTGCGGGTGAGAAAGCAACCGCACCAACATGGGACCCGCGGCAAATGGTAAAACATTTTATGTCACTGTAAATACCTGATAGATCTTTGAAAATATCTGTGGCTGAGCACATCATGGTTCTGGAGGATTAATGAATGTTAACATGTTATTTCCCATCTGTAGCAGAGCTTCATTTTCAAACTATACGATTTGCCAAAAGTGGTATACGTACGTATGTAATAAACGATAACCAGGGCGATGAAAACCCCACGTAGATTACGCTACGATTTGTATTATTTTCTCCCAGAAATGCATGAAGACACGGTAGTCATCCTACTTCCTGTATTTACCTTTCCTGTTCTCGCGGCAAAAAAAATCTGACCAATAAGAACAGAGAACATTCTGATGTAAGTCTCGCGGGATTTAACGTGACGCAGTTTGGTATGCTTATGGTCTGCCTCAATTGTTGCCTGTGTGAAAGGGACCGAACCGAGGAGAAAATGATAGAAAGTAACGAACTTGTCAACTGATTCGGACCAAATTAAACGAATTTAGGTGTGAAAGCACCTTGAGACCCATTGTAGTGCATTATTTTATATTTTAGCGATATTTTGTTATTAAAAGGTTTTTTAAAACTGTAATCAACTGAATTAACTACAAAACACCCAACATTATTGTACACAGCAGAAGGACCTGTTTGACTGCAACCGTTACATCAGTGTTGCCCATTTGTCAGTAAATATTTAACTTAAAATGATTTATTTTGTTATTTGGGAGTTTTTGTGTCTTGCATTTAGGCCCTGTCACACCTAGACAATTTAGGCAGTGTTTGCAAAACGTATGAAAAATTTGGAGAATACACTGGCGTAGGTTGAATCAGTTATGGCTAAGTTTCGTCTAAGTGAAGAGCATGCTGAAGAATGCTGAAGCACGCTGGTATACGGCATAGTTCACCGAGCTCCTCTGAAAATTTTCAGCATGCTGAAAATTATCCGATATATCCAGCGTATGGTTGACATGTCCCGCATTCACAGAGCAAAGGTTGTTGGGACGTTATGCATTCATTCACACACGTTATTTGTCAGCAACTCATAGGCTATGGTCACACTGCAGGTCTTAATGCTCAATTCAGATTTTTTCTGAGATCCGATATTTTTTTGTGGGCGTTCACATTATAATTTAAATGCGACCCCCATCAGACTCCGGTGTGAACAGTCTACAGCTATGAAGTGACCCGCATATGCAGAAGAAAACGTAATGTCAGACACAGTGTTGTGTTTGAGCCCCGAACGATTGAGGGGGACAGAACTTTTTCACCTTGATGCAGCGCAGCAAAATAAAATGTTAAAATCACTCAGAAATTATTATGCACAAAAATAAAGGAGACCAGCGTCATTCCTCTACACGCCAGATGGCTGCTGTGATCAACTCTGTTTTAACAGAACTGAATGATTAAATAGCTCTCTTGAAAATGACCCCATGTCTCAATGGGATTACTTGTATAAATAAGGTTAATAATAAATAATACTAGCGATTACAATAGGGCTCTCTTCCACTGACGTTGTCTGTGGCTTGGGCCCTATAAACAGCACGGCTAGTGTCAGCAGTACTGGTACCGCATAGGAAGGAGAAGCCGCCACATGCTCCCCTCTCCTGAACTGTGGGTCCTCTGGCCATTCCACTCCACAGACGTGTCGGTATTAACTTTACATTTTAGATATTACAGTGTCCAGAACTCACAGTGTGCCGTTTAAAGGGAAAAAGGAATTTGTAGCGTCCAGTAAATGTGCCGTTACTGTGTGCGTGCTTGTCTGACAGTTTCATCCCCGAACACTCCCCCCCCCCCTCCAGTTTTGAAGTTGTGGTGCAGTTGGAGCCAACAAAATTATGATCCAGTGATAAAGGGAACTGAATGGGTTTCTAACTTGGAGCTATCCTATAATGACATATTTGCAGTGTTTGTTCACAGAAAAAACCCTTATAACAGAGCCCTGCTCCGCTGCTGCCTGCAGTGTATACACACACACACACACACACACACACACACACACACACACACACAGAGCTAAACTCCGCCCACACTTCCTGAAGCCAGGACATGAAGAGAGAGTGGTGACAGAGCTGCCGCTAAACTTTTATTGATGAAAACGACATACAGCCGTAGACAAAATTGTTGGTACCCCTCTGTTAATGAAAGAAAAACCCACAATGGTCAGAGAAATAACTTGAATCTGACAAAAGTGGCAATAAAAATTCTATGAAAATTAACTAATGAAAATCAGACAATGCTTTTGAATTGTGGTTCAACAGAATTACTTTAAAAAACAAACTCATGAAACAGGCCTGGACAAAAATGATTGTACCCCTAGAAAAGACTGAAAATAATGTGACCATAGGGACATGTTCAACCAAGATGTGTCCTCTAATTAACATTGCAGGTGTCTACAAATTTGTAATCAGTCAGTCGGCCTATTTAAAGGGTGACAAGTAGTCACTGTGCTGTTTGGTGACATGGTGTGTACCACACTAAACATGAACCAGAGGAAGCAAAGGAGAGAGTTGTCTCAGGAGATTAGAAAGAAAATTATAGACAAGCATGTTAAAAGTAAAGGCTATAAGACCACCTCCAAGCAGCTTGATGTTCCTGTGACTACAGTTGCACATATTATACAGAAATTTAAGATCCACGGGACTGTAGCCAACCTCCCTGGACGTGGCCGCAGGAGGAGATGGATAATACGAATGGTGACAAAAGAGCCCAGAACAACCTCTAAACACATTAATGGTGAACTCCAGGGTCAAGGTACATCAGTGTCAGATCGTACCATCTGTCGTTGTTTGAGCCAAAGTGGACTTCATGGGAGATGGCCAAGGAGGACACCACTGTTGAAAGCAAATCATAAAAAACCCAGACTGGAATTTGCCAAACTGCATGTTGACAAGCCACAAAGCTTCTGGGAGAATGTCCTATGGACAGACGAGACAAAACTGGAACTTTCTGGCAAGGCACATCAGCTCTATGTTCACAGACGCAAAAATGAAGCATACCAAGAAAAGAACACTGTCCCTACTGTGAAACATGGAAGAGGTTCTGTTATGTTCTGGGGCTGCTTTGCTGCATCTGGCACAGTGTGTCTTGAATGTGTGCAGGATACAATGAAATCTCAAGACTATCAAGGTATTCTAGAGAGAAATGTGCTGTCCAGTGTCAGACAGCTTGGTCTCAGTCGCAGGTCATGGGTCTTGCAACAGGATAATGACCCAAAACACGTAACTAAAAACACCCAAGAATGGCTAAGAGCAAAACATTGGACTATTCTAAAGTGGCCTTCTATGAGCCCTGATCTAAATCCTATTGAACATCTTTGGAAGGAGCTGAAACATGCCGTCTGGAGAAGGCACCCTTCAAACCTGAGACAACTGGAGCAGTTTGCTCATGAGGAGTGGGCCAGAATACCTGCTGAGAGGTGCAGAAGTCCCATTGACAGTTACAGAAATCGTTTTATTGCAGTGATTGCCTCAAAAGGTTGTGCAACAAAATATTAAGTTAAGGGTGCCATCATTTTTGTCCAGGCCTGTTTCATGAGTTTGTTTTTTAAAATAATTCTGTGGAACCACAATTCAAAAGCATTGTCTGATTTCCATTGGTTAATTTTCATAGAATGTTTATTTATTACCACTTTTGTCAGATTCAAGTTATTTCTGTGACCATTGTGGGTTTTTCTTTCATTAAAAGAGGGGTACCAACAATTTTGTCCACATGTGTATTTTCACTGAGCAGCTCTATACTCGGGGATGCACACCCTTGTAACCTCAGCAAAGCACTTATAAAATCTGAGGTCAGTCTGACAAACAGTTTGAGAGATATGTGAGGAACACACACACACACACATAGACATAGACACACACACACACACAAACAGACAGAGATATCTTGCATTTATAGATAGACCAGCCCAAGCATATTTTAGAGACAATCTGCCGTGTCACATGATTATGGCAGCCTATCAGATGTCAGAGCCGAAGACTCACTGCATACTGTGCAGCCAAGCACTCACTCCTGTGCAGAGTGGGCTCAGCAGTGTCGGGGCTGGCAGAAGAATTGTTATACACCATTCATCCAAATTCTATGGTGATACCAAGCAGCATAAAATTTGAAAAATAAACAAAATAAGCATTATTTAAATTTGTAAAATGAAAAGGATTAAGCGGAAGAAGATATAGTGTAAAAATAAAATAAATAAATAATAAAATTTAAAAAAACGTTGCATTGTGAAAAAATTACACATAGTGTATGTGTTGCTTGGTATTACCATAGAATTTGAATGAATGGTGAAACATTTCAGGAGTAAAAAAAATACTTGAATCCAGCTGAGAATCTTCACCAAATTAAGAAATTGAATTAATTTTGCCTTTATTTTAAGTCTTAATTATTTTTATTGTATTTTTTTTTAAATTATTTTATTTACTTTGCTCATTGTTCTATTTTATTATCATTTTATAAGCATTTCTTTCAAGTGTTACGTTCATGAGTTTTATTCATATTTCATATTGCCCTTGCAATAAAGTTGTTAATGAAACTGCAGTTATGTGATTTGGGGCAAAAAGTATCGGTATTGAAGAAAAGGTCCCATAAATTAAGGGTATTGTATCAAAAGAAAAATGCTGGTGTCGCCTATTCGTAGTGTACTGCGCATGGCAGTTGGCAAACAACAATGAATGACTACCCCGCCCCCGTGTGGACTGGTGACACCACTACATCATAGAATAATAAGCAGAAGAAGTGAAAAGTTTTATTGACAATAATTACATATTTTGACTGAGCAACTCCGTGCTCAAGGATGTACACCCTTGTAACCTCAGCAAAGCACTTATAAAATCTGAGGTCAATCTGATGAATGGTTTGAGAGATATGTGAGGAACACACACACACACACACACACACACACACACACACTGAGACACACACAGACAGCGACATCTTGCATTTATAGATAGATGGCTATATTGTTGTTCTAAATGCCTGCTGGCCACACCAAAGTCAAACTGATTTCTCACTTCCCACACCAACATTTAAAGAGTTTTTGTCTGATCTTGTCCCAGCACACTTACTGTAAGTCGAGGTGGGGCATCCTGGCGATAAAAATCATCGAAATCCCAATGTGGAAGTCTTGTGAATGACTCTTTAAAGAGGATGGGCATCGGAGTCTCAGGCGGAGGTCTAGGTGTAATGAGTGTAATATTATTTGCTACTTAACTTTTTCCCAAAGAATGCTGCATAGCTAAATCAGAAATGCAAAAATATACAAAACTAGACTTGGCTGGATGAATGGAATACATTAAAATGAAGAATAAAGAACAGGATTACTGAATTTACGCAAACAAAGCAAGAAAGATTAACACAAAAAGTCAAAATCTACCTTACCTGATAGTTTTCCCTTGATGTTTGTGTCCCCATGATATAACAAAAGCTACCATGATAAATGATATGACAAGAAGCAAAAATAAAATCCTAAAGTGACGGACTGTCATCTCTGAGAGACATTCGTTCGCAGGTGAAAAGAAGCACCAGAGGTGGATGTATCTTGCCTAAGAGCAGACTGGGAAGGGCTGAATCATCAAAAACAGTGTGAAAATAACATGTTAGTCATTAGACAAAAAAGTGCTTTCACAATAGTCTGGTTTATTACACAACAAAGTGGAAACTCATACCTGTTATTAAAACAAAGAAACCAGAGACAGTTTAAAGAAGGAAACTCACAGAGCTGTGGGACCAAAAACAGCAAGTGTACATTGTTTTAAAAAGGATGAAAGGATAAAAGCACTGTTATTTTTTTCAATTATTTATTATAGAAAAGTCATGGTTATACCATACAGTTACATGAATATACACTCATTAAATGATTAAAAACAGTCAGAGAATCAGTATTTACTATTAATTTACAAATCACTGTAATAGGAAATGTTTGAAAACCCTGTGCTTTTCTTGTATTGTTTTATAGAATATCACTGTAGTAAGATGGAAAAAAACATCTGCTTTAAAATCTGTAATTTTTCTCACAACTTTTAGTACAAAAAACCCCTCTCAAAAACATTGCAACTTTTATTGCAACTTTAAAAAAAAAAAAAGCTCCCGCGAATTCAGGCTTTTTGGGCCGCAGCAGTCATAAAAACATCCCGCAAAATCCTGGAGGGACTGAATCATGTGTTCAGTTGTGTGTCTGCACTCTTATGTACATAGTTCCACCTGCGTAGCCACTACCATACCTGTGTATATTTCCACAATCCTGGACCATTTTTTTAAATTTCAGTTGTGTGTTCAATGGTGTGTTCTGTAACCGTGTTTTAGCTAATCCTTCTCTCCTGCTTTACTGCGCAGTAGCCTGGTGGCGCACCATCAATTTCATTGTACCGTACTACTGTACAATGACAATAAAGCCTATTCTAGTCTTAAAGCATCTGGCCAATCAGAGGAGAGAACTTTCCCACGTGATTATGTTGCGATTTGACTTGATGCGTTTTGGTCCGCTTGAATTTTTTCCGGTGTAAATATTATTCTGGCTCTTTTGTAGGTGCTGCAGATTAATTTCTTTGGTACAGTTTGATTATTTTACGGTTGTGGAGGTCCTTCCACAGATTCTTCTCCAAATTGTAGTCATGGTTGGAAAAGAAAATAACTCTGGTATGAATATGCCTGTGAACATAGTAGTTGGGATATTTCTTGTAGTCATCAGTTATGAATCCATATGCATCCACCTGAAGATGACGGGGAGAAAGACATGAACAGATTGTGATTTATTATGACACCCCAACACACACACAGAGTACAGTATATCTAAATGCATTTTCACATTCACAATGTACATCCGTTTTGAATGCATGCTAAATACACATTTTTAGGTGGTTAAGGGTAGGGAAATGGTTTAGGGTTAGAAAGGGTGAAGGTCTAAACTAAAATTTTCACTGTATCACTTCATGTCATCATTTACATGACCACCAGTGGTTGCTTAATGTGAAAACATACATAGTAGGTTGTAATACCTGCTGGTAAAAATGACCACATGGTTTTTTGTTTTTGTTTTTTTTTCTGATAGAGCATAGTCTCTTATTAATAATTTCCAAAATTATTTTGATGATACATCCACCAGGTGAATTTAACATCGCCCATAGCCTGGGTGGGTCCACATTGCCTGCAACAGCTCTGTTCTTGATAGGAACTCTGAAAGGACTACAACTATGGTGTCTATGACCTGGCACAAGAAAGTTACTGTACATATGCTGTTTTAAAAGACAAGAATTTTAAGGGGGAGTTCTCTGCCATTTTTGTATAAAGTAAATGTGATCCCCACCATATGTCTATTCTTCTTCTTCTTTCGGCTGCTCACTTTAGGGGTCGCCACAGTGGATCATCTGCCTCCATCACACCCTATCCCTTGCATCTTCCGCTGTAACACCAACCCTCTCCACGTCCTCCTTCACTACATTCATGAATCTTCTCTGTGGTCTTCCTCTTTTCCTCCTGCCTGGCAGCTCCATCTTCAACATCCTTTGTCCAATATCTCCACTATCCCTCCTCTGCACATGTCTAAACCATCTCAGCCTTGCCTCTATTACTTTGTCTCCAAACCACTCAGCGTGAGCCATCCCTCTCACCATCTACTACTGTAATCATCAAATGTAAGTCATTTTTGGACTGTGAAGTCTAATTCATATGTGTTGTAGCTACCAAGCCAACTCTTGGAATGTTAGTTGTGTTAATGTGCTGTTTATGTGTTTGCCTTATCTGCTTTTATCAAAACTGTTCTTTTTTCTGTTAAAGGGCAATGTTGGCAACTGTTTGGGCAACTGTTTGGGCAATATAAGCTGCGGCTTCAGCCATCACCCATTTCGGATAACTCACGTGGAATTGTATAGTAGAAGGAGTCTTTGTCTAATTTGACCTTGTTGTTATATTATACAGTTTCTTTTAACCTGTAATGTACTATCCGAAATAAATAAATTCATTCATTCATTCATAAATAGTTGTCTATGTGTATTGTTTATGTGGCCACTCTGAGCTCAGGTTATATTCAAGTATTTTTCTTTTGCATAGACCAGGAATGGGCAACTACGGGGTGGAGGGGAAGGGGGCTTAAAAGTTGTTCATCGTGGTCAAATTTGACCAAATGTGGTTTATTTTTCAACATAGTCTCCCCTTCGGTCCACACACTTCTTCCATCGGTGTTGCAGCGCTTGGATCCCTGCAGCTGAAAAATAAACCACATTTGGTCAAATTTGACCACTATGAACTTTTCAGTCTATGAACTTTTCAGCTCCCCCTTGCATGTGCCATGGAGGGCGATTCTACTGCAGGTTTTCTGTTCCACCCAGTCTCTTCAGCAGTTGCTTTTCACAATTAGCAATCCTTGAAGCTCATCAGTGCAAACCCCTGCTGAAGAGACTGAGTGGAACAGAAAATCTGCAGTGGAATGGCCCTCACTGCCTATCCCTGGCATAGACTACTGAGGGGCATGTAGCCTCCTATTATGGGTTATGCTTGTTTGTCGTGTATTTCCTCTGTCAGCAGTGCTGTGTGGACACTGTGCCAACACAATGTTGTACCAATGGCTGCAGTTGTAACACTGTGATGACAAGGCTGATGGTTGATCAAACCTGTGGCACATTCAAAGAGGTATAGTTGGTTTATTTGGTACTTTCTCTGTTTGGGCTTTGCCCATCTTATATTTTCTCTGTGCCCACCTACTTTTTCATTTCTGACTATTCGCCTGGGTTAAAGGTATAATTAATAAGTGACACATCATGGTTATTTCCACATCTTAAGTAATCAGTTATCATGTTATTGTTACCTCCGCCAAGAGGAGGAGGTTATGTGATCATCAGCGTTGGTTTGTTTGTTTGTTTGTCTGTTTGTTAGCAAGATAGCTCAAAAAGTTATGGACGGATTTTCATGAAATTTTCACAGATTGTCAGAAATGTGGTATCCTACAGATGATTAGATTTTGGTGGTGATCCGGATCACCGTCTGGATCCAGGAATTTTTTAAAGGATTCTTTTTTTTTTTTTTTCCAGGTTCTATAATATAAGGTTTTTGCGCAGCCGTAGTGGCTGCACAAAAAACAGCTCTGCCGGGGAAGCTTCCAGATCCTCTTTCGGCGCGGAGCGCAACCCCAATATAAAGCCCATGGCAGCCTGTCTACCCAATTTGCATCCGTCAATGAAGCCCTGAGTGCTGCTTTCAGTGATCTATGAAAACGCTCGCATAACCCATTGGCCTGTGGGTTGTACGCGGTTGTGCAGTGAATTGTAACACCCAGCCAATTTTAGCAAACATGGGCGTATTGCCATTTCTGTACGCCATAAAGAAAAAAAAAATATACGGGAAAAAAAATTATTGACAGTGTGGAGGAACACCTCGTGTGTGACCCCCACAGCGTACGGGGCTGGCAGAGCGCTCAGCGTGAGCAGTTATCAGAACAGTGAGAGGTATGGACTGATCATTATGCAGATGCGCCTCCCTCCCTCTTTCGGCCAGTAATCCTGATATGTGTGACTCTAATGCAAATGTCCATGCTTTCCTGCTGTATACTGTGATGCTAATGTGCCATGCATGCATTGTCTGAGCTGGGTATATAAGTTGACTGCATATCTCTTGCTCTCTCTCTTTTTGATCACTCGCATTGTTTGTTGCTGACTTTGAGACACATGGCTCGCTCCAGCACACTGCCACAGCGCTGAGCGAGCCTCGTGGAGGATGAATAAAGCACCCTTTTAAACTTCAGTTCGCCGTGTATCCATCCATCCATCTTCTACCGCTTTTCCGGAGGTCCGGGTCGCGGAGGCAGCAGGTCAAGCAGAGAAGCCCAGACTTCCCTCTCCCCAGCCACCTGCTCCAGCTCTTCAGAGAGGATACCAAGGCGTTCCAAGACCAGCTGGGAGACATAGTCTTTCCACCGAGTCCTGGGTCTGCCCCGGGGTCTCCTCCCAGTGGGACGTGTCCGAAACACCTCAAGTGGGAGGCGTCCAGGAGGCATCCTAATCAGATGCCCATACCACCTCAATTGACTCCTTTCAATGTAGGATTAATATTTATGATGTTAAACACTGTATGGGGGGAACTGTGGCGCTTGGCGGAGGTCTGCGCTCTCCGAGTGCTTTTCTAGTTTCCTTTAAGTTAGTCAAGTTTTTTTTCTTTTAACAATGAAAAACATTGTAAACTAGAAAAGCACTCGGAGAGCGCAGACGAGGTGTTCCTCCACACTGTCAATAATTTTTTTTCCCGTATATTTTTTTTTTCTTTTTGGCGTACAGAAATGGCAATACGCCCGTGTTTGCTAAACAGACAAACAGACAAACAAACAAACAAACAGACAAACCAACGCTGATGATCACATAACCTCCTCCTCTTGGCGGAGGTAACCAGTCTTGTGATTGTTTAACCCATTCAAGTCATGGTACTTAACACGTTACTATTTAGACAAGTATTCTTCAACACAGGACCTGTGATATTCGAACTTTAATACACTGCAGTGCTAGCTGAGAATTGCATTCTTTCTTGCAATCGATGCAAGCCCATTCCCTGAGTTATTTGCCTTTTTGCTTTTCTTTTTCACCTGCAACTTCTGTCTTAAGTTTCACTTCTATTTTGACTCTCATTACTTTGGGCATTAATGTAAATACTTTCTTAGATTTAGGCTCTTAAACTATTTTGTTGGTTTAGGATTAGGGTTAGAAAAAAATAATTTTTGAAAACATACGTATTCCTTAACAGACGTGGTAAAATGACAAAACTGTGCTCCTCATTCTTGGAAAATTAACGTACAAAGTTGGATTTCTGCATCCTTGACTAAACAATACTGTAGACACCCAGACACAGATCGGGGTATTGCACTGGCTTGTACTTGAGTCACCAAAGATCTTTAAGATGTAACCATGTGTGTGTGTGTGTGTCTGTGCGTGAGCGCACTTGAGCTAGAGGAATGAAATCAAAAATGGCAAGTTTTCCACCAAATTAATTTGGTAGGTGTCACCTGTAGTTGCCAAGTTAACTTACTGTATCACAGGTGTGCAGAGCCAGGAAAAGTGTGAATGCTCCATTGGTAGGTCTAACTATTGCCCAATATCGCCGATTCAAATGAGATGAATTTAAGAATCTGTGAGCAAAGAAAGACATTGAATAATCATTCACCTAAAACCAATTTTACCAAAACAAACTACAGCTTTCATATTGTTAATAAACTTAAAACAGCTTAAAGTTTTTACAGTGTTTAAGAGCTTTTATCCAGTTTATAATATTAAATGACCACATCTGCTATAATTAATCATACTCCATAGTTAAATGGTATTACTACCCCTTGAGATAGGCATACTACGTTGCAGGATACACAATCTTTTCCCTAGCTTTGACTGTGATAATAGAGGAAATCTTCAGGGCTTCAAAGTGTGTCATGGGTGGCCAGCGACTGATGTCTGGAATCAATTTAACACCCATCAGGGCCTACATGGATGAAACAACAACCCTGACCATAACAGTTCCATGCACAAGGTACCTGCTAAGAGAACATCACCTGTGCTGGGATCAATCCATCCAAATCAAAAAGCATCTCAGCAAAATAAAAGCAAAGGGAATCTGTCTCATCTAAGGTTCTACATTAATGAAGACCCAATACCATTGGTGTCTCAGGGGCCAGTCAGAAGCCTTAGAAGGTGGTATTATGCAGGTCTGAAGGATAATGAACAGGTCCAGGGGTTGAAACAAGAGGCAAACAGAAGCATTGAGAATATCGATCAGTCCATTCTCCTTGTAAGTTGAAGCTTTGGTGTCTGCAGTACTTCCCCATGTGATATGCCCATTAACAGTCTAGACATGGCTGAAGCAGATTCCTTAAACAGCAAGGATAAGAAAATTGGAAGCTGCACTGTACTGGGAAATGCTAGTTGATGTAGGTCGGCGTCTAACAGTCCCTTCAAAAATAGCCAGTATCAAACTTGGTACTCTAGTCCAACACCGTGGGTCTAGTCTATTTCATAGAGTTGAGAGTACCCTGGGAAGAAGGAACTGATGAAGCAAATAAGAGGAAATATACTGACTACTCTTGCAAAATGGTGAGATTACAGAACAAGAGTCCATACAGTGGTGGTTGGTTATCAGAGATTTCTATCTTAAAGATTTTTTCCTGCTTAAAGAAAAACAGATGTTGCAGCCGAAGTCTGTCTATAGCAGTGTTTTTCAACCAGGGTGCCCTGGTACATTCAGGTTTCTGTGGAAAATTATCTAATTTTACCTGTTAACTGATCCAAAAAATTGCCATTGTTATGCATGGGTTATGTAGTTACCCATGCATAACAATGGCAAATTATCTGCATTTTTGGGGCCTAATTAACAAGTGAATTTAGTCATTTCACAGAAACCTGAATGCACCAGGGCACCGTGGTTGAAAAACACTGATCTATAAGGCCAAAAGTGTTAAGCCACAACTTATAGATATTGGAGCATTTCCGAGGGAAAAAGCATATCCAAGATGTGTTTGAGCTGTTTAAACTTGAAAGTTTAAAAAAGTGTTCAGCATTCTCTGGATTAGAGAATGAGCTTTTGTACAACCCCAATTCAGGTGAACTTGGGACATTGCATTAAATAAAAACAAATCCAACGATTTAAAGGTGAACAGGACAAGTAATTTCATGAAAACAAAAATTAAAAAAATATATCAACAAAGTGTTTCGAAACATGCACAATGTAAGTCTTAATGTTCTTCTAAAAATCAGTATATTGATGGAAAAAAATATTTTTTACTTGAATTTACTTGAATTTTAATTTGAAATGACCATTGTGTAAATTAGTATTCAATGAATAAAGTTTTAAGGAGATTTAAGCTCTCCTGCTTTTGAAAAACAAGGCATGCTTTGTTGTCGCGAGAACGAATACGCCCGCATTCATGTGTCACGTGCACGCTCACAGTCACGCGCGCGACTGACAGGCTGTGCACGAAAACTGTGCATGTGTAGCTCAGCCGTGCGACGCCATCTTAAGTCCACTTAAAGCAAGTTCCCTGTAGCTGCTATTTTAGAGCAGAGACCCTGGACTCTTCGACTGACGTCTCTGGGTTTCTTCTTCTGGGAGTGGAGACAAAAACTGCCTCCATCTTGTGGTCAAACATAGGGACTGCATCTCTTATTTAAACTTTAATTTTTAAAGCCGATGTATAACCAAATTAAGTCTTCAAAGTAACTTCAAAGCAATCTATATTACTCGGAATTAACTAAATTTAACACCAATTTAAAGTTTCTATGCAAAAAGAAGCAAAATAGAAACTTGTTGGCAGCTGAAAGATTTTATCAGTGGGGGAACTCCACCCACTGCATAGATACACGTACAATAGGAAGATATAAAAGCATCCATATTGTATTTAATCACTTAGCAAACATACTTATACACTTTTAAGCAAAAATTTGCAAACTTTGAAGCTACACTACCATTCAAAAGTTTGGAGTCACTTAGAAATTTCTTTGTTTTTGAAAGAAAAGCACTTTTTTCAATGAAGATAACTTTAAACTAATCAGAAATACACTCTATACATTGCTAATGTGGTAAATGACTATTCTAGCTGCAAATGTCTGTTTTTTGGTGCGATATCTAGATAGGTGTATTGATTTACCTTTATTTAACCAGGAAAAAAACCCGTTGAGATTAAAAACCTCTTTTTCAAGGGAGTCCTGGCCAAGAGGCAGCAAAAAAAAAAATCACAAATACACTTACAATGACATACAAATCATATAAAACAGTTACAAATTAGTGAGGCCGTCTCAAGTGTTCTCAATCTGGTTTTAAAGTCATTCAATGAAACAAGTTCCGTTAGTTGTAGATTAGTTTATTTGACAGGGACAGTGCAATAAACATAGACAATTAATCAAAGACAATCAATCTGATGTGTTGCACATAGAGTGTATAGCTATTAGCTAATTTGCAACTCTTGTCCCTGGATGGGCTTTAGAAAAAAGAATCAAGTAAAGATGGGAAAAAAAATAAAAAATATACACAATAACCACATACATCAATGCAGAAAAATTATAAATACACAATTATAAATATTATAAATATTATAAATACACAAATACACAAATACACAAATATAACAGCCTGACTCACATTTAACACATATAACATAACTCACATTTGCCTATTTCAGGCCTTCCTCCCTCCGTCACTCACTATAAACAAACACATTTATTCCTTCCCTTCATTCACTCTCACTTTGCAGACAATTAATTCATACATGAGTACATTCTTGTTTATTTTTCAGCCAGTTTTTAACATTTTTAGTGAATGTTTTAAAGTCCGTTATTATTTTAATTTCATTTGGCATTGTGTTCCAGATGTGACTGCCCTTTATAGAGAAAGCTGTTTGTCCAAATGTGGTTCTGCGGTGGAATATTTTACAGTTATTGTTAACAGAACTCCTGGTGGCTCTGCTGCTGTCCTGTCTTTGGACGAAACCAGCAAGTGGCTCGGGTGCTGATTTATGGAAACATTTGAACGTTAATTTCAGAAGACAGAGGTCAATGAAGCTCTCAAAACTCAATAGGTTGTATTTTTTTAAAACATTACAGTGATGCCACCTAATGGGCTTTTTGTCCAAGATTTTTAGGGTTTGATTATATAATGAACCTACAGTATATGTCTTATTGTGGAAGGGGCTGCTTGAGCCCAGACTGTCAAACAGTATGATATATGAGAAAAAACCATAGAATGCATATACAGTGCAGCTGCTTTGTAAGGTATCCATCCATCCATCCATCCATCCATCCATCCATCCATCCATCCATCTTCTACCGCTTTTCCGGAGGTCCGGGTCGCGGAGGCAGCAGTTCAAGCAGAGAAGCCCAGACTTCCCTCTCCCCAGCCACCTGCTCCAGCTCTTCAGAGGGGATACCAAGGCGTTCCCAGACTAGCTGGGAGACATAGTCTCTCCACCGAGTCCTGGGTCTGCCCCGGGGTCTCCTCCCAGTGGGACGTGCCTGAAACACCTCAAGTGGGAGGCGTCCAGGAGGCATCCTAATCAGATGCCCATACCACCTCAACTGACTCCTTTCAATGTGGAGGAGCAGCAGTTCTACTCTGAGCCTCTCCCGGATGACTGAGCTCCTCACCCTATCTCTGAGGGTGAGTCCAGCAATCCTACGGAGAAAGCTCATTTCAGCCGCTTGTATCCGCGATCTCGTTCTTTCGGTCATTACCCAAAGCTCGTGACCATAGGTGAGAGTAGGAACGTAGATTGACTGGTAAATCGACAGCTTTGCCTTAGAACTAAGCTCCCTCTTCACCACAACAGACCGGTACAACGTCCACATCACTGCAGATGCTGCTCCAATCCGTCTGTCGATCTCTCGCTCCATTTTCCCCTCACTCGTGAACAAGACCCCAAGATACTTAAACTCCTCCACTTGGGGCAGGAGCCTGTCCCCAACCCGGAGAGGACAATCCACCTTTTTCCGGCTGAGGACCATGGACTCGGACTTGGAGGTGCTGATTCTCATCCCAGCCGCTTCACACTCAGCGGCAAACCGTCCCAGCAAGAGCTGTAGGTCATTGCTGGATGAAGCCAACAGGACAACATCATCTGCAAACAACAGAGATGAGATCCTGTGGTCACCAAGCATGACACCCTCCATTCCCTGGCTGCGCCTAGAAATCCTGTCCATAAAAATTATGAACAGGACCGGTGACAAAGGGCAGCCCTGGCGGAGTCCAACTCTCACTGGGAATGACTCCGACCGAGTGTTGGCAATGCGAACTAAACTCTCACAACGGTCGTACAGAGACCGAATAGCTCGTAACAACAAGCCCGATACCCCATACTCCCGAAGCACCCCCCACAAAAATCCACGAGGGACGCGGTCAAATGCCTTCTCCAAGTCCACAAAACACATGTAAACTGGTTGGGCAAACTCCCACGAACCCTCAAGAATTCTCGAGAGGGTAAAGAGCTGGTCCGATGTGCCACGGCCAGGACGAAAACCACATTGCTCCTCCTGAATCCGAGGTTCGACCAACGGCCGGACTCTCCTCTCCAGTACCGTGGCATAGACCTTCCCAGGGAGGCTGAGGAGTGTGATCCCTCTAAAGTTGGAGCACACCCTCCGGTCCCCTTTTTTGAAGAGAGGAACCACCACCCCGGTTTGCCATGCCAAAGGCACTGCCCCCGACCTCCACGCAATGTTGCAGAGGCGTGTCAACCATGACAACCCAACAACATCCAGGGCCTTGAGGTACTCGGGGCGAATCTCGTCCACCCCCGGGGCCCGGCCACCAAGGAGATTTTTAACCACCTTGGCGACCTCAGCCCCTGTGATAGGCGAGTCATCCCCCTCGTCCCCAAACCCTGCTTCCTCTGTGGAAGGCGTATCAGTGGGATTGAGGAGATCCTCGAAGTATTCCTTCCACCGCCCGACGATATCCCCAGTTGAAGTCAACAGTGTCCCATCCGCACCATACACAGTGTGGATGGGGAGCTGCTTTCCCCTCCTGAGCCGCCGAACAGTTTGCCAGAATCTCTTTGAAGCCGACCGAAAGTCTTGTTCCATGGCCTCACCGAACTCCTCCCATACCCGGGTTTTTGCTTCAGCAACCACCCGAGCTGCACTCCGCTTGGCCTGCCGGTACACCTCAGCTGCTTCGGGAGTCCCACAAGCCAACCAAGCTTGATAGGACTCCTTCTTCAGCTTAATGGCCCCCCTCACCACTGGTGTCCACCACTTGGTTCGGGGGTTGCCACCACGAGATGCACCGACCACCTTGCGGCCGCAGCTCTGGGCTGCCGCTTCAACAACAGAGGTGGAGAACATGGCCCATTCAGACTCCATGTCTCCAGACTCCCTCGGAATGTGGTTGAAGTTCTTCCGGAGGTGGGAGTTGAAGACCTCCCGGACAGGGGCCTCAGCCAGACGCTCCCAGCACACCCTCACTATACGTTTGGGTCTACCAGGTCTGAATGGCTTCCTCCCCTGCCATCGGATCCAACTCACCACCAGGTGGTGATCAGTTGACAGCTCTGCACCTCTCTTTACTCGGGTGTCCAAGACATACGGTCGCAGGTCTGATGATACGATAACAAAATCGATCATCGACCTGCGGCCTAGGGTGTCCTGGTGCCAGGTGCACATATGGACACCCTTATGCTTGAACATGGTGTTCGTTATAGACAGACTGTGGTTAGCACAGAAGTCCAATAACTGAACACCACTCGGGTTCAGATCGGGCAGGCCGTTCCTCCCAATCACCCCCCTCCAGGTTTCACTGTCGTTGCCCACGTGCGCATTGAAGTCCCCCAGTAGGACAATGGAGTCTCCAGGAGGAGCACCCTCCAGCACCCCAGTCACAGACTCCAAAAAGGGTGGGTACTCTGAAACATCATTTGGTGCATAGGCACAAATGATGGTCAGGACCCGTTTCCCAACCCGAAGGCGCAGGGAAGCAACCCTTTCGTCCACCGGGGAAAACTCCAATATAGAGGCAGCAAGGTGGGGCGATACAAGAATACCTACCCCTGCTCGTCGCCTCTCGCCCGGGGCAACTCCAGAAAAGGCCAAGCTCCAGCCCCTCTCCAGGAGACTGGTTCCGGAACCGGAGCTGTGTGTTGAGGTGAGGCCGACTATATCTAGCCGGTATCGCTCAATCTCGTACACCAGCTCAGGCTCCTTCCCCACCAGAGA
Source organism: Pholidichthys leucotaenia (assembly GCA_020510985.1). Lineage (NCBI taxonomy): Eukaryota > Metazoa > Chordata > Actinopteri > Cichliformes > Pholidichthyidae > Pholidichthys > Pholidichthys leucotaenia. Next base: position 368,256,317 of record CM035836.1, on the reverse strand, counting down.
GGTGACATTCCACGTACCAAAAGCCAGTTTAGAAAGCTTGGGATCAGTCCGCCAAGGTCTCCGCCTTTGACTGCCACCTAATCCACATAGCACCGGACTTCCATGATCCCTCCTGCAGGTGGTGAACCTACTGGAGGGCGGACCCATGTAACTCCTTCGGGCTGAGCCCGGCCGGGTCCCATGGGTGGAAACCCGGCCACCAGACGCTAGCCTTCGAGCCCCTCCCCCAGGCCTGGCTCCAGGGTGGGGCCCCGGTAACCCCATACCGGGCGGGGTACACTGAATCCTTGATATACAATTTATCATGAGAGTCTGTTGGATCGTTCTTCGTCTGGCCCTTCACCCAGGACCAGTTTGTCTTGGGAGACCCTATCAGAGGCAAATTGCCCCGGACAACATAGCTCCTGGGATCACTGGGGCACGCAAACCCCCCCACCACGATAAGGTGACGATCCATGAGGGGGGCTTTGTAAGGTATGTAATATCTAATTAAATTAGATTAAATTAGATTAAATTTTAAATTAATTAGATATTACATGCTTTGTAAGGTATGTAATATCTAATTAATTTAAAGCAGTTCAGATTTTTTTTTACTGTTTTTGAAATTTTCTTTATATGAAGATTAAATTTGAGTTGAGGATCTAGTACAATGCCAAGGTATTTGAATTCTGTAGCTAAACTGATGTCATGATCATGTATATTAACTTTAAAATGTTGCAGGTTACATTTTTTGATTGAAAAGCACATTGAGACTGTTTTCTGAAGGTTCAGCAATAGATGGTTCTTGAGGAGCCACTCTTGGACATCAACCATACTTGTAGACAGTACATCTGCAGCCTGTGCTGGAGTCTTGGCAGCTGTGTAAATAACTGCATCATCTGCATAAAGTTGGCATGTTGCAGCTGAGCAGTGTAACGGCAAGTCATTAATAAAAATGCTGAAAAGTAAAGGACCAAGAATGGACCCTTGTGGGATACCCATGCGGTTGTTTAAAAATGAGGATTTATCCTGGTGAACTTTTACACACTGTTCTCTATTCTGGAGATAAGATGCAAACCATTCTAATGTATTTGGGGAGAAGTTAAAAGATACCATTTTGGATAAAAGCAAACTGTGGTTTACAGTATCGAAAGCCTTTTTGAGATCTAGAAAAACAGCTCCTACCACATTACCCCTGTCCAAGGACTGTTTGACGTTTTCAATAAGGCAACAATTTGCTGTTTCTGTTGAGTATCCTGGTCTAAAACCAAATTGATGTGGATGAAGAAGTTGACTGTCTTGTAAGTAGTCTATCAGCTGTGTAGCTACAACTTTTTCAAGAACCTTAGATAGGACTGGTAAGATAGAGATTGGGCGGTAATTGCATATATCGTCTTTACTGCCTGATTTATGAACTGGTATGACGACAGCTTTTTTCCAGCCAGATGGAAATGTATTAGACCTAATGGAGAGATTAATGAGATGGGTCAGTGGTTTGATTAATATTTTGCTGTGCATTTTGAGAAAGGAGGTGCTCATATTGTAGATATCATTAGTTTTTGAGTTTGACAGTGTTTTAACAATACCAGCAATTAACTTCTCATTTACCTCATTGATGTGAAAAGTATCTGTTGGAAGTATGGAATTTGTGTTGTTGAGCACATTTGGCAGCACAAAAATTTTTGTTAAGTCTTCCACAGAGCCCACAAAGTGTGAATTAAATTCATTTGCCAAAGTAGCCTTGTCACTGACGGTCTTGCCATTGATTCTAAGTTCCTTTACCCCCTTCTGATCGTTTTTTTTATTAGTTAAGTTATTTAAATGCCTCCATAGGGAACTGTTGTTACCCTTTGCATGATCTATCAGTTTATTGTAATAAGATATTTTTGATTTTCGCAGCTCATGTACCACTTTATTTCTTAAACTTTTGTACACAAGGTGATCATTTTGTAGTTTGGAGGTTAGTGATGTTTTCAGTGCATAGTCTCGCCTCTTCATAAGTTTTCTTATTTCATTATTTAACCATGGTAGGCTAATCTTCTGTTGTCTACTTTTAATTTGCTTTGAAAATTTTTCTATAGACTTTGTGATTGTTGCAGTTATAAAATTACAACAATCATCTACTTCACATGTTGACATGAGCTGCTCCCAATTTTGATTCTCTAAAGCCCCATTTCCACCAGTATCGCCTGGGCTTTACTTTTTTTTACTTGTTTCGGTTTTTCGCCATTTCCACCCAAGTCCTCACGGTTTAACCGTTACGATTTTCGTGCCTGTTCAGAGGCAGGGTACAAGTGAGCGAAAAGCGAGGTGTGAATTGACGTCAATCGACTGCTAAACGCTGATTGGTCAGGGCGTAACGTCACCAAACGCGTCCGTTTTGTTTTCTGTTGAAGCTACACGTCCGCCATTTGTAATTTCAGCGAGTAACCGCGGTGACTGGATTCAAAATTGTGTTTTCATATAACGATGTCCACGCGCAAGTTTATTCCATGAACAAACGAGGAGGTGCGGACTTTTCTGTCCCTCGTAGCCGATGACTACATCCAGAGCGAGTTGGTGGGGCAACTTGCAATGAAAAAATATACCAGGAAGTGTCCGGCCTGCTATTATTTGCAGAGAATTTGGACTCGACACGGCCACGGAATTGGAAAACGGTGACGGTGAGTGTTGTTTTGTTATTGTCCGTCTTCTTGCCTTTCGGTCAAAAGCGCACTTTATTTTAGCAATAAAGAAAGTTGTTTGATTGTGGGCAATTGTGGTGATGGCTAGCCCGCTAATAGCTAGCTACCTCTGTACCTTGCTGCTACCTGGCATCAATCTGCTGAATCGCGCTTTTATTTCAGTATTCACGTGAACAAAACGCTGACGTAAGCTTATTGTATTCTGGTTAAAAAGTTTTGTGTTTGCGGTACATGTTGCACTTTGTTTGTGAGCTTTATTGTGTGTTTTTTTCCTTCTATACACAGTTTTCAAATCCCTTGGGTCCGCCTCACTGGACTGCCCCGGCATCTCCCGGTCAAGTGCTGGTAAGGCACAACAAACTGAAAATTACCACCCGGTTGTTTTTATATGTGATTGTTTTCTATAGACGCATAACAAGGAATTTAAAATGTCTTTCTACGTTTATAAAAATACTAGATTCAGGGGTGTTCATAGCCACAGTGGCCCAGTGTTATAGGTGTGTTGGTGGTGAAATACTGTTGTATTTTCACAAAAAAAAAGGAGCACATGTACAGACTTCAAATCAAAATGCTTGATTGAAATTCTTCAAGTCAGCTAACACTATTAACCCATTCTGATTTATGAGGCCACAGTACAAAGAAATTCTTTTAAAAATAACACATTAAATCAAAATACTTTTTACAATTAATCCTTTTTGAAATGAAGGGGGGTCTAACCACATCACCACAGAAGTTATAGTCCACTCTACTGAGGGGCAACAACATGACAGTTGAGCTGAAATACAGCAACGAAGCATCCCACCACAGGCTTTCAACAGTTTAATTCCATAATATTTTTTCTGACATGTTTTGATCCGGTGTTATCTAAATACAATGACTTCTGTCTTTCATATAGGCAAGCTGAAAAGCAGCAACATTGCAGACCTTGCATCACTGATGGCCCAGAATCATGCTGAGGAGATGCGGATCCATGAAAGGATGCTCGAACAGCATCAACGGCAGCACGAACAGCGCGAAAGACACCTGCAGTTAGCCCATGAGCAGGAAGCCGCATTAAGAAGGGATGAGCTGACAGAGACGGCTTCCTTCCACGGAGCCTTCCTAAACCATTTTGGCAGTCTGGTCGAAGTACTGAAAGCTCCCCATTTGTTGACATGTTTTGGGAATATTTGTAATGTAATAAAATGTTAGTCTTTTGGATAAAAGTGTGGTTTGTATATTATAACACTGGATGATAAAGGCGAATAATTACATACACATTCCATTGCCTCATATGACCCTAATCCTGCTGTTCAGCCATAAAGGTGTCAAGATTTTTAATGGTAATGTAATTGTTATTGTTAAATTTAATAAATATTACCACTGCTGTATCCATTGCTCTACATTGGGTACAGTTTTTAAGTAAAATTGTAAGCAGTTGCACAGGTGTAATTTACATTCAGCAGTAGACACTGATAAAGGTAAAAGTCGAATTGGGTAAAAGGTAAGTACATGTGAATTGAATGTTATATCGGCATTCCAAATTCTGAGAATTCCAATAAATTATAAGCAGTCTAGTATAATATAAAGCGAAAATACCCATACATGTAAACCCAAGTATAACATTTTTGATGTTGTAAACGTTGACATGTATATGATAAACCTATGCGATTGTGATTCAATAGATCCATAGTGATCTTTGGTTTGAAAAAGAAAATTATAATTTGGTGTTGGCAGTGTGACAATGTCAGTGTATTTAGTAGGATTAAAAAAAGTTTCATCATAAAATTTCTAGGTTCATTGGCAATTCCATCAAACCAAAAGTGAGTTGTCTAGCTGCAGCATATTTTTTTTTGAGTCATTTCTACGTTGTTTTAGTGTGTAATTAGCCACCACTGAACAGATAACCCTTATAAATAACAATAGATTGTACAATGATACTCAAATGATACACAATACAAAAAATGGGCCTAGATTTGGATTGGCTTTTTTATAATATTTTTAATTATTTTGTAAGTTAAAGTTAACTGGAAGTATAACAAGTTTCCACATATAATTCCAAGGTCAATTGGCAATTCCATCAAACCAAAAGTGCATTGTATAGCTGCTGCTTTTTTTTGGGAAGTCAGTTTATCATCAGTGTATCATTATTACACAATATACAAAATGGGTCTAGATTTGGATTGGCTTTTTTTATAATATTATAAATTATTTGGTAAGTTAAAGGGGTTTAGGATTAAGCTTCTGCATCATTTTAAATTACCCCGGTGTTTCAGCATTTAATTAACCGTCTGTTAACATTTAACCGTTTTGAACAACAGAGGCGACGTAGTTTAAAAGTGCACAACATTTTATTTAAAAAACACGTTTGACATATGTATGCACATGAACACTGAACAAATGAAATGATCTCTGCTTCATATTCCTCCTGGGCAACCGCTATTCTCTCCTGCTCCAGCGTGTGTTGTCTCAATCCACGTCGTCTTCTCCTGTAAAATTCTCTTGTCTCGTTAAAGACATTCATTGTGTTAAAAACCGTGGAAATCCTCCGCTCGTAATCCGCTATTTTTTTCTGTGTTGTTGAGGAGTCAGTCTCGTCCTTTATACGTCAGCAGTGTAGCGCCACCTCGATCCCGCCCACCCCAGCAATTCTCGGCTTTCCGCGGTTGTGATGGAGGCGCAGCCGCGGGAGAAACAAGTAGAAAAGAAAAGAAAAGAGTAGCGCAGAACTATATAGTGGAAATGTGGCTTAAGTAATGTTCAAACTCCTCATTTTTTGATTTGGGGATAATAAAATTTGATTTGTCAATATCGACTCCCCCAAAATACTGTAGTCGCTTTTTAGTAAGTTTCCTGACAGCAAGAACCATGTTATGATCTGAGAGACCAGTTACAAGATTATAGGTTCTGGTTATTCGTTCTGGTTTATTAGTAAATACCATGTCAATAAGTGTTCTGGATTGTTTGGTTATCCTGGTGGGTCCTTTGATGATTTGCTGGTAATTAAATTTAGTCATGAGGCTTTTCAGTTTTTGTTTGTCTTTTTTATCAGACCAGTTGATATTAAAGTCACCATGAATTATTGTTTCTCTGTTCTTCTCAAGTTGTTTAACCAGATCACTTAATTCATTATAAAAGGAAGAGTTGTGTGACGGTGGGTTGTACACTACTGCAATGTTGAAATTCATTACCGGAGAGAGACATACATTAACAGCTAAACATTCAAGTGAAGTATTCAAATCAACCAGTTGACATTTATATTTCTCTTTGATGTAAATTAAAACACCTCCTCCCCTCCCTACCTGCCTGTCTTTTCTAAAACACTGGTAGCCCACAATATCGATCATATTAGTGTCTATGTTCCTGTGTAGCCAGCTTTCTGAGAGACTTTCCAGTCTTTTTGCAACATGTTTCATGTAGAGGGGGCTGAGAACATGAAAGCTCTTTTTCCCAGCTCAGTACGGGCAAATGGAACAGAAAGCAACAAATGATCATTAGAACGCAAACCATAAGAATCAACACTTCTCAGTGTGATCAAATTACAAATATAAGGGGGCAACAGTCCAAGCATGGCCTTGTAAATAAAAAAGTACCAGTGAGTCAACCTCCTGGTGGACAAAGAGGGCCATCCCACTCTAGAATACAGTTCACAGTGATGGGTCAAGGCTCTACAGTTTGTAACAAACCTCAAAACAGCATGATATACAGAGTCAATCTTACTCAGACACTGAGCTGAAGCGTTCATATACAAGAGGTCTCCATAATCTAAAATAGATAAAAAAGTTGCAGTAACAAGACGCTTTTTAACCTCAAAAGAAAAACAACATTTATTTTGAAATAAAAAACCCAGTTTCAGTTTAAGTTTCTTCACAAGTTTTTCAACATGGGGCTTAAAAGTCAGAGCGTCATCAAGCAAGATACCAAGATACTTGTACGAGTGAACCACCTCAATTTCATTTCCCTCAAAAGTGGACACTGTGGGAAAAATTTGTGGACTCTTCCTAAAATTTGAAAACCACATCAGTTTAGTTTTGTCAGCATTAAGGACTAGTTTTAGCTGCAGAAGTGTGTGCTGCACCACATTAAAAGCTTTCTGCAGAGAAGCAACAGCATTAGCAGGGGAAGAGCCAAAGCAGTAAATAATTGTGTCATCGGCATAAAAATGCAAACTAGCATCAGACACATTTTGTCCTAGATCATTAATGTACATAATGAATAGAAGGGGTCCTAATACAGAACCCTGTGGCACCCCCTTGTGGACACTGACAATTTCACAACACAAACCATCATATTTAATACATTGGGTCCTGTCACTCAAATAATGATATATGTATAATGTATAATAATATAATATCAAATAATGATAATGTATAGAGGCCCATTTCCAGCAACTATCACTCCAGTGTTCTAATGGTACAATGTGTTTGCTCATTGCATCAGAAGGCTAATGGATGTTTAGAAAACCCTTGAGCAATCATGTTAGGTCTGCAATGCTGTAATTGCTGCAAATGGAGGATTATTTGACGAAAGCAAAGTTTGAAGGAAAAAATTATTATTTCAAATACAAATCATTATTTCTAACCTTGTCAATGTCTTAACTATATTTTCTATTCATTTTACAACTCATGGTGGAAAATAAGTGTGACTTTTCATGGAAAACACAAAATAATTGTCTGGGTGACCCCAAACTTTTGAACGGTAGTGTATATGTGTGTTTATTTTGCCATTTTTAAATGTGATATGGTGTGATTCCTTTTCCACAGACACCCAGGATTGTAATGCTGATGTTTACTCAAGAGTAATCTTAAAGTAGGATTGAACCTGTGCATTTTAACAAATAGATTTAGTGATTCACTGAATATTTATATATATATATATATATATATATATATATATATATATATATATATATATATATACGTATATATATATATATATATATATATTTTTTTTTTTTTTTTTTTTTTTTCAAATTTAGGAAACCACATTAAGCAATTAACACTTAAAAGAAGCTCTAGGTGTTATTTAAACTCATTGTGTCAGTTCTTGGTTCATGTTTTCTCCACAGGAAAAGAAAAACATTTAACCAACTCGCATAATTTTTAAAATTTTTCCAGGATTTAAAAGAGAAAAGTGAAAAGGTGCAAACATTGATTATTCTGTAAATAAGAAATTTTATAGATAACAATCAAACCTAGAAAAGCACTCGGAGAGTGCAGACCTCCGCCAAGCACCACAGTTCCCCCCATACAGTGTTTGTGTGTACGTTTTCAGATTCCTTGACCATGAAAACATATGACTAGTAATTGGATTCACAATGATAGGATTAGTGGTTGAGTAGTTATTCACGAAAATTGCATTGTCCGTAATGGCGGTTTAGCGCCACAGTTCCCCCCATAGAGTGTTTGCGTGTACGTTTTCAGATTCCTTGACCATGAAAACAAATGACAAGCAATTGGATTCACAATGATAGGATTAGTGGTTCATTAGTTATTGACGAAAATGGCATTTTCCGTAACGGCGGTTTTCTTCTCGACGGTGATCCAGATCACCACCAAAATGTAATCATCTGTAGGATACCCCATTTCTGACAATCTGTGAAAATTTCATGAAAATCCGTCCATAACTTTTTGAGTTATCTTGCTAACAAACAAACAAACAGACAAACAAACAGACAAACAAACCAACGCCGATGATCACATAACCTCCCCCTTTGGCTGAGGTAAAAATCACTATTAGCTTTAATTCTAAGAAACCGTTGGGTACCAAATACCCAAAGCAATTCACTTGTTCTCTAATTTGTAATTATTTAAAACGTTGAAAGCTTCAAATGAAAATAGGCTTTAACAAATAAAACAAAAGGAAAGCCTTAACTTTAAAAGTGGAAACGTATAACCTTAAATCTTTAAAGCATTTAACCTCTTTTGTTTTTGTATTTCTTGTTGTAAATAAAATTCTCACTTTCAAAGTGACATTCGGCAAAATTCCAAAGCTAGTTATTGATGAGAAATTCCAATACTGGACTTTGAAAATCTAAGTAAAGAAGTCAATCCACACAATTTAAATTTTTGTTTTGTTTTGTGAAACACAAATTCAACTCAATTTCAATTAAACTTTATTTATCAACATACAGTTTCAACAAACAAATTAAATGAAGCATCTCTACATTTCTAAATAATTTCAAAATTCTACTTTCCATATTGCAAGCCTACAAGTTGGAACAAATTCTAAAAGAACTTCTAACTAACACGGTTGTAAAATAAAACCTCAAAGTTAACCCTTGTTTAACAAATTAACAATAATCATCAAGTTGATTTTTTTTTTTTTTTTTCTCTGAGCTAAATAACAATAACGGTAAAACATGACGAGTCAACAGACAACCGACCAATTTACCAAACTGGATGACCTTCAAGCAACATTTCTAGCTTCACAACATGGGTCAAGAAAACACAGCCCGAAGATTTGAAGCAACTCAGTGAAGAACTTTTGAAGGACCACACTGAAAAGCCACCAGAAGGAAAGGACCTCACCAGTGCGTTAGATAAGTTCACGCTAGCCTTAGTCGCGAGATTAAAGGTAGCCGAGAACGAGCTAGCAAATCAACAAACAACAATCCTATCTCTCCAAGACGAGAACGAAATGCTGAAAGAAAATTTGGAACAGTCTCAAGAGAAGAATGACAAAACTCAAGATCAACTTGATGAAGCGTTACAAGATTTGGACCGTGCAGAGTCAGGAAATAAACGGTTGATCAAATCAAATCAAATCAAATCAAACTTTATTGTCATATTGCTGTACATACAACTGTAGTGCAGGCAAGATGAAATTGCGTTTCTCTCGGCATCCATATAAGAAGCAGCATGATTTAAGACACATTCCCACATAGCTCCCCCCCACCCCCACCCCCCCATCCATTCACACATCCCTGAGACATACTTGGGGAAAAAAAGAATAACTAACTATAATATACAAAATGTCCGTAGGTGCAGTAGTGTGCATGAGAGATTCCGGGTCAACTGTTCAGCATCCTGACAGCTTGTGGAAGGAAGCGGTTGATCAGTCTGGTGGTTCTGCCTCTGATGCTCCGGAATCGTTTACCAGATGGAAGAAGTTCAAAGTGTTTATGCAGAGGGTGAGAACGGTCCTTGACAATGTTCAGTGCCCTGCTCCTACAACGGTTCTGAAAAAGTTCTTGGACAGAGGGGAGGGAGACTCCAATTACCCTCTCCGCCCCCTTGACTATCCTCTGCAGGGCTTTTTTGTCTGACATACTGCAGCTGGAGTACCATGTAGCAATGCAGTACGTCAGAACACTCTCCACCACACCTCTGTAGAAGGTCCTGAGGATGCAGATGGGGAGAGAGGCCTGTTTGAGTTTCCTCAAGAAGTGCAGTCTCTGCTGAGCCCGCTTCCTGATCTCCAAGGAATTCTGCTCCAGGTCAGGTCCTGCGAGATCTGCACTCCGAGGAACTTGATGTTCTCTACTCTCTCCACTAAACGGTCGCCGATGCTGAGGGGGGCGTGCTCAGGCTGTGACCGCCGGAAGTCGATAATCATCTCCTTCGTTTTGTCCACGTTGAGCACCAGATTGTTCTCCCTGCACCAGCCCTCCAGGTCTCTCACTTCTTCCCTGTACATTGATTCCTCATCCCTCTGGATAAGTCCCACCACCGTGGTGTCATCTGCAAACTTAATAATCTGGTTCCCCTCGTGTCTGGATACACAGTCATGTGTTAGAAGTGTAAACAACAGTGGACTGAGTAAACAACCTTGAGGGGATCCGGTACTCAGCGTGACAGACTTGGAGATGTTGTTTCCAACCCGGACAGACTGAGGTCTCTCAGTCAGGAAATCCAGGATCCAGAGACATGTGGCGGTGTTCAGACCAAGAAGGAGTAATTTCTCCATCAGTCTCTGGGGAATAATGGTGTTGAATGCTGAACTGAAATCAATGTACAGGAGTCTGGCGTAGGTGTCTTTCTGGTCCAGGTGGGTGATGACAGAGTGTAGGGTGGTGACTATAGCATCCTCCGTGGAGCGGTTTGAACGATATGCAAACTGGAGCGGGTCGTGTGATGCAGGGAGGCAGGCTGTAATGTGTGGTTTGACAAGCCGCTCAAAACACTTCATCACAATTAGTGTCAGTGCAACAGGACGATAGGCATTCAAACAGGACACCACTGGTTTCTTTGCCACCGGTACAATGATAGAGGTCTTGAAGCATCTGGGAACGATGGCCTGACTCAGGGAGATGTTATAAATGTCAGTCAGGACATCCGCCAACTCGCTCGCGCAGTCTTGGAGCACACGTCCCGGAATGTTGTCTGGACCTGCAGCTTTGCGTGGGTTGACTCTGGTTAGGGTCCTCCATGTGTCCGCTGTGTTGATGGTAAAAGCTGGTCCGACCGATGGTGGGGGTGGGCCAGCCCTCCCTCTGATTGTCGAGTTTGATGCTTCAAAACGTGCAAAGAAGTCGTTAAGCCTGTCTGAAATCGAAGCGCCGTCATCATCGACCCCTTGCCTAGGCTTAAAGCCCGTCAGTGTCCGAACTCCCTGCCACATCTGCTTGGTGTTCCTAGTGTCACAGAGGTGTCTGGATTTTCTCCGCATAGGCGCGCTTTGCCGCCTTAATTCCCTTTGAAAGCGCAGACCTGGCTGAGCGGAGGGCGATCCTGTCCTTCGCTCTGAAGGCTGCATCTCTGGCTGTGAGCAGCGAGCGCACCTCTGCAGTCATCCAGGGCTTATGATTACCCTGCATAGTGATGGTCTTCACTGTAGTGAAATCCTCTGTGCACTTCGCGATGTAGCTGGTGACCGTATCAGCATACTCCTCCACATCTTGATGCATGATAATAACGCGCTTCACCGAGACAACAATGAACTTGAAGATGCCCTTCAAGACACAAAGAAGGAACTCAGAAGAGTCGAAGGTCAACTTGAAAATGTGAAGAATGACTACAAGGAATGTCAACTGCTCCTAAAGGAAGCACATAAACACTGGGACATCCGCCACACTCCCTCGCCCGATTCCCATTTCGAATATGGACGACCGCGTGGACAGCGTGTGTGTGCCCCTTCAGACCGCAACCTTGACAAGATCGCAGGAAATGTCACAAAGTTTGATCCAGGTCCTATGGGTTCACCTGATGCCAAAGTCTATTTACAGGACATTGATTACTACTTGCGTAAGTATCCTGATGCTACGGTTGACGATCGCATCTATTTGATTAAACTAACATCTAACAGGTCAGTATCAAAATTCATAGACAGATAGCCGGAAAACATCAAAGCAGACTACATGCTGCTCTGCGAAGCCATCGAAAAGGAGTTCTCCTACGACTGCCTACAGGCAGGGCTAACCGCAGTCCTAGCTGTGAAGCAAGGATGCTCAGAGCTGACACAGGCCTACTACCAGTGACTCCTACTTGCATATTTTGGATCTCAAAATACACCAGGGATGGAAGAAGACCACAACTTCAAGACCCTCTTCATCCAGAACCTCCATCCCACTGTGAGTCATCACCTTGGAGTTACAGCTAACCCAAGGTCAAACTCAATAAGTCAGCTGAGAGAGTTCGCACACTATGCGTTCCTAAAACAGCAACAAAGCCGCAACAAGCACGCTGAGCCTGCCACAGTGCTAGCTATTAGCGATGCATCTAACACCTTGGAGTTGGAAGGAGCCCCTCGCTCCACTCCACCCCCCACACCACGAGTACATAAACAGCCGAAACATTTTTCCAGTTGTCATCAAGGCCAAACCCAAACTAGGTCCTCTGGATCTCACTTAGGACCAACTTTGCAAAAACCTGACTACCGTCGTAGACCATATCAACCAGATAGGTCATGAGAACACAGTACGGACTACCATGATGACAGATACCGATACGAAGACACTCATTACCGCGACAAATGTTCTCCATCTCATTACAGAAGCTCAGAAGTAGAGACCTATCACAAACCTTGGAAGAAAGAAGAAACCCCTACTCTCAGTAGAGAAGATATTAAAATTGTCAAACACCTCCTAGCGGAGATTCAAAACAACAAAGAAAATAGGACTGCTAACATTCTAGCTATATCAGCTATAACGACTCCAAACAAACATTCCAAATGTTGAAATGAAATGAAAACGCAAGAAGAAAATCCCTTTTGCAAATGAGGAAGAACCAAAGGACTCAACGCAGTCCAGTGCTGTTATGACAGCCTAACCACAGGTCACAGACCACTCCTCTAATGACATTTTGCAACTCTGTGTCGAACCACCGGTTCCACAATTTCTATGCGATTTAAATGAGAGGGGGGTGGCACAGAAATTCTACCTTCCACTGACCCTTGAAGACGTGATATGTCAGGACGCTGTTTTAGACACCGCTGCTGACATCACTCTCATGTCACACAACCTTTTTGACAAACTACGTGTAGCCGCAAACCGCGCTCATAAACATTTAAAACTGGAACCCTGTTATTTAGCCGTGCGACCATATGCGCTCACTAAAACAACCTTGTTGGGCGTATCACTGCTAAACATCTCCATTGGACCCATGACGTTGACACATCCGGTCTATGTGTCCAAGCTTGACGCCATTCCATTACTTGTCGGCAAAGACCTACTGAACCATTTTGAGCCACTAATTGATTTCAAGAATCACAAACTATGGGCTCAAACGCAACATCCTCACCCATTTGGCCCAACAAGGACAACTGAATCACAGTGCTTTGTTCTGAACACTTTGGACGCCCCAAGTCTCACACAACTAGCACTGTTGGAACAACTGCAACCGATTGAAAGCGGCCGCAAAGACCAAGGTGAGTACTGTCCTCAAGAAGTCAAAAGTCACCTTCAAATACAAGGTCAAGCCAAAGAAGCAAATGACCTTGGAAACTCAATGGCCGAGCAGAAAACTCCAAACAGCCCCCTTGATACCCTTGATTAAACGTTGGTGTCACATTTTGAAACCCACCCACCCGCCTCTGAGGCCTGCATGGTCACAAGAGCCACACCAACCGGCTCTCTAGACCATACAAAACCTCAAGTTTTTGCGATGATGACCCCAACTTTTGCAAAAGCTAAGCGCACATTTACTCAAGCTTGTGACCAACCGATCCATAAAACCATAGAACACCGGTCAGATACAACTGTACACGCACTTCCCGCGTCTACAACCTTTGACAAACCAAAATTTAAACCACTTCCTGCAACACAACTTCCTCTGCAGCTACATAATGGCAATCGTATTCCTGCTTTGAACAATCATCGCCACCGCTCAAAGTTCCTCGAAACCAGAGCGGGGTGATGACTGCCAACGGCCATAACATTCCAGCTGCAGAACACAAAAGCATCAAAACGACATACAACGCTCCCAAGGCTGTATTTCAAAAACATTTGGACTGTTTCGCCAAACAACACAAAGTGTACAACAATCAAAGACTCTCGCATGACAAACTGCAAAGGGGGGACAAGATTCAGCCCCCCCCCCTTCCGGCTACGCCCCTGGCAAAAGTCAGTCAGCACATATGCCATATCCTTTTTTGGACACGTTTGTTCTTTATGAAGGACAGATAAAAAAAATTACAACTTCAATAGTAAAATACTAAAACAGCATCCATCTTAATCTAACTTTTTCTCGCTTTCCAGTAGTACAACGGGGGGGGGGGGGGGTGTCTCTGCACAACAGCGCTCACACTGATGGTGCCAACATAAAAACTGCAATAAAAAAAATCTCAGCCAAGAAACTTTACCACAGTAACTGACCATTAAATTTGTTTTCACAATTTGCTTAAAGAGAACATGCTCACATTTAGACATTAAGCATTTCACATCAGCCTTTGCGGTTGCATTCCCCCAGAATGCTACAATATTTCTCTCCTTTTCTTTATTTACATAAGACATTTTTCCTTTTTAAGGTATTATATGCTTCACCTCCTCAAAGGTTGCAATGAGAAGTTGCTGTTCTACTGTTGAGAAATACGCTGCTTGTGTTTGTCTTATCCGCAGCAGAATCAGTGATTCTGTGTTCAGTTGTGTGGTCTATTTAAGTATGCTGTGAACAAGCACTTATCCCACCTATCTACACCTGGCTTGACATAGCTTCCTCTTCTCATCCTAGTTTGACAATGGTGCAACTGAATACGCCAGGATAAGCAGGTCCAACTATGTCAAGCCATAATTTTTGACTTATCCTGGCTTTCTTAATTCTACTTTTATGCAATACCCCTGTCACACCCAATAGCATTGCTAGCTTCATGTCATGTGCCATCATCTTGTTTTGGGTTGTTGGGTTGCCAGGTAGTAAATTATTCAGCTAAATACTTGAGTCTGAAGGCAGACATTAGTTTTCAAATCTTCCACAAGAATAGCACAACAAAGGAGCAAGATAAATATTGGTTCTGCTTTTGATGACTGATGTCTGCTGAAGAATCTCAAAGGGCTGAAAAGTCATGCAGAGGTCACCACTTTTCTTCTGACAGGTAAGGTAAGTGTTAGCCATGATGATAACTAGCTCCATTCATCTTCTACTGTTAATCTGGTGGTTAGTTTTGAGGGGGGGCAGCAGTCTAAACTATATAACAAATTAAATTTTATTTCTGACATGCTGATATTGTAATTATGAGTGTATGATAATATCAGTATGTCAAGTGGCCTGTAGATGCATCGAGTGTGGTTTGCTATGTGTGTTGTGCTTTATGCCTCTCGCTTTCAGCTTCCACCGCTGGCTAGCTCATCAGAGTGAAAAGGAAGCCAAGTGCGTAAGTCTTCCCTGCCAGTACACAGCCGCTGTACAAGCAAGCCCTATGCAGTGCCTCCTCGCAGCGCCACATACAAATTTAGCATCTCGCGGCTAAACTGCATAGGACTCGGAGGAACTCTGCCTCCAGACTTGCGGCATGCCAGGCCCACCGGTGTGTGGATACACCTGGATACCCAAGTACAGACTCCCAGCTATGGGTTAAATAGTCTCACTGCCTTTTGAGTGCTAGGGATAGCAAAAGGCTAAGGGAAACAACCCTGACAGAAATATCAGAGTGGAGCCCCGCAGGTGGTTAGTACAGCTGTTGAGCCGCTCTTCCTGGCAACTCCTGTGACCGACCTGATGCCAGACATATTGCATCGCTCTCCTCTGGAAAACATTGGCAAGGCTGAGAGGGTCATCTTGATGCATGGGCAACCCAGAATCTCCATAATCAAAACCCAGGCATTGCACCATGGAGAGGACACTCCATCGACATCACGAACACGTAGAAACAACAGTGGTATCACCGACTTTCTGTGAGTCAACTGTTAGGAACTGACACTCCCAGACTGGATTATACAGTCATCAGAGACGCTGCAACGAAAATCAACCAGGGCGCAATTCCTTGTCTTCATAGATGGATGGAGGTCGACGATGATAATATCAGCCAATATACTGCATGGAATACACCCCATTAACTGCTCCTTACCAAGCTGCAATGTATGACAGGTTCACGATATGTTCAACATTTTAATCTATGAATGTAACCGCACATACTAATTGTGCTACCAGTCATGTTTTGCATATTTTTTTTTAAATTATCAACTTTGATGTGCATCTACTCAGTCTTATAATTCATTGTGCAGTGAAAAAAATGTTAGTTGTTTATTGTTATTACAGTTTAAGATAATAAGACAATCCTTTATTGATCACCATGGGGGAAATTTGGGTTTTAAAAAAAACTGTTTTAAGTTCTAATAGTAGAAATAAACATGTCAATTTATTTTCTTACTAACTAATTTCTTACTAACTACAAAACTAGCTAATGTTACTGCACAGTATTAGTTACCTGATTTCTTGAGTACTTGAAGTAGCTCTAATTATAGTACGTACTGTATGTAGAAATTTATGTCAGATTTTTGGCTATCCAAGTAATAAACAATAACATGTTTTTCACTCTCTCCTTCCACCAAGAGGTGATTAAGCATAGATGGGTGTTTGGACTATGCTATCATGATGCAGCAGAGAAGAGCTCCACCAAACAGTGACTGGAGAGAGGGTCAACAGCTTTTGAAGCCCTCACCGATGTGATGGACCAGTTAAGGATAGTACATCAATATCTGACCTTTAGGTGAGTATGATGCAAAGTTTTAAATGTAAAAAGTCACAAAAAGGACAATTATTCACATGACTGTGTTCTCACAGATCAACATTTAAAAACCACATTCTGATGATGCGGCAGAAGGTTCTCCTTCACCCCACCTGTGTATGAGGCCTGGACTCTATTAGCAGCACTGGACCACAACCATCAGAGGGACCGTCCAGTGAGGAAGACAGTTGATGGCACACCAATGTAAGTTTTGCTTTAATTCATTTCAATTCAATTCAACTTTATTTATATAGCACCATTTCACAACAACAGTCATCTCATAGCACTTTCAACTGTAGGGGGAACCCCCACAGTTGCAGAATAACCCCAGCAATCAGACGATCCCCTGTGAGCAAGCACTTGGCGACGATGGAGAGGAAAAACTCCCTTTTAACAGGAAGAAACCTCTAGCAGAACCAGGCTCAGGGAGGGGCAGTCATCTGTTGTGACTGGCTGGGGGGTGAGGGGACAGAGAAGATGAAAAGAACAGACATGTAGAGAGCAAACAGCACGATGGGGACTCAATCTATGGGAGAGAACAAACAGATGTTAATGACCACCAAAAAAAAATATATTTCATTGAGAGTGAAGAAAGAAGTGAGGCCCAGTGCATTATTGGAGGTCCCCCGGCTGACTAAACCTATTAGCAGCATAACTAAGGGAGGGTTCAGAAACACATGATCCCGCCCTAATTGTAGGCTATATCAAAAAGGAAGGTTTTAACCCTATTCTTAAAAACAGAGATCGAGTCTGACTCCCGAATCCAGATTGGCAGCTGGTTCCACAGGAGAGGAGCTTGATAACTGATGGCTCTGCCTCCCATTGTACTTTTGAAGATTCTAGGTATTACAAGTAATCCAGCATTTTGGGAGCGTAGTGCTCTGTTAGGATAATACGGTAGTATCAGATCTTTTAAATAAAAAGAAGCCTGATTGTTTAGAGCTTTCTAAGTAAGAAGAAGGATTTAAACTTAATTCTAAACTCTATGGGAAGCCAATGAAGGGAGGCCAGAACCGGAGAGATATGATCTCTCTTTCTAGTACCTGTTAAAACTCTTGCTGCAGCATTTTGGATCAGCTGAAGACATTTTAAAGATGTTTTAGGACAACCTGATAATAAAGAATTACAATAATCTAATCTCGAGCTAACAAAAGCGTGGATCAGTTTCTCAGCATCACTCTGAGACAAGATGCTCCTAATCTTGGCAATATTACGCCAATGATAGAAGGCAGTCTTAGAAACAAATTTAATATGTGAATTGAAGGACAGATCTTGATCAAAAATAATTCCAAGGTTCCTCACAGAGCTATTAAGAGAAAGAGTAACCGCATCTAAACTTAAAGTTTGATTTGGAAAGGTATTTCTAAGGTTTTTTGGACCAACAAGAATGACTTCAGTCTTATCTGAATTTAATAGCAGGAAATTACAAGTCATCCAAGCTTTTATTTCCTTAAGACAGGCTTCTAACTTGGCTAATTGATTACTATCATCTGGCTTCATTGACAGGTATAATTGTGTGTCATCTGCATAACAATGAAAATGTATAAAGTGCTTTCTAATAATGCTAACAGAAGCATATATAAACTAAAAAGAGTAGGGCCTAGCACAGATCCCTGTGGAACTCCATGACTGAGCTTTGAGTTGAAAGAAAACTCATTATTGACATGAACAAACTGGAACCTATCAGATAAATAAGATCTAAAACACTGCAACGAAGTTCCATTAAGTCCAACATAGTGTTCTAATCTATCAAGTAGAATATTATGATCAATAGTATCAAAAGCTGCACTAAGGTCTAAAAGGACAAATCCAGAAACCAGTCCATTGTCAGATGAGATGAGGAGGTCGTTAGTGACCTTCGCTAAGGCTGTTTCAGTACTATGATGGATTCTAAACCCAGATTGAAACTTTTCAAGTAAACCATTTCCCTGCAGGTGGTCAAATACTTGTGTAGCAACAACTCTTTCTAAGATTTTTAAAATGAAAGGGAGATTAGAGATTGGTCGATAGTTAGCTAAAGCTCCTGGATCTAGCGTTGGCTTTTTGAGTAAGGGTTTAATTACAGCTGTTTTAAAAGCCTGCGGTGCATGGCCTAAAGTTAATGAAGAATTGATTATATGAAGAATAAAGCTACCAATAAGTGGGAAGACTTCTTTAAATAACCTGGCAGGAATAGGGTCTAAAAGACAAGTTGAAGGTGTTACACCTTGCTCTCGCCAGTCATCAGCGCCAGCGGCGCGCACACCTGCGCCTCATCAGTAACTGACTATTTAAACCCCTCTGCCTTCTGCTTCGGCCTGGAGTCGTCTGCTCGACAACGCTCCCAAATCCTCAGCGTCTGTTCCGGTTCGCACCAACCAGCGCATCACCCTCCAAGCACGTAAGCTGTATTCCTCATCTTACCTTCTCTCCAGCTTCTCCCCTGTGTACAGGTGGATCTCCAGGGCGGCGGAATTCCTCCTCCTCGCCTCACCTCTGCCTTCATCACACCAGCTCGTCGGGAACGCGCAGCCGCGCTGTCCTCCAGGTTAGAGCTGCAACGCCAACGCCAGCCACCTTCTCGCCTGCACGTGAGCATAACATTGTGGTTATTTCCCACGGGGCGTGTGACTTCAGTTAATCCTCTGCTCTGCTCTGTTCTCAGGGTTACCTGGCTGCACGGCGAGCTGCTCCGCCCTTGACGCAAGCTGTTCACCCACATTACATTTACACTTCCACTCACGCACTCAAACACAACCTGTTGCTTGAATAAAAGCTTTAAATCTTCCCGAGCCTGTGTGTGTGTTCCCTGAGCCCGACATCATGTCAGTACGACTCCAGCAAAGTGGCTCAGCGGACAGCGGGCTCGCACGCCGATTTTCCACCCTCGAGGCTCGGGTGGATTTAATCGCTTATCAGCAGCAGGTAATCTTTAATCAACTTACCCAAATTGTCCAACGATTGGATCATTTGGATCCTCCACAGGCCTTCCCTCCGGCATCTCTCGGTGGGCCAGCCTCGGCTCCTTCCTCGGCTAATTCAGCTAGCTCGGGGCCGCCGACCCGACTCACTCCCACCCCAACCCCCGCGCGCTTCAACGGGAAACTCGGTGAAGCGCGGGGGTTTCTTCTACAGTGTGAGTCGGTGTTTCAGCGTGTTCCCGGAGACTTCCCTTCTGATCATAGCCGGATTGGGTATGTTGCTAACCTTCTGGAAGGGCAAGCACTAGCTTGGGCTTATGCCGTCATGGCGAGGCCCAGCTACGCGAACCTGACCTACGCCCAGTTCGTGCATGATTTTAAGGAAGTGTTTGATCATTCAGACCGAGATAATGTCTTAACAACCCGGCTGCTTAACCTCCGCCAGGGTAGCCGGTTGGCCGCCGACTACGCTGTCGATTTCCGGGTGGTTGCGACGGAGGTCGGTTGGGGCGAGGCTGCGCTCAGCAGCATCTTCGTCCGCAGCTTTAATTCATCCTTGCAGGACGAGCTGGCCTCCCGGGATATGCCGGACCGGTTAACCGATCTAATCTCCCTAACCATCAATTTGGACAATAGACTGAGGGAACGGGCCGCCGAGCGTCGGGCTTCCGGTCACTCAAGCGGAACTTCCGCCCGGGTCCCTCAGTCTCGCCCCCTGCCGTTACCCGCTCCAGGGTCCACCGATGACTCTGAGGCAATGCAGGTCGGTCGGGCTAGACTGCCGCCAGCGGAACGACAGCGCCGCCGAGAGTTGGCCCTCTGCATGTATTGCGGGGGGAACCAACACTCCGTGGAGGACTGCCCGATTTGGCCAAAAAGGGGGCGTCCGCGAGTTGCTGTAGGGGGCCTCGCGGACGCGTCCCGCTCAAATCCCCTCACTAAGTGCCTCCTCCCGGTCAGATTCTGTCACAACTCCACGGGTCATGTCACACACACACTGGTGGACTCAGGGACGGAACAAAGTTTCATTTCACAAAGCCTGGTAACCCGCTTGGGCATCCCCTGCCAAGCACTGCCTGCCCCTATTAAATTGGTCACCCTCGCTCATACGCCTTTAGTGACCGTCACCCACAGAACCAAACTGGTCCCAGTAATCATCTCTGGCAACCATAGGGAGGATCTCAGCCTGATTGTTTTACCCACCTCGGCTTCTCCTATCATCCTGGGTTACTCCTGGCTACGGCTCCATAACCCTACCTTCGACTGGCAGTCCGGCAGCGTCCTCTCCTGGAGCACCTTCTGCATGAGCTCCTGCCTTCAATCTGCTGCCTGTGCCCCGTCGTTGCCGCCCCCACCGCCTGACTCACCGCCTCCGGATCTATCCCTGGTACCCCCAGAGTTCCACGACCTAGGGCTGGTTTTCAGTAAGTCAAAAGCACTGTCTCTCCCCCCCCCCACCGTCCCCACGACTGCGCCATTAACCTCCGCCCGGGGGCACCGTTACCATCTGGCCGCCTCTACAGCCTGTCAGCCCCGAAGCGTCAGACCATGGACACTTATATCAAGGAGTCGCTCATCGCAGGCATCATCCGGCCATCCTCGTCCCCGGTTGGAGCCAGATTCTTCTTCGTGGGTAAGAAGGACGGGTCCCTGCGCCCGTGTATCGACTTCCGGGCGCTCAACGACATCACTATAAGGGACAAATACACGCTGCCCTTGATGGACTCGGCCTTCATCTCCCTCCAGGGGGCCACCTGGTTCACCAAGTTGGACCTGCGCAGTGCGTACCACCTCGTTCGGATCCGGGAGGGCGATGAGTGGAAGACGGGGTTCCGGATGCCCAGCGGCCATTTTGAGTATCTGGTCATGCCGTTTGGGCTCACCAACTCTCCGGCCGTCTTCCAACGCCTGATCAACGACGTTCTTCGGAATTTCTTAGGGGTCTTTGTGTTCGTATAACTGGACGACATCTTGATCTTCTCCCAGACCAGAGAGGAGCACCAGGTCCATGTGAGGCGGGTCCTTCAGCACCTTCTGGAGAACAGGCTGTACGTGAAGGCGGAGAAGTGTGAGTTTTACACCAATCAGACCTCCTTCTTGGGATTTGTTATCGCTCACAATCAAGTTCTCCCTGATCCAGCCAAGGTCAAAGCGGTGGTAGAGTGGCCCACTCCCTCTTCCAGGAAGCAGGTGCAACAGTTTCTGGGCTTCACCAACTTCTACCGCTGCTTCGTGCTGAAGTACAGCGCCATCGCCACTCCCCTGACCCACCTCACCTCTGCCAAGGTGCCGTTCCAGTGGAACGAGGAGGCTGCGTCGGCCTTCAGGATCCTGAAGACGGAGTTCGCTTCCTCCCGGGTCCTCACCCAGGTGGACCCGGCCCTCCAGTGCCTGGTCGAGGTGGACGCATCCGATACGGGGGTGGGGGCAGTGCTCTCTCAGCGCTCACCTGCGGATGGACAGGTGCGCCCCTGCGCCTTCTTCTCCCGACGCTTCTCCCCCACTGAACGGAATTACGACGTCGGGGATAGGGAGCTCCTAGCGGTGAAGCTAGCTCTTCAAGAGTGGCGCCATTGGTTGGAGGGGGCTTCCCAGCCGTTCGTGGTCTGGACCGACCACAAGAACTTGGAGTACCTGAGGACGGCCAAGCGCCTGAATGCCCGCCAGGCGCACTGGTCGTTGTTTTTCGGCCGTTTCAAGTTCACCATCACTTATCGACCCGGATCCAAGAATGGGAAACCGGATGCGCTCTCCAGACAGTTCGAGCCTGAAGACCCAGTGGATCGAGAACATACCATCATACCCTCCTCATGCGTTGTGGGGGCCATCTCATGGGGGATTAAGGCCAAGGTCCGGAAGGCACAGGAGGCTGAACCCGATCCTGACGGTGGTCCGGTCGGAAGATTATTCGTCCCTTCTTCAGTCCGGGGCGATGTCATCCACTGGGCCCATACATCCAAGTTCGCCTGTCATCCTGGCATCTCCCGGCTGGTGGAGCTCATCCAACGGTCCTTTTGGTGGCCTGGCCTCAGGAATGACGTCACCAACTACGTCCGCGCCTGTCCCCAGTGCACAACGGGTAAAACCTCCACATCCCCCCCAGCAGGTCTCCTCCGTCCGCTACCGATCCCCAGGAGGCCTTGGTCCCATGTGACCCTGGACTTCGTCACCGGTCTCCCTAAGTCCAACTCTTATGACTCCATCCTGACCATCGTCGACCGGTTCTCTAAGGTGGCCCATTTCGTGCCTCTCCGTGGGCTCCCTTTGGAGCGGGAGACGGCCGAATTATTGACCCAACAAGTCGTCAGGTTGCATGGGATCCCGGTAGATGTCATCTCAGATTGGTGGCCCCAGTTTGTGTCCAAGGTGTGGAGGTCCTTCTGCAACGCACTGGGGGCCACAGTGAGTTTGTCCTCTGGTCACCATCCTCAGACTAACGGCCAGTGTGAGCGCACTAACCAGGAGTTGGAGGCAGCCCTGCGCTGTGTCACCTCTTCCAGCCCCTCCTTCTGGAGCACCTGCCTGCCCTGGGTCGAGTACGCCTATAATTCCACCTTGTCCTCGGCCATCGGCATGTCCCCCTTCCGGGCATCTCTGGGGTACGATCCGCCTTTGTTCCCGGAGGAGGAGAGTGAAGTGGCGGTTCCATCTGTCCAGGCTCATCTGAGGCGCTGCCGGCGTATGTGGACCAAGACGCGCCAGGCGCTTTTACGCACAACGGAGCGCAATTCTCGTGTCGCCAATCGCCACAGGAGGGCCGCTCCTGAGTATCAGGTGGGTCAGCGTGTTTGGCTGTCCACGAAGGACATTAAACTGAAGGCTGAGAGGAAGAAGCTGGCGCAGCGTTTCATTGGGCCTTTATCCATCACTAAAATTATCAATCCGGTGGCTGTGCGTTTGGCTCTTCCCCCCTCCCTCCAGGTCTGCCCGACGTTTCACGTCTCGCATATCAAACCTGTGTTATCTGACCCTCTTTGTCCTCCTCCCAAGACCCCTCCTCCCCCCAGGTTGATCGACGGTGACCCGGCATGGGGTGTCACGACCATCCTGGATGCCCGCCGCCGTGGCCACGGTCTCCAGTACTTGGTGGATTGGGAAGGGTATGGCCCTGAGCACAGATCCTGGGTGCCCCTGTCGTGGGTGCTGGATAAGAACCTCATCACGGAGTTCCACCGGGCGCACCCAGGTAAGCCAGCGCCGGGAGGTGCTACTCGGGGGGGGAGTACTGTTACACCTCGCTCTCACCAGTCATCAGCACCAGTGGCGCGCACACCTGCGCCTCATCAGTAACTGACTATTTAAACCCCTCTGCCTTCTGCTTCAGCCTGGAGTCGTCTGCTCGACAACGCTCCCAAATCCTCAGCGTCTGTTCCGGTTCGCACCAACCAGCGCATCACCCTCCAAGCACGTAAGCTGTATTCCTCATCTTACCTTCTCTCCAGCTTCTCCCCTGTGCACAGGTGGATCTCCAGGGCGGCGGAATTCCTCCTCCTCGCCTCACCTCTGCCTTCATCACACCAGCTCGTCGGGAGTGCGCAGCCGCGCTGTCCTCCAGGTTACAGCTGCAACGCCAACGCCAGCCACCTTCTCGCCTGCACGTGAGCATAACATTGTGGTTATTTCCCAAGGGGCATGTAACTGCAGTTAATCCTCTGCTCTGCTCTGTTCTCAGGGTTACATGGCTGCACGGCGAGCTGCTCCGCCCTTGACGCAAGCTGTTCACCCACATTACATTCACACTTCCACTCACACACTCAAACACAACCTGTTGCTTGAATAAAAGCTTTAAATCTTCCCGAGCCTGTATGTGTGTTCCCTGAGCCCAACATCATGTCAGAAGGTTTGGATGAGGAAACTATTTTGTCTAACTCACAAAGGTCAATTAGAGTAAACTCATCAAGACAGACATCAATTGAAGGAGTTGTAGTAGTTACTGTATTTAAGTTAATGGTGGGAAGAATCTGATTGATTTTATCTCTGATAGATGAAATTTTATTATTGAAAAAGTTCATAAAGTCCTGACTAGTAAGCTCTAAGGGAATGCTAGGATTGACAGAGTCCTGACTCTTTGTCAACCTGGCTACAGTACTGAAAAGAAACCTAGGATTATTCTTGTTCTCTTCTATTAATGCAGAATAATAACTCGTTCTAGCTTTTCTAAGAGATTTTTTTTATAAATTAAAAGATGATTTCTCCAAGCTAAATCGATTTCATCTAAATTAGCGGAGTGCCATTTTCTTTCTAATTGACGAGTCTTCTGTTTTAAGCTACGAGTTTCTGTGTTGAACCAAGTCTAGAGTCTGATGCAGAGAAGCTGTAACACAATCTACCATGCTATCAATTACAGAAGGAGCAAGCTGTCTATAGCTTATTTCCATTGTGTTGACACGTGGCATAGAGGAAACAATCTGCATAAATTTGGTAACAGCATCATCTGAGAGGCATCTACTGTAGTAATATTTTTCTTTAGGAGCCAAATAGTCAGAAATAGTAAAATCAGAGGTTAACAGACAATGGTCTGACAGTACAGGGTTATGAGGAGACACTACCAGATTTTCTATTTCTATGCCATATGTCAGAACAAGGTCCTACGTATGGTGGAGATAATGAGTAGAATTTCCTACTTTCTGAGAAAACACCATTGAGTCTAATATTGAATTAAATGCCACATTAAGACAGTCACTATCTACATCTACATGTATATTAAAGTCCCCTACTATAATTATTCTATCTGATTTCAGCACTAAATCAGCTAAGAATTTAGCAAATTCGGATAAAAATTCTGAGTAGGTTGATGGAGGATGATAAACTATGGCAAATAAAACTGGGTTTAGTCTAAAATTGCTAGAGTGCCCAATACTGAGGACCAGGCCCTCAAAGGAATTATAACATGTTTTTTGCTTTACATTAACTAGTAATTTGGAATGGTAAATTGTTGCTATTCCTCCTCCACGACCAGAACTTCTGGGATTTTGACAGTTTAAATAACCAGAGGGAGTTGATTCATTTAAACCAACATAATCCCCTTGTCCTAACCAAGTCTCTGTAAGGGATATTAAATCAATTTGATGATCAATTTACAGATCATGGACTAACAGAGACTTGAGAGTTAGAGACCTAATATTTAACAAACCACATTTAATTTTTAAATTTTGAGGAGGAACAGAGGCCAAATCATTCAATTTAGAGGCTTCATGTTTAATTTGAGTTTTACCAGCTTTTTGTTTAATCACTTTGGGATGCTTATACATTATATTTTTATTTACTTTGGAGGGAGCAGACAATGATTCTCTGATGGGGAAGACAGGGGCTAAGTTGAGGGGTGGCGGATGAAGAGAAGCTCCAGAGAGGCGTGTAAGACTGCGACTCTGCTTCCTGGTCCCAACTCTGAGTTGTCAAGATTTTGGAAATTTGGATAAAAAAGATG
Organism: Pholidichthys leucotaenia; assembly: GCA_020510985.1. NCBI lineage: Eukaryota > Metazoa > Chordata > Actinopteri > Cichliformes > Pholidichthyidae > Pholidichthys > Pholidichthys leucotaenia. The sequence continues at coordinate 368,230,248 of CM035836.1, read as the reverse complement.
CCAGATTGTTAGATAAATGAGACGCACCATCCAAAGTGGGATGGACGCTGTCTCGTCTCATAAGACCAGGTTTTCCCCAAAATGAGTTCCAATTATCTATGTAGCCCACGTTGTTTGCAGGACACCACACAGACAGCCAGCAGTTGAAGGATGACGAGCAGCTAAACATGTCATCACTGGTCATTACTGGTCTTTATCAAAACATTTTTCACACTGTAATGTATAAAGCCAAATCCTTTATTTTGAATTTTTTAATGTGTTTGTTTAGGAGGAGATATTTTTTTTACCGTTTTTGAAATATAAAGGAAAGTTGTGCTTTTTTGAATATTTAGTGAGTAACCTGGCCAAACCAGTCATATTTATGGATTATTTTGCCAAAAGTAGATGGAACAGATATTTGTTTTTGTTTCTTTTTTGAATAACTTCTCAAGACAACAGTCAAAATTTGGCAGCTAAAATGTCTTGCACTTTTCATTTTTATTAAAACCACAACCTGGCTGCACACTTGGTGTTCCAAGAATGTGTAATTAGAAAAAATGTTGTTCTCTTCTTTAATCAGGTCCAGTCTTGAAGCAGGAATGACTATACAATACAGCCATCAATCCATCTTCTACGGCTTTTCCGGGGGTCTGGGTTGCAGAGACAGCAGTCTAATCAGAGTAGCCTAGACTTCTCTCTCCCCAGCCACATTTCAAATTGTTCTGGAAATCATGGACGTCGTGTAATCCTGGCAAAAGAAGAAAACTACCATGCAGATTGTTATCAGCGCTAAGTTCAAAAGCCAGCATTTGTGATGGCATGTGTTAGTGCCCATTGCATGGGTAACTTGCACATTTGTGAAGGCACCATTAATGCTGAATGGTACATACAGGCTTTGGAGCAACATATGCTGCCATCCAAGTAATGTCTCTTTCAGGAACGTCCCTTCGGCAAGACAATGAAAAGCCACATTCTGCATGTGTTAGAACAGCATAGCTTTGTAGTAATAGAATACAGGTGATAGACCGGCCTGCCTGCAGTTCAGACCTGTCTCTTATTGAAAAATTGTGGGGCATTATGAGGTGCAAGAAACGACAACTGTTGAGCATCTTAAGTCATGCATCAAGCAAGAATGGGAAAGAATTTCACCAACAAAGCTTCAATAATTAGTGTCCTCAGTTTCTAAACATTTAAACAGAGTTGTTAAAAAGAAAGGTGATGTAGCACAATGGTAAGCATGCCCTGTCCCAGCTTTTTTGGAATGTGTTGCAGGAGTCAAATTCAAAATGAGAGAATATTTGTAACAAAGTTTATCAGATTTGAACATTAAATATCTTGTCTTTGTAGTGTATTCAATTGAATATAGATTGAAAATTATTTTTAAATGACTATTTTGTTTTTATTTACGTTTTACACAACATCCCAACTTCAACGGAATTGGGGTTGTAAAGCCATTTTGGTTTATTTCCCTCCAGAGTTCTCATTAGCTAATGCTCTTTATGTATCTTTATGTCTGCTCATGATTCCAAATGAATTCTTAAAAGGACTGTAATCTGACCTGTTCCTCACGTATCTGAGAAAGTCCTGGTGCAGAACGTAGAAACGACTCTCATTGAACTGCCCCGAATAGTAGTCTCTTTGCCTGGAAGATTTAATCACAAAAAAGCAGAGAAGATAATAGTCTTTGTTTGTAAAAAGTGTTTTGAATTTCTGCTTCACAATGAAGAAAAATGTATTAGAAATATACATTTTTAATATATACTATACATTTTTATGCTTTGAGATTCAGAAGTACTGTAGCTACAACTCTGACTTTGCTGAAGACCTTCAATTAAAACAAACCAGATCACTGACTGTGTAACACATACACTATTTCAGTAAGCTCCTGGACTCCCTTATGGTTTTCCATGGACATATTTTATTTCTGGTCATATTCCACCACTTAATCACAGAATGAGCTGTTTTAGCCTCAGTTTCCACACCTGACTGCAATCCACCTGCATAGGCTCCAATATCGCTTTTATTGACAATTTTAACCATTTCTGGAATTTCTGCATTCTTTCATCAAGATGGCATCCACCCTAATTTTTAAGTTTGCACTGTTTAATGGACAGTACTCTTTACTCCATTGAAGACCTAACGTCCTTATGACCACACATATATTCCCTATGTATCCCTCCACTTCCCCCTATTTATTTATTTAGCGAATGCAAAGTCCTTAAGCCAAGCAGTTGCCTCCTGGTTTGCTGTATGGAGGGTGTGTAATCCTCCTTCCAGTCTTTGGAGCGGGCAAGCCTCTATGATGTGTTCCATAGTTTGCTCCTCTCCACATGCGCACAGTGGGCTAGGGCTACTGCCCCATCTGTGAAGGCTGGCCAAGCAGGGGCCATGTCCAGTCCTGAAGCGATTGAGTGTAGACCACTGTCTCCTTGGGAGGTTGGTGCCCGGGACCTGTTGGTTGGGGTTTATCACCAGCTGTTTGTTTGGGACCTCCTTGGTCTCCCATTCCTCTTGCCAAGCTGTCTGGATGGTAAAGTCAGCTGGGGGAGGGTTTTTCCAAATCGGCCGTCTGGATGAAAGTCGGGCAGTGGGTGGGGTGTAGATATCTGCATGGATTGGTAAGTGAGGAGAATCTTTAATTTTTTGGAGCATCCTTTGAGTTAATGCTGCTCACCGGATGTGTGGAGGGGCTATGTTTGACAGTACAGAGAGCCAGGGGAGTGGTGTTGAGCGGATTGTTCCAGTTATAGTTCTCATGGTTGAGTTGAGCTGGGTGTCTACATGGTGTGTGTAAGATGACCTGGACCAGACAGGGGCACAATATTCTGCTACAGAGTATGAAAGGGCCAGTGCTGAGGTGCGCAGGGTGGAGACTGCCGCCCCCCATTTTGCACCAGCGAGCTTGCAGAGCAGGTTGTTTCGTACTTTCACCTTAGCAGCCGTCCCCTTTAGATGTTCCTTGAAGGATAAGGTCCTATCAAGGGTCACTCCAAGAAAAGTTGGATTTGGGGCATGCTTAAGCTTTAGTCCGCTCAGGTGGATGTTTAGTTCTCTGGCAGCTTTTGCATTGTGGAGATGAAATACACTGGAGACGGTTTTTGCTGGGCTTGGTTTTAGGCGCCAGATTTTGCAGAACTGGTCCAGTTTAGCAAGATCTTCCGTGAGCACCCGTTCCAGTGGTTCAAAGTCTGGTGTTTGGAATGCCAAACAGATGTCATCTGCATAGATGAATTTGCGGGATTTTGTAGTAGGCAGGTCGTTTATGTAGAGGTTGAACAGAGTTGGAGCTAGAACTGAGCCTTGTGGGAGTCCGTTTTTCTGCATTCTCCATGCACTTGTGTTCTGACTGAGGTGGACTCTGAACCTTCGGTTGGTCAGCAGGGTTTTTATAATTGCTGTTGCCCAAGCAGGGATTGCCTTTATAAGTTTCAGGAGGAGGCCTTTGTGCCAGACCGTATCATAGGCGGCTGTAAGATCGAGAAACACAGCCCCTGTCTTCAGTCTGCTCTCGAAGCCATTTTCAATGAAGGTGGTTAGGGCCAGTACTTGTTCTCCTGTACTGCGGTCCTTGCGGAAACCTGCTTGATCCACACTTAGAATATCCTCTATTTCTGGGGAAATGCGTTGCAGTATTAGGCGCTCCATGATTTTGTAAGGAACGCTGAGTAGGGAGATTGGGCGGTAGCTTGCTGGTAGTTTGTGGTCTTTGCCAGGTTTTGGGATGGCAATGACCTTTGCTGTCCGCCATTTCTTTGGGATCGAGTTCATTTGTGTGATCCTTGTGTAGAATTGTGTCAACCAGGTTAGGGCTCGGGGGCCAAGATTTTTTCATGAATTCTGGGAAGATGTTATCGTATCCTGCTGCCTTTCCACATTTCAGGCCCTGTAGGACTTTCTCCAGTTCAGCAGCCTCGAAGGGTTCAGGGTTCGTTTCCTCTACAGGCATTTTTTGGTGTTTTTTTTAGCTCAGTTGTAACTGCTCTTCTGGTGTCTTGTCTTGGGGTGCTTTGGCGATAGTCAGTAGGTGGGATGCAACTTGGTTGGGTGTGACGGATGCTCGGCTTTGGCTAGGGGGCTTCTGTGCAGCTCCTAGGCGACAGATGAGGCTCCAACATTTCCTGCTAGAGTGGGTAAAGCTCCGGTCAGCAACTGTCTCCTCCCATTTCTTTCGCTGGGCTGTATTTAGCGATTCAATGAGATGGTCTGCTATCTCTGGGTCCCCTGATGTTTGATAGGATTGTAGGAGGGCAGCACTTTCTCCATCCAAACATGGGACATAGAGGGGTCGGTAGCCTCGTGGGATTGCAGTATGGGCAGCCTTGAAGATTGCGCTGCAGAAGCGGTTGTATGCTTCATCTACAGTGATGGTGTGGAGTGGGATGGTAACAACGCTCCGGTCCAGAGTTTCACTGAATTTCTTCCAGTTGGCTTTGCGGAAGTTCCAGCGCATCTTCCTTGGGCTGTATATGACTGGAAGTTGTAGGCCAATGTGTACAAGCAGGGGCCGGTGTTGGCTGTGTGGAAAATCATCAAGAATGAGGATCTGTGTAGGATATGGCTCCCCATTCAAAGAGCTGACCCAACACAGGTCAGGAGAATAGTCCTTCTTCCACCTAGCAGAGTGGAAGGTTCCTCTTTGTTTGGGGTCGTATATCAAAGCGAGGTCATTTCTGGATGCCCAGTCTGAAAGTGCCTCCCCATCACTGTCTACTGCTGGGTACCCCCAGTCAGGGTGATGGCTGTTAAAGTCCCCCACATAGATGGCAGGGTGGGGTAGGGTGGGTAAGACCTGACGATCCCAGTTGGCATTAGGGGGCTTGTACACATTGACAATATGGAAGCCACCAATGATTATGGTGTCTGAGAAATGTGTTGTTATCAGGTGATTTGCTTCAACTATGTCAGAACGCACATAGGTGGCACGTCCATGTTTAGCATGTAGAACATAGCACAGGAGGTCAAAGCCTTTGATGGTGAAGCGGCCAGCTTCCTCTGTGCCATATGAGTCTCTTGGAGGCAGATTACATCAATCGAATGTTGGAAGGACTTCGATAAGGCTTCGCTTGGCTGCAGATAGGCCTTCAACGTTTAGTTGTAATATGCGAAGGGCAGATCCTACCACAAAGTGCTCTTGGGGCTGTTTGCTTTCGGCTTTAGGACTGTGACTAGGATTCTTCTTTGACTTGGCACAGAGGCGTCGTCTCTTCGAATTTAGTCTGCTGGTAGGATCATTAGCTTCCCCAGTCGAGCCCGGGTACTGGCGGAGGGCGCGACGAGAACGCTGATCCATTGCCCCCTTCCCCCTATAGCCCTCCAAAAACCTCAGTGACACTCCAAGGCTCTATCATTCTTTCTCTTTCAGCTGCTCCCTTTCAGGGTCACTACAATGTATCATCACCTGATATTGCGATGATCCGCATGTCAATTTGGCAAGGATTTTTGTGCCGGATGCCCTTCCTGACACAACCCTGCCCATTTATCTAGGGAACAACCCTGTGGCTGGGTAACGAACTTTCCCTCCTCCATTCTATTATGCTGAGCACCAAGCTAGAAGGCATGAAGTACCATTTTATATGGTCTTTGGTACGACCCAGCCGGGATTTGAACCCACAACCAGCGGATGGTCTACCAATTAGGCCACCACTCCAAACTCTGCTAGATGTGTCCCTTAATGATTTTATCAACAGCTTTTGTTCCAGTGTTTTGGAAGTTATTGATGGCAACTCTTCTGTCAAGATTAAACTTGTTGGTAAGGAAAAAAAAATAATTGGAGGAAAGCCCCACAAGTTTATACCCAAAAACTATTGTGTAGACAAGCAGAGTGGATGTAGTGTAAGACCAAATTTCAGGTTCCCTAGGATACAGTATCTATAGGGAGTCTTCAGACCTAAACTGGTCCTTTAAGCCCCTGTCACACCTTGACAATTGAGGCAGCACATCCCAGACGTATGAAAAATTTGGAGAATATGCTGGCGTACGTCAAATAAGTTATGGATAAGTTTTTTATAAGTTAAGAGCACACTGAAGCACAATGGTATATGTCCTTGTATGGTGAGGTCATTGGAAAATTTTCAACATGCTGAAAATTTTCCGACAATCGCAAAACCTATTGACAACTTATGCCTAGCATATGCAGGATGTTTCAGCCATACGCTGGATATATCAGACAAGTTTATACCCAAAAAACTATTGTGTAGACAAGCAGAGTGGAGGTAGTGTAAGACCAAATTTCAGGTTCTCTAGGACATCTATAGGGAGTCTTCAGACCTAAACTGGTACTTTAAGCCCCTGTCACACCTTGACAATTGAGGCAGCATATCCCGGATGTATGAAAACTTTGGAGAATACGCTGGCATACATCGAATAAGTTATGGATAAGTTCTGTATAAGTTAAGAGCACACTGAAGCACAATGGTATATGTCCTTTTATGGCGAGGTCATCGGAAAATTTTCAACATGCTGAAAATTTTCCGACAATCGCAAAACATTGACAACTTATGCCTAGTGTATGCGGGATGTTTCAGCCATACGCGGGATATGTCAGAAAATTTTCAGCATGGTAAAAATTTCCATGGGCTGCACGGTGGCGCAGTGGTTTAGCACTGTGGCAGCACAGTTTACCCTCGGCCGGGGGATCGCGGGGATCGTGGGTTCGATCCCAGCCCCCGACCAACAGTGAGCTGTGTGGAGTTTGCATGTTCTCCCTGTGTTACGTGGGTTTACTCCGGGATTTCTCCGGTTTCCTCCCGCATACCAAAAAACATGTAGGTTTAGGGCGCTCGCGCACGCAGCAACTGGCAGCCGGTGGCTTGTCACCAGACTGCAAACCAAATCTACCTACGGGTACAAATAAGTAACAAAAAAAAAAATGTCCTGCATGCGTGGGACATAAGTTGTAGGTAAGTTTTGCGATCATTCATACACGTTACTTATAAGTTACACATAAGTTACTCATAAGTCACGCATGTAGAAAAAATATGAAATTAATAAATATGGTCAGGTATAAATTATTTAATTTATATTGATGTATTGGAATCTGAGATCAAATTTCATTTCATATACACCAGAAAAGTTAATAACACTCGTGGGGCACCAGCTTCTATCTCTAAGAAGCAATTTAATCTTTAATTTCACTTTATACCTGTTTAATCACTCAATAAATTAATTAATAATCAGTCTCAAAAATTTTCCATGAATTCGATACCTGGGCTTGAAACAGACTCAGAATGAAATAAATTCTCAACAACTTCTCTCATTTTCACATATTTATTAAACGAAATGATTAACAGACATTGCAGTAATTTCATTAATCATAAAATCAATCTTGTAAATGATAAATTAACAATGTCAATATTTTCGGAACCAGGGTTAAACTGAGAAATGAATTTCTATCAGTTTGATTTAACAGATTATGGAAACAATGCAAATTTATGGAGAAAGTTTACTAATTACATGAAAAGTCCTGGATTAATCTTAAGAAAATAAAAACGGAATTTTAATGAAAAGAAGAGTTATGTTAATGGCTTCTTAATTTGCATCTGATTAGATATACAAATTATTACCGAACCTCAGACGTTTAATTCAGCAGATGAATTAAAGTTTGCAGCTCACGTGATTCTTCTTCGATGATTCCCCGTTGATCTGGTCAACGTTCTTTCATCGTCCTCATGAAGTTTTGATGTGTTGTTCAGGGGCAAAACCCAGAATATTTGTCCCGCAAATATTCTCGACGATGGATGAGATCGGATGTTTGATCTCAATGGTTGAAATCCTGCAGAAGCGCGCTGATTCCTCAGCTGCGTGTGATGTGGGGAGCTGCGTCTTTTCAGAGGCCTTCGGTAATATTTAATTAAAGATATCTAATCCAATCTCAAATTAAAGAGTTTCAGACTTTAGATAAAAATAATAGTTTCTGGTGTGTGATTGGTTAAGAAAAATATTCTAAGAATAAAGTCAAGATTAAAACTTACATTAAAATTAAAACAAACGGTGGTTTTACAGAAAGTTTAACAAAGAAAAAGAGATAAATAAAAATTGGAGTTTAACTCCGATTAAGAATTGAGCTCAAAGAAATAGGAATTCCTAGACATTTAAGAGAAAAAGAAAAAAACATTAAAATACAAAGTTACATAAACAAATTACGAGTTATCTGCTCTGTGCTCGGAAAAGCAACACGTGGGAGAAGTCTTTGTTCAGGCAGTCCTTTGTTCTTCCCAAAGTTCTTTCTTGCTGTGTGTAGACAATGGACAAAGAAAAGAGCCAAAAGAGAGCAACGAACTGAGGCGAAAGAGTGTCCAAAAAGCGACGTTAAAAGAGATGAAAAGAGGCCGAAAGAGAGAGCCGAAAAAGGAAGTAGCAGGGGGTTTTCCTCCTTTTATAAGTTCTGTCGAGCCTTCGCGGGCTTCCGGGTTGACCGGAATCTCAGCCAATGAGCGTCCTTCGTGGGCGGGCTTGACGAACTTTAGTCCAGTGACAGGCTTTGTCTGCGAGGGACCAATAGGATGGAGAAGCTGTGGCTCAGTGAAGGCTGGGTGAAATTTGATACCGGTCACCATGGATACACAATTTTAATACACTGGAATATGCTTTTACACACCTATGCATAACTAAGCTAACCTTAATGTAACTTATAAGCAGTGCTTTTAAATCAACATGCAGGAATAAACATTCATTTAAACATTTTTAACATGCATATGTAGAGAGCGTGAAATGAAGAGGTTGAATTTATTTCTCAATTCAGGTTTATTAATCATTCACGTATCTCCAACATCCTCTCAATCAGAAAAGAGACAGAATATCCCACATCTCCACTTTTTATACCCGGGACATCAAAGTACAGAATCACATTGTCATTCAATCCCCCGAGACAATACATCACCCCCCAGGTCTTCTCTCCTCCACCTAAAACCCTGGTGGTCAGGAAGTCTTCTCAGAACCATTTCTAAAGACAGATTTCACACCTTCCTGTTACCCCCGGAGGTCCAGACTTATTGTTCCTTCTAAGACGTGAGGTAGCAGTAATATACATATGCAGCTTAAGCATCTCAAATATGTGAGCCACATGACCCCCCCCCCCCCAAACGTCGAAGATGAAACAATACAACATAGCCAACACCACATGATAAAATCACAAATATCAGTCCATAGGCTGTCTGGGCTTCAACCGTCTTCCAAACTTGCTGTAAGCGGGCTTAGTCACTCCCGCGGCGCCGTCCTGCAGTGAATCCGCAATCTGAGGATGAGAACTGTTAGACAATCTCTGTGGGGGCTCTGGGGCATGCTCCCTGGTGGGTCTGCCGTGTCGAGGAGCCCTCGCCACTTGCACCGCCTCATCAGCCATCACAAAAGCAGGTTTGAGTCTGTCTATACAAATTGTTTCCCTCCTGTCCCCTAAATCTAGCAAAAAATGTTTATCACCTGTTTCCAGCACTCTATATGGGCCGTCGTAAGGTGGTCGCAGGGTGGGACGCTGAGCGTCGTGCCTGACAAAAACAAACTTGGCGTTTTTTAAAGATTTAGGTACAAAAACACACGGAAAAGTGTGATGAACGGGGCCCGGAAGCGTGTCCGCTCCCGTGTCGTTCAGTGACCGCTGAGCAGGGGGACGTTCTGGCGCCGGATTATCAGGAAGGAACTCGCCTGGCAGCCAGAGTGGTTGCGCAAACACCAACTCAGCTGGGGAGGCTTTTAAGTCATCTTTAGGTGCAGAACGCAACCCTAATAAAACTCATGGTAGCCTGTTTACCCAATTTGCATCCGTAAGCGACGCTCTGAGGGCTGCTTTCAATGACCTATAAAAACGCTCGCATAAACCATTAGCCTGGGGGTGGTACGCGGTAGTGCGGTGAATTGTTGCTCCAAGGCTGCAGGCCATCGCTGACCAAAGCTCAGAAACAAATTGAGGTCCCCTGTCGGATGTAATACCCGACGGGACCCCAAAACGCGCTACCCAAGCCATTAAAAACGCGCGGGCCACCTCTGCGGCTGTGGTTGATGCCAGTGGGACCACTTCAGGCCAACGCGTGATGCGGTCCACCATTGTCAAAAGATGCATGTACCCCTGCGACGACGGTAGGGGGCCTACGAGGTCGACACGCACATGATCGAACCTCTTGGCCGGACTGTGAAATGGCTCTAAGGGGGCTTTAGTGTGCCTGTGTATTTTGGCCCGCTGGCAAGCCATGCAGGCTCTTGCCCACTCTTTAACGTGCTTGCGCAGGCTCGGCCAAACAAACTTCTCCCCTACCATTTTCACCGACGCGCGCACCCCCGGGTGCGCCAGAGAGTGAATCAAGTCAAAAACACGGCGGCGCCATGCGGCCGGCACTACCGGGCGGGGTCGTCCGGTAGAGACATCGCAGATTAAGGGAGGCATGCCATCTTGCAGCCTCCTGCTCTCCAGCCTTAACCCTGTTGGTCCAGACTGGAGCGCGCACACATCCGCATCGCTACCCTGATCTGCAGCCATGGCTGCATAATCTATCCCCACGAGGACTGGGGCTGCGTACGCTTCCGCGCCGCTATTTTGCTCCGCGGCCGTGGAAGTATAATCCACCTCTGCGCGGACTGGAGCAGTTACGGCACGAGAGAGGCAGTCTGCCACCACGTTAAGTTTACCCGCTACATGGTGAATATCAGTAGTAAACTCTGAAATTGCAGCCAGCTGCCTCTGCTGCCGGCCCAACCATGGTTCCGCAACTTTGGCCATCGCAAAAGTGAGCGGTTTGTGGTCGACAAACACGGTGAAACGCCGACCTTCTAGCCAGAACTGGAAGTGACGAATGGCTAAGTGGAGCGCTAACAGCTCCCTGTCGAACGCGTTGTATTTTCACTCGGCCTCGCGCAAGGTCCTGCTAAAAAAGGCCAGCGGCTGCCAAGCCCCGGCAACATGTTGCTCCACTACCGCCCCTATGGCCACGTCTGACGCATCAGTGGTGAGCGCTATACGGGCCGTTGGGTCTGGATGAGCCAACAACACAGCGTCTGCAAGGGCTTTTTTGACCTCCGAGAATGCGCGCTCCCGCTCCGGGGACCATTCGATTGCATTTGAGGGTTTTTGTTTTTTAAGCGCAGCATACAATGGTTGCATGAGCTGCGCTGCGTGGGGGAGGAAACGGTTATAAAAATTCACCATTCCCAAAAACTCCTGTAGTGCTTTGACCGTTTGTGGCTGGGGAAAATTTGCTACTGCGTGCACTTTGTCCGGCAGTGGAACTGCCCCCTCTGGGGAGACGCGGTGCCCAAAAAAATCAATCTGCGCCACCCCGAACTGGCACTTCGCTGGGTTGATTATTAACCCGTGCTCTCCCAACCTCCGGAAAACTGCCGTGAGGTGCTTTTTGTGTTCTTCTTCGGACGCACTGGCTACCAAAATGTCATCCAGGTAGACGAACACAAAAGGGAGATCACGTAACACCGCATCCATCATGCGCTGGAAAGTTTGCACGGCGCCTTTAAGCCCAAATGGCATACACAAAAACTCAAAAAGTCCAAACGGAGTTATTACCGCTGTTTTGGGAATGTCCTCAGCGCATACTGGGACTTGATGATAACCGCGGACCAAGTCTATTTTAGAAAAAATGCGCGCCCCCGCCAGATGAACCGAAAAATCCTGAATATGGGGGATTGGGTAGCGGTCGTGCGCTGTGGCGTTGTTCAACCTGCGGAAATCACCGCAAGGTCGCCACGAGCCGTCAGCCTTAGGGACCATGTGGCGCGGGGAAGCCCATGGGCTGTTCGAACGACGGATGATGCCCAACCTTTCCAGGTTGGCGAACTCCTCGCGTGCTATGGTCAGTTTAGCTGCATCCAAGCGCTGAGCTTTTGCAAAAACGGGGGGACCAGCGGTAGTGATAAAGTGCTCCACCCCGTGTTTAGCAACGGCTGCTGAAAACGTGGGAACCGTGAGTGCTGGAAACTGAGTGAGGAGTGTGTGAAACTTACCGCCTGCTGTGGCAACGTTGGCTTGTGCTGGGGGCGGGGACACTCGAGCTGCACAAGGGATAGAGTAAAAGGAGAGTGCATTACGGCTCCAGCGGGCTATTTACGGGAGACAAGTAATTGGAAGCTCTTGTGCCTGACTAATCTTTTTATCGAAGATGTAGAAGATTTGTACGTCTTCATAGTAATGGTGATTGGGATCGTTCTGATTGGATCTGGGATTGTCCTGGTGTACCGCAAATTGTTGAAGATGGATACAACCTATCAAAATGCTGGCCAGGCGAGGTTCATCCATCAAATTGAAAAAATGGAGAAGACCCTGATAGCGACAAATGGAGAACTGTCTCGGAAGGTGGATTACATCATGATTACGCTTAGGTCTATCCACGATGGACTCAACTCCCAGCAATGAAGGATTAAGTACTGAATCTGTAAGAGAATATAAAGTTTTTCTCTGTGTTCAGTACCATTCGGCTTTAATCCGGCTCCCTCACAAAAATCCTCCTGATCATCTGCAGTCTGTGTTTTTCAAAACATTGAGCTCATGGCCTTCGGACAGGCAGCTGCATGGCCAAGGACAAAAAACTGCCAGCAGTTAGACACAACATCTCCTGCCAAAGAGTCCTTGTTGTTCTTAACTGATACAACACTCACACTTCAACATTACACTCATACTGATCCACACAACTGACGATAAAGATGACTCACACACTGCTCTCTCTGTGTCTTGTGAACTTTTGGTCTGCTGATTGTGCATTGAGGGTTTTTTTTTCTTTGTAATCATAATATTGATCATATGTGACCACTATTCTGAAATCAATGATTTTTTTGCTCCTTCCTATTGTATTATTCTTATGCCACCTGTACCCTTCTGTTGGCAGGCGTGTTTCAGATGCCGCCGCGTCACCGGAAATGCAGGTTCATTTTCTGTGTCAAGTCAAATCCCTCGTATGTTATCAGAATCTGTTAATGTACTTGGCAATAAATTCTTTCTGAGTTCTGAGTTCTGAGTTCTGAAGATCAACCAACAACCCATGTGAGCACAGAAAATCAGCACCTAACATGTTGAAACTCACCGCCGCTATAATAAAAGTCCACTCATATGTGCGGCCGTGCAGGGACAGAAGTAGAGTCCTTTCACCGAAGGTCTTAATGCTCGAGCCATTTGCCACTGATGCTCCGTGACTCCCGGGGCCAGCCAGCCGGTCAGCGTAGGTTGGCATGATGAAACTCACTTGGGAGCCTGTGTCCACGAGGAATTGCCTACCGGAACGCGCATCCGTCAGGTAGAGCAGCTTGTTCCGTACACCGAGAGCCGCAGCTGCTACCGACTCTCGGTCCTGGAGTTTCCCGAGCTCTTGAACTGGCACAGCGGTATACACTTGTGCGCCCTCTCTGCGAAACGACGATGGTAAAAACAGAGGTCGTCTCCTCCCCGATGTCGAGGCTTCACCGCTGCCGTTGTTGGTGTGTGTGCCTCCGTCGCCTTTGGCCTTTTGCCATTCCCGGTCGTCGCGCCGAGGTCTGCTGCTGCTGCAGTGGTCGTGTGCTGTCCGCTGGCATCGAGGATCCGTTGCGCCTCCTGGGCCAGCACGCGGAAGTCCCGCTGGGTCACGAACTGAGAGCCCGCCAGGGTCGCCCTCGTCTGCGATGGTAGAGTTCTCAGGAAGATGTGAGTGAAGAGGAAATCGTCGTTGTCTGAGCCTCTTAGCTTCAGCATGTCTTCCATCAGGTCAACAGGCGTGCTTTCTCCCAAGTCGTGCAGGGCCAGAGTCGGCTCTCTGCTGGGCTGAGGGAGTGAAACGCTGGATGAGGGCAGCTTTCAACCCGCTGTATTTGTCGCCAGCGGGTGGGCGCTGCACCAGGCTCTGCACATGTCGAGCTGTGCGGCTGTCGAGTTTGGCGATGACGTGGTAGAACTTTGTGTCATCTGCAGTTATTCCCCCAAGGGCGAACTGGGCCTCGGCCAGGAGGAACCATGAGTCCGGGTTGTCCTGCCAGAATTCTGGTAGCTTGACTGAGACTGCGCTTGCCCGGCTGGTCCCTGGCGAGTCTGGTTCGGGGGAATCGTCTCTGCCCATTATACATCTTAAGGTCACCAGTGTAGAGAGCGTGAAATGAAGAGGCTGAATTTATTTCTCAATTCAGGTTTATTAATCATTCACGTATCTCCAACATCCTCTCAATCAGAAAAGAGACAGAATATCCCACATCTCCACTTTTTATACCCGGGACATCAAAGTACAGAATCACATTGTCATTCAATCCCCCGAGACAATACATCACCCCCCAGGTCTTCTCTCCTCCACCTAAAACCCTGGTGGTCAGGAAGTCTTCTCAGAACCATTTCTAAAGACAGATTTCACACCTTCCTGTTACCCCCGGAGGTCCAGACTTATTGTTCCTTCTAAGACGTGAGGTAGCAGTAATATACATATGCAGCTTAAGCATCTCAAATATGTGAGCCACACATATATATATAAAATCACAGATTAATGCATTTCACACATATTATTGAGTTTCCACATTAAAACATCAGAGTCCATTTGCTTTTCATAGTCCTGAAAAGAAGGGAAGATTTAGAATTGAGTTTGTAATAATGTACTTTAAAGTTCACTGGTTAAATCCAGCATGTCCCACAGTTTAAGGAAATTTTATTGAGCTGTGGATCAGTGTGGCAATGAGGGGCTCCATGTCTGTTCCATGTTTATGGGGGCAATAAAGGGACGCAGGAGGAAATAGGTTGAATTCTTTTAGACTGGTTTTAGCAAAGGAATGGGATTTCAGCTGTGGCCTGGGGGAGAAAATCAGTTCTTGACTGTCTTACTCCTGGGTGAAACAAAATGTTTTTAAGCAGAAGAATAATTATTGCTGAGCCAAAGTGAGATGATGCTACATTCCTCCCTCTGGTATCAATGGTGACGTTGATTCAGCGTTGATAGCAATCCTAGGCATCAAATCCCAATTTGGCGAGGCTTGATCCAAATGCTGAACTAAAGTTCTGATGTCGATAAGTCTTAAGCTTGTAAACAGTATCTATTCCAAAGTGTAGGTCCTTAAATTTGGTTTCTGAAAAACTTCTAGAAATTTTCAAAAATAATATGGGTATGACCAAATATAAACATTGTATAATTGTCTAGGATTTACTAAAGTTCTGTATAAGCATGTAAAGACCTAAAAATTCTGGGTACAAAAAGGGTGAACTAGAAGTATGTGGGTTTTGACATACTTGATATAAATGTTTTGGGTTTGTTGAAAAATATCTATTCAAAATTTCAAAAACAGTTTAAATGTGCATAAAATCTAAATAAAGTATAAAGGATTATTTGTATATACACATGCATGTATCCAAAAATCTTAGTCAAAAGCAAAAATAAAATTCTTTCATATTTGAGGTAGAGGTTCAGACTAATCAATATTGAGGTGACTCAAGGAGGTTCAAATTGAATTTGTTTAGTTAGACTAAACCATGGTTCCACAGATGTCCAAATCATAGGGTGTTTGAGGCTTTCGTTCAGAAAAACTGAGTGGGCATAGGATGTCGTTATCATTCTTTGGATGGCAATGAGAAGTAAATTTGGATTTACTGCAAAAAGGATATGATGAGAGAGCATATTCATTGCTAAAGCGTTAACTGAAAAGCTAATGTTTCTAGCTACTTCGGAGAGTAACATAGACATTGGCTGTGTGTGAGTATAGTCAACCTCTAACACAAAGAGCAAAGAGTTCAAGACCTTGTTGAGTTTGACTGAAGCTTCGGAGCAAGCATTCAAAACCAACACAGTGTCTTGTAAGATTTTGGTAACAGTTTGTGGTTCAACAACCTGGCGTTTCGGTTTAGTGGTGTTGACCGAGTTAACAGTGGGCGTGCTAAGGTTAACAAGAGGCTCTAACGATGAGGCTGTTATTAAGAATCCACCCGAGGATCTTTGACCTTTCGTTTTGGCTTGGCCCAATTCTGACTGGGTAACAGTGGGTGTGATTGCTAGGCAGATGGCTAAACTGATAAACAGGAGGGCCATCATCTTGGCAAACATAAAAGTGAGTGATTTTGGATCTTTAATCTTCTTCTTGATCTTTCTTTAAATACCTGGTTGGCAAATGAAAATTCCTCTCGGAGGTAGAATGATTTCTTTTAGAGAGACAGATGTACTTTATTGATCCCAAACTGGGAAATTACAGAATAGAGATTAAGAGATTGAACTCTAAACCTTGTGCTTGTTTTTCACCTTTGATGGAGTTTTAAGGTTATTAACTCAAGCTAATGGTGTTGAATGTTTTTGCGTGTACTATTTGATAATAGTAAGTTGATTGAAGTTTATTAGATTTTACAGAGGTCTTTGAAATTAGTTTAAGGGCTAATTTGGTTTTAATATACCCTTTCCTTTCTGGAAGTTTTGATGCAGTTAACTAATTGTTTGGAGAGAACTGACTGAGTGAACCTGAGGCTAGTAGTTAGCTACGGTTATTTCTCAGACGTAGGTTTGATTTTAATCTTATTTATGGACTTACTTTGACAGTGTTGTACCCGACAAGTCCCATGGGGTTTTGGTAAAGGTTACTCTGAATTTGGTGAGCCCATTTGAATATGGGGTCCTGGGTTTGGCACTAGAGTGGCCAAAGTTTGTTGTTGACAATGTGTGGATTCATCCACTTGGGCAGGAATTTAGGAGTGATTTTCCTTTCCTGTAAATTTGTTTCAGGTGTCTGCGGTACAAATGTGGGGTGGAAGATCTTGTCCCCCCTTTGCAGTTTGTCATGCGAGAGTTTTTGATCGTTGTACGCTTTGTGCTGTTTAGCGAATCGGTCCGAATGTTTTTGAAATACAGCCTTGGGAGCTTTGTATGTCGTTTTGATGCTTTTGTGTTCTGCAGCAGGAATGTTATGGCCGTTGGCAGTCATCACCCCCCTCTGGTTTCGAGGAACTCTGAGTGGTGGCGATGATGGTTCGTCGGAAGCATGAACAGGAGTGCCAATGTATAGCTGCAGAGAAGGTTGTGTCGCATGAAGTGGTTTCAGGTTTGGTATGTCAAAGGGTTTAGACGCGGGCAGCGCATGTACAGTTTTATCCGACTGGTGTTTGACGGTTTTATGGATCATTTGGTTGCAAGGTTGAGTGACTGTGCACCTTGCGTTTGCAAAAGTTGGGTTCATTGTCACAAAAACTTGAGGTTTCAGAGGGTCTAGAGAGCCGGTTGGTGTGGCTCTTGTGACTACGCAGGCCTCATGGGCGGGTGGGTGGGTTTCAAAATGTGACATCACCGTTGAATCATGGGTATCAAGGGTTTCAAGGGGGCCGTTTGGGGTTTTCTGCTCGGCCATTGAGTTTTCAAGGTCATTTAAGTGTTTGGCTTGACCTCGTATGTGAAGGTGACTTTTGACTTCTTGTTGACAGTACTCACCTTGGTCTTGGCGGTCGCTTTCAATCGGTTGCAGTTGTTCCAACAGTGCTAGTTGTGTGAGACTTGGGGTGTCCAAAGTGTTCAGAACAAAGCACTGTGATTCACTTGTTCTTGTTGGGTCAGATGGGTGAGGGTGTTGCGTTTGAGCCCATAGTTTGAGGTTCTTGAAATCAATCAGTGGCTCAAAACGGTTCAGTAGGTCTTTGCCAACAAGCAATGGAATGGCGTCAAGTTTGGACACGTAGACCGGATGTGTCAAGGTCATGGGTCCAATGGACATGTTTAATAGTGATACGCCCAACAGGGTTGTTTTAGTGAGCGCATATGGTCGCACGGCTAATGAACAGGGTTCCAGTTTCAAATATTTGTTAGCGCGGTTAGCGGCTACACATAGTTTGTCAAAAAGGGTGTGTGACATGAGAGTGATGTCAGCAGCAGTGTCTAAAACAGCGTCCTGACACACCATGTCTTCAAGGGTCAGTGGAAGGCAGAATTTCCGTGCCACCCCCTTCTCATTTAAATCGCATAGAAATTGTGGAACCGGTGGTTTGACACAGAGTTGCAAAATGCCATTAGAGGAGTGGTCTGTGACCTGTGGTTGGGCTGCCATAACAGCACTGGACTGTGTTGAGTCCTTTGGTCCTTCCCCATTTGCATGAGGGATTTTCTTCTTGCGTTTCCTTCGTTTGGAACGCTTGTTTTGAGTTGGCACAGCTGATATAGCTAGAATGTTAGCAGTTTTATTCTCTTTGTAGCTTTGAATCTCTGCTTGGAGGTGTTTGACAATTTCAATATCTTCTCTACTGAATGTAGGAGTTTCTTCTTCCTTCCAAGGTTTGTGATAGGTCTCTGCTTCTGAGCTTCTGTGATGGGATGGAGACCATTTGTCGCAGTTGCGCGTGTCTTCATATTGGTATCTGTCATCATGGTAGTCCGTATCGCGTTCTCGTGACCTATCCCGTAGATATGGTCTACGACGGTAGTCGGGTTTTCGCAAAGTTGGTCCAAAGTGATATCCAGAGGACCTAGTGTGGTTTTGACCTTGATGAGGTCGGCTGGGAAAATGCTTTGGCTGTTTATGTACTCGCAGTGTAGGAGGTGGAGTAGAGCAAGGAGCCCCTTCCAACTCCAAGGTGTTAGATGCACCGCTAATAGCTAGCACTGTGGCAGGCTCAACGTGCTTGTTGCGACTTTGTTGCTGTTTTTGGAACGCATAGTGCGCAAACTCTTTCAGCTGACTTATTGAGTTTGACCTTGGGTTAGCTGTAACTCCCAGGTAATGACTCACAGTGGGATGGGGGTTTTGGATGAAGAGGGTCTTGAAATTGTGGTCTTCTTCCATCCCTGGTGTATTTTGAGATCCAAAATATGCAAGTAGGAGTCTCTGGTAGTAGGCTTGTGTTGGCTCTGAGCGTCCTTTCTTCACGGCTAGGGCTGCGGTTAGCCCTGCCTGTAGGCAGTCGTCGGAGAACTCCTTTTCAATGGCTTCGCGGAGCAGCATGTAGCTTTGATGTTTGTCGGCTGTCTGTCTATGAATTTTGATACTGACCTGTTAGATGTTAGCTTAATCAGATAGATGCGATCATCAATTGTAGCATCAGGATACTTACGCAGGTAGTAATCAATGTCCTGTAAATAGGCTTTGGCATCAGGTGAACCTCTAGGTCCTGGATCAAATTTGGTGATATTTTGCGCGATCTTGTCAAGGTTGCGGTCTGAAGGGGCACACGCACGCTGTCCACGCGGTCGTCCGTATTCGAAACGGGAATCGGGCGAGGGAACGCGGTGGAGGTCCCGTTGTTCATGTCTTTCCTTTAGGAGCAGTTGACATTCCTTGTAGTCCTTCTTCACATTTTCAAGTTGACCTTCAACTCTTCTGAGTTCCTTCTTTGTGTCTTGAAGGGCATCTTCAAGTTCCTTGTTGTCTTGATGAAGCACGTCATTGTTATGCATCAACCGTTTATTTACTTTCTCTGCACGGTCCAAATCTTGTACCGCTTCATCAAGTTGATCTTGAGTTTCGTCATTCTTCTCTTGAGATTGTTCCAAATTTTCCTTCAGGGTTTCATTCTCTTCTTGGAGAGATAGGATCGTTGTTTGTTAATTTGCTAGCTCGTTCTCGGCTACCTTTAATCTTGTGACTAATGTTAGCACAAACTTACCTAACACACTGGTGAGGTCCTTGCCTTCTGGTGGCTTTTCAGTGTGTTCATTCAAAAGTTCCTCAGTGAGTTGCTTCAATTCTTCTGGCTGCGTTTCCTTGACCCGTGTTGTGAAGCTAGAAATTAAATTAGAAGTCCATGCTTCCAATGTTGTTTGAAGGTCATCCAGTTTGGTAAATTGGTCGGTTGTCTGTTGACTCATCATGTTTAACTGTTGTTGTTATTTAGCTTTAAAAAAAAATTCAACTTGTTGATTATTCTTTAATTTGTTCGACAAGGTTTAACCTTGAGTGTTTTATTTTACAACCGTGATAGTTGAAAGTTCCTTTAGAATTTGTTTCAACTTGTAGGCTTGCAGGATGGGAAATAGAATTTTGAAATTATTTAGAAATGTAGAGATACTTCAATTAATTCGTTCGTTGAAACTGTATGTTGATAAATAAAGTTGAATTGAAATTGGATTGAATTTGTTTCACAAAACAAAACTGGAATTTCAGTTGTGTGGATTGACTTCTTTACTTTGATTTTCAAAGTCTAGTATTGGAATTTGTCATCAATAACTAGCTTTGGAATTTTGCAGAATGTCACTTTGAAAGTGAGGATTTTATTTACAAAAGAAATACAAAAACAAAAGAGGCTAAATGCTTTAAAGATTTAAGATTATAAGTTTCCACTTTCTTTTCAAGTTAAGGCTTTCTTTTGGTTTTATTTGTTAAAGCCTATTTTCATTTGAAGCCTTAAATGTTTAAAATATTTACAAATTAGAAACAAGTGAATTGTTAGAATATTTGGTATCCAAGGATTTCTTAGGATTGAAGCCAATAGTGATCTGTCTTGACTGTCATCTATAAATTTCTTATTTACAGAATAATCAATGTTTGCACCTTTTTGACTTTTCTCTTAAATCCTGGGAAAAATTTTAAAATTATGCAGGTTGGTTAAATGTTTTTCTTTTCCTGTAGAGAAAACATGAACCCAGAAATGACACAATGAGTTTAAATAACGCCTAGAGCTTCTCTTAAGCGTTAATTGCTTGGTGTGGTTTGCTAAATTTGAGAAAGAGGAAAAATTATAAATATTCAGTAAGACTGTAAATTTGTCAAAATGCACAGATTTAATCCTACTTTAATGTTACTCTTGAGTAAACATCAGCATTAGAATCCTTAAACTAAAACTGGGTTTCTGTGGGAAGGGAATCACACCATGTCACATTTAAAAACAGCAAAATAAGCACACATATAGCTTCAAAGTTTGCAACTTTTTGCTTAAAAGTGTGTAAATATGTTTGCTTTTAGCTTAAAAGATTATAATATGTGGTTACATAAGTGATTAAATACAATAGGGGTGTTTGTAAATGTTCCTGCTATAGGTATCTATGCAGTGAGTGGGGGTTTCACCATTGAGAAAAGCTTTCAGAAGCCAACAGGTCCTTTTCCTTTCTGTTCTTGGCATAAAAGTGTGGATTAGTGTTAAATTTAGTTTATTCTGAATAATATGAATTGCTTTGAAGTTACTTTGAAGACTTAATTTGGTTATAAATCGTCTTTAAAGATTAGAAGTTTAAATAAAAATTGCAGTCCCTATGTTTCACCACAAGATGGAGGCAGTTTTCGTCTGCCCTTCCGGAAGAGGAACCCCAATGACGTCACTCAGGGAGTCAAGGATTTCTACTCAAAATGGCGGTTACAGGGAACTTGCTTTACCTAGACTTAAGATGGCGTCGCTTGGCCGATCTACACATGCGCAGTTTTCGTGCACAGCTTGACGGTCGCGCGCGCGACTGTGAGAGTGCACAAGTGACACGTGGATGCAGCACGAGCTTCAGTCCATAAAACCAGGCCTTGCTTTCCAAAGGCGGGAAAACTTCGGTCTCCCTAAACTTTATTCAACAAGTTTATACAATGGTTAATTCAATTAAATCCCCCAAGGGTTTGCTTCGCCTGCGGGGTTTTGAAATAAAGGGGAAAACAAATAGGATTTCTTTGCTATTTTGTTCCCAGGCCTATTTTAATTATTCAGCGTGTAATCACGCTTCTTAAGCATGCATTAATAAACAACAAGTAACTGAACAGGATGGTGGGGTCTCTTCACCCCCACCTCCCTTGGTCACACACACACACAGCAATCAGGGGGGCGAATTCACCCCCTCCCCCTCGTGACACAGAGACAAAGACAATAGACTGGCTGCAGACAAATGAACCACCTTCGTAAGTTATAAGCCGACCAAAATCACACACAGCTTATGTATTAATTTCTTTCATTCTGAGTGAGTCAAGTTCAGCCAGGCTCTCACGCGGATGCACCATAAATATGTAGAAAAAATATGAAATTAATAAATATGATCAGGTATAAATTATTTAATTTATATTGATGTATTGGAATCTGAGATCAAATTTCGTTTCATATACACCAGAAAAGTTAATAACACTCGTGGGGCACCAGCTTCTATCTCTAAGAAGCAATTTAATCTTTAATTTCACTTTATACCTGTTTAATCACTCAATAAATTAATTAATAATCAGTCTCAAAAATTTTCCGTGAATTCGATACCTGGGCTTGAAACAGACTCAGAATGAAATAAATTCTCAACAACTTCTCTCATTTTCACATATTTATTAAACAAAATGATTAACAGACATTGCAGTAATTTCATTAATCATAAAATCAATCTTGTAAATGATAGATTAACAATGTCAATATTTTCGGAACCAGGGTTAAACTGAGAAATGAATTTCTATCAGATTGAGTTAACAGATTATGGAAACAACGCAAATTTATGGAGAAAGTTTACTAATTACATGAAAAGTCCTGGATTAATCTTAAGAAAATAAAAATGGAATTTTAATGAAAAGAAGAGTTATGTTAATGGCTTCTTAATTTGCATCTGATTAGATATACAAATTATTGCCGAACCTCAGATGTTTAATTCAGCAGATGAATTAAAGTTTGCAGCTCACGTGATTCTTCTTCGATGATTCCCCGTTGATCTGGTCAACGTTCTTTCGTCATCCTCATGAAGTTTTGATGTGTTGTTCAGGGGCAAAACCCAGAATATTTGCCCCGCAAATATTCTCGACGATGGATGAGATCGGATGTTTGATCTCAATGGTTGAAATCCTGCAGAAGCGCGCTGATTCCTCAGCTGCGCGTGATGTGGGGAGCTGCATCTTCTCAGAGGCCTTCGGTAATAATTAATTAAAGATATCTAATCCGATCTCAAATTAAAGAGTTTCCGATTTTAGATAAAAATAATAGCTTCTGGTGTGTGATTGGTTAAGAAAAATATTCTAAGAATAAAGTCAAGATTAAAACTTACATTAAAATTAAAACAAACGGTGGTTTTACAGAAAGTTTAACAAAGAAAAAGAGATAAATAAAAATTGGAGTTTAACTCCGATTAAGAATTGAGCTCAAAGAAATAGGAATTCCTAGGCATTTAAGAGAAAAAGAAAAAATAAAATACAAAGTTACATAAACAAACTAGAAAAGCACTCGGAGAGCGTAGACCTCCGCCAAGCGCCACAGTTCCCCCTATACAGTGTTTGTGTGTACGTTTTCAGATTCCTTGACCATGAAAACATATGACTAGCAATTGGATTCACAACTAAAAAAGCATTCGGAGAGCGCAGACCTCCGCCAAGCGCCACAGTTCCCCCCATACAGTGTTTAACATCATAAATATTAATCCTACATTTATTTTGTCTAACTTTATAGATTCCTTGAGCATGAAAAAAATGCCATTCGCAAGTGGCATATAATAGCTATACTGTGATGCTTTTTAATGTTAAATAAAAAAAAAGAAGAAGAATCCTTTAAAAAATTTCTGGATCCAGACGGTGATCCAGATCACCACCAAAATCTAATCATCTGTAGGATACCCCATTTCTGACAATCTCTGAAAATTTCATGAAAATCCGTCCATAACTTTTTGAGTTATCTTGCTAACAAACAAACAAAAAGACAGACAAACCAACGCCGATGAAAACATAACCTCCTTGGTGGAGGTAATGATAGGATTAGTGGTTCAGTAGTTATTCACGAAAATTGCATTTTCCGTAATGGGGTTTTCGCCACAGTTCCCCCCATACAGTGTTTGTGTGTACGTTTTCAGATTCCTTGACCATGAAAACATATGACAAGCAATTGGATTGACAATGATAGGATTAGTGGTTCAGTAGTTATTCACGAAAATGGCATTTTGCGTAATGGCGGTTTTCTTGTGGACGGTGATCTGGATCACCACCAAAATCTAATCATCTGTAGGATACGTCATTTCTGACAATCTGTGAAAATTTCATGAAAATCCGTCCATAACTTTTTGAGTTATCTTGCTAACAAACAAACAAACAGACAAACAAACAGACAGACAGACAAACCAACGCCGATGATCACATAACCTCCTTGGCGGAGGTAAAAAAAAAAAAAAGAAAAAGAATCCTTTAAAAAAATTCCTGGATCCAGATGGTGATCTGGATCACCACCAAAATCTAATCATCTGTAGGATACCCCATTTCTGACAATCTGTGAAAATTTCATGAAAATCCGTCCAAAAAAAAAAAAAAAAAGAATCCTTTAAAAAAATTCCTGGATCCAGACGGTGATCCGGATCACCACCAAAATCACATAACCTCCTTGGCGGAGGTAAAAAAAAAAAAAAAGAATCCTTTAAAAAATTCCTGGATCCAGACGGTGATCTGGATCACCACCAAAATCTAATCATCTGTAGGATACCCCATTTCTGACAATTTGTGAAAATTTCATGAAAATCCATCCAAAAAAAAAAAAAAAGACAATGTGTGTAGACAATGGACAATGTGTAGACAATGGACAAAGAAAAGAGCCAAAAGAGAGCGACGAACTGAGGCGAAAGAGTGTCCAAAAAGCGACGTTAAAAGAGATGAAAAGAGGCCGAAAGAGAGAGCCGAAAAAGGAAGTAGCAGGGGGTTTTCCTCCTTTTATAAGTTCTGTCGAGCTTTCGCGGGCTTCCGGGTTGACCGGAATCTCAGCCAATGAGCGTCCTTCGTGGGCGGGCTTGACGAACTTTAGTCCAATGACAAGCTTTGTCTGCGAGGGACCAATAGGATGGAGAAGCTGGGGCTCAGGGAAGGCTGCTTGAAATTTGATACCGGTCACCATGGATACACAATTTTAATACACTGGAATATGCTTTTACACACTTACAGTGGGGAAAAAAGTATTTAGTCAGCCACCAGTTGTGCAAGTTCTCCCACTTAAAAGATGAGAGAGGTCTCCAGTTTTCATCATAGGTATACCTCAACTATGAGAGACAAAATGAGAAAAAAAATCCAGAAAATCACATTGAAGGATTTTTAATGAATTAATTGGTAAATTCCTTGGTAAAATAAGTATTTGGTCAATAACAAAAGTTCATCTCAATACTTTGTTATATACCCTTTGTTGGCAATGACAGAGGTCAAACGTTTTCTGTAAGTCTTCACAAGATTTTCACACACTGTTGCTGGTATTTTGGCCCATTCCTCCATGCAGATCTCCTCTAGAGCAGTGATGTTTTGGGGCTGTCGCTGGGCAACACGGACTTTCAACTCCCTCCAAAGATTTTCTATAGGGTTGAGATCTGGAGACTGGCTAGGCCACTCCAGGACTTTGAAATACTTCTTACGAAGCCACTCCTTCGTTGCCCAGGCAGTGTGTTTGGGATCATTGTCATGCTGAAAGACCCAGCCACGTTTCATCTTCAGTGCCCTTGCTGATGGAAGGAGGTTTTCACTCAAAATCTCACGATACATGGCCCCATTCATTCTTTCCTTTACACGGATCAGTCGTCATGGTCCCTTTGCAGAAAAACAGCCCCAAAGTATAATGTTTTCACCCCCATGCTTCACAGTAGGTATGGTGTTCTTTCTCCTCCAAACATGACAAGTGGAGTTTTTACCAAAAAGTTCTACTTTGGTTTCATCTGACCATATGACATTCTCCCAATCCTCTTCTGGATCATCCAAATGCCCTCTAGCAAACTTCAGACGGGCCTGGACATGTACTGGCTTAAGCAGGGGGACACGTCTGGCACTACAGGATTTGAGTCCCTGGCGGCGTAGTGTGTTACTGATGGTAGCCTTTGTTACTTTGGTCCCAGCTCTCTGCAGGTCATTCACTAGGTCCCCCCGTGTGGTTCTGGGATTTTTGCTCACCGTTCTCGTGATCATTTTGACCCCACGGGATGAGATCTTGCGTGGAGTCCCAGATTGAGGGAGATTATCAGTGGTCTTGTACGTCTTCCATTTTCTAATAATTGCTCCCACAGTTGATTTCTTCACACCAAGCTGCTTACCTATTGCAGATTCAGTCTTCCCAGCCTGGTGCAGGTCTACAATTTTGTTTCTGGTGTCCTTTGACAGCTCTTTGGTCTTGGCCATAGTGGAGTTTGGAGTCTGACTGTTTGAGGTTGTGGACAGGTGTCTTTTATACTGATAACGAGTTCAAACAGGTGCCATTAATACAGGTAACGAGTGGAGGACAGAGGAGCCTCTTAACCCCTTGCACTCCGGCCAATTTTCCTAAAAACGCCAAAAAATAATGTGCCCAAAGTAAATCGAAAGCTGTTATTCAACCCTTTGCAGCATCTTCATGGGGTCGGTCTCATTTAAAAGAAAACACTTTGAATTTTTTGGCAAAAAAAAACATGATCTCTCTAAGTGCTCCGGCCACTGAGTTACAGTCATCTAAACATAGTGAACTTGAAGAAAATAAATTTGGCCTGGGTGTTTTTTTGGATACAAATGCTTGAAAATAACACACAGCTTCAGATCCGGACTGGAAAATGCAACAGAAATGTAGAACCAAGTGTTATCCAGCTGAGGTCCAAATTTTGTAACAATACCACAAAAAATGAATATTTTACACAGCTTTGTTCTCAGGCTGTTCCCAGGCGTTTTGGAACTGTGCCAAATTGTGCCAAATGGCACAGTTTGGCAAAACATCTGTAACTTTTGAATAATTCAATGTAGAATCTTCATTTTGGGCTCTAATGAAAGGTCACATTCAGGGCTGTGTCTGTGTGTGTGTGTGGGGGGGGTTGTCCCCCCCCCCCGCTACAAAGGACGGAGATCGGCCCTCGCTACATGACGGATTACACTCGTTGCATGTTTCCACAGCAATGCTGTCACAGCGGCTTCCCCCCCCCCCCTCGCTACTGTGTGTGTGTGGGGGGGGGGGGGGTTGTCCCCGCCCCTCGCTACAGAGGACGGCCATCGGCCATCGCTACATGACGGAATAGACTCATATGGCTATGTGGCGACCGCTGTACAGTCAGCGCGGCTTCCCCCCGCGGACCGGGGGGCGTTCGGACCGTGAACGCCCCCCCCGCTCCTCTTCTGCAGCGGGGGGGGGGGCGTTCACGGTCCTAACACAGCAAATGAACCGTTTATCGCGGCGCATGCACTTCGTACTTCGTGCGCCGTACAGTTGTAATTTACCGATCGGTCAAAAGTCATTTTTTGATTACAATTTTCAGGGATAAATAATAACTTAGCTTATAACACCTTACCTCTTCACAGCAGCCGAGTCCTGGCGAACTTCTCTTCCCCATTGTCAGACGAACGCGACGCTAGTCCGCTCGTGGATCCCGGTCAAAACATAATTCCATTATTGCGGTTTTGGCGAATGATTTACGACCTTTGTCGTCGGCCTCCGTCGGTCTATGATGACGGAAGAGAATCCTAAACGTCTATTCTGCTGGAATGAGTGCAGGTCCCACTTGTGGGTGTTCTCCATGCTGCTGGATCTGTAGCAGGTTCTTCCAGCGTCCTTTTTTTCCATCTGCTGCAACAGTAAATCTCTCTTCACCCAGCCCAAACTTCTGTGCTTCAATTGGCTCCTGCATTCACAGTAGGCGGGTCCTCCTTCCTAGGTTTTCATTCATTGGTTCTTCAAGGTTTCAGAAACCCAATTCAAGGCTCTTATTAGTCGAATGAGAGGTCAATCAGATGAACTAATCTGTTCGCGGCTGTGTCTGCAGCTTTTATTTTCAGTGGCGCTTGGACGCCAACACCACCTACATCACCACCATCAAGACCATGCGTCCGAGAGCACTAGGACACAGAGACTTGCCAGTCCGCGGTACAATGGAGCGCAAGAGGTTCAAGAAGAAGTTACAGGTCTGTGAGAGCCAGAAATCTTGCTTGTTTGTAGGTGACCAAATACTTATTTTACCAAGGAATTTACCAATTAATTCATTAAAAATCCTACAATGTGATTTTCTGGGGGTTTTTTTTCTCATTTTGTCTCTCATAGTTGAGGTATACCTATGATGAAAATTGGAGACCTCTCTCATCTTTTAAGTGGGAGAACTTGCACAATTGGTGGCTGACTAAATACTTTTTTGCCCCACTGTATGTATAACTAAGCTAACCTTAATGTAACTTATAAGCAGTGCTTCTAAATCAACATGCAGGAATAAACATTCATTTAAACATTTTTAACATGCATATATACTGTATATAAAATCACAGATTAATGCATTTCACACATATTATTGATTTTCCACATTAAAACATCAGAGTCCATTTGCTTTTCATAGTCCTGAAAAGAAGGGAAGATTTAGAATTGAGTTTGTAGTAATGTACTTTAAAGTTCACTGGTTAAATCCAGCATGTCCCACAGTTTAAGGAAATTTTATTGAGCTGTGGATCGGTGTGGCAATGAGGGGCTCCATGTCTGTTCCATGTTTATGGGGGCAATAAAGGGGCGCAGGAGGAAATAGGCTGAATTCTTTTAGACTGGTTTTAGCAAAGGAATGGGATTTCAGCTGTGGCCTGGGGGAGAAAACCAGTTCTTGACTGTCTTACTCCTGGGTGAAACAAAATGTCTTTAAGCAGAAGAATAATTATTGCTGAGCCAAAGTGAGATGATGCTACACGCATAAGTCGAAATACTGCAAGATAAATGTCTAGCATACAAAAAACAGTGTCTCAAAAGAGGCATGCCAAGAATGTCCACAATAACGAAGAACCACCAAGTGGTTCACCAAGTGGTGCTGCTGTTGTTCCTGCCACTGTCCCAAAACATGGGAGCCCCTCGCGGGAGAGGTCCACTTTGAGGTCGCCGAGGTCCGTCATGCCTCCCTCTTCAGGAGAAGGGTCAGCCAAGTCATGGGCCAAAAAGGATTGCAAAGCCTACACCGTCATGAGGTAAATTGTCTTTCACATATTTATTTTATTTTATGCATGCCCCTTTTCACTGTCCATTCATTCCTCTAAAAAATAAAACAATAATGCCTATCTATTGACTCCAACAGTAAGTCTGCAATTAAAATGTGAATGTGGGGCAGCGCGGTGGCGGAGCGGTTAGCACTGCGGCAGCACAGCAACTCACCCTTGGCCAGGGGATCCTGGGTTCAATCCCAGCCCCCGACCAACAGTGATTTGTGTGGAGTTTGCATGTTCTCCCCGTGTCTGCGTGGGTTTACTCCGGGATTTCTCCGGTTTCCTCCCACATGCCAAAAACATGCAAGTTAGCTTAATTGGCATCAAACTGGGGATTCTAAATTGTCTTTAGGTATGAATGTGAGAGTGAAAGGTTGTCTGTCTCTCTGTGTTGGGCCTGCAATGGACTGGCGATCTGTTCAGGGTGTACCCTGCCTCTCGCCCAAAGATGCTGGGATAGGCTCCAGCCCCCCCCCCCCCCCCCCCCCCCCGCGACCCGAAAAGGTTTAAGCGGAAGAAGATGAATGAATGAATCTGATGATGTACAGTGTTGTGGAAGACTGTTTCCCCCTTCCTGATTTCTTATATTTTTACTTGTGGTGATGGGCAATTTGTGATGATCAGGTGAGTGTAAGGGGAGATGCAAGGTTCACAATGCGAGGGCAGTGACTACCTCAACAGCAGCCACTGACCACGTGTTCAATGTGTGGATGGTTCTTCCATACCAGGATTGGCCTGACAAGTTATTTCAAGACACACAAACCAAGAACAACTACTGAACCCTGAACGTCATGGTCATCTTTGCAAAGCAATGGATGAACATCATCATCATTACTGTACAATGAGTAAAATTAGAGTCACCAAACTTGGTACCCTGAAATGTGACTATGGTTTTGGGATCGCAAAGTCAAATGTCAATATCAAAATGGCTTATAAACTATATCTCATCAACAAAGAAAGCTAGGGTCACCAAACCTGGTACACAGGTTCACTCTGAGACCATGACCTCTGACTACAGGTTTGAGGTCAAAAGTTCAAAGGTCAAGGTTGGCACTCCCTATGCTCTCTTACTATAGAATGTATGAAGCTCTCTAGGATCACCAAACTTGCTACACAGGTTCACCTTGGGATCCTGCCCTACAACTATGAGTTGTATACTTTGTTGTATATTCGTGGATGATGGGCTTATCATAATTTGGTCCTTCCACAGTAATTACAGCAGGGTAAATAAGTTTTTAACACATCAACATTTTTCTCATTAAACATATTTCTGATGGAGCCACTGACCTGAGATTTTCACCAGATATCAGTAACAACCCAAGTAATCAATGCATACAAAGAAATCAAGGGAACTGTGTTTACAAAACAAGTTATATTTAACAATGTGGAATTACACAGGGAATAAGTAAATGGCGTTCACTTATATAGCGTTTTTTCTCATCTCTGGATGACCAAAGCGCTTTACAGATAAGATAAGATAAGCCTTTATTAGTCCCACAACGGGGAAATTCCAGGATTGCAACAGCACAGGGATAGCAACACTCAGAGCAACAATCAGAAGGCAAGAAAAAAAAAAAAAAAAAACAAGCAAGCAAGAGCAGCTAATATACATATGTACATATTACTATAAAATATATATATACACACACACACACACACACAGACACACAGTGCAGAGCATTGTAGCTGGATGGAATAAATATATGAATATATGAACACACAGTGCAGAGCATTGTAGCTAGATGGAATAAATATGTAAATATATAAACACCCACAGTACGGAGCATTGCAGCTAGGTGGAATAAATATGCAAGTATATAAACACACACAGTGCGGAGCAATGTAGCTAGATGGAATAATATGTAGATATATAAAAACACAGTGCGGAGCATTGTAGCTAGATGGAATAAATATATAGATATATAAATATAAACACACCCAGTGCTGAGCATTGTAGCTAGATGGAATAAATATATAGATATATAAATATAAACACACCCAGTGCAGAGCATTGTAGCTAGATGGAATAAATATGTAAATATATAAACACACACAGTGCAGAGCATTGTTGCTAGGTGGGATGAAACAGCATAACCGTCTATTTAGTTATCCTACATGGTATGATTATGTGCCCATACATATTCTCACCCTCCATAGCGACCGGTATGTTCCTAGTTGTATGCCGGAGAGGACCATTGTGTAAGTCTATTGCATCTTTTGCATTCAAAAAAAAAAACTATTAGTTTGTTACGTCTTTTTGCTATCTCTGCGAGCAGCCCTGCTTAGGTTGTACAGTCTGACAGCCGTTGGTAGGAAGGACCTACGAAACCTCTCGGTTGTGCACCTGGGATGATGTAGTCTGCTGCTAAATGAGCTCCTCAGTGCATCCAGTATGTCCTGCATAGGGTGGAACTCGGACTCCAGCAGAGATGACAGTTTAGCCACCGTCCTTCTCTCTCCTATCTCCTCCATCGGATCAAGGCGTTGCCCCAGGACAGAGCTAGCTTTCTTTTTTTTTTTTTCCACAATATCTTTATTGAACCTTTTTTTTTTTTTAACAAACATGATACAAACAATCAAACACTAACACTAAAGTACTACAAAAAAAAAAAAATGCACTAAAAACACCAACAACCACCAACAAAATCAAGTCTTCAACAATGCTCCTCTGTTTAGTCTAGACAATCCAATACATAAGTATACATATTGTGTTCACCAGTTTGGAATTTACAAGGTCCACACACATCATTCACCTTCTTCTTCAAGAGTTATGTTTAAATTTTTTACATAATCAATAAAAGGTCTCCATATATTCTCAAACACAATTTCCTTTGATTTTAGTATATATGTTATTCTTTCTAATGGAAGGTTTGTTAACATCTGTCTTAACCACTGAGTCACATCTGGTCTATGAGTCTTTTTCCATAATAGTGCAATACATTTTTTGGCATTAAGCAAACTGAGGTCTATGAATGTTCTTTCACTTTTATTAAAATTATGCTTTTCTGGGTACAGACCCAACAAAAACAGTTTAGGATTCAATATGATTTGTTTTGAGATTATTTTTTCAATTGTTACCCTCACCTCTTCCCAAAACATTCTTATTAATCTACATTCCCATAAACAATGAAATAGGGTTCCTTTACTTTCCATGCATTTTGTGCATGTATCTGGTATATTTTTGTTATATCTATTTAACTCCTCCGGTGTAACATACATCCGCATTAACCATTTGAAATGTATCAATTTAAGGCGTGCATTTATTGATTTGGTTTGAGCTTCTGTACAAGCCAATTCCCATTGTTCCTCTGAAATTTCAATTTGCAGATCTTCTTTCCAGTAGTTTAATCTTTTCAGTGAATTTTCACTTGAAGATAGTGTCAATGAGTTATAAAACTCTGAAATAATACCCTTTCTTTTACTATCTTTCATCATCATTTTTTCCAAGGATGAATAAATAGGTCGAGTGAGAGCTTTATTTTGATTTGATCGAATAAAGTTTCTAAGTTGAAGATATTTAAAAAAATGTGTTCTATTGAGATTAAATTTGATCCTCAGCTCTTCAAAAGACATTATGTTGTCTGCACATGGCAAATATAAATCCTGAATCTTTTGTATCCCTTTTAAATTCCATACTTTAAATACAGCGTCCGCTCTCCCTGGTTTAAAATATTGATTACCCCATATTGGACTAAATTGTGACAATAACTGTGGTTCTTTTAAATAGTTTTTAGCTTCACACCATATTTTGATCATATGCTTTACAAATGGATTTTTAACTTGTTTTTGTAATTTTTTTGCCGAATCTGAGTATATGAATATGGGAAGAGGTAAAGGTAAATTGTATGATTCCATTTCAGTCCAGTGAGGGAGATCATTTGATGAAAAATAATATGTCATAGACCTCAGTTGTGCCGACCAATAATACAACATAAAATTTGGACATTTCAGACCTCCACGATCAAATGGTAAATATAATAAAGACAAACGTAATCTAGCCCTCCTGTTGTTCCATATAAATTCCACTAACTTTTTTTTTATTCTTGAGAATAGATCTAAAGGTGGTGATAAGGGAATGTATTGAAATAAATAAAGTATTTTAGGTAAAATATTACTTTTAAGTATATTGATTCTCCCGATCATCGACATTGGTAGTGACATCCATCTCTGAGTTAACTCACTGATATCTGACATTAAGGCTTCATAGTTGACACTGGCGACTGATTCTAGCTTAGGCATAATTTGGATTCCTAAATATTTAAACTGATTTACAACATTGAATTGATTTACCTCAGGGGCTGGGTAATTTCTCTGGGTCTCATTTAGCATTAATATTGAAGATTTAGTTTTATTTATTTTATATCCTGATATTTCCCCAAAATTCTTTATTAAATTCAACAAGGTTGGAATTGATTTTTTTAGATTCGACATAAACAAAATTATATCATCGGCGTACAGGGAGATTTTATGTTCTGTTGGTCCAACTTTAATTCCATATATTTGTGAATGTAAACGTATCGCTATCGCTAAAGGTTCAATTGCCATAGTAAACAGTAAAGGTGAAAGTGGACAGCCTTGTCGACATCCTCTATTGATTTTTATTGGTTTTGAAATATTGTTATTTGTTAGGATTTCTGCTGTAGCATTATTGTATATTATCTGAACCCATTTTATGAAATTATTTCCAAGTCCAAACCTTTGTAGGACTTCAAAAAGAAAGGGCCATTCAACTCTATCAAAGGCCTTTTCGGCGTCCAATGATAGGAGAGCTGTATCCGGTGCTTCTTTATTAAAATAAATAATATTAAATAGTCTTCTTACATTATGGAAGCCTTGTCTACCCTTTATAAAGCCATTCTGATCTCGATTAATAATATTTGGTAATATTTCTTGTATTCGTCTTGCTAAAATTTTACAGATTATCTTAAGGTCGGCGTTTAATAGGCTTATTGGTCTCATATTTTCACATTTATTAGAGGGCTTACCTGGTTTTGGCAGCAGTATAATTAAGGCATTATTTATGTATGATGGTAAATTATTATTTTGAAATGCTTCTAAAACCATTTCCAAAAAAGGTTTTATTAATTTATTCTTAAATTTTTTATAAAGGTCAACTGGAAGACCATCTGGTCCTGCACTTTTTCCTGATTTCATATTATCAATGGCTAGCCCAACTTCTTCTTGACTAATTTTAGACTCCAATATCTCCCTGTTTTCATTTGGAATACACGGTATAGATAGTTCGTTCAAAAACCCATTTAGTTTTGTTAAATCAGGTTCATTTTTGGTATCATATAATTTTTCATAGTAATCTCTAAAGGCTCTATTAATTTCTAAAGGATCTATAACTACCTGTCCGTTACTTATAATACTGGTAATTGGTGTTTTAATTTCCAATTGTTTAATCTGCCATGCTAATAATTTTCCTGATTTTTCACCTTGTTCATAAAAAGATTGTTTCAATCTTAGAAGACTCGAGGCAGCTCTATTCGCTGATTTTTTGTCGTATTCAGCTCTCAAAATCAGTAATTCATTCTCCAACCTTGGGTCACTTCCTGCATACACTTTTTCCTGAAGATTTTTTTTTATGTTCCAATTTAGCTCTCTCCTCTCGAGTCTTCTTAGATTTTGATCCTGTATAACTAATAATATGTCCCCTAATAAAAGCTTTGAAAGCCTCCCACTTTACACATGCTGATGTTTGTGTAGTATTGATGTCAAAGAACTTGTCTATCTGTTTTTCTATATACTTGACAAATTCCTCATCCTGAAGCCATTTATGCTGAAATTGCCATCTACCTGATTCCTTTGTCAATTTTTTATCTACATATATTAGACAACAGGGTGCATGATCAGAGATCACGATGTTATCATAAAAGCAGTTTTGAATCTTGGACCTTAATTCTGTGGAAATCAAAAAATAATCAATACGTGAGAATGTCTTGTAGGTACTGGAATAACAAGAATAGGCTTTAACTTGTGGTTTCATTTCTCTCCATATATCTAACAGTCTCAATTCTTTCATAAAATGATTAATAGTCATCCTACATCCAATGTGCGTACAATCCAGTCCTGTTGATCTATCCACACCTGGATTCAATGTACAATTAAAATCCCCTGCTATTATATGTTGCCCTGTAAGTGATGATAAGATGAGAAATAAATTAGCAAAGAACTTCTGATCATCTATATTGGGACCATATAAGTTCACAAGATTTATATTTTCTAATAGCAAAGAACCTTGAATGATTACATATCTTCCAAATTTGTCTCCAATTACATTTTTCACTTGAAAAGGAACTGATTTATGTATGAGAGTCATAACTCCCCTGGCTCGGGATGAAAATGAAGAGGTGAATACACTTCCCTGCCATCTACTCCTAATTCTTTTAACATCCTCCTCTATCAGATGAGTTTCTTGTAAAAACACAATTCTTGAACCCATGTCCTTTATTTTATTCATAACTTGTTTAAGTTTTTTTAAATTTTGTAGACCTCTGCAATTCCATGAAGTTAAATTAAGATTAACACTTTGGTCCATGATCAATAGAGAGTTTGGGATTACCTTGCAGTGTAAACATGCTCATACAGAGAAGCAAAAACATGAGTGGTTGAACATTCATCCTACAAACTACACACAAACAAATTTCCCCTTCCCACACTTGTGGCAAACCCCCCAAAATCAAAAGAAAAATTCTGTCTCCCGATATAGCCATCGACCGTTCCACACCCACGGGGAACAGCCTAAGCCACTCCTTCTTCATCCTCCCAATCACCCTAACTCTACTGCTTTTAATGACGTAACATTAACTCTCCTCTGTAGTTTTCCAACTTAACTCCAAAATTTTTAACAACTTTGTACATCATAGTTTTTTTTTTGTTTGTTTGTTTTGTTTTTGTTTTGTTTTTTTAATATATAATACAATCTATATTTTGTAAACTTACTATTTACTTCAAGTCAGTCAGATGCCTGTGCAAATGCTTAATTATTCTACCTTATATTTTGTTCATGCTTAGCTCCCACCAGTCTCTTCTTCTTCTTTGATCTTCTTGATGAACTCCTGCGCCTCCTCTGGGGTCTTGAAGATGTGGGTTCTGCCCTCATACGTGGTCAGCAGTCTCGCAGGATAGATTACACCATGACGAATCCCAAGGTTGCACAGCTCCTTACGTACGGGATCAAACTGCTTCCTCAATTGCTGGATTCCTGTGGCCAAATCTGGGTAGAACCGCACCTGCTGGTCCTGGTGTTTAATCTCTCCTTTAGCACGTGCAGCGTTGAAGATCTTCATCCTGTCTCTGTTGCTAAGAAACTTCATAATTAAGGTCCTCGGCGGTCCCTTATCTCTCCGTGGGCCAATACGATGTGCTTTTTCCAGAACCACTGCTGATTGCAACTCCTCGCTGCCCAGCACCTCCGGAATCCACTTTTCCAGAAAGGAACATACGTCCCGACCTTCTGATTCCTCTGGAAGACCCACCAGCCTCAAATTATTCTGTCTCGACCGAGATTCCAAATCCAAAATATTATCTTCCAGAGATTTATTTTTTTTTTCCAAAGTGCGCACCTTTAATTGAAGACGGGTGACGTCATCTTCAGCACTAGCGAGACGGAGCTCCATCTGCGCCGTTCGTTCTACACAGTCACCCAATTCCTTTCTTATTCCTTCCAACGCTGTCATAATCCCATCAAATCTAGAGGAAAAGTCTGCTCTCATTGAACTCATGGCAGCCGCATCCCCGCAGATATCGCACCGTTGCCAGCCTCCTCCGCCATATATGGAGTTTTGTTTGCTGCGTCACAGACCTGAAAGTCCGTTAATTTGGACTGTTTCGGCGGCTCGCTTTTTCCTTTTCCTGGTTTTCCAGCCTTAGGCTTCGCCGACATATCCTCGCCCAAATGCTGGGATACGTTCTGTCCCAAATGAGAGAGTTATTTGCCGATTTTTTTTCTCCAGGAGCAGAGCAGAGCGAGACACGTCCGTCCTACGTGGCAGCCATAACCGGAAGTCAGAGCTAGCTTTCTTAATCAGTTTGTTCAGTCTCTTCCTATCGGCTGCAGTAATGCCACTGCCCCAGCAGACCACTCCAAAAGTGATGGCTGATGCCACCACCGTGTCATAGAATGACTTCAGCAGCGCCCCTTGTACACCAAAAGACCTGAGTCTCCTCAGCAGGAACAGCCTGCGCTGTCCCTTCTTGTAGAGTGCGTCAGTATTGTGTGACCAGTCTAGTTTATTGTTCAGATGAATACCCAGGTACTTGTAGGATGTCACCATCTCGATGTCTGTTCCCTGTATATTTACTGGTGCTGTGAGGGGCTGCCCATGCCTGCGGCAGTCCACCACCAGCTCCTTAGTTTTCCTCGCGTTGATCTGGAGGCAGTTCCGATGGCACCAGTCCACAAAGTCCTGGATAAGCCCTCTGTACTCAGCTTCATCTCCGCTGGAGATGAGACCAACGATCGCAGAGTCATCAGAGAACTTCTGTAGATGGCAATGTGTTGTGTTGTGTGAGAAGTCCGCAGTATAAAGAGTGAACAGGAAGGGAGCCAGCACCGTTCCCTGGCGGGCCCCCGTGCTACTGATGATCGTGTCGGAAACACAGTCCCGGGTTCTCACAAACTGAGGCCGGTTCGTGAGGTAGTCCAGGATCCATGATGACAGGTGCTGGTCCACCCCTGCGCGCAGCAGCTTGTCCTTCAGGATCATCGGTTGGATGGTGTTGAAAGCACTGGAGAAGTCAAAGAACATGATCCTCACCATATTCCCGGGCTTCTCCAGGTGGGACAGAGAACGGTGAAGGAGGAAGATCACCGCATCCTCCACCCCAATGCCATGCTGGTAGGCGAACTGGAGTGGATCCATCGCTGGTTCCACCAGGGGGCGGAGATGAGCAAGGAGCAGTCTCTCCAGGGTCTTCATCAAGTGGGACGTCAAGGCCACCGGTCTGAAGCTGTTCAGGTCTTTGGGGTGGGAAGTTTTTGGTACAGGTACCACACAAGATGTTTTCCACAGCTGTGGTACCCTCCCCAGTTTCAGGCTCATGTTGAAGATATACGTCACAATCCCACACAGCTGGTCTGCACAGGACTTGAGGAGCTTTGCGCTGATGCCGTCCGGTCCCGACGCCTTCCTCGCCTTGATCTTCCTCAGCTCCGTCCTCACCTGGGTCTTGGTCAGGGTCAGGATGGGGGGCTGTGTGTTGGGAGTGGGGGGGGGTGTCGGTGGAGTGGGGAGTGGGTAGCAGGACTTGATTTCTTAGAGGCAGCAGTGGTTGTTGTGCAGACAGGGGGGAGGGCGGTTGGTCAAATCTATTGAAAAACAGATTCAGGTTGTTCGCCCACTCCCTGCCCCCCGTGGCCTGGGGGGAGGTATTCTGGAGCCCCGAGATGGTTTTGAGGTTTCTCCAGACCCCGCTGATGTCGCTCTGTTGCAGCTTGTCCTCCATCTTCTTCCTGAAGCTGTCCTTGCCTTCTCTGATCTTTCTCCTCAGCTCCCTCTGTACGGACTTCAGCATCTCCCTGTTCCCCGACCTGAAGATCCTCTTCTTCTCTCTCAGAAGTGTTTTTATCTCAGGGTTGATCCAGGGTTTGTTGTTTGAGTGACGCCGTATGGTCTTGGTGGGAACGGATTTGTCCACACAGAAGCTGAGGTAGCCCGTGAAGGTGTGAATGAGGCCATCGATGTCCTCACCATGTGGATCGCAGAGCTGCTTCCAGGCAGTGGCTTCAAAACAGTCCTTTAGAGTGTCCATTGTCTCCTCAGACCATAACTCCACAGTGTGCATGGCCGGAGGTTGTCTGTGCACTAGGGGTTTGTACACCGGTCGGAGATGAACCAAGTTGTGATCCGATCTCCCAAGTGGGGGGAGTTGTGATGAGGTGTACGCCTCCTTAGTGTTTGCGTAGAACAAATCCAGTGTTTTATTGTCTCTAGTGTGGCATGTGACATACTGGGTGAAAGTGGGCAGAATGGGAGACAGTGAAACGTGGTTGAAATCGCCTGAGATGAGGAGAAGAGCATCTGGGTGTTCTGTCTGCAGCCTGCTGGTTACTGAATGGATGACGTCACGCGCTGTCCCAGCGTTTGCCGTCGGATTTGCATAAACAACAATGCAGATCACGTGTGGGTGTTCTCTCGGGAGATATGTAGGCCTCATGCTAACAGCTAGCAACTCAATGTCTTTGCTGCAGTGTCGTTGTTTAACAGTGATATGTCCCGGTCTGCACCAGTTGTTGATAGATCCTGCTATCCACCCATTCACACACACAATCACACACTGATGGTGGCAGAGCTGCCATACACACACAGGCGCTAGCCTGGCCACCAGGAGCAACTGGGGGTTCAGTGTCTTGCTCAAGGACACTTCAACATGCAGACCGCAGACAGGGCGGGAATCGAACCCCTGACCCTCCAATCAGTAGTCGGCCACACTATACCTGTGCCACAGCTGCCCCCAGTACTGAAAGCATGAAGAAAAAAGAGGTGCAAAAAGGCATAGAAAGTCAAGAAATCAGTTGAAATCCATCAGAATTTAGGAGGCCATCCCATCCCCCATCAGTGCAAATGTGACCCGTGCTGGCAAAATGAGTCGGAAGGCGCACAGACATGAGAAGTTATAAATCATGACTCTGTGGGCGACACACATTGTGGGCCCACGTTTCCACAGAGACAGGACTGCATGTGTATTGAGGGTGTCACGTCTGCAAGGACAAAGGACTCGAATCTGCAGAAGATAACAAGGAGGTGTGAGATTTGTCTCTTTGTCCCACAGAAGATGCCCCGGAGAGATTTCCGGTTCATCAGAAAATGAGAGACAATGGTGAAGATTCAAAGGGATGCTTTGTGACTGTATGTTTACTGAAAATACCATGTGACTTGAATTCTGATGCTGGAAACATATAAAAGGGTGATGAGATATGATTCTTCCTCTTTCCTGCTTTGAGAACGCTAGAAGCTGTGTTCTGTCAATAAAGCTGGTTTACGACTAAACTCAGCCTCATCATTTGAGCACATCTTCTACACTGGTGACCTACGACGAGAAATGAGCAGACAGAATTCTCCCGAGCGGGGCTCGGCGGAAGCCAGCCTGATGGCCGCCTCCACGATCCGGCTGCCCGATTTCTGGCAGCACAGCCCGCGCTCATGGTTTAGCACAGTCGAGGCACAGTTCAACCTCCGGAGAATCTCCAACAACGACACAAGATTCTACCACGTGGTAGCGAAGCTGGACAGCAACACGGTCCAGAGAGTGGAGGATCTGGTTAATCATCCACCAGACAGCGACAAGTACAGCGCATTGAAGGACGCGCTGATCAGCCATTTCACCCCTTCAGCCCAACAACGAGCA
This sequence comes from Pholidichthys leucotaenia, assembly GCA_020510985.1. Lineage (NCBI taxonomy): Eukaryota > Metazoa > Chordata > Actinopteri > Cichliformes > Pholidichthyidae > Pholidichthys > Pholidichthys leucotaenia. The sequence goes on along the minus strand of CM035836.1, from coordinate 368,190,231 downwards.
GAGGGGCTCCTGGCGTTGACGGAGTCAGAAAACGATAGACCTGCGGACCTGATGGTGAAGATGCTGAAGCTCAAAGACTCTGAGGATGGCGAATTCATTTTCGCCCACCTTTTCCTTCGGACCCTGCCGCCAGCAGTGAGAGTGGCCCTGGCAGAGTCGCCCCGTTTGGCCAGGCGAGACTACCATGGGTTGAGCAAAGAGGCGCAGCGGTTGGTCGACGCCCACAAGCGGAACGCGGTTTTGGCCGCAGCGGCTAGCCCGGGAACGGCGTCTGGAGACGGCGCAGGTCCAGCGGCCGCGGCGCCAGACGCACCAACGACGGCGGCGACGGGAGCCAGACGACGCGGAGCGGAGGACGGCCCGTGTTTCTACCACCGCCGTTTTGCAGAGAGAGCGCACAGGTGCGTCCCACCGTGCAACTTTAAGCGCCAGGGAAACGCCAAGACCGAGGGCCATTAGCAGCTGCGACCCTCGGCAACGAGAACCGGCTGCTTTACCTGACGGATGCACGCTCGGGGAAACAGTTCCTCGTGGACACGGGCTCTCAGCTGAGTTTCGTCACACCCACCTACGCAGAACGGCTGATGCCTTCTAAAGCTCCCTGGGTGTCAGTGTCAGCAGCGAACGGCTCCACGATTAAAACGTTTGGTGAGAGGACCATGCTTCTGTCCTTACAAGGCCGTTCATTTGAGTGGACATTTATTGTAGCAGCAGTCAGTTTCAACATGTTAGGGGCTGATTTTTTGTGCTCACATGGTTTATTGGTTGACCTTGCTAATAGACGTCTGATTAATGCACTGTCCTTTCATTCTATTCCCTGCACAGCTCGGGTGGCCCCGCCAACTGCACATGCCAGCGTCTCAGCTGCGGGTGGTAAGTTTCACACATTGCTTGCTCAGTTCCCAGCACTCACAGTCCCCACGTTTTCGGCAACGGTGGCTAAACATGGGGTGGAGCATTTCATAACCACCACCGGCCCTCCCGTTTTTGCAAAAGCTCGGCGCTTGGACCCAGCTAAACTGGCCATCGCGCGCGAGGAGTTCACTAATCTGGAAAAACTGGGCATTGTTAGACGCTCCAAGAGCTCTTGGGCTTCGCCGTTACACATGGTCCCAAAGGCTGACGGCTCGTGGCGACCTTGCGGCGATTTCCGCAGGTTGAACAACGTTTCAGCTCATGACCGCTACCCGATTCCGCACATCCAGGATTTTTCTGTTCATTTGGCGGGGGCGCGCATTTTTTCTAAAATAGACTTGGTGCGCGGTTACCACCAGGTTCCAGTGCGCATGCAAGATGTACCCAAAACAGCGGTCATAACTCCTTTCGGCCTTTTTGAGTTTTTGCACATGCCTTTTGGCCTCAAGGGGGCCGCGCAGACTTTACAACGCATGATGGATGCAGTTTTACGCGACCTTCCTTTCGTGTTCGTTTATTTGGACGATATTTTGGTAGCCAGCGCGTCCGAGGGCGAGCACGAAAAACACCTCACAGCAGTGTTTCGGAGGCTGGCAGAGCACGGGTTAACAGTTAACCCAGCGAAGTGCCAGTTTGGGGTGGCGCAGATTGATTTTTTGGGACATCGTGTTTCGGCAGAAGGAGCGGTTCCTCTTCCAAATAAAGTGCGTGCCATAACGGATTTTCCGCAACCTCAAATGGTCAAGGCACTTCAGGAGTTTCTAGGGATGGTTAATTTTTACAACCGGTTCCTCCCAAGCGCAGCACGGCTCATGCAGCCATTGTACACCGCGTTAAAAAAACAAAAGCCTGCAAATAAATTTGAATGGTCTCCGGAGCGGGAGCGCGCTTTTGCCCAGGTCAAATCAGCCCTGGCAAACGCAGTTTTGTTAGCGCACCCAGTTCCAACGGCCCGCATGGCGCTCACCACTGACGCTTCCGATGTAGCGGTGGGGGCGGTAGTTGAACAGTTTGTGGCAGGTACCTGGCAACCCCTCGCGTTTTTCAGCAGGACTTTGCGCGATAGTGAGCTTAAATACAGTGCGTTTGACAGGGAGCTTTTGGCCCTACACTTGGCCATCTGTCATTTTCAGTTCTGGTTAGAGGGGCGACGTTTCACCGCGTTTGTGGATCATAAACCGCTAACTTTTGCGATGGCCAAAATTTCAGAACCCTGGTCAGGCCGACAACAAAGGCAACTAGCCGCAATATCGGAATTCACTACTGATATTCAGCATGTCGCGGGTAAACACAATGTTGTGGCAGACTGCCTCTCGCGCACGGTAGCACCACCAAGCCCCATAGGGGCAGACTCTGTAGCCGTGGCCGCGGGCCCGTGCAGCGACGCGGGAGCGCGTGCAGCCCCGGTCTGTGTTGGGTTAGATTATGCAGCCATGGCTGCGGAGCAGGTTAACGACGCAGACGTGCGCGCGCTCCAGTCTGGACCAACAGGGTTAAGGCTGGAGCACAGGGAGCAACAAAGTGGTATGCCCCCTCTAATCTGCGATGTCTCCACGGGACGGCCCCGCCCCGTGGTGCCAGCCGCGTGGCGTCGCCGCGTTTTTGACTCGGTCCATTCTCTCGCGCACCCGGGGGTGCGCGCATCGATTAAGTTGGTGGGGGAGAAATTTGTTTGGCCCGGGTTGCGCAAACAGGTCAAGGAATGGGCGGCAGCCTGCGTAGCGTGTCAGCGAGCCAAAATACACAGACACACTAAGGCCCCGTTGGAACCTTTTCACATCCCCGCTAAGCGTTTTGATCACGTGCATGTTGACTTGGTGGGCCCGCTCCCATTATCACACGGGCACACACATCTTTTGACGATGGTGGATCGCACCACGCGTTGGCCAGAGGCGATTCCTCTGACATCAACCACAGCGGAAGAAGTTGCGCGAGCATTTTTAGCAGCGTGGGTTGTGCGTTTCGGTGTACCGTCGGACATAACGTCCGACAGGGGTCCCCAATTTATTTCCGAACTATGGTCATCGATGGCCCGCAGCTTGGGGGTGAAGATTCATCGCACTACCGCGTATAACCCCCAGGCTAATGGTTTATGCGAACGCTTTCACAGGTCATTGAAAGCAGCCCTCAAAGCGTCGCTGACGTATACAAATTGGGTGGACAAACTTCCATGGGTTTTATTGGGGTTGCGTTCTGCACCTAAGGAAGATTTGCATGCTTCCCCGGCTGAATTAGTTTTTGCACAACCTCTCCGTTTGCCGGGAGAATTTCTCCCCGATAATCCCGCACCAAATGCCCCCCCTGCTCAGCCGTGGCAGAGCGACTCGGGAGCAAACACGCTCCCTGGCCCGGTCCATCACAGTTTACCACACGTTTTTGTGCCCAAGGCTTTAAAAAATGCAGAGTTTGTTTTTGTTAAACATGATGCTCAGCGTCCAAGTTTGCGGCTGTTTTATGACGGACCGTTCCGAGTGCTGGAGACCGGGCAGAAGCATTTTCTGCTAGATTTAGGGGGCAGAAGGGAGTTAATTTGCATAAACAGGCTCAAACCCACCTTTGTTTTGGCTGATGAGGAAGTGCAGCTCGCGAGGCCCCCCCGCCGTGGCAGGCCGCCGAGAGGACATTCTCCAAAATCTTCACAGAAAGGTGCTAACAGCTTTAATCCACAGGTGCAGAGAGATGTTGCAGGTGCAGCCAAGCCAGGTTGCAGCAGATTCGGCAGAAAGTTAAAACCTAGGCAGTTGGTGGATTGATTAGCGATATATGGAGTGTTTTGTGTTTTTCTTTTTTTATGCCATGCAGGTTTTGCCCTTACTAGACGTTTGGGGGAGGTAGTGTGGGCGACACACATTGTGGGCCCACGTTTCCACAGAGACAGGACTGCATGTGTATTGAGGGTGTCACGTCTGCAAGGACAAAGGACTCGAATCTGCAGAAGATAACAAGGAGGTGTGAGATTTGTCTCTTTGTCCCACAGAAGATGCCCCGGAGAGATTTCCGGTTCATCAGGAAATGAGAGACAGTGGTGAAGATTCAAAGGGATGCTTTGTGACTGTATGTTTACTGAAAACACCATGTGACTTGAATTCTGATGCTGGAAACATATAAAAGGGTGATGAGATATGATTCTTCCTCTTTCCTGCTTTGAGAACGCTAGAAGCTGTGTTCTGTCAATAAAGCTGGTTTACGACTAAACTCAGCCTCATCATTTGAGCACATCTTCTACAACTCTTTCTTTGTTTGCTAGCGGCAAGTCCAGGGAAAAATCCCATGAGTGCCTGGTATCATTGTAAAGCTTAGAAATCGTACTTTCTAAAAATACATATGTTTTGGTGGAAGATGTAACTCCCAACCGATCGAATGCGAGTTTTCAACCAAGCCAAAATATAAACAAATCGGCTTTTTCCGGGTCCGTTTTTGCGCACTTCCTACAAATTAAATATCATTTTGAAGGTCTTTCAATACAGAATATGGAAAAAACGTCACCTCAATTTTGATAATTTCCTCAAAGTGACTCATTTTGCCAGCACGGATCACAAATTAGTTTTAGCTGGTTAAGTCCTGACTGATAGCCTTTAAAAAGGTCTGTGAATATCAGATTGTCACAACACAACGACCTCATGATGGGTAGACACAAACAGCCCTCTCTAGACCTTTGCAACCTTATTGTTGCTTATTGTTGCAAAACACAATGATGGCCTTGGTTTCAGGTGCATTTCTAAACTGCTGAATGTTCCAGTGAGCACTGTTGGAGTGGAAAGAACTTCATTTTTCAGAAGTGGAAAGAACTTCATTTTACTATAAACCAGCCACAACCAGGAGCTTGTTGCAAGATTTCTGACAGAATGAGTCAAAAGAATTATCAGAAGAGTTATCCAAGAGTCAAAGATCACTCGTGGAGAGCTCCAGAAAGACCTGAGGCCTCATGCATAAAGACTTGCGTGGATTTCCTACTGAAAGATGACATAAATTTAAATCAAGAAAATGCTGTATGCAAAAACAATCCAGATGTATGAAACCGTCTGTACACAGGCATCCAAGCACATTTCCTTTGTACATTCCAATCTGCTTGAAATTGAATGCACGTGAGGAAATACCGGGCTCCCTTGACACACCTCCATTTGAATATGCAATTAGACGCGAATAGGTATGCATATATATATATACAAGACCTGCATGTTTGAGTCTCCTGTATCGACGATCAAAAATAATGGATTTAATGGAATTTCATGGAATGTGACTTGGAGGTGCTCCTGAATGAGGTTGAGGCACGTAAAAAATTTTGTTTGGCACACTGTCCTAAGGCATTAGTGCTGGATACAGGTAATCCAATAGCCTGCTCACAGCCCTATTAGATTAGTTTGTTTCCTTTACTCAGAAAAGGATGAGAACGAGAAGTTTATTTAACTTTGACATGTTTCCACTGACGTCTGCAGTCATCCTCAGAAGTGTCAGCTGATTGTTGTGATTTGTACCGTGTATAGTTCAGTGGTTAAGTGCCAGATTTCAAAGCAAAAGGTTTTAGGTACGAGACCAGCTGCAATTTTTTTAGGGACCATTACGGAAATAAGTGTGCACACTTTCTTGTGTCATCCCATTGTTTTGAAATGTACAGTATGTTGTATCTTTTATACAATGTTATTTTAAACAATGAATCAATCAATTTGTGACCAACTGGGTGGATCAGCTGGTTGAATTAAAGGAAAACAGTCATGAAAAAGAAGACAATATGAACCTATTTAGTGGGTTGAAAGCAGATCATATTAGACTCGACAAGTACATGTTTTATGTCCAAAATGCAAATCTCATCCTTTATTGTTTGTTACTAGTCCATACCCGTGCATACCCGTCCATGCCCGTAGAGACCAAGTATAAGCAAGTATTTCTGCATGCCCGTTGCCGAAGGGTCTCCTCCTGTCTCAGACGGCTGTGTTGTTCACAGTCATGCCTGCAGCGTACTGCTCAAACCTGAGGTGTTTCATCTTCATGGCATCTTTTCTGACATGCAGCAGTTCTCCTCACTTTATCGCTCTCCATCTGGTGGGTCTTCTTCTTCTACTTCGTTGAGACCACTGGTTGAGGGATAGGTGCGTTGTAATTCCAGTTCATGGACAGGATCATGAAAATAGATCTGAGCAAAAAGTGGCTTTCGACCATGTTCAGGAAGACCCGTGCATGCCCGTAGAAACCAAGAAACCGGAGCACCCAGAGAAAATCAGCGCTTTGCTTGGCATTTTACACATTTGTAGTGTAGACTGCCATTCTTCAAGGTTACCCATTTTTACTGTAGTGTGTCCTATTCTTACTCAGGTGATGAGTATCTCTTCTGACATACATGCCAAGATATCATGGCAGGCATCATAGGACACTACATCATAGGTAGCCAGTCCTATTGTCTATATGACGGAATCGTGAGTCCTATGTTGCCTGATATCATAGGATCATCATAGGACATCATGCACAGACATCATAGGCTGTCTTATGATGTCCTATGATCGTGACACACAGACACACAGAGATTTCTTCAATTTATAGAGTGATATACAACTTACATGGATTACACACACTATGACTGTAAATGAATGAAGTGCACTGGGGAAAGGGTGACACTGTTGCATTTCAAACTTTACACTTGTTTATTGACATAACTACTGAACACTCAGAGGCAGTTGGGGGCTTGGTAGAATGCTGTGAAACTGTAGCTTAATCAGCCAAAAAAAGAAAGTCACTTACTCGACTAACTGACTTGTAATGAAGCCTTAAAGACAGGGTAATATTTGGGGGTGCACAGGCGCATTGCACATGAGGTGGGTTATTATTAGGACAAATACATGAATTTACCCACTAAGAAGCCACCCATCCGCACAGTGCCAGCTTGTAGTTTGTTCCCAACAATGCTGTTCATCAGAATCATTAGGAAAACCAGCTGTCGCTACAAATTGCGCTTTGATGTGGGCCTGTTCAACTGCATTGTATGGGAAAGTGATGTACATGGGGGACAGCCGTTTAAGCCATCCCACACAGCTGGCATAGCTTAGCTCAGGGTTGACTGGGAAATTCTCGATCAGTCTGCCAGCTCCCTCTTGTTGTGTCCCTGGGCAAGACACTTTACCCCCAACTGCTCCTGGTGGGTCTGGACAGGACCATGTTGGGCAGCTATGCTGCCATCAGTGTATGAATGTGTGGGTGAATGGGTGGATAGCAGGATCTGTAAAGTGCTTTGGTCATCTAGAGATGAGAATAAAAGCGCTATATAAATGAATTGAATGCCATTTACCATTTACCTCTGGCATGCCCCTGTTTCCAGAAACCCCAGATTGTCAGCACCTGCACTGGGATGGGCACCGCTCAGCTTTTCACTGTGTCACGCTCCAAGAGTGGCCATAGCTCTGAGCACAGTTCCACAAGGACTGCCTGTGGAAGCCTAAACTGGCTGACAAGCCGGTCATCTTCCTGAGCCAGAAAATCTTCTCTGTCTCTAAATAACCTTTCTCTTCTCACTGCGCGATTTGCAATATCCAATAATGCTAACACCATTGTTGTTAGAGGTATTTTCTGCACTTCTTTGCACTTGCTTTTATATCCACTCATCTAATTCTGTGCACTTGGATGTTTGTTCATCATGTGTCTCTGGTCCAAAGATGCTGGGATAGGCTCCAGCCCCCCCCCCCCCCCGACCCGAAAAGGATTAAGCGGAAGAAGATGGATGGGTGTCTCTGGTGTGTACAATAATTTTCACGTCATTATCAGTCTCCCAACATCACCTCTAAGTGTCCCCAATGGACCAATGACAGTAGAAACGTACGTACGCCAGCCTTGAAGTTGGCATGGGGCTGCACATATTTCCACAGTCATTTCATTCTTGAGACCGGAGTGGTGGCTCAGTTGGTAGAGCATCTGCCCCACACCCGGGAGGCAAGGGTTCAAATCCCGGCCGGGTCATACCAAAGACCATATAAAAATGGTACTTTCTGCCTTCTAGCGTGGTGCTCCGCATAATGGAACGGGGAAAGTAAAGTTACGCACAGAGCTACCAGAGGACTGACCCCCCGCTGTAGCTTTCACTACTTACAGTAGCTGTGTGGCCTAGGGTCAGAGAAACAGAGATGGGCGCCGCCCTATGCGCCTTCATGGCGTGAAAGGAATTAACTAACTTTCATTCTTGATACATCTGAAATTTTCCATGAAAAAGGACGTACGCCATGCTTTTGTGCGTAAGTACCCTTTGTACATGAGGCCCCCGGAGTTAGCCGGTACTGCAAAAGTAATGCACTCAGTCAAAATGGGCTGTATGCCCACTCACCTCGCAAGACTCCATTGCTGAAGAAAAAGCATGTTGAAGCTCATTTAAAGTTTGCTGCACAACATTTGGGCAAGCCAGAAAAATACTGGGAGAATATAGTCTGGTCAAATGAGACCAAAATTGAACTTTTTGGATGTCACAACACACAGCATGTTTGGAGGAGAAATTACTGCACATCAGCCCAAAAACACCATACACACCATACCAACAGTGAAGTTTGGAGGTGGGAGCATCATGGTATGGGGGTGTTTTTCACCACATGATACAGGCAGATTTCATATAATTGAAGGAAAGATGAATAGAGAAATGTACAGAGACATCATTGATAAGAACCTGTTGTCATCTGCCAAGATGCTGCAGATGAAAAGGAGGGTGGACATTTCATCAAGACAATGATCCCAAACACACCGCCAAGGAAACACTGAACTGGCTCCAGAGAAGGAAAATAAATCTGTTAGAATGGCCCAGTCAGTCACCTGATCTGGATCCAAATGAAAATTTATGGAACAGACTGAAGATCAGAAATCATAAAAGACACCCACGGAACCTTCAAGAACTGAAGACAGTTTGTGTGGAAGAATGGGCTAAAATCACTGCTGAGCAATGCCTGCGCCTAGTTTCTCCATACAGGACATGTCTTGGAAGCTGTTATTACCAACAAAGGCTTTTCTTCTGAATAGTAAATGAATTTCGCCAAGTTTGTTCAATACTTATTCCCTGTGTCATTCTACTTTATTAAATATAACTTGTTTTGTGAACAGAGATGCCTTGTTTTCTTTAAATGTATGGATTACGTGGGTTGTTACTGATATCTGGTGAAAATCTCAGGTCAATGGCTCCATCAGAAATATGTTTATCCATCCATCTTCAGAATCAGAATCAGAATCAGAATCGGATTTATTGCCATTGTTCATGTAGTACACAAACTAGGAATTTGTCTCGGTGCCATGCTGCAACATTAAAAACATGATGAGATAAGAGATAAACTAAAAAACTAAAAGACTAAAAACATGCAATAAGTGTAGAATAATAAGTAATAATAATAATAATAATAATGAGTAATACTAGTCAAGGCAGTTTTAAATAAATTAGCAAGTAGCAGATAATATGGGGTACCACAGTGCAGTCGATAATGCAACAGAAAAACAGTGATGAATGACATGAGCTGCTGTATATAGTGCACGAGAGTCAATAAGTCACTTAATGTTCAGCAGTCTGATGGCAGAGGGGAAAAAGCTGTTCATGTGCCGGGAGGTTTTAGTCTGAATGGACCGAAGTCTTCTACCTGAGGGGAGGGGGGCAAACAGTACGTGACCAGGGTGTGAAGGATCGGCTATGATCCGGCCTGCACGCCTCCGGGTCCTGGAGATGTACAGGTCCTGGAGAGATGGGAGCTTGCAGCCGATCACCTTCTCAGCAGTGCGCACGACGCGCTGCAGCCTTAGTCTGTCCCTGCCAGTGGCTCCTGCGTACCACACAGTTATGGAGGAGGTGAGGATGGATTCGATGATGGCCGTGTAGAACTGCACTAACATCTTGATGGGTAGCTTGAGCTTCCTCAGTTGCCGCAGAAAGAACATCCTCTGCTGGGCCTTTTTGATGAGGGAGCTGATGGTTGGCTCCCATTTGAGGTCCCGGGTGATGGTGGTGCCCAAGAAGCGGAAGGAATCTGCAATGGTGATGGGAGCGCCTGTGATGGTGAGGGGGGGCAGGGGGGTTGTGACTTTCCTGAAGTCCACAATCATCTCCGCTGTCTTCAGAGCGTTCAGCTGCAGGTTGTTGTGGCTGCACCAAGACACCAGCTGGGCCACCTCTTTCCTGTAGACGGACTCGTCGCCGTTGGAGATGAGCCCGATGAGGGTGGTGTCGTCCGCAAACTTGATCAGCTTAACAGACTGGTGGGAGGAGGTGCAGGAGTTGGTATAAAGGGAGAAGAGTAGGGGGGAAAGTACACAGCCCTGGGGTGATCCGATGCTGATGCTAACAGAGTCCGAGACAGACTTCCCCAGCCGCACATGCTGCCTCCAGTCCGTCAGGAAGTCGGTGATCCACCTGCAGAGGGAGTCAGGCACGCCGAGCAGGGACAGCTTGTCCTGGAGCAGAGCGGGGCGGATGGTGTTGAATGCAGAGCTGAAGTCCACAAACAGAATCCTGGCGTAGGTTCCCGGGGAGTCCAGGTGCTGCAGGATGGAGTGGAGGGCCAGGTTGACTGCGTCGTCCACAGACCTGTTGGCACGGTAGGCAAACTGCAGCGGGTCCAGGAGGGGAGTGGTGATGGACTTGAGGTGAGACAGGACCAGGCGCTCAAAGGACTTCATGACTACAGAGGTGAGCGCTACAGGTCTGTAGTCGTTAAGTCCAGTAATCCGTGGCTTCTTGGGGACAGGGATGATGGTGGAGGATTTGAGGCAGGTCGGCACGTGGCATTGCTTAAGGGAGGTGTTAAAAATGTCTGTGAAGACAGGAGCCAGCTCTTTCGCACAGTGTCTCAGGGTGGAGGGAGACACACCGTCCGGCCCAGGGGCCTTGCGCGGGTTCAGTCTGGAGAATTGTCTGTGCACGTCCTGCTCACTGATGACAAGGGCGGGGGGAGGAGGAGGAGGGGGGGACCGCTTTTGATGAATTAGGGGCCGAGGAGGCAGTGGAGCTGGGTGGAGTGGGGGAGTTGGACACAGCTGACGAGGTGTCAAAACGGGCGTAATGTTGGGACAGTTTTTGACAAAGGGCTTTGTCATCCTGACCTTTAGAAGCCTGAGGCTGATAGTTGGTGATTTGCCTCAGTCCTCTCCACACAGAAGCCGAGTCATTAGCAGTGAACTGCTGCTGGAGTCTCTCAGAATACACAGATTTCGCTCTCTTCAGCTCTCTGTTAAACTGATATTTAACCTCCCTGTAGCAGTCTCTGTCTCCACTTTTCAACGCAGCTTCCTTCTCCTTTCTGATCTGTCTGAGCTTAGCAGTGAATCAGGGCTTATCATTAGAGTACCTCACCCTGGTGCGCGATGGGAGAATGCTCTCCTCACAAAAGTTGATATAGGAGTTCACAGTGTCTGTGTACTCATTAAGATCATGTGTAGCTCCTTTAAACATGTCCCAGTCAGTTATTTCCATGCATGTGTTCAGTTTATCCATCCATCTTCTTCCGCTTAATCTTTTTCGGGTCGCAGGGGGGCTGGAGCCTATCCCAGCATCTTTTGGGCGAGAGGCAGGGCACACCCTGGACAAATCGCCAGTCCATCACAGGGCCAACACAGAGAGACAGACAACCATTCACTCTTACAGTCATACCTAAGGACAATTTAGAATCCCCAGTTTGATGCCAATTAACCTAACGTGCATGTTTTTGGCATGTGGGATCAAACTGGAGAAATCCCAGAGTAGACCCACGCAGACACGGGGAGAACATGCAAACTCCACACAGATCACTGTTGGTTGGGGGCTGGGATCGAACCCAGCATCCCCCAGCCAAGGGTGAGTTGCTGTGCTGCCGCAGTGCTAACCACTTCGCCACCGCGCTGCCCAGAAATATGTTTAATGAGAAAAATATTGATGTGTTCAATGCTTATTTTCCCTGCTGTATATTGAAACGCTGAAATCTGCTCTCTGTCAGTATCTATTGGGATCTTCAAAGAAAACGGTGGTGAGGGATATTGCACTCGCCTCAGAGTGCTCTTGTTAGAATGGATGTGGCAAACTCATGAGGTAAAATGTGAAAAGCCATTCAGAGCATTAGGACATGTGCTGCTACTCACGAACAAGAAATCCTGCTTCATCTGCATCAACAAGATTGTGCATCAACAAATAACTTAGGCTGACTAAGGCGACCTCTGCATAACTTGGCCCAGCGCTCAGGAACTTTTATAAACTGAGCACAACTTTCACCAATGTGTATTTTCAGTTGTCTGTGAAAATTTTCAAAGAACATGACTTTCACCAGCGTTTGCCAACAAACACCAGCTATCATTAATTTTTACCAACTTTTGCCACCAGAGCCAGACGTTTGCCAAAAGTTGGTCCAAATGTTGTAGTGTGAATCCACCTTAAGTTAAGCTTCATTGGCAAACGTTGACTGAAATGCTGGTGGAAGAAGATATTTTTAGACTGAAACTCACTTCAGACATGCATGGACGCAAAAGAAATGCCGAAGAAGTGTTGCTGTCCATGGTGCTGGAATGCCAAAAGCCGAGAGAAGGGGAAAATAAAGAAAATATACAGTATATGCGTGTAACCCCCCAAAATGTGACAGCCCCCCCAAAAAATCCACTCATTGCGAAACTTACTGTTCTTAATTTTCTGTTCCATGCGTAATCATTTTCCAACATTTATTGGTTCAGCAAAACACAGACTGGGAGGGGGAGCATGCTCATCAAACAAATTTAAATATTAGACAAAGATAACACAAGAAAACAAAAATGCAGTTTTTAAATGAAGGTGTTTATTATTAAGGAGTAAAATATCCAAACCTACATGGCCCTGTGTGAAAAAGTGATTGTCCCTACACCTAATAACTGATCAGACCACCCTTAGCAGCAACAACTGCAATCAAGCGTTTGTGATAACTGGCAATGAGTCTTTCACAGTGCTGTGGAGGAATTTTGGCCCACTCATCTTTACAGAATTGTTGTAATTAAGACACACTGGATGGTTTTTGAGCATGAACCGCCTTTTTAAGGTCATGCCACAGCATCTCAATTGGATTCAAGTCAGGACTTTGACTAGACCACTCCAAAGTCTTCATTTAGTTTTTCTTAAGCCATTCAGAGGTGGACTTGCTGGTGTGTTGTGGATCATTGTCCTGCTGCGGAACCCAAGTGCGCTTCAGCTTGAGGTCACAAACAGATGGCCGGACATTCTGCTTCAGGATTTTTTAGTAGACAGCAGAATTCATGGTTCCACATACCACAGTAAATCTTCCAGGTCCTGAAGCAGCAAAACAGCCCCAGACCATCACACTACCACCACTGTATTTTACTGTTGGTATGATGTTCCGTTTCTGAAATGCTGTTACTTTTACGCCGGATGTAATGGGACACACACCTTCCAAAAAGTTCAACTTTTGTCTCATCGGTCCACAGAGTATTTTCCCAAAAGTCTTGGGAATCATCAAGATGTTTTCTGGCAAAACTGAGACGAGCCTTTATGTTATTTTGCTCAGCAGTGTTTTTCGTCTTGGAACCCTGCCATGCAGGCCATTTTTGCCCAGTCTTTTTCTTATGGTGGAGTCATGAATGCTGGGCTTAACTGAGGCAAGTGAGGCCTGCAGTTCTTTGGATGTTGTTGTGGGGTCTTTTGTAACCCATTGGATGAGTCGTCGCAGCCCTCTTGGGGTAAGTTTGGTCCGCTGGCCGCTCCTGGGAAGGTTCACCACTGTTCCATGTTTTCGCCATTTGTGAATAATGGCTCTCACTGTGGTTCACTGGAGTCCCAAAGCTTTAGAAATGGCTTTGTAACTTTTTCCAGACTAATTACTTTGTTTCTCATTTGTTTCTGAATTACTTTGGATCGTAGTCTGATGTCTAGCTTTTGAGGATCTTTTGGTCTACTTCACTTTGTCAGGCAGGTTCTATTTAAGTGATTTCTTGATCGAGAATAGGTGTGGCAGTTATCAGCCCTGGGTGTTACTAGAGAAACTGAACTCAGCTTTCCAAAAATGTGGTAAACCACAGTTAATTTATGTTTTAACAGAGGGGAATCACTTTTTCACACAGGGCCATGTAGGTTTGGATTTTTTTTCCCTTAATAATCAACACCTTCATCTAAAAACTGTATTTTGTGTTTACTTGTGTTATCATTGTCTAATATTTAAATTTCTTTGATGATCTGAAACATTTAAGTGTGACAAACATACAAAAAAAAGAGAAATTAGGAAGGGGGCAAACACTTTTTCACACCACTGTATGTAGCTGCATGCCATGCTGCTTGATCCTGTGCTAGGCTTTCCCAAATATCTGTGTTGATGGACAGTTTCTTCAGCAATGCCTTGAGACTGTCCTTTTCGCGCTTTCGCTAACCTCTGGCCGATTTTTTGCCAAATACCAGTTCACCATACAAACGGTTTTTTTGGAAGTCTTGTATCTGACATGCAGCAAAGGTGACCTGCCCAGTGAACCTGGGATCATTGCAAGATGGTGTAGACTGATGGGAGGTTAGCACATGTTAGAACTTCAGTGTCTGAAACTTTATCTTGCCATCTAATGTTCATCAGTCGATGAAGGCATGTCATGTGGAAGTGGTTCAGTTGTTTAGCATGTCTTGCATAAAGAGTCCACATCTTGCAACCATACAGCAGGGTAGTGATGACAACTTCCTTGTAAACCCGTACCTTAGTTTAAAGGGGAATGCCTCTATGCTCCCAGACGTTGGAGCAGAGTCTACCAAAAGCAGCACTGGCTTTTCGTACTCTGCTGTTGACCTCATCATTTAGGTTTACTGTCTTTGACAATGTGCTGCCCAGATATGGGAATTTGTCCACCACCTGCAGACTTGATCCATGATGGAGGGTTCAGCATACTGCTTTCCTGGTGCTGGTTGGTGCATTACTTCAGTCTTCTTTATGCTGATGGTAAACCCGAAGTTGTCATATGCACAAGAAAACTGATCCATGATATGCTGAATATCTATCTCTGAAGATGCATTCAGGGCACAGTTGTCAGCAAAGAGCAGGTCTCGGATGATGGTCGGCTTGACTTTGGTGACGGCGTTCAATCTTCTAAGGTTGAAGAGCTTCTCATCTGTGTGGTATCTAACACCGACTCCAGGATCTTCCTTTTGAAGGCATCCATTAGCATGGCAGAAAACAACATGCTGAACAGTGTTGGAGCTAGAACACAGCATTGTTTTACGCCATTGTTTACTGGGAAGTCGGAAGATGCCTCTCCATCTTCAAGGACATGAGCTATCATGTCATCATAGAACTGGCAGATGATGATGATAAACCGGCCAAGACATCCAAACTTGGCCATGATCTTCCACAGTCCATCACAGCTGACAGTGCTGAACACCTTTGTTAGGTCAACAGATGTGGTCTACAGGTCCTGGTATTGTTCTTGGCATTTCTCCTGGAGTTGGTGAGCGGTGAAGATCATGTCAACTGTACCACGACCAGCATGGAATCCACACTGACTTTCTGGTAGAAGTCCTTTTTCCAGGTGTAGAGTGAGGTGATTTAGGAGCAGTCTAGCGAGGATTTTTCTGGCAATGCTAAGGAGAGAGATCCCTCTGTGGTTGTCACAACTCTGTTTCCTTTGCGCTTATATAAATGGACAATGGAAGAGTCATTGAATTCTCGTGGCAGTGTACCTTTCACCCAGAAGGACAGGAACAGCTCATGAAGTTTCTGTGTCACTGTGGGTCAAGCGGCCTTGTATATTTCAGCAGGGATGGCATCTGCGCCTGGGGCTTTACCACATGAGAGCTGTCTGATGGCTTTCTCCACTTCTTGGATGGAGGGTGTGCTGTCGAGAGCACCATTTGTTTCTACTTGGGGCAAGCGAGCTATGGTGTTGTCATTGATGAAGGAGGGATGATTCAGAATGGAGTTGAATTGCTCTGCCCACCAATCCAAGATCTTAGCATGCTCAGTGATCAAGATTGATCCATCAGCACTCAGGAGAGGAGATCTGCCAGAAGACTGCGGACCATACACAGGCCTGAGAGCATCATAGAATCTCTTAGAGTCATGCATGTCTGCATATTTCTGGATCAATGCTGATTTATCTCTGAGCCAGGTATCTTGTATGTTGTGTAGTTTGGTCTGGAACGCCTGACAGATGTTTGTGAATGCCGCTTTCTTTGAGGTTGAGGTGGGGTACTGTTGGTGCACAAGGTGAAGCCTGTGTTTCTCTGACAGGAGCTCTTGTATCTGGTCATCATTCTCATCAAACCAGTCCTGGTGCCTCCTAGGTGTTGGTCCAAGGATATCCAGTGAGATGGAGTTGACTACATCCTTAAACGCAGCCCAGTCATCCTCAACAGATAACTGATCAAAGTGTATGTCAGCTAGCTTTCTGTTGAGGTTGATAATAAGGAGGGATACATTCATGTCCACTTTCAACTTGGAGACATTGATGCGCTTTAGTGGGTTCCTCCCCTGAGGCTGACATTTAGGTTGGATGTTGAAGGACAGCTTTGAAATGACAAGTCTGTGATCCATCCAGCACTCAGGTTCAGGTTCAGGTTCAGGTTACTTTATTTGTACCCGTAGGTAGATTTGTTTTGCAGTTGGTGACATCCATATTTACAAGCCACTAATTACATTCAACATAGACACAAACACAGGCACACATCTTACAAAATAGGTAAATATAAAATATGTACAATATAATTTTTAGCTTGTTCAACTCTTTGACAGCAGCAGGGACAAAGCTGTTTTTGTAGCGCTGGGTTCTACTTTTTGGGACAGCAAACCTCCGTCTGGAGGGAAGAAGCTGAAAGTTGCAGTGCAAAGGGTGGGAGTCATCATTTAAAATCGAGTCGGCCATCCTCTGTACTTGTCTGGTGTACAGGGATGTCAGGCTCAGCTGTGACTCACCAAGCAAACGACTGGACCATCTGACTACCTGATCCAAGGATTTCCTCTGTTTCAGTTTTATCTGACCAAACCATGACATTAAAGAAAAGGATAAAACAGATTCAATAAAAGCCCGATAGAACATAGTCATTATGGTTCGGTCAATTTGGAAGCGTGCAAGTTTCCTCAAACAATGCAAATTTTGCTGACCCTTTTTGCACACCCTTTCACAGTTCACCTCAAAGTTCAATCCACTATCAATAATTGTCCCAAGATATTTGTACGATTGTACACATTCGGTGGTCTGGCCTTTTAGTATGGTGACTTTGTGCCTGGGAGTTTTCCTCCTAAAGTCAATAATCATATCTTTCGTTTTTGTTGTATTCAGCTGCAGGTAGGAATCCTCACACCAGTGAACAAAGTCATCAACTACTGGGCCGTGGCCACTCTCACCATCCTGGAGGAGACTGACAATGACTGAGTCATCAGCATACTTTATAATGTGTCTGTTGTCATGTCTGCTCCGACACATGTTTGTGTACAGGATGTAGAGTAGTGGTGACAACACACACCCCTGAGGAGAGCCAGGGGTGTGCTCAGCAACACACATAGCCTCGGTGATCTTTACGTCCGGTCTGTCTGCTTTTCTGGTGATAGTGTAGTCAGTCAAATGCCAGTTTTTTTTATCTTGAATGCATCCACAAGGCCTTACTGCGATTTGGTTGACAAAATACAGTGTTCGTTATCAGGAGGTCATGTGTAGTACAGGTCCTTAGGAGCAGAAGTTCATTGCTGTTGCACTTGCCAATGCCATTTCTACCAGTGACTCCTTCCTAGGCCTGGTGGTCTGCTCCTACTCTGGCATTGAAGTTGCCAAGAATGACCAGTTTGTTCCCTTGGGTTTGGAAACAATGAGAGAATCTACCTCTTGGTAGAATTTGTCCTTGATGTCATCTGAATTTGTCATGGTAGGGGCATATGAGCTGATCAGTGTAGCCTGCTTGTTTTTCCCTACTGGTAGTTGTAACGTCATGAGGCGATCATTGATGCCTTTGGGTAGACCAGTCAGACTGCGGATCAGTTTTGTCCTGATAGCAAAACCGACTCCTGATTCTCATTGCACGTCAATACTGCGTCCGCTCCAAAAGAATGTGTAGCCTCCTTTGTCCTCAGTGAGCTGTCCTTCCTCAGCAAAGTTGGTTTCTTGTAGGGCTGCAATGTTGATATTGTAGTGACCAAATTATCGTGCTACAAGTGCAGTCCGTCTATCAGGTCCGTCTGTGTTGGGGTTGTCTAGGAGGCTTCACACATTCCACCTTGCAAGGATTAGTGATGTTTCCTTTTTTCTGTTTCCTTGTTTTCGACCGCTGTATGGGATCCCCACCAGCCGCAGTATGCTGGCCAGGGTAAAGTGACGCAAGCAATTTTTAGGACACCTTTTCTAGCCCATTCCTCATGCCATGGAGGTGAGCGGTGCATTCCTAAAGAGGGCTGCTCAGTCACTCAGGGGGCTTCCAGGTTCCACTGCTGCTTCACTCAGTGAAAGACGACCTTATGCCCTGAGCCACCTGTGTGCAGGTTCATGGCTGCAGCTTCCAGTGTATCCACACCTGCTACATCGTCACTTCCCCATTGCCACAGGACTTCAGCTAACTTTCAGTTACTGCTGTGCATCATGACTTGCACATGGCTTGGTAAGGAGAGCTTGCACAGCACTCTCTCATCCCAAAACATCTGAATCCAGTGGCAAGACATTGTCAAGACAACTGGAGATGGAACAGGCTGCAGGAGTTGCCGGAACTGTGCCAGTGTGGGAATCCCTCTCAGTATATTTACACTCAGACTTAAAGACAAAAAGGAATCGTCATGGTGGGTTTGTGTGTGGATGCGGGGGTGGTGTGTTGATGTGAACAGTGACAAAGAGAATGGAAATTACAAAGGCTTTGATGTTAATGCAGCACACAGAGAAGGCTGACCGAGTGGTATTATTTAAGAACAGAGGTGCCTGAGATCTGTTAATCTTTTGTTGCTTGTGTTTCTAGAGAAATGTGAGAGAGAGTTGAATAAAGCCTGATATGATCTGGACCTCTCTGCCTGGTTATTCCTCTCTCCACACCAGATTTAAAATAGGGAACCGCCAATGGGACTCAACTCCAATATTTCTGTCAGGGTTGTTTACCTTACCCTTTTGCTTTCCCTAGCACTCACAAGGCAGTGAGACTATTTAACCCATAGCATGGAGATCTACGGGACCACTCTTAGTCTGGCTCTTCACCCAGGACCAGTTTGCCTTGGGAGACCCTACCAGGGGCAAACTGCCCCTGACAACATAGCTCCTGGGACCATTTAGGCACTCAAACCCCTCCACCATGATAAGGTGGCGATCGACAGAAAGGATCACCAGTAATAAGGCATAGGGAATGTTAATCTTGACCTTTGACCTTTTCACCCCAAACCCATAGTCTCAGGCCAGGATCCCAAGGTGAACCTGTGTACCAGGTTTGGTGGCCCAAGCTTTACTTGTTTTATAGTAACATTGCAATGGGAATGCTAATCTCGGCCTTTGATGTTCTGAAATCAAAACCATGTTCAGAGGTCATGATCCCAAGGTGAACCTGTGTAGCAGTGTAGCATCACACACACATTCAGTGTGTGAATGTGTGTGTGAATGGGTGGATAGCAGGATCTGTAAAGCACTTTGGTTATCAAGAGATGAGAATAAAAGCGTTATATAAGTGAATGCCATTTACCATTTACCATTTTAACAAGTTTGGTGACCCTAGCTTTCTTTGTTGTTGAGATATACAGTAGTTTATCAGCCATTTTGATGTTGCTCTTTGACCTTGTGACCTCAAAACCATAGTCACACTTAAGGGTCACAGGGGGAACCTGTGTAGCAAGTTTGGTGGCCCTAGCTTTACTCGTTGTACAGTAATAAGGCATAGGGAATGTTAACAATGACCTTTGAACTTTCGAACCCAAAGCCATAGTCAGAGGTCAGGATCCCAAGGTGAACCTGTATACCTTTGGTGGCTCTAGCTTAAGTCATTTTATATAAATTTAGCATTTACCATTTACCATAGTGGAAGTGGAATGTTAACTTTGACCTTTGACACCTTGATCCCAAACCCATAGCTAGGTCAGGGTGTAAGTCATCCAAGATAAGTATTAGAAAAAACTCCTGCATTGATTTGAAAAGCTTACATCATTTCTTTCAGTAGTTATTGTATTTAGAAAATTTAAGGAAAATTTGACCTCTGACATTTGATCTCAAGGGCATTCAATGAGAGTGAAATTGCAATAGGCGCTTCATCAGAGTACATCAAACCATGGTACCAAGTTTCAAAACATTTAGAACAAAACTGTACGAGGAGTTGATTTCACAAGACAGTTACTGTCTATGAAGTGAGGTGAAATAAGAGGTCATACAGTCATGTGAAAAAAATAGGACACCCTGTATAAGCCTGTGTGCTTTTTTTTAACATATTTGGACATATGGATATTTAATATCAATGTTAAAAATACTGGGAGATTCACGTAATACAACTAAACAATTAAAAAGGAATTGAAGTCTTTTTTACAAATTTTCTGTAAAATGTAATTCTAAACAAATAGTGAGGAATAAATTAGGACACCCCCCATCCTTTTTAGGACACCCTCACATTCATTTCCACTTAAATAATAAAATAAAAACTAAAACTAAATAAAATAAAAGCAGAAACAAGGTTAGAAATAGATATGTGAACATTTCTTAATAAAGAACTGAATATTTAAAGGGGAGTCAAAATTTTTTCACATGACTGTAGGTCAAGGGGCTATAATTCCTGCTAAAATCATCTGATGAGAACCAAGCTGCAGTATGTGCGTCATCTGAGTATATCAAACCATGGTACCAAGTTTCAAAACAATTGGAACAAAACTGTAGGAGGAGTTGATTTCACAAAAGTGGGACAGACGGACAGACTGACCCATAGCATAATCCCCCTTCGGTCTTCGCCCAAAGGGCTCTTCAACCCCTTTGAGCTTTGACTGGTAGGGGATAAAAAATACTGCAGTTTACTGTATTTTAAAACATTAACATACTGTTGATGGCCTTTGTGCTGTTGCTTCACGTTGAACAGTCCACAATGCATTGCAAATTACAGTACAAAACCGTATTACATTAATACAGTATGTTACTGCTGGAAATTGGCCATAAATTAACAGCAGTTGCTTACAGTGTGTGCCTATAAGGATTAAAATTAGACCGATATACCAAGTAAGTACTGTGAAATTTGCAATACTGTATGTGACTTTACTTTTTTCAGTATTTAGGAGTGCCCCTATTTTTTCGTTTAGCTCACCAAAATGTCAGGACAGATAACATAGCAGTGTTTGCCCCACCCTCCTTAACCCCACTGAGGTGCCCTTGAGCAAGGCTTTTAACCCCATCTGCTCCAGTGGAGCTGCCCAGTACAACCACAGACTTACCTGTGGCCACTGAGCAGCTCCACTGGAGCAGATGGGGTTAAGAGCATTGCTCAAGGGCACCTCAGTGGGGTTAAGGAGGGTGGGGAAAACACTGCTATGTTATCTGTCCCACCCAGATCTGATCCTGCCGGTCCAGGGATCGAACCCGCGACCCTCCACTCACTAGTCCACATCCCTAACCATTAGGCCACCACTGCCTAATAGGACTGCGGAGGCAGGAGTTGCACTGAACCCAAACTTTATTACAAGATGCTAACATGGTATACGTGTTGAGGATGAGGTTTCTAATATGCTAATAGCAAACTGTCACAGGCTGCAGTCGGCTTGGAGGCTGAGTGCCAAAGAGGACAACTCCCGCCAACAGTCCCTCTAAGTAGGCATGGCATGATGACGTCACCCTGCCTGCATCCTCACATCTGTGTTGCTCGCCTGCCAAATGTCTATATCTAACATCTATCCCCCCCCCGAAAGAACTTTGCAAGCGTTTTGAACTTAGACCTCGCAACAGCTCACTTTTTTTTTCATTACACTCACATTTTTGAATTTTTACTTCACAATAGCCTTTCTTTCTCTCTTTTTTTTTTTCAAACACAGAACCTGGGGCTGCTGGGTAGACCACCGGCAGACCCTGCATGACTGCATGGATTATTCTGCCACTTTGAAGCAGTCATGGTCTGCTGAACAGTCCCAAACAAAGTCACTGCCGAGATTACAGGTTGGGGCCCCCTGGAAAACTCTCATGGGCATGACCCTGGAGGTGCTGAGCGTGGCGGGTTTGGTGATCCCGCTGTAAAGTTCCAGTCCGGGTCCCACACTGGCTGGATCAGTTCCTGGGCAGCTATTCTCACCCTTCGCAGACAGCAGGCGTGCCATCTCGATCCATCAGCCAGCTGGAATGTGGCTGGCCCCAACTGTGCGGTGATTCTCATCTGCAGTAATGAGGCCCCTTGCAGATCCAGGCGTCTGGCTCATCGGAACTGAGCCCAATCCAGCATCGCGAGCAGCAGTTGGTTCCGCCGCACACTGCGTTGCTGTTGTGGCAATATATCCTCCTATGTCCCCGTCCGGGTGCATCGCACTCCCAACACCAGCATTCCAACAGAGCCCAAGGTTATTGCAGATGGTTAGACCCAGTTTATAAAACAGGTCACAACCAAGAACATTATCCCCGTGTGTAGCCACCTGGAAAACAAACGCTGGGAGGGCTCTTGACCCGTAGCGAACTGTCAGCGACACGGTCCCTACCAAGCTGATGTGTGTATGCCCGTAGCCATATAACTCCACTGGATTCTTCTCAATAGGATAGTTAGGGAAAAATCTCTTAATAGAAACCCAATTCAGCACTGACCTCATGCCGGTGGTGTCCAGCAGCAACGGCAAGTCGGCGTTGTAAAGCTTCACCATGCACCACATGTACACCGAGTCTCTGGAGTTCACAGCGAGGATGGTGGTCATTGGTGGGTCTTTTGAACTAGGCAGCTGGTCTGATGTCTGTCGTGACAATCAGCACACTTTGGCAAAGTGGTTGAGTTTGCCGCAGTGTCTGAATCGCTGCCACCTGGCCTGGCAGGAACACGTTCCCTGTTGGTGCGTCTGGGAGCCGCAGTTGCCACATTCCGGACATCTCATGGCACATACCTCTGCATCCTCCAAGGAGGACGCAGCGTAGTCAGGTTCCTCTTTTCTCGGCTCAACTGCTTGCACTGACGGAGCTCGTTGCTGTGGCCCGACCAGTTGTGATTCCAGTTTGTCAGCAGCCTCCAGCTGATATGCCAACTCCACCGCCTTCGTCAACGGCAGGTTCTGGGTGCCCTGAGCAGCTCCGTCCACAGCTGCAGGTTGTTGGTGTATATCACTAGCTGGTCCTGCAGCATTTTGTGCTCTAAACTGCCAAACTCACATGTGCTCACCAGGCTGCGGAGGTCCGTGGTGAATTGTTGGGTCGACTCACTCGCCCACTGATGGCGCTGGTAGAAATGCACCCTCCATGCCAATAAGCTGTCGGGCAGCGTGAAGTTTTTGGCCAGCAGCGCGATGCACTCCTCATATGTGTCCGCATGTCCCAGGGTCTCAAATATATGATGGCCCTTGGTGCCCAGGCCCTGAAAAAGAATCGCACACATTCTCATTTTCCTATGTCCCCCTAGGTCCTCTGTTGCCAAACAGGTGTGGAATAATTTGAGCCAATGGGGCCATGGAATGGGCAGCTTGTCCGGGGTTGCGAGGAACAGTGGAGGTGATACCAGAAAGCTCTCCATCTTCAGAGAAAATAATTAATATTCTGCAATAAGACCGAATTTTCTCCTCGTCACCAATTGTCATGTGTGAAATAATAGGACTGCGGAGGCAGGAGTTGCACTGAACCTGAACTTTATTACAAGATGCTAGCACAGTACACATGCCGGAGTGAGGTAGCGAATATGCTAATAACAAACTGTGACGGGCTGTGGTCAGCTTGGAGGCTGAACGCCAAAGAGGATGACTCGCGCCAAAAGTCCCTCTAAGTAGGCACGGCGTGATGATGTCACCCTGCCTGCATCTTCACCAGTGTTGGGAGTAACGCGTTACAAATAGCGCCACTACTTTTGCAGTAACGTGCTGTGTAACGAAATTACTGTTTAAAAATTCAGTAATGCACTACAGTTACTGAAATTTGATCAGATGCGTTACTCATTTTATTAATATGGATAGATATTTTTAGCGCAAATAAATACAAACTGACCCTACGTAGCTGACACAGCCGTCAGTCAGCCTGTTGCAAAGAGCCTGTTCACTACTGAGCGGAGGAAAAGATGAAGCTACTTTGTTTTTGTGGAAAAAGACAGATTGTTTTTCCTTGGTCACGATTAAGGACAAAACCATATTGGTGGGTTGCAAGCTAAATGCAGTTGAGACTGAGTGCAATCTTCAGAAGCGCCTAAGAACAGCAACAAGGTCCTACAAAACTAGTGCTATGCTATGCTAAGCTAACACCGTGTTAGTGGATTTATGCTATCTGAACACCCACGGCTGGATTTCGAGCACAGGTATGCATCTGGACAGTTTGTGACCCAGCAAGAATTAAACCAACTAAACAGATACATCGTCACAGAATGAAGATCTGATAACAGTCATTTTCCATCAGACAGCTGAGACTGTGATCCACTGAAGTTAAAACACATTTACTTGCTGCCTGGATAAAGATTATTCAAAAATGGGTTTCATCTCCAAAAGGACTGGATCATGTCTCTGTCACAGTAGACATTTGGACTGTGGCTAATGGACATTTTCTTTGGATCACTGCACATCAGATTAAATCCATAATATTCAAGGTGGGAAATGTTGACAGCTTTGTGCAGTGTTGCCAACTCACTCTTTTGCCCTTTCACTCCACAAACCCTATTTCTCACTCCAAAATAAGGAAATTACTGGCTATTTGGTGTTGATTTTCTTCAGCTTTTTCCCACAATATAAGAGCTCTCAAGGCAGGATAAAGCAGACTGAACATGTTCTAAAAACTCTGTCTGAAACAGTCCGTTTTCAGCCTGACATTAATAAGCCCCAATGTAATCTAGTAATTCAATTATTTTGCTATGTGTGCAAGATGATTTAAGTATGAATTTAAAAGTAACGTGAAAGTTACTTTTCCATGTAAATAGTTACTTTAATCATGCAGTATTTGGTAAGTAACTCAGTTACTTTTGAAAAGAAGTAACTAATAACTGTAACTAGTTACTATTTTTTAGTAACTTGCCCAACACTGGTCTTCATGTCCGTGCTGCTCATCTGCCAAATGTCTATATCTAACAGGCTTATATAGAGCAAAAGGGTGGAACTTCCCCATATGATCATGTGCATTCTGCCTGTTAGGCAAGAGAAAAGGTTAGCTTCAGCGATGTGCATACAAACATGCATTCCCCGTACTGTTGTACTGAGTGGACTGAGTATAGAGGAAATTTCAGTTTCTTCATTTTGTTTTAAATTCATGCAATAGAAAGTTATAGTTGTGTTGCTGATATTCACCTTACTTTCCGTTTTTGGCCTGGTGGGACAGCTTCTCCTTTTAGAAGACCTATGAGCCATTTATAATCTCTCATCGCCTCAGGAATCATGACATACTTTATCCCCTAACAAAGCAAGGAAGAGAAAAAACGATCATCTCGATTGTGTATGAGGACGATAAACAATAGAACCTGTTATATCTGAAGTCTCAGTACCTCATCATGTGGAGCATTTGTGTATCCATACTTTCGGAAAATAATACGTGAAGAGGCAATGGAGTGTTCTGTGTGAACATACACTGATGTTCTGTTTCCAACATCTTCTTCAAAACCTTCAACGGCAGCACCATTCATCCTGCGACAAAAGCAGACAATAAAAAGAAAAATTTAAATTTTTTTGAAGAATTTCATTGGTGTGTGTGTGTGGTAATTTAAAAATTCAGCATGAAATTCAGAATATTTCAGTAATGTTTTTCTCGGCTTTGGTTGAGTTAGTTCACCTCTGCCTAGGTGACACTGGGATCCTCAAAGAAAACAGAGATGGGGGATATTGCATTCCCCTCACAGTGCTCTTATGAATGATTATGCAAGGTCTTGATTTTAGATAATTAAATTGAAGACTTTTTAATGACAGCTGACAAAGTGAAAGCATACTCCACATATAAAAAAAGTAGTTTTGAAAGACTTATTGTTTCTTTAAAGCAAGGTCAAACTTTATGTAATCATGTAATATGAACACATTACCCAGTAACATGCAGTGAGGTTCAAAGCTGGTGAAGTCTGTGATGCTTTCAGGGTCAGATTTACAAATCAGATTTTATAAATAATTTTAACAAAACAAGTGTAAGGTATTTTTTTTTAATTATCTCTTAATGGAATACACAGAAAAGGCAGTGATAAAACTCCATATTTTCATTTTATAACTCTCCTTGAGTACAGACAATGTGCAAAAACTCTCGGCTACACAAGTATAATGTATTAACTTGCTTTACAAACAAGTTTTTTGGACATAAAATTCATTATACTTTGTTTTTGGCCAAGGAATAATATAAATTATAGTGGTTCAGAAAGCTCCACGGTTGGGGAATGGGGATCCAGGGAACAGACATTGAGATGGTGACATCCTACAAGTACCTGGGTGTTCATCTGAACAATAAACTGGACTGGTCACACAATACCGACGTGCTCTACAAGAAGGGACAATGCAGGCTGTTCCTCCTGAGGAGGCTCAGGTCTTTTGGTGTACAAGGGGCGCTCCTGAAGACCTTCTACGATTCGGTGGTGGCATTAGCCATCACATTTGGAGTGGTCTGCTGGGGCAGCAGCATCACGGCGGCCGACAGGAAGAGACTGAATAGATCAAAAAAGCTAGCTCTGTCCTGGGGCGGCGCCTCAACCCAGTGGAGGAGATAGGAGAGCGGAGGATGGCGGCTAAGCTGTCATCTCTGCTGGAGTCCGAGTCCCACCCCATGCGGGACACGCTGAACACACTGAGGAGCTCATTTAGCAGTAGGCTGTGCCATCCTAGGTGTGCGACCAAGAGGATTCGCAGGTCCTTCCTACCTACGGCTGTCAGACTTTATAACCTAACCAGGGCTGCTCGTAGAGGTCGTATTGAATGCACAAAACGTAACAAACTTGCACAATAATGGTCCCCTCCATTATACAACTAGGACAATATCAATCGCTACAGAGGGTGACAACTAGGCTGATTCAAATACGAATTATACTGTATGGGTACATATTCATACTATGCGGGGTAGCCGAATAGACCATTATGCTGTTTATTCCACGAAGATACAACGCTCCGCACTGTGTATATTTCTGTGTACATATGTATATTCACTGCTCTTATTATCTTATCTTCTGAATTATTGCTCTGAGTGTTGCTGTCCCTGTGCTTTTGCAATCCTGGAATTTCCCCATTGTGGGACTAATAAAGGCTTATCTTACCTTATCTTATCACAAATTATTATTAGTATTTACAACTACTATGCATATGTCTTACCTTTACCTGTAAATGAAGTAAATTTGCCTATCTTTCTGGACAAAAATCACTGTGACTTTGTAAAAAAAATCTCCTTTTATTTTAAAAAATCCTGTGCTTTCTGTCATGAATGGCCCTCCCCGAGGGCAAACAGGACACCAAACGCAGACTGTGAGTTTTTGCAATTTTATTAACTCAAAGTAACTCAAGATACAAAACACAAACCAACAGAAAACAGCTCTGAAGCTGGAGCGAAAAAATGCCAGACATAAACAAGGATGTGAGCAGGAACAGATAAATAATTACTTACTTGGCAAGAAGTCCAAGGGTTGCCTGACAGGAGAGATTTGATGCTGCTGCACCAGGGAAGTGGCGCCAGTGGTTTAAATAGTCAACCCCCTGATTACCAACATCTGCGGGGTCATAAGTGGCTATCATTGCAGGCACCCGTGACAGCCCGCGAACAGAATCTGACAGCCGGAAGTGACGCACGAGCTGTCACAGTGCCCGCAATGATCAAAACAATAAACCAAAAAGGAAATACAGAAACTAATCATAAACTAATCAAAACCAGGAACCAAATACAATAAACAGGGTGAACAGAAGAAAAAAAACAATCAGAAAAAGACAAAACTAAACAGATAACTAGGCACGGCCCCCGCCTGTGCACCGGATCATGACACTTACGGTGCTCAAGCCTCACCTGCCTCCCCTGACTACACGTCACTGGCATTACCCTAAAACAGCAATGACTGCTGCTCTGCTCAGTGGTCAGAGCAGAACTTTTTTAAGTCCCTGGTGTAAACTGACCTGCTGCTGATGGATTGGCTCAGATGGAGAAGAGGATGGAAGAGGGATCCTTTCACACTGCAAAACAGTCACATCCTGCTGTTCTTTATGTACAGTTGAAACTGGATATTTACATACACTTTATAAAAAGACATATAACCTTTTTTCTCACATTAAATCAGACTAAACTTTTCCTGCTTTAGGTTATTTAGGATTACCAAAATTATTTCTATTTGCTAATTTTTTTATGTATCATGAGACCAAGACAACACCTAACAATTGATCAACAGTACCTCGCCATTGTGAGGCTTCAAACAGGATTTTCTCAGAGGGAAATGGCTACTGAGCTTGGAGTGTCACAGAGTGTCATCAGCAAGTTGCAACAGAGATAGAGAGAAACTGGAAGAGTCACAGAAAGGCACAGAAGTGGACGTCCTTTGGCCACATCTCATGCTGATGACCGCTTTATTGTGAACAGTGCCCTGCGGAACCGGATGATGAATGCCATTGAACTCCAGGCACATTTAAGGGAGGTGAGAGGCACCAAAGTGTCACGTCAGACCATTTGAAGCCATTTACATCAGCGTAGTCTCTGTGTGAGACGACTTGCAAAGGTACCTGGCCACACCACCAGGCACAGGTATCACCTTGCATGGACCAGGGAGCATTTACGCTGGACAGGGGACCAGTGGACCTCAGTGCTGTTCTCTGATGAAAGTTGATTCCTGCTGAGCAGAAATGATGGCCACCAATGATGTTGGAGATGTCAAGGAGAGCGCTATGCATCAGCCACTGTTGTCACCTGATGAGCCTTTGATGGTGGTGGTGATGTTACAGTCTGGGCAGGTACAGTATGTCTAGTCAATACAGAACTGCCATATACTGTACCTTGTGAATGGTACAATGACAAGCCAATACTACCTGAAAAACATCATTAATCCAGTCATTGTGCCCCTGCATGAACAACACAGGCCTAATTTCATCTTCATGGACAACATTGCTCCAGCTCAGTGAGGTCACATCATTAGGGAACAGCTGCTGAAGGCTGGGGTACCTCAAATGGAGTGGCCTGCACATTCTCCAAACCTGAATCCTGTAGAAAACCTATGGGATTAGCTGAGTTGCTGTGTAGAGGCTTGTAACCCTGCACCCCACAACCTCAATGACCTGAGGGCCACCCTTCAAGAAGAGTGGAATGCCATGCTTCAGCAAATAAGTCAACTTGTGAACAGCATGAGTCGTCATTGTCAAGCTGTAGTTGATGCTCAAGGGCACATGACAAGTTAAGATAAGATAAGATAAGATAAGATAAGATAAGATAAGCCTTTATTAGTCCCACAATGGGGAAATTCCAGGATTGCAACAGCACAGGGATAGCAACACTCAGAGCAACAATCAGAAGGCATGAAAAAACAAGAGCAGCAAGTATACATATGTACATATAAACATAAATATATAGACACACGGTGCGGAGCATTGTAGCTAGATGGAATAAATATATGAATATATAAACACACACAGTGCAGAGCATTGTAGCTAGATGGAATAAATATGTAAATACACTACCGTTCAAAAGTTTGGGGTCACTTAGAAATTTCCTTATTTTTGAAAGAAAAGCACAGTTTTTTTCAATGAAGATAACTTTAAACTAATCAGAAATACACTCTAATATCTAATATACATTGCTAATGTGGTAAATGACTATTCTAGCTGCAAATGTCTGGTTTTTGGTGCAATATCTACATAGGTGTTGACTTCCGGTCTGGACGCCATGGCGACTGCAGCTTAACACTGAAGCTCTCAGACCCAATCCAGGATAACACCTTGAAAATCAAACTTAACGGATTTTTGGAGGAGTGAAAATCAAAAGACAAAATCATCATGTCTAAAGGAAAACAGAAGAAACTGAAATTCTCCAGGCCAGGACACGTATCGGCCGGAGAATCTGAACTGGAAGATCTCCGTTCAGAAGACGAGGAACTGGTGATAGCTAACAAAAGGGTTAGCCTGAAATCACTATTTGAGGAGCTACGATGATTTCGCCGAGATGTTACGGCCGAATTTCGGGAATTCAGAGAAGAATTGAAAAGGACAAACAGCAGAGTGGACCAGGCCGAGAACCGAATCTTGGAAACAGAGGATCGAATAAAAGTGCTCGAAGATTCTGTGCTAGACCTACGCAAAAGACAAGCAGCTATAGAGGCTAAGCTAACCGACCAAGAAGGAAAACAAAGAAGAGACAACATAAGAATTCATGGTCTGATAGAAGGAACCGAAAATGGTTTTAACTCAATGGCAGAATGCGTGGAATCCTTACTAAGAGAGAAATTGGATATTCCACAAACCACCGACTTGAAGATAGAAAAGGCACATCGTTCATTAGCCGCTAGGCCGGCGGCGGAAGCGCCCCCACGTTCGGTGTTGGTAAGATTTTCCAATTTCAAAATAAAACAAGAGGTTGTAAGACTGGCCTGGCAGAAATAAGGATTTATGCACCAGGAGAGAAAAGTCTACGTGGAACACGATTACGCCCCGGAGGTCCTTAAAAAGCGCAGGGAATACAATGACGCGAAAAAGGTGTTAAGAGAGAAGAAATTGCGCTTTCAGACACCATTTCCTGCGAAGTTAAGGGTCTTCTACGGCGATGAAACGTGTCTCTATAATTCGGCGGAAGAAGCAACAGCTGACATGGCGAAAAGAGGCCTCCCGGTAACGGTATTTAAACCCGCAGCAGACCCGAGTGAGAAGATCAAAGCGCAAACATGGACAACACAAAGACCCTCAAAATCCACGGACCAGCAGCGGAAAACCCAGCACCAGAGCGTCGCGGATAAACTATCCGTTTTCAGGTTGGAATAGCGACCTTTTTTTTTTTTTTTTTCTTTTCTCTTGAATCAATCCGCACATCCAACCCCCCTCATACAAGGTAACAAACATTAAAGGAGATGCATATTCAGCATGTGGTAAAACATTTCATGGAACAATCATATTATTTGAAACAAATAAGTCTTTGTAATAAAAAAAAAAAAAAAACAAAACTTGTTAAAATAGAAATGTGACAATAATCCACATGTTCTCCTCATACTAACAAATACTGTTTTTGCGTGAATGTTTGATGTGATGGGGGTGGGAGGGTGCACACAATTTCACAGGGTTTAGGCATAAAAGGAAAAAAAAAAAATCATTACAAGTTGGATTGGGTTCTGAAACTCACGTTAAAAGCATGGGACTACTTTCAGTGGTAAGAGAGGGCCCTCAACACGTAACAGAGTTTGAGGAATTTCCCTCAGAGCCTTCACTCCATCAAGGCTCTTACAGGGTCTTTAAAAAGACCTCAGCTCAGGAAGTTCTTATGACAGCTTTTTGTTTTAAAGTTTTTTACACTATGTTCTTAATGTTTTTCTTGTTTTTAATGTTCTTTCAGTTTCTGAGTAGCACAAAAGAGGGCCACCACACAGTTATACTAAACAAAACAACACAATGGAGAAACAGGGTGTAACCAAAATAATTTCATATAATGTAAAAGGAATCCTGAATCCAGTTAAAAGATCCAAGATTCTAGGCAAAATGAAAAAAGACAAAGCAGGAATAATACTTTTACAAGAAACCCACCTAACAGACGTGGAACACAATAAACTCAGTAGACAAGGGTTTAAAATGATCTCTTCATCTTCATATAAATCAGGGAGGAGGAGGGGAGTAGCGACATTGATATCAACCAAAATTACATTTGAAAAAAAATCAGAACACAAAGATAAAGAAGGGAGATACAGTTTGGTAACTGGGCGGCTAGAGGGAGAAGATATCACCCTGCTGAATGTGTATGCTCCCCCAGGGGCTAACTGGAAATTTTATAAAAATGTATTCGACCTAATGATAACTAAAGCTCAAGGTTTAGTGATATGTGGTGGGGACTTCAATCTTAGACTGAATCCATACTGGGATGCTTCTGGTAATTCCCCACATCAAAATAACACCCAAAACAGGAAGACTCGGATGCTACTAAAAGAATTGGGAATCTGTGACGTGTGGAGGGAACTCAACCCCAGTGTAAAAGACTATACATTTTACTCAACTCCACATTCATCTTACTCAAGGATTGACTATTTTTTTATGTTTAATAGAGACATTGGAAGAGTAAAAACATGTAAAATAGGACTGATGGATCTCTCCGACCACAGTCCGATCTACATGGACTTAAATATCCAAAAATACACAAATAATACATTTTCTTGGAGGTTAAATTCAAATGTCCTGAAAGGACCATTGAAAGATGAATTGGAATCAGATATTCTCAGATATTTGGAAGATAACGATAATGGAGAAGTATCCCCTTTAATACTGTGGGATGCATGTAAAGCTGTAATAAGAGGAAAGATTATTGCAAAACTGGCAACCCAAAAGAAACTAAGACAAGAAAAACTATCCACATTAGAGTCAGAACTTAGGAACCTAGAAAAAGAACACAAAGGCAACACTCATTCTACTGACTCGCTCAAGATTAAGGAAATTAAAAACCAAATAAACGAGATCTACACAATAGAAATCCAGAAGAAACTTACATTTCTGAAACAAAAATACTATGAAGCAGGCAGTAAATCGTCAAAATTGCTAGCCTATAAATTGAGGAAACATCAAACAGAAAGAGCAATCTACAAAATCAGAGACCCAGTATCAAAGGAAATAAAATTCAGAATTCAGGATATTCTTAAAAACTTCGAGAATTACTATAAGAACTTATACTCCCACAAAAAACATAAAAACGCATCCGAGGCATTCCTAAACACATTAAACCTTCCCCAACTTACGGAGTCACAAAATAAAACACTACTGTCAGAAATACATCCTAAAGAATTGGAAAAAGCAATTATGAAACTTAAAGCTAACAAATCCCCAGGAGCTGATGGCTATACAGCAGAGTGGTACAAAACCTTTAAACAGCAACTATCTCCTCTCCTCCTGAAAACATTTAATTATGTCCTCCACACAGGGGAAATCCCCCCCTCCTGGAGAGAAGGGGTCATTGCAGTTATACCTAAACCTGAAAAGGATAAACTAGAGTGCTCCAACTACAGACCAATCAGTGTACTAAATCAGGACTATAAGCTTTTTACCATTATCCTTGCCAAAAGGTTAGAAAATATACTGACAGACCTAATTCATTTAGACCAAACAGGTTTTATAAGACAAAGACAGACACAAGACAACATTTGACGCACTTTACACATAATTCATCATATAAAAAAATATAACTTAAATGCAGTCATATTGGGATTAGATGCTGAAAAAGCATTCGATTCGGTTGACTGGTCTTTTCTATATAGAATCGTATCCAGTTTCAATTTTCATAACAACTTCATTAGAACTATACAGGCATTATATAAAAAACCAACAGCTAAAATAAGGATTAACGGTAATTTATCATCATCTTTTGAACTGGAAAGAGGATGTCGTCAGGGCTGCCCCCTGTCTCCACTGCTCTTTGCAATCTTCATAGAACCTCTGAGCCAATGGATAAGACAA
Source organism: Pholidichthys leucotaenia (assembly GCA_020510985.1). Taxonomy (NCBI): domain Eukaryota; kingdom Metazoa; phylum Chordata; class Actinopteri; order Cichliformes; family Pholidichthyidae; genus Pholidichthys; species Pholidichthys leucotaenia. The sequence goes on along the minus strand of CM035836.1, from coordinate 368,156,755 downwards.
AATCAAAAAATTCAAGGTATTACACTTGGTCAGAAGGAACATAAAATAGCACTCTTTGCTGATGACATTTTAATATACCTAGGGCAGCCGGACACTTCTTTACCAGAACTAACCTCAGTTTTTTCAGAGTATGGAGATTTATCGGGGTACAAATTAAATATGCATAAAACCCAAGTTTTAACATTCAACTATGACCCAAATCATTATTCACTAAGCAAACTCAAAACTAACTGGGAGTCGGAATCTATGAAATATCTGGGGGTCAATATCCCGAAACAACTCAACAAAATTATATCACTAAACTATGATCCACTGGTGACAAAAATAAAATCTGACCTAGCAAGATGGAATATGATACCATTCTTTGGTACTGCACAAAGAATTGAAGCAGTCAAAATGAATATACTTCCACGTCTTCTATACCTTTTCCAAACAATACCGGTAGAACCTCCCAAAAAAACATGGCAGGAGCTGGACAGAAGGATCTCAAGATTCATATGGCAGGGCAAGAGACCTAGAATCAGATATAGAACCCTACAGCTAAACAAAGACAAAGGTGGGCTCGCGCTGCCAAATATCAGGGACTACTTTAAAGCCGCACAAATTAAAACTTTAGTAGAGATATGTAACCCAGTCTACACTGCACAATGGAAGGAGATCGAATGCCAAATAACAAGTGACATCCCCCTACAGGCGATAATAGGGAACAATGTCTTACCTAAGCTTTTGAATAACACTAACCCGTGGATAGAGACCCCGCTAAAAATTTGGTTTAAGATAGTCAGAGAGAATCAAACTAAAGAGCCCTATCGACTTCTGCAATGGATCGCCTATGATCAGGACTTTACTCCTAATAAAACAGACACCAGATTTAAAAAGTGGAAGGAGAAAGGGCTGATAAAATATTACAATTTTTTTAAAGGGCAAATCTTAAGAAGTTTTGAAGATTTGAAAAAACAAGGCCTAATAAATCAAGACCTTTACAGGTTCTTCCAGCTTAGACACCACATAAACAATATACTTAAAAAGGAGGTTTTGGAAAGGGCCCAGTCAGGTGTTCTGAAGGTCTTCTTAATGGCATATAAAGGGATCCCAGGGATCAGATACATTTCTAAAATATACCAAGGTCTTCAAGACTTAAAAGGAGACAACACATCTTATATAAAAGAGAGATGGGAAAAAGAGGGGAATTTCACTTTACAACTGGAAATATGGGAAAAGCTAAATAAACAGCAATGGAAAAGTACCTCATCCCTGCAGTGGAGAGAATTTGGATGGAAAAACTTGGCAAGATTTTTCAGAACACCTGCACAAAACAAATTTACCCATAAGGGATTGAACTGTTGGCGCTTGTGTGGTGAAAAGACTGCAAATCATTTTCATGTGTTTTGGTCATGCCCAGTTATCCACCAATATTGGACCAATGTACAGACAATATTGGGGAAAATATTCAAAATTACAGTTCCCTTTTCTTTTGTAACTTTGTATTTGGGTTTACTACCGGACTCACTGGAAAGACGAGGAGAAAAATACTTATTCAATGTTTTAATATTGGCAAGCAAAAAAGCTCTAACTAAAAAATGGATGTTGAAGGACTGTCCTACACCTGAAGATTGGACTAACGTGATCCAAGACATTTACTCGATGGAAAAGTTGACATTCGCACTGAGACAGGACATGGATGGGTTCATGAACTTTTGGCAACCCTGGACCGCATATGTGTCTTCCATTAGATCTAATCTTTGACAAATACCATTTCAATAATGGTTCCGCTCTTTGTTCCAACACTACTCAGATGCTCTTTTATCTTTATTTACTTACTTTTTCTTTTTGTTTGTTTTTTACTGGTTTGTTTGTTTTTTTTTTGTTATTTGTTTTTTGTTTTTTTTTCTCTTTAATTTCACTTTTTCTTTCACTTTAAAAAAAAAAAGGGGTGTTGTAAGAATTAATCTTCCAATGTTGTCAGATATCAGAAAATAAGGGAACATGTGATGAAAATGTAAACACTGCATTGCTGTAACGACCTGTATACCCTTTACAAAAACTTAAATAATAAAAAAAAATATCTACATAGGTGTTTAGAGGCCCATTTCCAGCAACTATCACTCCAGTGTTCTAAAGGTACAATGTGTTTGCTCATTGCGTCAGAAGGCTAATGGATAATTAGAAAACCCTTGTGCAATCATATTAGCACAGCTGAAAACAGTTTAGCTGGTTAGTGAAGCTATAAAACTGACCTTCCTTTGAGCAGGTTGAGTATCTGGAAAAAATTATTATTTCAAATACAAATCATTATTTCTAACCTTGTCAATGTCTTGACTATATTTTCTATTCATTTTACACCTCATGGTGGTAAATAAGTGTGACTTTTCATGGAAAACACAAAATAATTGTCTGGGTGACCCCAAACTTTTGAACGGTAGTGTATATAAACACACACACAGTGCGGAGCATTGTAGCTAGATGGAATAAATATGTAAATATATAGGATGTAGGAAGGACTTCTTTCTTTCGATCTTTCTTTCGATCCAAGATGGCGCCCACAGCGGTCGACATGGTGCTTCGCTGCGCTCTTTGTTTGTTTTTGTTTGTCAATTGTGTGTCTGCTTGCACTTATACCCGTGAAGAACTTTTAAATATCAGGACTTTGACCCCCACGGACCTCCTCCCAGTTTTTCTAGCCCCTGCCGCCGATCTGGTTTATTGTTTGGCTCGGAAAGTGAGACGGCGGAAGAGAGGAAGACGAGCGGGCGCTCTCGTACGACTTCGCAGGAGAGGCTCGCGAACGGCGCTGCCTGGCATATTTCTGTCCAATACCAACTCTCTCTCTAACAAGGTGGATGAACTGAGACTGCTGATGCGTTTTAAGGACCTCGCCTCCTCAGCTGTCCTCTGCTTTACTGAGACCTGGCTCCGGGAAAATATACCGGACAGCGCGCTGCGCCTCGACGGCTTCCAGCTCTTCCGTGCTGATCGTGACACAGAGCTTTCCGGCAAGACCACAGGAGGCGGTGTCTGCTTCTACATCAACTGTAGCTGGTGCTCTGATGTAACGGTAATTTCCAAACACTGTTCTCCTGCCTTGGAATTTCTTGTTATCAATTGCAAGCCCTTCTATTCCCCGCGGGAGTTTGCTTCTTTCATAATGATCGCTGTGTACGCCCCTCCCGACGCGGACACGCGCGAAGCTCAGCGCGTGCTCGCGGATCACATTCAACACACAGAGCGGAGTTTTCCAGACTCGCTGATTATTGTGGCTGGCGACTTTAATCAGTGCAATCTGAGCCACGATCTCCCCCGCTACAAACAGTTTATTAAATGCCCCACCAGAGGATTAAACACACTGGATCACTGTTACACCACAGTGAAAGACGCATATCGCGCTGTCCCTCGAGCTGCGCTGGGATTATCTGATCACGTGATGGTTCACCTCATTCCCACATACAGACAGAGATTGAAGCTCACTAAACCTGTTGTGAGCACTACGAAGATACGGACCAGTGATGCTGAGGAGAAGCTGGAAACGTGCATGGAAATATCTGACTGGGGCATGCTTAAAGGAGCCACGCATGATCTGGATGAGTACACGGACACTGTGAACTCATATATCCACTTTTGTGAAGAGAACATTCTTCCATCACGCACCAGGGTGAGTTACTCTAATGACAAACCCTGGTTCACAGCTAAGCTCAGACAGATCAGGAAGGAGAAGGAAGCAGCGCTGAAAAGTGGAGACAGGGACTGCTACAGGGAGGTTAAATACCGGTTTAACAGAGAGCTGAAGAGGGCTAAATCTGTGTACTCAGAGAGACTCCAGCAGCAGTTCACTGCTAATGATTCGGCTTCCGTGTGGAGAGGACTGAGGCAGATCACCAACTATCGGCCTCAGGCTCCTAAAGGTCAGGATGACAAAGCCCTTTGTCAGAGACTGTCCCAACACTATGCCCGTTTTGACACCTCGTCATCTGTGTCCAACTCCCCCCCTCCCTCCAGCTCCACAGCCTCCACATTCCCTACTTCATTTAAGGCACCCCCCCCACCTCCCCCCCTCCCCTTATCATCAGTGAGCAGGATGTGCTCAAACAGTTCTCCAGACTGAACCCGCGCAAGGCCCCCGGCCCAGACGGCGTGTCTCCCTCCACCCTGAGACTCTGTGTGAAACAGCTGGCTCCTGTATTCACAGACATTTTTAACACCTCCCTTAAGTTATGCCACGTGCCGTCCTGCCTCAAATCCTCCACCATCATCCCTGTCCCCAAGAAGCCACGGATCACTGGACTTAATGACTACAGACCTGTAGCGCTCACCTCTGTAGTCATGAAGTCCTTTGAGCGCCTGGTCCTGTCCCACCTCAAGTCCATCACCACCCCTCTCCTGGACCCACTGCAGTTTGCCTACCGAGCCAACAGGTCTGTAGACGATGCAGTCAACCTGGCCCTCCACTCCATCCTGCAGCACCTGGACTCCCCGGGAACCTACGCCAGGATCCTGTTTGTGGACTTCAGCTCCGCATTCAACACCATCCGCCCCGCTCTGCTCCGGGACAAGCTGTCCCTGCTCAACGTGCCTGACTCCCTCTGCAGGTGGATCATCGACTTCCTGACGGACCGGAGGCAGCATGTGCGGCTGGGAAAGACTGTCTCAGACTATACTAGCATCAGCACCGGATCACCCCAGGGCTGTGTACTTCCCCCCCTACTCTTCTCCCTTTACACCAACTCCTGCACCTCCAGCCACCAGTCTGTCAAGTTGATCAAGTTTGCGGACGACACCACCCTCATCGGGCTCATCTCCAACGGCGACGAGTCCGCCTACAGGAGAGAGGTGGCCCAGCTGGCGTCCTGGTGCAGCAATAACAACCTGCAGCTGAACGCTCTGAAGACAGTGGAGATGATTGTAGACTTCAGGAAAGTCACTACTCCTCTGCCCCCCCTCACCCTCTCAGGCTCTCCCATCACCACTGCTGATTCCTTCCGCTTCCTAGGCACTACCATCACCAGGGACCTCAAATGGGAGCTGACCATCAGCTCACTCATCAAAAAAGCCCAGCAGAGGATGTTCTTCCTGCGGCAGCTGAGGAAGCTCAAGCTACCCACCAAGATGTTAGTGCAGTTCTACACAGCCATCATCGAGTCCATCCTCACCACCTCCATAACCGTGTGGTACGCAGGAGCCACTGCCAGGGACAGACTAAGGCTGCAGCGCGTCGTGCGCACTGCTGAGAAGGTGATCGGCTGCAAGCTCCCTTCTCTCCAGGATCTGTACATCTCCAGGACCCGGAGGCGTGCTGGCCGGATCATAGCCGATCCCTCACACCCTGGTCACGTACTGTTTGCCCCCCTCCCCTCTGGTAGAAGACTTCGGTCCATCCAGACTAAAACCTCCCGTCACATGAACAGCTTCTTCCCCTCTGCCATTAGACTGCTGAACACTAAGTGACTCTCGTGCACCATGTACAGCAGCTCAACCAGACTCATGTCAATCATCACTGTTTTCTTCCTGCATTACCGACTGCACTATATAGTTCTCCACAGTATCTGCTGCTGGCTAATATATATTTTAACTGTTGACCAGTATCACTTAATCTTATCCTACACTTTATTACATGTATAGTTTATTTCTCTTATCTTATCATGTTTAATGTTGCAGCATTGTACCGAGACAAATTCCTAGTTTGTGTACTACATGAACAATGGCAATAAACCTGATTCTGATTCTGACCTGCGAAACCTCTCGGTTGTGCACCTAGGATGATGTAGTCTGCTGCTAAATGAGCTCCTTAGTACATTCAGTGTGTCCTGCATAGGGTGGAACTCGGACTCCAGCAGAGATGACAGTTTAGCCACCATCCTTCTCTCTCCTATCTCCTCCACTGGGTCAAGGCGCTGCCCCAGGACAGAGCTGGCTTTCTTGATCAGTTTGTTCAGTCTCTTCCTATCGTCTGCTGTAATGCCACTGCCCCAGCAGACCACTCCAAAAGTGACGGCTGATGCCACCACCGTGTCATAGAATGTCTTCAGCAGCGCCCCTTGTACACCAAAAGACCTGAGTCTCCTCAGTAGGAACAGCCTGCGCTGTCCCTTCTTGTAGAGTGCGTCAGTATTGTGTGACCAGTCTAGTTTATTGTTCAGATGAAAACCCAGGTACTTGTAGAATGTCACCATCTCAATGTCTGTTCCTTGGATGTTTACTGGTGCTGTGAGGGGTTGTCCTTGCCTGCGGCAGTCCACCACCAGCTCCTTAGTTTTCCTCGCGTTGATCTGGAGGCAGTTCCGATGGCACCAGTCCACAAAGTCCTGGATAAGCCCTCTCTACTCAGCTTCATCTCCGTTGGAGATGAGGCCGACGATCGCAGAGTCGTCAGAGAACTTCTGTAGATGGCAGTGTGTTGTGTTGTGTGAGAAGTCCGCAGTATAAAGGGTGAACAGGAAGGGAGCCAAAACCGTTCCCTGGGGGGGCCCCCGTGCTACCAATGATCGTGTCGGACACACAGTCCCGGGTTCTCACAAACTGTAGCCGGTTTATGAGGTAGTCCAGGATCCATGATGACAGGTGCTGGTCCACCCCTGCGCACAGCAGCTTGTCCTTCAGGATCATCGGTTGGATGGTGTTGAAAGCACTGGAGAAGTCAAAGAACATGATCCTCACTGCATTCCCGGGCTTCTCCAGGTGGGACAGAGAACGGTGAAGGAGAAAGATGACCGCATCCTCCAAGTTATCGAGACATTGACATTTTTTGTTGTGGTATACCTACCACTGTTGTTGGCTTTTGTTTCAATAAATTGTTTGAGATGAAGAAATCACTATTGCATGCTTCTACTTAAATGCTCTACTTTCATGATATAATATCTCTGTAGCGTGAATTTTTTTACATTTTCCATAAATTTCACCCGAAAGTCAAATATCCCTAACTTTTTGTGAGTAGTATATTTTGTCCAGTATTGCTGTCATTTAAGAAATTGTGCTTGTGAAACTGTTGTATAAAAGCAATATTACACTTGAGTACATTACAGTATCATGATTATATTAAATACAGCAGTGATACTCTAATGCGTTACTATAATCACGATACCAAACTTACTCTTGTGTAATATTGCTTAATTAGATGTGCTATTTGAGAAAGTCAGAAAAAAGAACAAACCAGTGTATTAGTTCTGTACAGTAGAATTGGAGCACAATTTCATATTAGATGTTTCTAATCTGGAACTGATACTAAGTATGCATAAAGAAAAAAAAATACTTATTTTTCTTTTTAACAGCTGTATAGTCTTAACCCTGTATGGATGTGACACGATTACTTACCGCTGAAACCAGAGGTTTACATACACTGTAAAATAACACACATCCTTTTTTTCCCTTCACTGTCTGACATTGAATCAAACTAAACTTTCCCTGTTTTAGGTTAGTTAGGATTACCAAAATTATTTCTATTTGCTAAATATTTTTTAGAGAATTTTTTTATTCCGTTCTTCAAAGTCAGAAGTTTACATAAAGTTTGTTAGTATTTGGTAGCATTTCCTTTAACCCTCTTCATGATATCTTAGCTAATTTCTTTTGATTTTCCCATGATATCACACAAGAAAGCAGTGTGTTTGAGATGTACCTTAAAATACATCCACAGGTGTGGCTCCAATTAACTCAGATGTTGTCAATTAACATTCCAGAAGCTTCCAAAGCCATGATATCATCATCGGGGCTTTCCCAAATTGTTTAATGGCATAGTAATCTTAGTATATGTAAACTTTTGACTTTGAAGAAAATAATTTAAAAAAACTGTCAAAAACATCAGCAAATATAAAAATTATTTAGCAAACAGAAGTAAATGTAGTAATCCTAACTGACCTAAAACAGGAAAAGTTGAGCCTGATTTAATGTCAGACAATGAGAAAAAAAGGTTATGTCTTTTTATACAGTGTATGTATCTGGTTTCAACTGAGCAGAAATTTAAAAAAAAAAAGTTAAAAAAATATTTTTAAAAATGTTGATTAAATCATTACAGATGAAATTATTTTAGCTCCACTCTTTTGAAGACAACGCTTCCTTCCCTCCCAGCTTCTTCTTCTTCGTTCAGCTGCTTCCTTCAGGGGTCGCCAGAGTGGATCATCTGCCTACCATCAGCACCATCAGCACTACCATCTCCAGACCATACATCATAGCGGGTCTCACTACCATCTTGTAAATCTTCCCCTTTCACTCTAGCTGCTACCTTTTTGTCAAAAATAAAAAGCACCAAGGTGCTGTGCCTTGGTGCCTGTGGCATAGTAGCATGGGCGGCTGTAAAAAAAAAAAAAGTGGCACTCCGACCTCTACTGGCCCGGCATAGTTATTACATTTCCTGTTTTCGTGGCTGCATTGACAGAAATGGTGAGTTAAATTTGTGTTTATTTTGAAAACAAAGCCTTATCTCATAATTCTGGCAAATTAAAAGTCAAGAAAACATGAGGATACAATGATATAAGCCTTTAGTTCCACTTAATTTTGACCGGGCGAGCTGAAACAGAGAGGCAGACAGACAGACGGATACACACAGCCACAAACAGATGCACAAACCAATTACTGTATGCCTCTGTTCCACACCACCAGGCATAGGCATCATCTTGCATAGACCAGGGAGCATTTACGCTGGACAGGGGATCAGTGAACCTCAGTGCTGTTCTCTGATGAAAGTTGATTCCCGCTGAGCAGAAATGATGGCTGCCAACAATGTTGGAGACATCAAGGAGAGCACTATGCATCAGCCACTGTTGTCACCTGATGAGCCTTTGATGGTGGTGGTAGTGTTACAGTCTGGGCAGGTATGTCTAGTCAATACAGAACTGCCATACACCTTGTGAATGGTACAATGACGAGCCAGTACTACCTGAATAACATCATTAATCCAGTCATTGTGCCCCTGCATGAACAACACAGGCCTAATTTCATCTTCATGGACGACAATGTCCAGCTCAGCGAGATCATATCATTAGGGAACGGCTGGTGAAGGCTGTTGTACTTCAAATGGAGTGGCCTGCACTTTCTCCAAACCTGAATCCCATAGAAAACCTATGGAATTAGCTGAGTCGCCGTGTAGAGGCTCGTAACCCTGCGCTCCACAACCTCAATGACCTGAGGGCCGCCCTTCAAGAAGAGTGGAATGTCGTGCCTCAGCAAATAAGTCGACTTGTGAACAGCATGAGATGTTGTTGTCAAGCAGTAATTGATGCTCAAGGGCACATGACAAGTTATTGAGACACTGACATTTTTTGTTGTGGTATACCCACCACTGTTGTTGGCTTTTGTTTCAATAAATTGAGATGAAGAAATCATTATTGCATGCTTCTACTTAAATGCCCTACTTTCATGATATAATATCTCTGTAGCATGAACTTTTTACATTTTCCATAAATTTCACCCGAAAGTCAAATATCCCTAACTTTTTGTGAGTAGTGTATTTTGTCCAGTATTGCTGTCATTTAAGAAATTGTGCTTGTGAAACTGTTGTATAAAAGCAATATTACACTCGAGTACATTACAGTATCATGATTATACTAACTACAACAGTGATACTCTAATTCCTTACTATAATCACGGTACCAAACTTACTCTTGTGTAATATTGCTTTAGATATGCTATTTGAGAAAGTCAGAAAAAAGAACAAACCAGTGTATTAGTTTTGTACAGTTGAATTGGAGCACAATGTCATATTCAATGTTTCTAATCTGGAAATGATACCAAGTATGCATAAAGGAAAAAAAGTCAAGAAAATATGGCGATACAATGATATAAGCCTTTCAGTCACTCCAGGATTTCGTGATGTTGTAATCGCACCAGTTCATGTGAAATCAGCCAATCAGCGCAACTATTGCACAACCTTGCAACTTTGTCCAATCACCGCAACTTTCCTGCAATTTTGGCCAATCCTCGTCAACTTAAGCCAATTTCACCAATCAAATTTGTCTCTAACTGGCACTGAAAAGGTCAGTCTAACCAATCTAATGCACCGCTGCACCACGTTCACAGTGAGTAGTGAGTTTATAGTTTACAGCGAGTAACAGAACACATCTTCAAGCAGAGTGTGATTTTAAAAAAAACACTCACCCGCGAGGTTTTCAACACTGTCCGTTCCTCCGTCTTCCCTAGCCTGCCCATGGATCCCTCACCATGTCTCCGTCCTGACCGCGTGTACAAATCGCTGGGTTTGTGTTGAAAAACCTGTCCAAAAGCACCCCATCATGGGAGCACACGTGAGGAGAGTACACTACACTACAGCCAGTGTTTGAACATTTATACATCTTTAGAGGTAAAATCATTGCTACATCTGGTCAATGAGCTTTAAAACTGAATCTCCGGTGTGGACGGACTAAGTCCCGCTGTAAATGAAAGGTGTGTGTGTGTGTGTGTGTGTGTGTGTGTGTGTGTGTGTGTGTGTGTGTGAAGACTGACATGCAGCAGACAAGACAGGTAGGCATGGAAAGAAAGAATATTCTCTGTATTTTTTTTTTCAAAAAAACACAAAATCCAATAGCCAATACAGTGCAACAGAATAAATTATTTATTTTTTCCTCTCCGCTTGGTACCAAGTGGTTGGGAACCGTAGGGAGTTTTCAAATAAAGGCACTTCCAGTAATTTCCAAATCTACACTCTTTAACGTGCATTCAATGCAATTTGGCTGTTGTAATGGATATTGTATTTGCTGTTGCAAAAGAGTTTTTCTGTATAGCAGAAGTTTCTGCTTAATTTACAAATCACTATAATAGGAAATTTTTTTGACAATCCTGTGCTTTTCTTGTATTGTTTTATAGAATATCACTGCAGTAAACTGGAAAAAAGCATCTGTTTTAAAATTTGGAATTCTTCCCACAACCATTAGTGCAAAAAAAACTCTAATAACACTGCAACTTTTATCGCAACTTTTTAAAAAAGCTCCCACGAATTCAGGCTTTTTGGCCCACAACAATCATAAAAACATCCTGTGAAATCCTGGAGGGACTGGCCTTTAGTTCCATTTAATTTTGACTGGGCAAGCTGACACAGAGAGACGGACAGACAGACAGATACACACAGCCACAAACAGACGCACTAACCGATTACCTTATGCCTCTGTTTCACAAGGCATAATCACACCTGACACTCGTCTCCACCCACTCCACGCTACCTGGACTCTCTTCTTCACCTCTTTTGTGCATTTTGCAATGCTTTGGATGGTTGGCTCCAGGTATTTAAACTCATCTACTTTCACTACCACTACTCCTTTCATCTTCACCATTACACCTACCTCCCTCTCATTCACACTCATGTATTCTGTCTTGCTTCTACTAACTTTCATTCCTCTTATCTCCAGAGCATACCTCTACCTCTCCAGGTTCTCTTCCACCTGCTTCCTACACTCACTACAGATCACAATGTCATCTGCAAACATCATGGTCCACGGAGACTCCTGCCTGACCTTGTCTATCAGCCTGTCCATCACTATGGCAAACAAGAAGGGGCTCAGAGCCGATCCCTGATGTAATCCCACCCCCATCCTGAAGCCATCTGTCACTCTAGTACACCTCACCACCATCTTGCTGTCCTCATACATGTCCTGCACCACCCTCACATACTTCTCTGCCACTCCTGCCTTTATACAGTACCACATTTCCTCTCTTGGCACCCTATCATATGCTTTCGCTAGAGCCACAAAGACACAGTGCAACTCCTTCTGACCTTCTCTATAGTTCTCCATCAACACTCTTAAGGTGTGCTCAGAGAAAATGTGAGTAAATGTAATCGCTCAGTCAGAAAACATGTTAACTCAATGTATTTGGCGACTAAATTTACTCACGTGAATACACTGAGTTAACATGTATTCTTATTGCGCAACTAATTTACTCGCATTTGACGACAATGAATGCTGAATGAAGACATTCATCTTTACTGCTCTTTTAAAGAAAATGAGCTGAACATTTGATCAAACTTAATCTCTTGCCTGTCTGCCATTAACAAATGGTTAAAAAATAACTTCCTACAATTAAATCTTAATAAGACAGAAACACTGATCATCGCTCCAGACAGTAAAATTCCTCTGATAAAGCAACGCTTAGGTCACCAAGGCTCTTCTGTCCAGCCCAGCCTGAGTAACCTGGGTGTTGTTTTTGACAATGCTATGTCACTGGGCTGCCATGGTCAACAACTAGTCAGAAATTGCTTTTTTCATCTGAGGAATATAGCAAAACTTAGACCTATGGTCTCAACACCTGAACTGGAAATGATCATTCATGCTTTTATCTCGTTTTAAGATTTTAATTTTGACTTTTAGAGCTCTTAATGGCCAAACCCCTTCATACATCTCAGCCCTCTTGACTCCTTATGCCACGACATGATTACTAAGATCCTCAGACCAGAGACTCCTGGTGGTCCCTCCGACAAAGTTCAGAACCCGTGGAGATTGATCTTTCCAGGCCGCTGCACCACAGCTTTGGAACGCACTTCCCTTGTCCTTGCGCTGCCTTGAGTCTGTTGACTCTTTTAAAAAGGAGTTAAAAACTCATTTGTTCAGACAGGCTTTTAGCTCTAATTGAATGGCTTTTATTTCTTCACTGTTTTCTCTTTTTATCCCTATTAATATGTATATTGCATCTTATTTCTATTGATTTTAATTCCTGGGTATTTGTAAATTTTAACTTGCTGTGAAGCACTTTGTGATATATATCTGTGAAAAGTGCTATACAAATAAACTTTACTTGCTTGCTTGCATTTGGTCTGAACACACCTTTAGAGCACACACTGCATCTGTAGTACTCTTTCTTGGCATGAAACCGTTCTACTACTCAGTGATTATGACCTCTCCTCTTAACCTGGCTTCAACAACTCTTTCCCATATCTTCATAGTGTGGCTGATCAACTTTATGCCTCTGTAGTTACTACAGCTCTGAGCATCACCATTTTTCTTGAAAATTGGTACCAAAACACTTCTTCTCCACTCCTCAAGCATCCTCTCACTCTCCAAGATTGTGTTAAACAATCTGATTAAAAGGTCCACTGCCATCTCTCCTAAACATCTCCATACCTCCACAGGTATGTCATCTGGACCAACCACCTTTCCATTCTTCATCCTCTTCAAAGCTGCCCTCCCTTCCTCCTTGCTAATCCTCGGGAATTCCTTGTTCACCATCTTTCCTTCATCCATCTGTGATGATCAGGTGAGCATGTACCTCCCCCCCCCCATTTCTGTTTCTTCCTGGCTCCGGAGCTCATCAGCGCACTTGCATGATTGGACACACCTGCCGCTTCCTGGTCTACTAGCGTATAAAAGAGCCAGTGTGTGAATGCTTCCCTGCTGGACCGTTGGGTATTGCTGTCACTAACAACCCCAGTTAATGTTGTTTAGCAAAATCTTTATTCCTGTTTTCTTATCCTCTTGTGCCTTTTCCTTCTCAGGTTTGCTGCCACTTCAGCGGTGTGTCTCCAGGGCTATGCGCGCTCACCTGAACCTTTCATCTTCAGACAACAAACTCTTCCACCCAGGTCGACCCATCCTCTCCTCATTCCCCATTGTATCCCATGCAGGAGTTCCTTGCCGGGCCCTCTGTTTGTACAGTGAGCCTTTTCTTCCCTCTCCTCTTTCTCCTCCTTAGTTATCCTTGTTTATTAATTCTCTCCTCCTTCTCTTTCAGGCTGTGTGTGGCTCCAGCGTGTTCCTGTATTTGGGTAAATTTAAGTTTGTGTCTAATTTGCTTTGTTCCTTATGTGTGCATGTTTAGTTTGTGTAGTTCTGAATTTTGTGTTTTCATTAAAGTTGTGTTTATTTTACCACCTGAATGTGAGTGTTCATCTAGTGCAGTTTGCTCTGAGTTTGAGCCTATCCATTGAATTATGACACCATCCTCGTCTCTCTCTTATTTTCTTCATTCATCAGCTCCTCAAAGTACTCCTTCCACCTTCTCAACGGACTCTCGTCATTTGTTAGTACATTACCATTTCTGTCCTTAATCAACCTAACTTGCTGCACATCCTTTCCAGCTCGATCTTTCTGTCTAGCCCAGGGATGGGCAACTTTTCCTCACTTCCTGAGGGCCAGATTTACATGTAAGCCTTCCGTGTGTGTGTGTGTGTGTGTGTGTGTGTGTGTGTGTGTGTGTGTGTGTGTGTGTGTGTGTGTGTGTGTGTGTGTGTGTGTGTGTGTGTGTGTGTGTGTTGTGGGGAGGTGTATTATTTCCTGGAAAGTTAAAAGTCTCATAATTAAAACTGAAAATGCAAATGAAAATAAAATGTACTTTTTTTTATCACATTAGAAGTAAAAATAATGATAAAAATTATATCTGCCCTGCAATGGACTGGCGATCTGTCCATGGTGTACCCTGCCTTTCCCCCAAAGATGCTGGAATAGGCTCCAGTGCCCCCCCCCCCCCATTTCTCCTCATTGGTTGTCCAATGCCAGTGGGGCTGTTGGATGGGACTGCTCCGCTCACAGTCAGAACTATCAAGCATATCTGGAAAATGATCTTTCTACCTAACAACAAAAAACAAAACAAAACTGAAGGAATCATTGATATATATGATTAAAGTAATTTGATCCTAGAGTTATGCATTTACTAAACAACATTCTCGTCCCAGAACACAATGTGTTTTCAACATGTTTTCAATGTTAAAGTGACAGATGGTCTTTCTGTGTATGTTGGTGGGTTGTATATTCTACAGAAGGTCTGAGAAAAAACATAATTTATGCATCCAGCAGAGAGCACATTTAATAACCTAATGGGCCCTATCTGCATCTGGATCTATAATTTAAATATGCAACAGGAGCATATGACTGTATTTATTTTCAGCAATTAATTGATATTGTTTAAAATCATTTTACTGCTTCAGGTAGGAACTTTTCAGCACAGACAGGAAGTCTCTTTCTTACCGAAAAACATAATCATGAGCATCAATTTCTGCGCCCATTTTGGATCCATTCAGGATTCCTCCAGTTGCCACCACAGCACAGTGTATACAGCCATCACCTCCTGGTTTTGGACTGAGCAGAGGCTCATTTGGCTTTGGAATTAACTTCACAGCAGCCATCACATCTACAAATAAAATGAAACAAAAACATTGTGACTATGATCATAATGTGTTTTGCAGTGTGCTTCTAATGGCCTATCATCATGTTAGTAATTTTCTTGTACTGAAAGGCATTGTCCCGAGGAATTCTGAATGACAGTTTTTAAAAATATCTTAATAAAATAATGTGTAAAAGCAAATAATGCTGGTCTGCCTGCAGACAGCTGTGGACTTCTGAAAGACTGTCCATGACTGGATGACAGTTTTTAAAAGCACATTTTAATATAAATTTGTCCATGTGACTTGCCACATGTCTTTTCCATTTGTTTTATTAAAAAATGCTGAAAGTAAATTCATGGGTCATTGCAAATGATCCATGAATGACAATGAAGCACTGTGAATACTTCCCGGATGCACTGTATGCACTCAGTAAACAAGCAGGGTAAATGAGGTTGCCAGGCAATTCTCGTAATGTGATACCCAAATTGGCTAATGAACGAAAGTCACATGAAAGTCATGTGAGTGATGACTGTTATGTCCACAATCCTGGTAATGAAGACGGACAAGGATGCTGTGCAGGAACTGAACTTTATTACATAAATTCTTAATAATACAGTACACACCAATGAGCACTCGGCTCCTAGTTGTGCCTATTAAGAGAGCCGGCAGAAAAGACCATAACATGGCCGGCTCCTCCTTTAAGTATGTCGGTGTGATGACGGCACAAGCCGACTGGGTCATCATGACGCTCACTGTTATAAATCCCTTTTAGAACATTCACACACACACCCCGGAAAACACAAAACACTCTACCAATTATTACCCTCCCCAATTTAGCACAAACATCAAACTCCTGAACTAGGGTCAGCGGGTGGACCCACTGGACCCGAGGCGGCTGAATGGATTATTCTGCCACTTTGCCAGCCACACTCCTACTTAAACATTCTTTTTTTTTTCACAGTCTTCCATGGCGGTGGACGCGTACCTGGAGATGCTGAGCCCCCGGAACCAAGACCGATCTTCATAATGTTGGGGCTCAGGTCCCACACTGCATCCACTGACTCCCACGAAGCCTCGCCATCTGGAGCCATCACCTGGACATGCCGGAGATGGTTTGTGTGCCGAATTGAACCATCCATCAGCCTGAGGCACGCTGGTCCCAGCTGCGCCACAATCCTCAACAGTGTCCGCAGTCTCATCGACTGTGCCTTGGCCTGCTGTTGTCCTGGTCTCATATCGGTGCGGACTCAAATCCAGTCCATGACTTTGAGAGGCGCCTTGCTCTGCCTCATATTAAATTAAATTAAATTAAATTAAATCACCCTTTATTTATATGCCATTGTGATCGCGGTGGCGCTGCCTGTCCATCAGCCGCTATCGTGTTGGTCACGGATTCTTCATCCACTGCCCCCACAGCAGTCTCTGGGGACCAAACCTGGTCATGGGTACTGAAGACATCTGGCGTCTCTCCTGTGTCGCTTACTGTCCCCAGGTCCCCAGGGTTACAGACCCTTCACCCGTCGGCTCAGCTGTGGCTCCCATAGACTGGAGCTGAGTGAGGATACTGAAGCGATCCGGCTCCTCTTCTCCTTTGCCTAATGTGCTTTGTTGTTGTTGTTCCATGTCATAGATAACGTTCATGAATGGTTGTTGTGCCCCAACGTTCTCTGCATGCACGGGCTCCCTCTCCTGCAACTCCGCAGCAGCTGCCATAGTCTCCGGCTGGGTGAGGATCTGAGGCGAGTCCGGCCGCTGCCCCCCCCTCCAGGCAGCTCTCCTTCTGTGCACTTGAGATGGTTGGTTTCTCATTGCCTTCGCTCTTTACGCTCTTGTCCCATACCACATCATCATCATTAATATCCATTTTGTCCCAATAACCATAGCCTGACAAGTTGAGCACGTCGCTGTTGCGGATGGTGAAGCCCGGTCGGTAGAAGAGGTCACATCCCATAATGTTTTCACCATGTATAGCCACTTGAAACTCAAAATCATAAGCAATCTTCAACTTGTAGTAGACTGTTAGCTCGACTGTCCCAACATTGCTAACTCTGTGACCACCATATCCATACAGCGCCTTTGGGTTTTTTCTAATCGGGTGGTTGGGGAAAAATTTCTTCAGTGTGGCCCAATTCAACATCGACTTAATCACCGCAGTGTTGAGCAGCAGCGGCACAGTTATGTTATCCAGTTCAACCATGCGGTACACACATGAATTAATTTCAGGGCTTACCGCGTGGATGGTGATCATTGGCGGGCGGCTTTGTTTGCTTGGCAGGTCTACGGTGTCGGCGACCAGCACATTTTGGCAAAATGGTTGAACCTCCCACACTTGTTACGTCGTTGTCTTCTTGCCGGGCAAAAATGTGCTCTCTCATGGTGCGTCGGGGAACCACAGTTACCACATGCAGGGCCTCTCAGAGCAGTCCTCTGATTAATGGCGTTCGCCTCGAACTCCTCTGCCATGTCTCCATATTCCTCCATGCCCACAGTATTGGTTAGCAGTGACTGTCCTAACTGTTGATGTTGTTGGCACACACCTAGCTCCAATGCTAACCTGTCTGCTGACTCCAATTGGAATGCTAGCTCAATGGTGTTAGCTAGTGTCATATCGTTTGGCGCCATTAGCATCTTTGCCCTTAGCCTTGGGTTGTTTGTGTGCTTCGCCAATTGGTCCCGCACGAGCTCGTCCTCTAACAGTTCAAATCTGCACATGCTAGCCAGTTGTCTCAAATCAGCAATGAATTTTTGGATGGACTCACCAATTCCCTGTTGCCTCTGGCAGAATCTTATACAGTGCACTACCACGTTGTCCGGCGTAGCAAAGTAGCTAGCTAGTAGCTCCACAGCATCTACATACGAGTCCGTTGAACCAAGCGTGTGAAAAATCCTCTGACCCTCAAAGCCCAGATTGTGGACAAGCAGTGCCCACTTCCTTCCTTTATCCAGCTTTCCCAGGTCCAGTGCTGCAATGTAGGTCTCAAACGTGTCCAGCCAACATGGCCACGGGACAGCTGGTTCTCCTGGGGACTCGAGGACAGGCCTCAGCAGTCTTAGGCACACTTCCATGGTTTGTAAATTCTCGTCGCCAAATGTTACAGTGGGGAAAAAAAGTATTTAGTCAACCACCAATTGTGCAAGTTCTCCCACTTAAAAGATGAGAGAGGTCTCCAATTTTCATCATAGGTATACCTCAACTATGAGAGACAAAATGAGAAAAAAAAATCCAGAAAATCACACTGAAGGATTTTTAATGAATTAATTGGTAAATTCCTCGGTAAAATAAGTATTTGGTCAATAACAAAAGTTCATCTCAATACTTTGTTATATATCCTTTGTTGGCAATGACAGAGGTCAAACGTTTTCTGTAAGTCTTCACAAGGTTTTCACACACTGTTGCTGGTATTTTGGCCCATTCCTCCATGCAGATCTCCTCTAAAGCAGTGATGTTTTGGGGCTGTCGCTGGGCAACACGGACTTTCAACTCCCTCCAAAGATTTTCTATGGGGTTGAGCTCTGGGCCACTCCAGGACCTTGAAATGCTTCTTACGAAGCCACTCCTTCGTTGCCCGGGTGGTGTGTTTGGAATCATTGTCATGCTGAAAGACCCAGCCACGTTTCATCTTCAATGCCCTTGCTGATGGAAGGAGGTTTTCACTCAAAATCTCATGATACATGGCCCCATTCATTCTTTCCTTTACATGGATCAGTCGTCCTGGTCCCTTTGCAGAAAAACAGCCCCAAAGTATAATGTTTTCACCCCCATGCTTCACAGTAGGTATGGTGTTCTTTCTCCTCCAAACACGACAAGTTGAGTTTTTACCAAAAAGTTCTATTTTGGTTTCATCTGACCATATGACATTCTCCTACTCCTCTTCTGGATCATCCAAATGTTCTCTAGCAAACTTCAGACGGGCCTGGACATGTACTGGCTTAAGCAGGGGGACACGTCTGGCACTGCAGGATTTGAGTCCCTGGCGGCGTAGTGTTACTGATGGTAGCCTTTGTTACTTTGGTCCCAGCTCTCTGCAGCTCATTCACTAGGTCCTCCCGTGTGGTTCTGGGATTTTTGCTCACCGTTCTCGTGATCATTTTGACCTCACGGGGTGAGATCTTGCGTGGAGCCTCAGATCGAGGGAGATTACCAGTGGTCTTGTATGTCTTCCATTTTCTAATAATTGCTCCCACAGTTGATTTCTTCACACCAAGCTGCTTACCTATTGCAGATTCAGTCTTCCCAGCCTGGTGCAGGTCTACAATTTTGTTTCTGGTGTCCTTTGACAGCTCTTTGGTCTTGGCCATAGTGGAGTTTGGAGTCTGACTGTTTGAGGTTGTGGACAGGTGTCTTTTATACTGATATCGAGTTCAAACAGGTGCCATTAATACAGGTAACGAGTGGAGGACAGAGGAGCCTCTTAAAGAAGAAGTTACAGGTCTGTAAGAGCCAGAAATCTTGCTTGTTTGTAGGTGACCAAATACTTATTTTACCAAGGAATTTACCAATTAATTCATTAAAAATCCTTCAATGTGATTTTCTGGATTTTTTTTTCCTTATTTTGTCTCTCATAGTTGAGGTATACCTATGATGAAAATTGGAGACCTCTCTCATCTTTTAAGTGGGAGAACTTACACAATTGGTGGCTGACTAAATACTTTTTTGCCCCACTGTATGTCCACAAACCTGGTAATGAAGACGGACGAGGGTGCTGTGCAGGAACTGAACGTTATAAATGCTTGATAATACAGTACACGCTAATGAGCACTCGGCTCCTAGTTGTGCGTATTGAGAGAGCCGGCAGAAAAGACCATAACATGGTCGGCTCCTCCCTTAAGTACGTTGATGTGATGACAGCGCCAGCCGGCTGCGTTATCACATCGCTCACTGTTATAAATCCCTTTTATAACAATGATGTCATATGAATGTGGTCTGCTGCATAAGCTGCTGGAATCAGTCTGTCTCTCTCTCCTTGGTGTTTGGTTTGTTGTTGGTATGGTTGGTGGCTTGGCTTGTCTGGAACTTTACACATTACACATCCAGACACTACACAAACTACTGAAGTTACCGATCTACACAGTTTAGCGTTTCTTTATTTCTACAGTGTCAAATAAACCTCTAGTTTTGTCTTTCCCTCCTCCTATTTTGTCTTTCCCTTGAGCCAGGCTGTGACAAAATGAAGTACTCTGCACAACCAGAAGTGAGCTGCAAATGAGGACATACAAGTAAACACAGATGGCAGTGGCAAAAAGGACTAGCTGGGGATACATACATCATAATCCAGCATGGGAGTGCAGTTTTTAGTCCTCCCTGGTATCCCTTATCCACTTCTGTATGAAGATGTGTTTTTTAGAATAAGAAAATCCCATGAAATGTGGTGACATCCCCGTCTTTGACACTGCACATAGGCTTGTGCTTGGATGTTGAAGGAGGAAATCCTTATCAATGTTCTAAACGATGCCTTTTTACTGATGGTCATCCCTTCTTATTTACAAAATTACATTATAATTTGACAATATTTTGATCAGGATTTAGCCCCCCCCCTTTTTTATTTACAAAATAACAGATTACTAGATGTGATTTGGATGCAGTATTTATAAAATAGTCTTAATTTTTCTCCCACAGATCTTTGAACCTACCATCATACTTGAACTGCATGAAACCAAAAGGATTGTTAAAATGTGAAAGTCGGTTCCATTCGCTCATGTTGATGTTGTCCTTGTGCAGATACAAGCGTATATTGGGAAGAAAAGCCTTTCTGAATTTCTCATCCTTAGAGTTTCGCAGTGACTGGGCACATGTCTGAAAATGAAAAAATACTCAATCAAGACATAACCTTGAGAAGATTATTAAAATGGCAAACTGTATAAATATTTTTCAGGCAATGAGAGCTTCAAAAAGGTCAAGAAATGTCAAGCAGTATTAGATAAGTCAAAAAAGGAGAAAATTAAATGAAGCAATAAAATGTCAGAGAAATGTTCAGCACCCATAGATATGGTTTAAAATCTATATTGTCATAACTTACACTCTGTCTTGGTGGGGCATCTTGATTGTAAATGTCATCAAAATCCCAGCGAGGAAGCTTCTTGAAGGAACTTCTATTGAGCATGGGCATTGGGGTCTCAGGCA